>OY728159.1:1121896911-1123148385 GCA_963277665.1 Viscum album | reverse complement strand
TACATGGTTTGTATATAAGGTACACAACTTGTTCTGATCAAAACTCAACCACCCATGTTTTCTCTCAGACGACTGGTTACATGGTCAGCTACCACATAGTGGGTACATAGAGTAAAAATCATGAAAATGAAATATTTTATTCTTCCCAAATGGAAGAATAAATGGATTTTGTTCATAGGACCACACACCGTGTTGTTTGGGTTTCCAGATAGTAAGCCTCAGAAACTTCTCCAAAACCCCTATTTTTTCAATATAAAGAAAAGGTGTGCCTATCACACCCCTAACTATGATAGTAGTTTTATTTTAATCATTTTTCAGTCTTTAAATATTTTTACTAGGGTCTGGGGTGATTCCCGGACGAAATTTTTGATTTTTGATAACAAAACAATTTGCATTTTAGGTGAGATATTGTTGGTCGCAGGAGTGGAGCGCGTTTCAAAAACCCTGCGTGGCTCTGACCGGGTAACGGCGCAACCATCAATTCTCATAAAATGAAAATAAATTATTTATCAATTGGAACAATATTTAAGTGCATTGTTTCAAATTTTTATTGCTAAGGTTTTTATGATTATTAAAATGAAATAAATACTTTTATTATTTTAATTTTTATCATCATGATTTTCTTATTATAATTAGTCTGTATTATTATTATTATTATTATTATTATTATTATCATTGTTATTTTTTCCCATATAATAACAATTATTATTCCTTTTATTATTATTATTATTAGATTCATTACTATTTAGTTATTAGAAGTTTAAAAATATATAAATACACACACATATATATTTATATAATATTTAAGTTGTTTTTTTATTTATTTTATTTTATTACCTTTTTTTAGCACCTTGTTTTAGGGTTTTTAGAGAACCCTTCCCCCTCCCCCGTTTCCCCCCCTGGTGTGTGGCGCAGGCTGAAGACCCCCCTGTTGCAGTAGGCTTCCCACTCGGCCTCCCTTGCACACCAGGCGTGCCCCAGTTTTTCTTCTTCTTCTTCCCTGTTCAGCGGCTCCTGCCCCTGCCAGCGCCGACCCCCCTGACTCCCGCTTTCCGCCCCATGCTCCTCCTTGCTCCCTCCAACTCTCCTGATCCATCGGCCTCGCCTCCGCCTGCACTCTCACTGGGAGTCCCCGCCGCCTCACATCTCTACTTTTAGGTGGCCTTGGCCACTGCGCGACCCGCCACCCTGCATCGCCTCCTTTCACCGGCTCCCGTAGATCATCCACATTGTAGCATCGATGAGCCCAAGAACCCCCAAACTCCTGCTTCCGGCGGGTCATAGCGGTGGCCTCCCCCTTGCCTCCCTCTGTGCGCCGACCCCCATATCTTGTTCGGCTGACCAGTCACAGACCCTCGCCAGCCCCACCTAGCCAGTACTGGATCCACCACCAGCACTCCCCGTCGAGGCCCGATGGACCTCAGCCTATTTATTTTCTCAGCGCACCCATCGCTCTCCTCCCGTCAATCCCACCTTGGCCTCTCGTATAGTGCACCCGCCACACCTCTTCAGCCTCGGACCCAACCACCTCACCTTGACCCTTATCCTTGCAGCGCACCCCTTTTTCCCGTCGTGGTGACCTCCTATCTGGCATGCTCACAACCCCAACGGCCTTCCTGTGTGCATAGAAATCACACCCATCGACGTTTCCCTGACCCGAACCCCTCCGGTGTGTCTCCTTTGCTGGTGTGTTTCCCTGCCGGTGCACCACTCATTCCGGCGTGAACACCACTCCCTCCAGAATACCCTCCTCCCTTATGCTGTGTAATTTTTCTTATTTTTGTTATGGTTTTTATTTTTTATTTTTTATTTTGGTAGAGTTAATATTTTAGGACCCACTCAAGGCGTTTTCGAGTGAGCATCGTCATCGTGCCTTGCTTCCAAAGTTTCTTTATCATCACGCCACGTATCCAAGGTAGGATTCTGTTGATGCTCCTTTCGTCACAGAATCTAAAGATCAGAAAAGGGGAATATCTAAGCTCAAAGTGATTCAACCTTTGAAGAAAATATCAAAAAATCGACAAAGGCATGAACAAGGGATAAAAAGAACCTCTGCCGCGCAAGTTCTATCACTGTCGTACAAGTCCACTTGCGCGACGCCTTATGGTCGCACAAGTGACTTGCAAGACCTAAGTGATAACCGCCCGGTTACCGCCCGGGGTCTTCTCCTGCCTATAAATAGACCCTGTGGGCCCCCCATTCGAGGAGGATTTTTTTTTCAGAAACCCATATTTGAGCTCCCGGAGCCCTAGTCTCTTCTTAAAGCTTCCGAAACACTTCTAAGGTATATTTCTTACCTAGAATAGAAGATCTAAAGAGGGGGAGGAAGGCCTAAGTCTTGAAACTAATCAACACTTGCGTGCCTAGGTGGTCATCCCTTAAGGGAAATGGCCACACTTGCATGCCGTCTTACTCCTTCAATAGAACCTGCGCGCCCCTCTCCTGGAAGAACCTCAAGAGGATTCTAAAGGCCTTAACCTAAAGTCGCTCAAGTATTACCCTGCTGGTTAACCATCGCGCAAGTACACTATGTGTCACACAAGCATACCTGTGCGACCAGGACTTCCACGCCCACACAGTACCTACGCGTCTGCCAGGACTTGCGTGCCCCTGCCTTTTTGGGTGCCTTTCTTGCCCATTTCACCCCTCTTAAGCCATTACACCTTTCCTATTCAAGATTCAGTCTTCAAGACACTCTTCAATGCCATTTATGGCATGATTTCTTGATTTTAATTCCTTATCTGAAAGGAATTCTATGGAATATCTCTCAAAACCTAGCGATTTACATATCTTTATGTCACTGAAGATTGAGAGTTCATTCATTCAACCTCATCCTTTAAGATGAGAGAATCCTTAACCTGGGTCTCCTTTTCAGGAATAATCCCCATTCATAAGTCCTCTAATTTGGGAATCCTCTTAGGAGTAATCCCCAGATCCCCTAACCTGGGCTTCCTTTTCAGGAGTAAGCCCTAGTCTCAAATATGGGCATCTTCCTTAGGAGTAAGCCCCAATTCTTAAAGTTCCCAAATCTGGGAATCCTCTTTAGGATTAATCCCCAAGTCCCTCAATTTTTGAGCATCCTATTTAAAAGTAAGCCCCATATCCCTTAACCTGGGCCTCCTTTTCAGGAGTAATCCCCAGTCTCAAATATGGGCATCCTCTTCAGAAGTAAGCCCCATTCCCCTAATTTGGGCATCCTCCTCAGGAGTAAGCCCCAAACCTTAATTTCCTTAACCTGGGACTCCTTTTCAGGAATAAGCCCCAGTCATAATCCTTTAGCCTGGGTCTCCATTTCATGAGTAAGCCCCAGTCATAATTTTCTTAACCAGTCCTAATTTACCCTTGATCTTGGATTCCTTTTTAGGAGTAAAATCCAAGTTAGAGTATTCAAAATCTCTGTGAAGCACATATACCTTTATGGACCCTGTTCCTGGATATCTTCCCTAAAGTAAATCCTTACCTTTATTTATCTGGGCAGTCATATATACATAAGCCCCAAATTATTTCTTATGATTACATCTTTCATGGCACAATTGTCTAATTTTTACCAATACCTCTTGTTTCTTACACCGAGCATGAATCACGTGATCTTAGAGTGTAAAAGTAATTGTGACATCCTTATTTGAACCATCAATCATAAACATCATACTCCCTTACTCGAACTACGTGGGTTATGATTCCTTTTATAAACAAAGGATACGTAGGTTGCCCGTCTACGAGTTCGATCCCAACTCTAAAATAATCCATGTCCTTCTGAATGAAAATAAACTTCAAGTGCCCCACTGAGTGGCTTTAAAACCAGTATGGTCATCATAATGACCAAGAGACTTCTATATAAATGTGTCAAAGGGTACCATTCACCAAGAATCTCTAATAAATACAGATGATTCTCTATCGATGAAGAACCTCAAATACATACAAAAGATTATCTAAATTTCATACATATTTAATCATTGATTGTCAGATCTGACGGAAATATCGTTTTATACTTGGTAATGTAATAAGGATTCACGAACATAACTTAAATCTATAAAGAGAGTCCCAGAGTAGACAATAATTCCCCTCAAAAAGGTGTGATGAGTCCGACCTCCCATCCTCTCGACTAATGAAAATTTCTAAGCCTCATCAGTCCACAAACTAATGAGCACCTACCTTTGGAAAGTAGGTCCGAATGGATGTGGAATCATTGGATGTTTCCGGTTCTACGAACAAACCCGTTAGAAACCGATCAGAACGTTTGAACCTCCCATAAAGGCGGTCATCCACGGATTCCGAGGGAAACAAAAATGGTGAACCCGACGTGAATCCTTAACCAAGTTAAAATAATGTTTTACGCATTTGTTAGGCCCCTATTTAAAACTCAATGAGAGGTCCAACAAGAAAATCATTGACATATGTGCTCATCCAAAAGATGTAGTGGCTAAATTTATCTTGATTATGTCTGTTATATCAAACATGCACTCTTTTTCCAAGATCTTCTGAATTTCTAAGAATGGCTTCTCTCAAGTTCACACCTATGAATAGTGCTGTTGTAAATGCCACTACTGCTACTCCTGCTGAATCGTCATCCGCTCTTAGGAAGATATCACCTACTCATGGTCTTCAACGCTGGATATCAAATGCACTGGTTAAGGAGTACCATCAACACGGTACCATCCCAACTCTGGAGGCTGCCCGACAAGCCCTCCAAGTAAATAACTCACATCGGTCATCCAGACAATGACGACCAGTGATCAAGAAACAGGCAGTGCTGACTACCGTCTCCAACCGTTTCGGGTCGTTATCCCCGGAACACAATCACCATTTGCTCCCTTATTCTGGGAAGGTGAATGAGCAGGTCACTCAGGACCTTAATTCAAACAAACAGGAGTCCTTCCTGAGGGCTCCCACTAACAATCACCACCATAATCGTTCGGCAGTGCGCCCTCAACATGATGAGAGTACCGACTCTAGGAGTTCAGCTCAGGTTCCTCGAACCCGACCAAGCAAGACAAACCACCAGAGGTGGAATCTGGTCAACAGTGAGCAGGTTCTCATCTCTACCATCTCCAGAGAAGTCCACCAACCTAACTTGGTGGAAAGCAACGAGCAGTCACATACACCTGCCCGCTTTAATTCCGTTGTCCAGCAGACTCGTTTGGCAGCATCACGCCAATCCCGCCTGGCAATTTCGGCGGAGTACTATAGGCAGGAACATACACCTGTTTGTACATCATCAGCTAGTCAGCAGGCTCGTCTGACTACATATAATGGATCTCGTCAACCACATTTGGCGAAGTGAAATCACCAGGCACATACACCTTCTAGTATTAATCAAGCCTACCAACAGTCTCACTTGGTAGCATTCAGAGAAGTTAGTCGGAAAGCCCCGATAACAAATAGGAGGCAGACTCAACTCTCTTCCCCCAGACTTGAGTACTGTCAGGATTCACTAATAAGAAAAAGGAGGACAGGAGCAGGCATATACACCTGCTCCAAGCCCGGAATGGACGTATATTCCCGTTCCGGAAGCTGAAGTCACCAAGAATATTCTATCAATGGTGAAAGAGTAGAAGCAAATCCCTGCTCATATTCTAGATGCTTTCATGGATATTATAACAACTTCAGCGGCATCTCAAGGAAATACACATAAATCTATCCCTACCAGTGGAGTGATACATCAACAATTCACTCCGGAACAGACACACACATCTGTTCCAATCCAAGAGGGTTATAGGGCATACTCCCCCATATCAGACGGACGACCAAGTCAGGCACATACACCTGATTTGAGAGGAGATCGTCTACCTAACCTGACCATCTTTCCTGATTAGGCACATACACCTGCTCAGAGCAGCCACTTTTTTCAACAAGTGGTTTCCAATGTGAGTAAGAAGGCGTCTAATAAAAAGACCCACCCAGCACAGTCAGGAGATCAAGAGCCAATCTGTAACAAGGACTTGCTCAATGATGGAGTTCTTGAAGCCCTTAGAAAATTATCTGTTTGAATTCAAGATTCTACACCCTCAGTTCCCAATAGTGAGAACATTAATTCCGAAGGTCTTCAACAGACACTTCCTCATGAAGGGTTGCTTCATGACAATTTGGTCGATCTCGAAGTTTCATCTTTAGATGAGAGCCACATGAACCCTCTATGTGGTCATAAGACCAAGGAGCAAGAGATATCATCTTTTGTTGTAACCCATTATGGTGGTCCTCCCCATGATGATGAATTTCGCTGCGAAAGTCCTCTCCGCAGTAGTGATGCACATTGCATAGAAAATGCTCGAGTGGACAATGTAGTGCCGAGAAATCCCCCTTATATTAAAGCACTTGAAATTGTGAAACCAGTCATGTCAGAAGCTTCATCGCTAGCAAGTGAAATACATTCTCAATCAGAAGATAGACCAGGGTGTAGGTCATTCTCCGAACCACCCCTAAGTCATGCATCTTCTAGTTTGATCAGTGATTTCTATACCAATACTGTTGAAGACAATGAAGCAACAAGGAAATACCAACTCTGGTAAAATTAGGTAGAAGAATCTTCATCAAATGACAAAGAGGAAATACTGAACATGAGAAGACAACTGGCGAAAGGTGAAGTGCCAGTTATGTTTTGGCTCTAGCTGACTCTCAGTATAATATTCCAGAAATGTTGACGGAAGAAGAAATTTATGATATTAGTCTCAACATATGAAAAACTCTTTGTTAGTTGAAAAAGAAAGTATTATATTATGATGAATATGAAAATCATCTTAAGATAATAGAAGGGTTACAACGTCAGATTGATTTGGCATCTCTATCAGTCTCTCGATATCCGAAGGCTGAAAAGCAGCAGAGAGCCCTTCAACGTTCATGCCTTGGCGCACTAAGAAGATTGCGTCAGTTAATTTCCAATGCCCCATCTATTATTCTTGTTAGAGGATAGGGTGTTCATGGAGCACTGCATTTCACGGTGCTCTCCAGTCAGCAAAGCCCATCGAAAATGGCTTCATTCAATGTTATTTCCCATGGCCGGCCACAGTCAATCGGCTTTGTTTGCAATCAAAAGTTTTCCCAAGAACAGGCTTCAACTAGGTCCTCTCAAAATCAAGAATACAGAGAACAAGTTGTTGAATTACTCTTGCATCAAGAAAACTAGAATATTGAACATGCCTCTCGTTTAGAGCAAGCACGTCACCAAGTGACAGAAGTGTCAGAAATCATCCAACAGTCTTTTGAACCGGTTGATAAAAGCGGATACAGATTAATGCATCCAGCTAATTTCTGGACTAAGGTTCTCAAGATCAGGAGGACTTTCAAGAAATTCTCAGACATAGCATGTCGAGAACCACCCCAGCTCGCCAGACTGGGGACTCTTTTAAACTAACCCTCAGAATCAATAAAAAGGATTCAGGGAATTGAGTGAGGACTGCAGGAACAGCCCCAGTCCACTGGACTGGGGACTTTTTCAAATCGTCAATCTCCTCTTCAGAGAAAGTCAGTCTTTTCTCAATTGGGAATGAAACCTCAAGAGGAACAAAGAACCAAATTATCAGGAGATTCCCTCCAAATTACAGTTCGTCAAGAAGTTTCTGAGGGATCGAATCAACAAAAGGAAATGTCTCATCAAAGAAATGGAAGAAGACAATATCACAGAAATGATGATAGAAGGGATGCGATGAGTTATGCATCAATCAATGTCATAAATTCCATTTTTTCTGATCCACTAAATTAGGCTCACTCAGGGGACTCAGATAAAGAGGTTCCTGCTCAAGAAGATGTACGCACCGACACAAATGAAGAAGGTGTAAGTACACGAAGTCAAAGGATTACTCAGAACCTAGGTAATCCTTCAATTAACCCACTTTCCCCTCTCTGAAAAGGATCCAACAAAGGGAAGGGAAAGAACCAGGTTAAATATCCTTCCTCTGGAGAAGGTCAATCGCTCTCACTAGTGCCAAGGTTTTCACAACAGGAGGAAGAAATGAAGTAATTAAGGAGGATGAATGCAGAACTACTTCAGGGTAGTCTTCTTCGTGAGCGTGCTGGAGTCAGTTAGCCAAGGGAATTTGTTGCAGCTACTAAGATGGATCAGGAATATCCTCCTCTATCAGTACACCCTTACAGGTCTAATCCTATGGGTCAAGTGCAACAACAGTTGGCAGTGCTACCATCAGTTGGAGCACTAATCACCACATCTATCCAAGCTCCAGTCATTGTACCTACCCAAGTCCAAGTTCAACTGGATGTTTCTCAAAAGTTAATAACTACTATTGAGTCATTAACAACTCGGTTAGAAACTATGGAAGGGAAATGTGCACAAGTTCAACCAGAAAATAAAGTTTACCCTGAATGAGTAGATTCAATTTCTCCTCCATCCAGTTTTGGGAATACTGTATTCCTTATTTTCAATAGATCAGGCGATCCTAAACTGCATTTGATGCATTACGTGTCCTGTTGCGATCCTATGATGGGAACTTTGGAGCAGCAAGAAGCAATGAAACTTAGATGCTTCGTACGAACCTTGCAAGGAATAGCTTTTTTTTTGGTAAAAAGCTTGCAATCCCGGTCAATTACTGGATGGGAGGATCTTTACCAAAAATTCCTCCTTCAGTTTAACTCAACTTTGCCAAAGACAACAGTTTTTGGTCTTACAAACTGTAATCAAAGGGATAATGAAAGGGTCTCTGATTTAATTTCTCGATGGAAGGGATTAACATATTCCTTGAGTTTAGAACTCCCTCAAGAAGAATTGTTGCCAATCTGTGTGGAAAATCTGCGTGATTAATTACTCACGCCGTTAATCCCTGTGAAATACATAGGAGGGTTTCGAGACCTTACTTCAATCTCTCAACAGATTTAAGATTCCCTTATACAGGATAAGGCTAAATCTCGTGTAATTCCATCAGCTCCAGGAAGGAGAATGGGTAATGCAGAAACTGCTACAATTATGCTTAAACAAGAACCTGTACCTATTTTTACCTCAAAACCTTCATCTTCTCGAAGGGATCCACCTTCTGAGCACCAACAACAAAGACCTTTTCATCCAGATGATCAAAAAGATCAAAGACGAAAACAATTTGAGGATATAAAGAGAAAAATATATTCTTTCCAAAATGAACAAGTTCCTGGTTATTTCATTTCGGCTCTGGAAAACAATTTAGTTCAATTGCCAATACCCAAGAGGCCAAACAAGAAAGGAGATGAAGACCATCCTAATTATTTCCCTTTTCATCAAATATTGGGTCATCCCATCCAGGAGTGTTTTGTCTTTAATGACCTCCTGTAAAAGATGGTCGACTCGGGACAGGTCACATTGAAAGGCTCCTCATCCCAGGTAGTATGTGTCACTGCTACAGTTCCATAGGAGGAAGGTGAATGGAAAGAAGTCAAAAGCAAAAATGCACAGAAGTATGATGATTGGATGGTCAGAAAGGCAATCAATCGAACTCATGCTATTTTGCAAACACAATAAAGGAAACCAATTGTGTCTTCTGCCATGAATGTTGCGGCAAGACCCTCTTCGTCAGAGGGAAAGTCCTCAAAGAAACCGTATGATTCAAATAAAGAAAAAGAATTAGTAGAAGATGAGTATGTGTCAAAGCCTAAGTTGTCTTTGAATTTAGAGGATTTCATGCCATCTACTTCAAACCCACGGGCACCGCCCCACCAAACGGAAAAGCCTAAACATGCTAATCAGGTAGAGTCTTCATTAGATGAAGATTTAATCTTTGGTTCTGTTAATATGATTCAATTAACAGATCCATATGCCAGTCGTAGTTTCAATTTCAATGAGCCTGAATTCCCTGTATCAAACAGAGGAATCAGAGGAAGTTCCAAGGGCTCAGGATACAGGGGAAGTCGTGGATCTTTCAGAAGCCACTATTCCAATTCTACCCCTGCTAGAACTATGTACACAACAAAAAATCGTGGTAGAGCCCTTCAGGGAGCTTAGCATGAACAAGAAAGTTCTTCTACTAATAGCAAATTAATTCCTGAAAAAGTTATTTTGGAAGACCGGTTGAAGGTTTCATATTCTTCCTCTCAGCAGGTAAATGGATCTAATCGATCTAATCTTCTAAAACCAGGAATATTTTAAACTCCTATCCCAATAGAAGATGCATCAACATCCAAAGAATCTGCTTCCAAGGTACCTGCTAAACCACAAATTCCTATTGGGAAACGTGACCTCTGGATCAAAACTATGATATATTGAAACACTTGGCCCAAGTACCATCCAAGTTATCAATTTTGGATGCTCTGAATCTGTCAAAAGATCTTCAAGAAGCACTCATCAAGGCTTTGTCAAGTCCTCGGGATTTTGAAACTGAAATTGCTGCAGCTAAAGTCTATCACATAGAGAATAATCCTGCAGAATTCCATGCAATAATATCCTTTACTGATGAAGATGAATATGATGTTTTGCATGTACATATTAGACCATTGTACTTGTCTGGCAAGGTTAATGGCGTGGATGTTCGAAGAGCTTTCATTGACAATGGTTCAGGAGTCAACCTCATGCCCATTCATACACTTCGTCGATTGGGCCTCACAGAATCTGATTTATCTCCCTCCACGATGATGCTACAGGGATATGATAAAAATGAAAAAGAACCACTGGGTGAAGTTACACTCAGAACACAGTTTGGAGATCTTGTATGCAATTCATATTTCATGGATGTTGATCAAGACTCAGCCTTCAACATTTTTCTTGGAAGACCCTGGCTACATCAACATACGGCTATCCCTTCTTTATACCATCAATTTTTCAAATATTGTTTCGATGGTCAAGTTGGGATTTTGTAGGGTGATAATGCCACGTTCAATACATGTGAGTCTCAATACATTGAGGCGGAATTCTATCACATGAAGAAAAAGGATAAATCCAAAACAAAGGATATTACCAAAGTTAATGCTCCATATGGTTTGGAAAAAATTCCAGTAAATCCATTTACACATGTGAGTGAAGATTATGTGTTTCCTATCAGTCAAATTGAAAAGATAGACCCAAATCAAAATTCTCTTATGGAAATATCCATAATGTTAATTACAGCAATCGAGCCAGACAACATAGGAGAAATTGGAAATCTACCAAGCAGTGATGAAAGCGCAAATGGTGACGTCTTCATTTCATCTGCTGAAATCCAACAAGTCTATGCTTCGCTAATTAGGCCAGAAGAAGTTATAGCAACATCGGAGGTGAACAATGATGTCGATTCTCAATCCATCATCTCCTCTTTATTACCCAAAGAAGACCCTTCATCGGCAATAGGGTCAAAAATGGAAAATTCCTCTTCAAAATGTGCAAATTTTGACATCTATTCTGATCATGAAAATTCTTCTTTGTCATCTACTATGCAAGTAGAAACGGAAGAAATAACACAGGATGAAGAAGAATAGGAAGATCTCAAAGATGCTCCTCCAGTATTTGAAGAGGGTATCTCTACCACTGTGGATGAACTCAGAGAAATAAATCCGGGTACAAAGGAAGATCCATGACCCACTTTAATCAGTACGACCATGACCCTTGAAGAGCAAGAGATGTATATTTCTTTTCTAAAGAGAAATAGAGATATTTTTGCTTGGAACTATACAGAAATGCTTGGTCTTGATCCTGATGTTTCTACTCATCATTTGGGTTTACCAGAAGAACATCAAGGATTTAAGCAAGCCGCGAGAAGAACACACCCAACTTATGTTTCTAAAATTGAAGCTGAATTGGATAAGTTTATCAAAGCTAACTTCATCAGAGAAGTTTAGTATCCCAAGTGGTTGGCTAATATTGTCCCTATAAAGAAAAAGAACGGAAAAATTAGAGTTTGCATCGATTTCAAAGATCTTAATCCGCATTGTCCTAAGGATGATTTCCCAGTACCGATTACAGAACTTTTAATTGATTCAACAGCTGGCTATGAAGAAATTTCTTTCATGGATGGATATTCTGGATATAATCAGATCCGAATGGCCCCAGAAGATGAGGAATCCACAGCCTTCAGATCCCCTCAGGGTGTGTTTTGTTACCGGGTAATGCCCTTTGGCTTAAAGAATGCAGGTGCAACATATCAGCGTGACATGCATCGTATCTTCAAACCCTTCTTAGAGAATTTTGTTTAATGCTATGTAGAAGATTTGGTAGTTAAATCCAAACAAAGTTCTAATCACTTGGTTGATTTGGAAGTCATATTCTGCAAGCTTTGACAACATAATTTGAAGATAAACCCCTTAAAATGTGCTTTTGGGATAACCTCAGGAAAATTCCTCGGCTTTGTTGTACGCCATCGTTGTATTGAAGTCGATCCTGAGAAGACCAAGTCAATCCTTGGTATGTCACCTCCTCAAAATTTGAAATAATTAAGAGGACTTTAATGACACTTAGCCTATATTCGGCGTTTCATCTCCAATTTGGAAGCCAAAAGTTTACCCTTTACCAAATTGATGAAGAAGGGAGTCACTTACCAGTGGACTGAAGAATGTCAAGAAGAATTCGATATTCTCAATAAATACATCTTGAGTCTACCGGTACTCTTGCCACCTGTTGAAGGAATACCACTTATCCTCCACGTGACAGCTCTAGAGCGATCATTGGGTGACTTTCTTGCTCAAAAGAATGATGCAGGGAATGAAAATAGCCTCTACTATCTCAGTCGAACTATGTTTGAAGCAGATACCCGGTATTCAAGTATTGAGAAGTGCTGCTTGGCATTAATCTTTGAAGTTCAGAAGTTGAGACATTACCAGCAACATCACGAGGTCCAATTGGTATCTCGCAATAACCCGCTCAAATTCATCCTTAGTCGTCCAATTCTTACAGGACGTTTAGCAAGGTGGGCAGTTATTTTGCAGCAATTCGACATTCAGTATGTGTCTCAAAAGGTGATAAAGGGCCAAGCTCTGGATGATTTCATGGCTGAACACCCTTCAGTGGAAGACACGTCTTCAGATATTGAACTCCCTAATGAGGAAGTCTTCTCTATTCAAGAAAGTCCTCAAGCCTGGGAAATGTATTTTGATGGTGCTTCCAGAAGTCCAATAGGGAAGAAAATAGAAAATCCTAAATTCAACAAAGTTGGCTTAGGAATTGTGCTCATTTCTCCAGAAAAGGCAGTGTTACCTTATTCCTTCTTATTGTGGGAAGGTGGTACCAATAATGAAGCAGAATACCAAGCTCTCATCATAGGTTTGGAATTAGCACTTCAAGCACAAGTGAATCACTTAAAGGTGAATGGTGATTCAGACCTTGTAATCAAACAAGTCAATGGGGATTATGCCATCAGAAAAGAAGAATTAATCCCTTTGTATGATTACGTCAGAGATTTAATGGCAGAATTCCCTTCAGAACTGACATTTTCTTATTTCCCAAGATCACAAAATGCTCAAGCTGCTGCATTGGCTAATATAGCCATAGCTCTAGCAGATCCAAATTGGGACGAGACAACCATCAGTATTGCCCACCGTCGTGCAATTTCACCTTATGTTCGAATCAGAACAGAGGAAATTAATGAAGTTTGTCCCATTCCTGAACCATATGGTCATAATACAGGATGGATGTCACCTATCAGGGAATACCTTCAAAATGGAACACTTCCACCTGATAGAGCCGAGAAAGAACAAATCCGGCGACGTGTGGTCAATTTTACTCTTTATGATAGCCCAGATCACCTAGAGAAAATTCTCTACAAACGTGGTTTTGATGGAGTTCTCTTCAGATTCATTGATGGTGAAGAGAAAATGGCTGTCATGAAAGAAGTGCATGCAGGAGTCTGTGGTGCCCACCAGTTTGGACATAGACTGTCTGATCAAATTAAAAGGCTTGGATACTTTTGGCCTTCAATGATATGAGATTGTGTTGATTTCACAAAGAAGTGTCATTCATGCCAAGTACATGCCAAATTCATTCATCAACCTCCAGAGTTGCTTCATACAGCTAAATACCCATGGCCATTTTCCACATGGGGAATGGATGTGGTGGGACCTTACCCTTCGACTACGACCAAGCAGTTTAATTACATTCTTACTGCTACTGACTTCTTTTCCAAATGGGCAGAGGAAATACCTCTCAAGGAAGTCAGTTCTAAATGCATTGTTAGTTTCATCAAGTCTAACATCATTACCAGATTTGGTGTCCCTCATACCATATTGACGGACAATGGCACCAATTTTTGTTCATCCGAGTTGAAGAAATTGTATCAAGAATACAACATCAAATCCAACCATTCATCTCGGTATCATGCAGTGGCCAACGGCCAGATAGAATCCTTTAACAAGACTCTTTCAAATATACTACAAAATATGGTGGATAAATATAAGAGGTCATGGACTGATAAACTATTTCATGCTTTATGGGCTTATCGGACTACCACCCGCACTACAACTCGGTCAACTCCATATTCATTGGTATATGGAATGAAAACCGTCTTGCCCATTGAAGCTCAACTACCCTCACTCAGAGTTGCCATTTGTGATCAATCATCTACAGATGAAAAATCTCAAAAGTGATTGAATTAATTGGAACAGTTAGATGAGAAAAGATTGTTCACTTTTCACTACTTGGAAGTCTGTCAGAATCGAATAACAGGAGCTTTTAACAAAAAAAGTTCGTCTTCGTTCATTCACTCAGGGAGAATTGTTATTAGTTCTCAAAACACCAATGATACCAGGAAAGTAACCTCCCAAGCTTGAGGCAAAATGGGAAGGACCTTATTCAATACGTAGGGTCTACTCCAATGGAGCTTATTCATTAATCTCAATGGATGGAGAACTCATCACTACTCCAACCAATGCCAGATTTTTGAAGAAGTATTTTGTATAAACTGCAAAGTAACTTTTTCTTCCTTGATATATGTCGTTAAAATATACAGTAACAGTCCAAGCATATGACCCTAAACTATTTGCACATACATCCAACATGACGTTAAACAGTGTCACCTTCATCGTCCTTGCTATATGACATTAAACTATACAGCAATGGTCCAAGCATATGACCCTAAACTATTTGAACATATGTCCAACATGACGTTAAACTGTGTCACCTTCATTCATCCTTACTATATGACGTTAAACTATACAGCAACGGTCCAAGAATATGAACCTAAACTATTTACACATACGTCCAACATGACGTTAAACTGTGTCACCTTCATCGTCCTAGCTACATGACACTAAAATGTATAAAAGTCCCTACATTCTTCCTTGCTATATGACGTTAAACTATACAACAATTGTCCAAGAATATGTCCCTAAACTATTTGCACATACGTCCAACATGACGTTAAACTGTGTCACCTTCATCGTCCTAGCTACATGACGCTAAAATGTACAAAAGTCCCTATATTCGTCCTTTCTATATGACGTTAAACTATACAGCAACGGTCCAAGCATATGACCCTAAACTATTTTCACATACGTCCAACATGACGTTAATCTGTGTCACCTTCATCGTCCTAGCTACATGATGCTAAACTGTACATAAGTCCTTACATTCATCCTTGCTATATGACGTTAAAATATACAACAACGGTCCAAGCATATGACCCTAAACTATTTGCACATATGCCCAACATGACGTTAAATCGTGTCACCTTCATCATCCTAGCTACATGACGCTAAACTGTAAAAAAGTCCTTACATTCATCCTAAATGACATTAAACTGTACTTTGTCCCTGCAACATGACACTAAACTGTGCAGCACCAGTTCGTCCTTTCTATATGACATTAAACTATACAGCAACGGTCCAAGAATATGACCTTAAACTATTTGTACTTTCGTGCCACACGACGCTAAACTGTGAAAAAGTTCCCTAAATGGTCCAGTATGACCTTAAACTACAACTAGGTCCAATATGACCTTAAACTGCATCATCAACGGTCCATGCATATGACCCTAAACTATTTTCAAGTCCCTTACGTCCAGAAAGATGTTAAACTGTGACGTCCTAACTACATGATGCTAAACTGTATAAAAGTCCCTTACGTCCGTAAAGATGTTAAACTACATAATCATCAAAGGTCCTGTATGACATTAAACTACACCACCGTCCAGCATGACATTAAACTGTACCATCCACAGTCCATGCATATGACCTTAAACTATTCACACTTTCGTTCAACATGATGCTAAACTGTATCGTCCCTTTTTCGTCCAACATGACGTTAAATTGTGAAAAAATCCCCAATGCGTCCAACATGACGTTAAAATGGTGCACTCTTTTGTCTTCACTGCATGACATTAAACTTCACAGCCCCCCCCCCCTTCATCCAACATGAAATTAAACTCTATTGGACCCATCGTCCTAACTACATGACGCTAAACTGTACAGAAAGTCCATGATATGTCCTACCTAACATTAAACTGTATTTTGTCCCTGCTACATGACACTAAACTATGCAGCACTAATAGTCCTAACTGTAAGACTTTAAACTGCATAGTCCCTTTATATGTCCTACATGACATTAAACTATGCATCGTTAAGGTTGTTGTTACCTCTTGTTTCTCACACCGAGTATGAATCATGTGAGCTTAGAGAAAACCTCAACCATAACACTCTCTTTGGGCCGCTAACCATGTGTAAGTCCCAACAACATTTTTTTAGGTCGTTGTCCCCAAGAACAACTTGATCATTAATTCATTATTTAATTGAACTACACGGACTTTGATCCTTGCCTTCTAGGATGGGTATGTAGGCAACCTCCCAAGGTTAAAGCCCAAAACCAATCTCTTCACATCGGTTCACCTCCATCTCATACGATGTTGATTTGTGAAAATGCCCCTAGAATCAATATCTTTACATTGGTTCACATTCGTCCTTATTATACAACGTTAAACTATACAACACTTTTGTCCAGTATGAAAATAAACTACAATATTATTTGATACCCTCACATTAGAGGAAACCCTTATTTACATTGATTTTTCAATCATGTTTCATTTCAAAGACTACGTGCATACATGGTAACTCCCATACCTTTTATCTTGGGTTAAACCATCATTGTACTAAAGTCCCCTTTCACCCTTCATATATACGAACCAAATTTGTACAAAGGGTATTTCTAGAACTACGTGGGCTTGATTCCCATCCTTATGGGATACGTAGGAACGTTCGAGTGTCCCTCTAATCTAGCCTCAAGTATTTGGGCCTAACCCCAAATTCCACTTTCAGTCCATTGGCTGACAAGTCCTCATGAAAACACACACTGTGTATTTCTTACAATGGTCCAAGCACTATGACCCTAAACTAATATCTCTAATCCTTTTGTCCCACATGACGTTAAACTGTAGTTTAAGAACTACGTATGGCTTGATTTTCATCCTTATGGGATACGTAGTGAAGTACAATATTTCAATTCAGGACCCAGCCACAACATGATTATGGTTAGCATTGATCTGTGTATCTCTGTATACAATGAACAATACCCATCTTTATGTGTCATAATCCTAACCTTAAATATTTTTAGATCCTCATAACCCTTTTCATGACTTCTAGTCACAAAAATGTCAAACTTCTGAGAGTTCTTTTGCCTGACTATGCAGCACGTGCCCATAGGCGGCCTTGTATAAACAGTCTAAATAACAGACTTGTTATCCAAAAGATACTATTATTTGACTATACAGCCAATGCCCTTAGGTGGCCCTGCATAATTCAACCCCCTAACGGGTTTGTTGGATAGTGTTAACTTCATTCTTGAGAAGAATGCCTCTTTTGTCCTTATTTTTCTTAAATGATAGTATGTAGGGATCCGCAAAAATAGCCATCCTTAACATATTTGTCCCATATCCTTTTTCATGATCTGAAAGTATTCAAGTCTATGGTTTATATTTTCCTTCCCTACGTTTGGGTCAGACCTTCGTAGGAGTGATTTTTATCCAGTTCTTTGATAATTTTGTTTGGAAATATTTTCTCCATATTCAAGTATCTCTTTCCATACATCAAACTCTATACTTTGGAAGATTTTAATCTCCATAAACTGTCACTGGATTTTAGCACTAGGAAAGTAAATTTCTGGGAGTTCTTTTGCCTGACTATGTAGCACATGCCCATAGGTGGCCTTGCATAAACAGTCTACATAATAGACTTTTTAGCCAAAAGATACTATTTTATTTAACAATGCAGCCAATGCCCTTAGGTGGCCCTGCATAATTCAACCCCCTAACGGGTTTGTTAAATAATGGTAACTTCATTCTTGGAAACTACTTCTTCTAATGCCTTTTAGCTCTTTTTCATATCATTCCTTAGGATTCAAATATTCTTAATTCATAGCTTACATATTTTCCCTCATACTTGAGTATGGTAATATGTTTTTAGATGAATTTTCAAGGAATTGAGTCAATTCTAATCCATTTCGGTCGAATCTATTTCGACCTTAAAACATTAGACTTTGCATGTCCGACTTTCATGACTTTGAAATGCCCACAAAAGACAGGGGAACTCTAAATAAAAGTCAAGTTCCCAGCTTACTAAACATACATTTTGCATGATTTAGGTAACATTGAGAAATTAAAAGGTTCGAAGTTTTTAGAGTTATTTACATTAATCCTAGTAAAAATGAAACTATGATTACTAGGCCCATTAGCTTAGGTAAAATATAAAGCATGTAGAAAAAGAGAATGCATGTACAAATGAGTGAAGGTGAAAGTGTTTTTCATTGATGCAAAAGAGTTAGAAGGACATCCACAGACTGGAGTCTCTTCTCTTTTTCAAGAATTACAAGAGGCTTTTAGCATAAGTCTTCAATTGATGAACCACATCCCGAGCTTCATCAGCAACCACCTGTAATTCATTCATTCAACTGGATACAATAAGAGATGCAGTAATACCACCTCTCTTAGAACAATTGTAAAAGGATGTTCTTGAGTGTGGTTTGAGAAAATTTTCTGCTGATCAAACAGTGAATCTATTTCTGTCCAAGAGACTTGGAAGATGGATACATGGATTTGAGAATGGAGCATTGGAAGTAAAGAGCCATTTTGAGAGAGTACTCTTTTCAGATATTGCTCTAATACCGTGTTTGTCTTCTCTCCACCAACCAGTAGTGGAAAACATTTCAGCCCATGGGTTTTCCATTTTCATATCTACAAGGAAATGACATGGAGGAAGAATTTGAAAGTTCACACCATTGTTGTTGCTCTTAATGCACAGCATAACCGAAATGAAGGAGTAGGAGTGCAGCAGCATTTTAGGTGTATAGTTCATTGCATCTAGAACATTGACTCCTTGCAGATGACCATGAGCATATAGAGGCAGGTAGATGCTCTGAGGGAAATTAAGATGATATTTCTTCAAGTAATTAGCCAAATCTGGGAGAGTGCTGTCACAGATATCATAGTAATCATGGACAATGATGTTCATCATGTCTTCAATCCGCTTGCTAGACAGTTCATCAGCTGTTTTAATTCCCTTGGGATCCATTGAATCTGCACAAGAGTTGAATAAATTAACTCTTAAATGGATTGATTTTTTCATAATCTTTGTGAAAGAAATTCGAAAAAATGGCTAAGGAATTAAGGCACGCAAGTATGGATGTGCCGCACAAGTGTTAAATGTGTCACACAAGTTTTTTTCGCGCATGTTTTTACCGCGCAAGTCCTATTACCTTGACAGTAGCGCGACATCAAGGAAAACACCAGAAAATAGAGCAACCTGCTTGGCTAAGGTGACCTGCGCGACGAGAGCTCTAAGGTATGAAGTTCGGAAATCCGGATGCTTTTACGGAAGTGAGGCCCTCTATTTATAGACGCAGCTGGGACCCAGTGCGCCCAGGCCCTGCGCGATGCGCACTTGCGCGCTGCCCTCTGCGCCATCAAGACTTGCACGACACCTTTCCTTTGGATGTCTTCGATTTCCTCAGAGTCAAATCCTCATTTTTTTCGGATCCAACTATGAGGGGGGACTTTTATTGACGCTCCTTTCGTCACAGAATCTAAAGACCAGAAAAGGGGAATATCTGAGCTCAAAGTGATTCAACCTTTGAAGAAAATATCAAAAAATAGACAAAGGCATGAACAAGGGATCAAAAGCACCTCTGCCGCGCAAGTTCTATCACTGTCATGCAAGTCCACTTGCGTGATTCCTTATGGTCGCACAATTGACTTGCGCGACCTAAGTGATAACCGCCCGGTAACCGCCCGTGGTCTTCTCCAGCCTATAAATAGACCCTGTGGGCCCCCCATTCGAGGAGGATTTTTTCCAGAAACCCAGATTTGAGCTCTCGGCGCCCTAGTCTCTTCTCAAAGCTTCCGGAACACTTCTATGGTAATTTCTTACCTATAACGGAAGATCTAATGAAGGGGAGGAAGACCTAAGTGTTGAAACTCATCAACACTTGCGTGCCTAGGTGGCCAGCCCTTAAGGGAAATGGCCACACTTGCGCACCGCCTTACTCCTTCAATAGAACCTACACGCCCCTCTCCTGGTAGAACCTCAAGAGGATTATAAAGGCCTTAACCTAAAGTCTCTCAATTATTACCATGCTGGTTAACCATCGCACAAGTACACCATGTGTCGCGCAGGAATACCTACGCGACCAGGACCTGCGCGACCAGGACTTGCGCGCCCACGCAGTACCTGCGCGCCTGCCAGGACTTGCATGCCCCTACCTTTTTAGGTTCCTTTCTTGCCCATTTTCACCCCTCTTAAGACATTACACCTTTCATATTCAAGATTCTATCTTCAAGACACTCTTCAAAGCCATTTATGGCATGATTTCTTGATTTTAATTCCTTATCTGAAAGGAATTCTGGGGAATATCTCTCAAAACCTAGTGATTTACATATCTTTATGTCACTAAAGATTGAGAGTTCATTCATTAAACCTCATCCTTTAAGATGAGAGAATCCTTAACCTGGGTCTCCTTTTCAGGAATAATCCCCAGTCATAAGTCCTCTAACCTGGGCTTCCTTTTCAGGAGTAAGCCCTAGTCTCAAATATGGGCATCTTCCTTAGGAGTAAGCCCCAATTATTAAAGTTCCCAAATCTGGGCATCCTCTTTTGGAGTAAGCCCCAATTCCCTCAATTTTTGGGCATCCTATTTAGGAGAAAGCCCCAGATCCCTTAACCTGGGCTTCCTTTTCAGGAGTAATCCCCAGTCTCAAATATGGGCATCCTCTTTAGAAGTAAGCCCCAGTCCTCTAATTTGGGAATCCCCCTCAGGAGTAATCCCCAAACCTTAATTCCCTTAACCTGTGCCTCCTTTTCAGGAATAAGCTCCAGTAATAATCCTTTATCCTGGGTCTCCTTTTCAGGAGTAAGCCCCAGTCATAATTCTCTTAACCAGTCCTAATTTACCCTTGATCTAGGATTCCTTTTCAGGAGTAAAACCTAAGTTAGAGTATTCAAAATCTCCATGAAGCACATATACCTTTATGGACCCTGTTCCTGGATTTCTTCCCTAAAGTAAATCCTAACCTTCATTTATCTGGGCAGTCATATACACATAATCCCCACATTATTTCTTATGATTGCATCTTTCATGGCACAATTGTCCAATTTTTACCAATACCTCTTGTTTCTTACACCGAGAATGACTCACGTGAGCTTAGAGTGTAAAAGTAATTGTGAAATCCTTCTTTGAGCTATCAATCATAAATATCATACTCCCTTACTCGAACTACGTGGGTTCTGATTCCTTTTCTAAACAAAGGATACTTAGGTAGCCCGTCTACGGGTTCGATCCCAACTCTAAAATAATCCATGTCCTTCTGAATGACAATAAACTTCAAGTGCCCCACTGAGTGGCTTTAAAACCAGTATGGTCATCATAATGACCAAGATACTTCTATATAAATGTGTCAATGGGTACCATTGACCAGGAATCTCTAATAAATACAGATGATTCTCTATCGATGAAGAACCTAGAATACATACAAAAGATTCTCTAAATTTCCTACATATTTAATCATTGATTGTCAGATCTAAAGGAAGGCACATTTTATACTTTTTAATGTAATAAGGATTCAAAAACATAACTTAAATCTATAAAGTGAGTCCCAAAGTAGACAGTAATTCCCCTAAAAAAGGTGTGATGTGTCTGACCTCCCATCCTCTCGACCAATGAAAATTCCTAAACCTCATCAATCCACAAACTAATGAGCACCTACCTTTGGAATGTAGTTCTGAATGGATGTGGAATCATTGGATGTTTCTGATTCTACGAACAAACCCGTTAGAAACCGATAAGAACGTTTGAACCTCCCATCAAGGTGGTCATCCCCGGATTCCGAGGGAAACATATTCCCATGCATCTATAATTTTTAATTTAATAATAATCAATTTTATGATTTCTATACTTTACTTGATTATTAGGTACTAATTTCAATCTCTGGTTCAAATTTATTTAGTACGAAAGTGTTGTTTTAAGCTTGTTTGTTGATTTTTGACTTTGCTTTGTGAAATGGCACACACTAAATGTAGGGTCTTATTGAAATTGACCTAATAATTTGAGTTCCATCTAGATATTTTTACTCACCATTTTCTAGGTGTCAATTTTCATTGTGCTATATTTGGTTAATTTACTTTGTTTGAAAATGGGCAGTTTCGACCTTGATTTACAAAAACGGCATCATCCAGTTATAGTTGCACACACTGTTTTCTTTAATTAAATGTTCAGTTTGGTCCTCACCTGATTTCTGACTTTCATAACATGGTTTAACATTTTTAATAAGACCCTAACATTCAAATTGGTGTTTTATAACTTTGTGAGTGTCAACTGATATCGTTTGCTAAGCATTGCATGTATGGTTTTCGTAATGGTGCTCGATTGGCCTTTATGGGTTAAAAGCGACATAAAATGTTTTGTTTTTTTAAAAGTGTTGGCAGCATGAATTTTTTTGTTTTGAAGTCTTTTTATGGATTTCCAAAGTGGTTTGTCTTAAAAAAAGTGTTTCTTGTGAAATAACGGATTGTTGGGTAATTAGAAAAGTTTCAAATGTTTTAAGCCAAGTGAAGTGTGAAGGTAATATTCTTTAAAATTTGGTTTGTTTTGTGACAAGGAATTGTTGCTCGATTTGGGTTTTTTATAAAAGTTTGTTTTGTTGGAAAGTGCGTCAGAAATGTTTTGAAGGGTGTTTTACAAATGCATTTATTTGGGAAATGGTGTGTCTTGCACCTCTTTGGAAATTGGTTTACATAGTTGATAAAGAAAGTTTTTATGGAATGTTTAAGGGCCTGTTTGGCCACCTTGTGAAAATAAGAGGAAGTTATTATTAGGAAAACCACCACTGGTTGGTCCTCATGCCTTTCCAACATGGAATGTTATGAAGGTCCTTGGTATGAGATCCACGAGTTCCATTATATAGGTCCCTTGATTGGGGACCATTGTAATCTAATTATTTAAAGGCATGAGAGTTGTCCTTGGGGAGACTCGGGGTGAGACCTAATATGAAATATTATTACTGATATGGGTTTTGATTTGATGCTCAACAGAATCTGTTGGCTCAACTTATTTTATACTCGCAACATACGAACCTGACATATTGAGAGAATTGTCTGAGATGAGTACTGCACTAGTAGGTTACGATACTGACCAGTGGCCCATAGTAGGCGGATATGTTTGGGTTAATTGCTATGAGATTTTCCCTTGGACAGCCTGAGAAAGGATGTACGAGTGTTTTGGAGTGTTAGATTTCATCATATGTGGCATGCCTCTGTGGATGGGGTCGTAGGTATTAATGTCATCTGGATTATTCTCTATCTCTCGGGTTCACCTATGTCTAGTGGTTTTCAGTTATTGAACTGTTACTGAGATATTTACATTCCTATTTAAATTTTCCTTGATATATCTTCTTTGGTACCCTTGTGTGGATTTCTTCATCAAAAGTGACATTTTGGTTTTCCAAAATCCTATGAAAATATTTTCAAAAGAAGATGTGTTTCAAACTCTTTTTTTCTGTTTTTTCAAATGTATAAGAGAAATTGTTTGTACTTTGTTTTCAAGTAAAAATTGTAGAAATACCTAATTTAATATATTATAGTTCAAACTTGGAATTGATGTTTCTTAATTTTAAAGGTAGTGCATTGGGAATAGATATGAGGCAAGCCTACTAAGTTTTAATACTCCTGCATAAAGTTTTTTTTTTCTGTTTTTAGTGTTTGTGCAGGCTCCAGCTTGGGTGTGCTCACCCTAGGTGATGCTTATTGTTGAGATAGATAGTGACCCACGGGGTCACATGGAGTATGTTTGGACGTCGATTTTGGTTAGTTTTAATTTCTTTTGTTCGTGTTTAGTTATTTTATTTGGTCTATCTATCCCACACTACTCTTTATTATTTCTACATCTTTTATTTATTTGTCATGTGTGAAACCATTCCTACAGTCTCTGTTGATTCCCTAGCACTTGTCGCCAGCCCGAGAGGATCGAGAACGCCTCTCAGGCCAAGTCGCGAACTGGGTTTGGTGATCAATTTAGGGTCAATGCGGGTTGGTTCATAACAAAACGGTATCAGAGGGAGGTCAGCTCTTAGTGGACCTCTATTTTTCATATTTCCCTTTGCTATCTTGGATGTTGAGGTAGATGGGGTAGGATTTTCGGGACTCGAGGGGTAGGTACGGGAAGAGCGTCGTGAACTCTTTCTCGTGCAAATCCTCAGGATTCCATGGGAAGTCCAGTTTAATTAGTATTCTTTGGGTTTTACGGATTGTCTTGTTATTGGGATAGGACAAAGTGAGTTGGGCTAATAGTCCTCCTACGATGTATGGCCTGGTAAGCCATGTGGAGCTAGGGGAATGGTCCAAAAAGACTCACCATGTCAGTGAAGTATTTGGAATATTGCCGCCAACCATATGGTCAAGTAACCCACCAACACTAGTTCCCTTTTTGAGTTATTTTGGGTCTCTTCTGAATTCTGGAAGTTGTTTGTACCAGAAAAAATGGTTTTGAAAAATGATTGTTTGAAATGACATATTTAATTTGAGAATTTTTTTAAAGGAAATGGGATGAATGATTTGATTTTGGAAAATGAAGTTTCTCTGTTTTGGCCTTGGTGTTCCAATGAGTGCTCAGATGCATAATGGTATGTTGGAATATGAATAGATTTATGGTATGGTGTATAGATGCCCGAGGTGGCATGAATACATGCATGTGAGTGAGACTCTAAAGAATACCAATGGCATGGGTTTAACCCACCAAGCTTATTTTAAATTAAATATGTTTTAAAAGGAAATATTTTGATTTTATAATGGCTCATTTTCTTGTGTTTAGATCTTTTCATATATTCAGTGTTTTCTTTTGAGGGTTTTTATTTTTTGAGTTGGTCTTGATTGGGTTCCTGGATCTTCTTGTCTAGCAGCTATTCCCTCAAAGCTTTGATGGGTGATCATAGTACGATTGATCAAAATATGAATTTTATGATTGAGTTTCGGAAGCGTGATCCACCTCTCTTTTATGGTCAAGAAGATCCTTCCATAGAAGAGGAGTGGATGCGGAAGATTTAAAGGGACTTTAATGTCGTTGAGTTTCCCGAGTTGTTGAAGGTCATGTTTGCGACCTTCATGCTTGAAGGTTCACCATGGATGTGGTAGAAGTTGGTGTCCCAGAAAAACACCATCAAGATCTTACTTGGGAATTTTTCAAGGCATTATTCATCCGTTAGTATTTATCTGAAGAATAAATGACGAGGATGGGGAAGGAGATGTGTTGTCTATAGCAGGGAGACAGATTCATGTTGGAATATTTCCAGCACTTTGTGGGGCTAGTCCCTTATGATTCAGGGTATGCCACAGATGACCCCATGAAGGCTCGACGCTTCGAGGCGGGTCTCCGCCCCGATCTACAGTAAAAGATGTCAGATTCCAACCTAACTTATTTTGTCGATGTGGTGACACAAGCTTTTCATGTCGAAGCCATGATGGCAGGAGTGCTCGAAGTAGTCCTCCCACCTTCGATCCCAATGAGCAGTGGTGAATATTCTGAAAAGGAGATGAGTAAGAAATTGAGAGTGGATGGAGTAGGTCATGAAATAAAAAGGCCTTGTGATCTTTCATCAACCTCTTCAGAGTGATAGATCCTCAAATTCTATAAGTACAGAAAGCTGGGTCACAAGAAGCCATCATTCCCATGTGGTCTGAAACCCTGCCAGACATGTGGACATCCAGGTTAGTTGCGACAATTCTATCAGGGCATTGCTAGAAAGCATCATGGAGCAAGTTCTCAGAAGTGATGTGTTGTTGGGTTTTTGTTAAAAGTTTCTTGTGTATGTTTCCTTCCAGTGTAAGGGATCATTTATCGTTGTAGTTTTACTGATGGGGTTTTGGGTTTTGACATGTATGGGATGTCATGGGTCTTTTGATGAACTCTGGTTTTCAATGACAGTTTTTTTTCATTATAAAATATTGTCCTTTATTTTGTCAAATCAAAAGGTGTATGTTTCTTATTTGGATTATCAGAACCTGACTGCGAGGTAGGAGACACTTCATCCATCAGAGCTCCAGCCAAAAGGCCTTGGAGTGAATCTGACACATAGTTAGGAGCCCTGGGGAATTTTAGGAAGTTTAGTTAAGGGTGTGCCTCTTTCTTTATGATAATATAGTTTTAATGTTTCTGTTGTGGTATAACCGTTGTTATAAATTTCCTCTTATCGTAAAGAGCATGATGGACTTAGCCCTCGTAAAATGTCATAAATTGTGCCTTTTTGGATGCGTGGGGCTGATTAGTGGCCATGCGTGGACCACCCATGTGGACTAGTTTCAAATTTAGTTTGTGTCCATCCGAGAGTGGTGAGACATGAGTAGTCTTCTATCGTAGTTTCATTGATCCAATCCTTGGGGCCTCCCTCCCTCCCAAGGGGTTAGGGTTTTTGGTTTATGCAAAGTTTTTGTTAAGCTATTATCCCTTTCAAATGGGAGTCAGTGGGTTGAATTTTCCTTTCATGCTTCTATTAGCTTGAGTAAGTCCTGGTTCAGGCCTAATTCATCTTTCTGTTTGGCCATTTATAGGTTGGGTTTTTATGGTGGGAAGACCCACCGTGAGTCTCTTTGGGTTTTCTCTGAAGTTGTTATCGGATTTTAGTTCAGTTATTGTGGTGGGGAGTCCATTCAGAACACATCTTCACTAGTGATTTGTTTTATACAATGAGGTTTAGTCTCATTTGTGGTCACTCGGATGACCTTTAATTAAGAGGTTGGATCATGCTTTTGTGGAATACTTAGGCGTTAATCAATAGGCTGAATAGTGTTGTGGATTTCCGGGGCAAAAACAGTTATGATGGGGAGAATTTTCACACCCGACCTATGATAGGAATTTTATTTTAATTATTTTCAGCCTTTAAATATTTTTACTGGGGTATTGGGTGAGTATGAGATGAAATTTTTGTGTTTTGATAAAAAATAATGTGTGTTAGGTTCAACGTTGTTGGGCGCATGAGCAGAGCACGTTTCAAAACCCCGTGTGGCTCCGCCCGGGTAACGGCGTGACAGACCATTCTCGTAAAATGGTAATAAATGATTTTGCAATTTGAAAAAACTTTAATTTCATCATTTCGAATTTTTATTGCTAAGGTTTTTATGATTATTAAAATGAAATAAATACTTTCATTATCTTAATTTTGTACCATCATGGTTTTCTTATTAGAATTATTATGTATTATTATTATTATTATTATTATTATTTTTACCACAGTTATTTTTGTCCATATAATAAAAATTATTATTCATTTTATTATTATTATTATTAGATTCATTACTATTTAGTTATTAGAAGTTTAAATATATATATATATATATATATAAAATATTTAAGTTGTTTTTGTGTTATTTTTTTTATTTTATTACCTTTTTTAGCACCCATTTTTAGGGTATTTGGAGAACCCTTCCCCCTCTCTCATTTCCCCTCTGGTGTGCAGAACAAGTAGAAGACCCCTCCCACCCGTTGTAGCAGGCTTCCTCCTCGGCCTCCCTTGCACAGCAGATGCACCCCAGTTTTTTTCTTCTTATTCCCTGTTCAGCGGCTCCATCCCCAGGTAGCGCCGACCCCCCGACTCCCGCTCCCCACCCCACGCTCCACCTTTCTCCCTCCCGCTCACCCACTCTGTCGGCCTCACCTCCGCCTGCACTATCACCGTGAGTCCCCTCTGCCACTCCTTTAGACCTGCAGTCGGCCTTCGCCCGCAGCGCGACCCGCCACCCCGTATCACCTCCTTGCACCGGCTCTAGTAGATCTTCCGCCTTGCAGCATTGACGAGCCCAAGAACCCCCGACCTCCTGCTTCTAGTGGGTGACAACGACGACCTCCCCCTTGCATCCGTCCATGCACCGACCCCCGTATTCTGTTCGGCCACCCCATCGCAGACCCTCGCCGACCTCACCCAACCAGCGCCGACTCCACTACCATCACTCCCCATCGAAGCCTCCCTAGACCTCAGTCTATTTCCTTGCTCAACGCACCCATCACCCTCCTTCTATCTAGTCCACCTCGGACTCTCTTATAGCGCACCCACCACACCTCCTCAGCCTCGTACCCAACCGCCTCACCTCAACCATTCTCGTTACAGCACACCGCTTTTCGCAGTAATCACACCCACTGTCGTTGCCCCGACTCGCAACCCCTCTGGTGCGTCGGCTTTGACGGCGCATTTCCCTGCTGGTGCGCCACTCCTTCTAGTGTAAACCCCAATCCCTTTGGTATACCCTCGTCCCTTATGCTATGCCATTTTTCTTAGTTTTTTTATGTTATTTATTTATTAATTTTTATTTGGTAGAGTTAGTATTTTAGGAATTGTGCAAGGAATTTTTGAGTGAGCGTCGTTGTCGCACCTTGTTTCCAAAGTTGCATTATCGTCACGTCACATATCTGAGGTAGGATTACCATGAAACTATCCTTTTTAATTTAACAATCATCAATTTTATGCTTTTTATACTTTATTTGATTATTAGGTGCTAATGTCAATTTTTGTTTCAAATTTATTTACTACACAAGTGTTGTATTAAGCTTGTTTGCTGATTTTGACTTTACTTTGTGAAATAGAACACACTAAATGTAGGGTCTTATTGCGCTTGACCTCATAACTTGAGTTACATCTATTTATTCTTTCTCTCCCTTTTTCTAGGTGTTAATTTTCATTGTGTAATATTTGGTTAATTTACTTTGTTTGAAAATGGATGGTTTCAGACTTTCTTTATAAAAATAGTATCATCCGATTATAGTTGCGCACACTGTTTTCTTTAATTAAATGTTCTATTTGGTACTCACCTGATTTGTGAGTTTTAGAACATGTTTTATCATTTTAAATAATTCCCTGACATGAAAATTGGTGTTTTATAACTTTGTGAGTGTCAACTGAAATCATTTGCTAAGAATTGCATGTATGGTTTTCGTAATGGTGCCCGGTTGGCCTTTACGTGTTAAAAGGAACATAAAATGTTTTGTTTGTTTTTTAAAAAGTGTTTTCAGTGTGTGAAATTTGGTTTTGAGGTATTTTTATGGATTTCAAAAGTGGTTTGGATTTAAGAAAAAGTGTTTCTTGTGAAATAATGAATTGTGGGGTAATTGGAAAAGTATCAAATGTTTTGAACTAAGTGAAGTGTGAAGTTAGATTTCTTTAAAATTTGGTTTGTTTTGTGACAAGGAATTTTAGGTCAGTTTTGGTTTTTCATAAAATTTGGTTTTGTTTGGAAGTGTGTCGGAAATGTTATGAAGGGAGTTTTACGAATGCATTTATTTGGTAAATGATGTGTCATGCACCTCTTTAGAAATTGTTTTGCATCTTTGATAAAGAATGCTTTTATGGAATGTTTAAGGGCCCATTTTTCCACCTTGTGAAAATAAGAGGAAGTGTTTATTATGAAACCCCCATTGGTTGGTCCTCATGCCTTGCCAACTTGGAATTGTAGGGATGTCCTTGGTATGGGATCCCCGGGTTCCATTATGTAGGTCCCTCGATTGGGGGCCATAATAATATAATTATTTAAATTCATGAGAGTATTCCTTGGGGAGACTCAGGGTGAGAACTAATGTCAAATATTATTACAGATATGGGTTGTGATTTGATGCTCAGCGGTATCTGTTGGCTAACCTCCTTTTATACATGAAACATACTAACCCGATATATTGAGAGAATTGTCTGAGACGAGTACTACACTGGTAGGTTACCGTACTGACTAGTGGCCCATTATAGGCGTATATGTTTGGGTTTATTTCTATGGGATTTTCCCTCGGCCTTCCTAATAAAGTATGGATGAGCATTTTGGAGTGTTAGATGTCATCGTATGTGGCATGCTACTTTGGATGGGGTCGCATGTATTAGTGTTGTTTGAATTATTCTCGATCTCTCGGGTTCACCTATGTCTAGTGGTTTTTAGACAATGAACTATTGCAGAGATATTTGCATTACTATTTACATGTCCCTTAAAATTTCTACCTTGGTACCCTTGTGTGGTGTTTTGCATGAAATATGAAATTTTGGTTTTCCTAACTCTTATGAAAATGTTTTCAAAAGAATATTTTTTTCAAAAGATTTTGTTATGGTTTTTCAAATGACTAAGGGAAATGGTTTTTACATTGTTTTCAAGTAAAAATTTTAGAAATTCCTACTTTAATATATTGTAGTTCAAACTTGGAATCGAGGTTTCTTAATTTTAAAGGTAGTGCATTGGGAATAGATATCGGGCTAGCCTACTGAGTTTTAATACTCACACCTATATTTCTTTTCTATTTTTGGTGTTTGTGAAGGCTCCTGCTTGGGTGCACTCACCCTGGGAGACGCTTATCATTGAGTCGGAGAGTGACCCATGGGGTCACATGGAGTTTGTTTGGATGTCAAGTTTGGTTAGTTTTAATTTCTTTTGTTCTTTTTTAGTTGTTTTATTTGGTCTATCTATCATGTGCTGCTCTTTATTATTTATGATACTTTTATTTATTTTTCATTGGAGAAACCATTCCAATAGTCTCGGTTGATGCCCTGGCACTTGTCGCCAACCCGGGAGGATCGGGAACGCCTCTCGGTCCATGTTGTGGACCGGATCAGGTGATCAGTTTAGGGTCGACCCGGGTTGGTTCATGACAGTGAAAAATTATGATCTTTTGGGGACCATACTCCCTTTTAATCAAATCATAGAATACACATATAGTACATAACAACACAATATATATCCCATGGCCAAAACTTGATCCCCAAAATTCTGAACCAAGAGGGCCCATACTTTTCCTGGACCAATGTTTTGTAAGATTTGGTGTCCTAGAAAGAACCGATTTTACTTTGATTACATGGATATTTAATTTATTATTACATATTGTTCATTGTTCTGCAAGACTATGATGTAATAATATCCTAGAGTATTTTTTTGCATTGATAAGGTCCTGGCAGTTCCCCGCTATAATGAGAACCTTGAGCTGCTATAACAATATTGAAAAATATATTTCTTGTAGTTGGATGACATACAATGATGGGACACATAGCATACAGACCGTCTGGTGGGAGTACTCGTAAGAAAATGAGACTTCCTCTTATCAAGCTCGTACTTGGTAATCTCCAAGATAGAAGATTATGAGAATAGAGCCACTAGTAAAAATTATGCATGTTTTAGTGTCATTAGATATATCTATCTGAGAGCATGTGTAATAATCCTTAGACTATAATATTATCATTTATACATGTCACGATTCGTGCACTTTGATTTACTAATGAAAACTATCACGCAGAAAGATGGACGAAAGTAGGGTATGTTGGGTGCCTCATGAGTGACATGTTATTAAAGGATAAGTCAAGGAAGTATTTGTCCCTTCCATTTATGGAAGTTAGAATCTCGTTCCATTGATTGAAATAGAACAGTCACGTGAAATTCCATGGCCATGGTGTAACAATGAGTTTATTTTAGATAGTCAAGAACGACGAATGAAGCATCAAATTTTACCACACTATCATGAAACCTGCTTGATGTGATATTGCGACAAATGGATTATATTACACAGTGAGCGTTCATATACAGATTTCATTGTTTCAACTTTATGTTATTTTTCTTCGGTTTCTTTACCCATTGCTAGAAAGTACTCTTGGACTTTAGGAAAGCCCGCCTAATTCCAACAAGAAAGAATCCTAGAGGGGCACACACTAAGTGTTTTTGGTGGTCTCGGTTGAATTCTATTTTAATTTAATTAATGAAATAAATATTATGTTCAAGACAGTGGGATAATTTTATTCAAGTTAAAGTGATCACATAAATTAAATTAAATTTATTTATTTATTTTATTGAATATTTAATAAATATTTATTTACTAGTTTGTAAATAATATATATATTTAAGAGAATAAATTATTTATTTATTTATTCAGGTGTTCAATAAATGAAAGTAGAGTTCAAGCGGATCAAGGTTGGTCCAGTAGTAAAATAATTATTACCAGAAAATAAATAATTATTTATCTAGTTGGAACAAATTAAAATAATAACGACTTTTCTATTATTTTGTGACGCGAAATTTTATTTTATAATTCCTCTTTGCGCAAGCTGGTGAACCGTGAATAATGATGCGGTATTATTATTATGATCATGAGTTTTCTCTAAGTTCATGAATGTATTTAATTTTTTCTATGAAATTATATATTGTAACTGAAATTCCATGTAAATAAATTGTCAAGTAGGCCTATTGTGCCATACACCAAACCACAGGCCTGGTGAATTGAGAATTGTTGATCAAAACAATTTATCTCTAGAATCCTCTTCTCTCCCCTCTCTATAATGAGAGACACTCTTCAAGGAAAAAGAACAAGAGATCAAGAATGACCGACACAAGACACTCATTTCGCCGCACTAGCACCCGAAGAATGAGCAATGTCAATCGGAGACCATCAGAGCATGTGTGGATCAGCAATATAGGTATTCTAGTTTGGATCCTTACAAGCACAACAAGATAAACATGATGTGAAATGATCCATGTATTATTTTTCTTTATGAAATTAATTAAATTAATTATAAACATGATGTGTAATATCCTCTCTAAAGGTTTCATGCCTCTTTCTTATTTATCTAGATCTTTTATTATATTCCATGAGAGACTGCAATTCATCGTTGTATTGATCCAAGAATAATCATTGATCATGGTAAAAATAAAATTTGGGTGTTTTCCCAACCAGGCTTCCGCTACATCCAGAACCATCAAGGGGTATTAGAGTGGGTTACATCATAGTTTATTATTATTTAAATATATTGTTGATGAATTATGCATTTAATAATTTAGTAATTTCAATTAATGTTAATTGTTTTGAAAATAAGAATCTTTAGATATATTTCTCCTATTTCATTTCTCATTCACCTTAAAAAAATGATCTTTAATTTTAATTTTGATTAATATAAAATAGAGGATCTCATCCAGTGGTGCCAAAGCTTCTTGGACACACAACACCAGAACACAAGGTGTGTATTTGGCAGTACACGCAGTGTAGTCAAGATTCAATGCATCAGACCGGTCTGGAAAACCAAGTTGTGTGTTGGAGTCTTTCTAAGTCTTAAACGACTCTGTGTATTGACCAAGAACATGTGGCACATGGTTTTCCAATTACACACCATGTGGACCAAATGGACATGACTTGTAGTCCCTTCGAGTTAGGGTTGGACTGTGTACCCTGTATATGGCTAGCCTAGTTGGAGACTGTGTAACGAGGAACTACACAACATGTGGCCAAATAGACATGACTTGTACTCTGAAGATTTCCGAATTATACTCATAGGTTGTTTCCCCATGTGTGTAATTCAGATGGACGATGAAAAATAGTACACACTGTGTAGTTGGAACTACACATCATGTTCTCATCCAAATTACACAGATTTATTAAAATTTATTATTATATTATACAATCCCTTGAGATGTGTACCATCGTGTGCGCGTAAAGCTTAGTCACAAACATGAAAAGTGTTTTTTATATATGTGTTTAATTTAACATCTATGTAATTTTCATTTCTATTCATTTGGTAGTTATGAATAGGAATTCACCGGGTTTCCTCTAAGGTACTAGTTACGTACAAAGATAATTTTAAATGATTTTTTTTGTTTAAAATTATGATGGATGATAATATATAGGAATTTTAGGATAGGATTTAAGATAAAATGATTGATTAATTATAGATGATAATTAATTGATTCAATCTTGATTTATCGTAAACAAGAATGATTAATGCATTGAATACTAGTTTTATTTATGCATAAATATCATTGCATGTAAGGATTATCATGAGCTTGAACAATACCTTTGTATGTGAATGGTTTCTTTTAATTTATTTATTTTAATTAAATTTGTTGGCTTGCGAGCCTTCTCCCCATTAATATGTAGGGCTTGCATGCCCAAGGCTTCTTTTATGTTAAACACCCTTTTACCCCTCACCTACATGTGAGTTAAAAAGGGAACATGTATTAGATGAAACTCCCAAGATAGTGGAGGTGGTTCAAGATAGATCCGAGAAGAAACCAATCCCAAGAGATACAGAGGTGGACAACTGGAAGATTTAAACATGAACCCAAAAGGTTCAAGGTGTTTCTCCCCTAGGATAGGGTTATTTTATCAACTTCTAGATAAAATAATCATTATAAAAGCTCATGATCATGCCATTTACTTTATTTTATTTATGTAATTTTCATGGTTTATCCTTATGGATGTGTTTTTTCGATCACATAATTAATGAATTAAACTAGCATGCGAGATGGAATTAAAATAAACCAAACTTATGCGTAAATAATATCAAGACATGGTTCATCACTTAAGTAAGTTTCATTTAATATTAACAAGCATGTGATAATAATAAATTCACACATAAGTGATAAAAATCCCTCAAATAAAATATTATGTTATACCAAGCCTTCTGTTCCTTGATTAAGGAAAAAACTCAATAAAACTATGTGTTTGGCCAACCCTTGTTGGGAAACTTACTTTTATACAAGAAGTCCTTATAAAATATTTCAGGTTGACTTAACCATATTACATCAAGAGGAGTATCCCTTTCATGACATGGTGTAATATTGGAGGTAAGATTTGAGGAAATCCAAAGTCATGATTTTAGGATTGGGGATCCCACTCAACAAATCAAAGAGTTGAATGCCCACAGTTGGAAAAGGCTTGCCTACCTAAATACCTTCTAATAGCTTGACCAAACCTTTTTGGGGTTATAGGAAGGGGGATACAAATCCTTGACACTAGAATGTCATGTCAATTAGATATTCCACGTTCAATGGTGAGGGCCATTGGGACTTGATAAAAATGTGAGAGACTTAATAAAATTTATTATTTCTCATAAAATGTAATCAAGAATGTACTAATGATATGATATTTTAATTATAGAATAAAACTGAAAATCGTGTCAACCACACTATCCATGTGATCAATTTTGGATAAAGACAAACATCCTCACTGGTAGTATCTTCCAAGAATGGTTTAAACGTCTTCGGGATATCCTATGCCATGAACAGAAGTCTTAAGTTCTGGAGTCAGTATTAACTGATCCTCCTACCAAAGAGGTGAGTGATCAGGATTTCCTAGTCTATGAGAAACATATGAATGACGTGGTTGACATTCAATCTTTGTTGTTATCATCAATGTCTAGTGAGCTCATGAAGTCTCATACATAGATTCTTATAGAATGATTGAGTACCTTCGTGGTCTTTACCAGGAGAGAGAAAGACAGGAATGGTTTGAGATCTCTAAGGAACTCTTTGAGAGTAATGTTGGAGAAGGTTCCATAGATGGACCTCATGTAGTCAAGATCATTGGAAACATTGAGTTCCTGTAGGTTTTAGGGTCTAAACTCCCTAAATAACTAGGCACTGATCTCATTATCGCATCATTACCTCATAGCTTCTCTAACTTGGTTGTCAATTTCAATACGAACAACATTGAGAAGTATCTATCTGATCTTCTTATCCTCATTCGCTAATTAGATAAATATATGAAGCATGAAAAGCCTTCTATCCTTATGGTTAATAAGAGGAAAGTGACGGTGAAGAGATTTAAACCCAAATATTCTTCATAACCTTCCAAGAAAAGGAATATCAAAGGGGAGGCAAGGGAATTGGAGGTTGTTTCTTTCACATGTGGAAAGAAGGGCCACTGTATGAATAAATTCACCCAACCTAAGAAGAAAGGGGAAAATTCAGATGCATTTTTTATCAAATTCAATCTATCTATTTCTACAAATTGTTTATTAGATACAGTTTGTGGTGATCAAATATGTATCCAAATATAGGAACTAAGTAGATTAAAGAATATTGATTAAGGGGAGGTAGATTTAAGAAAATCCAACGAAGCCAGACTTGCTACTGTAGCTGTCGGGGAATACCACCTCACATTTCCAACTGGGATGATCTTGGTGTTAAAGGGTTGTTTTTAAGTGCCTTCTGTAACCAAAAACATAATTTCTGTATCCAGAATAGATATAGATGGATTTGTTTTCATGTTTAGAAATGTTTGTTTCTTATTTTATAAAGATATCATTTGTTTTTATAGGGAACATTTACATAACAGTCTTTATGTGTTGGATTACACAAACCAAGTAATGTCAATCGATGACAAAGATACTTCACACGACTCATACTACACCCTACTTTGGAATCACTTCCTAGGTCATGTAAATGAGAAATTCTTTAAAAAGTCACATCAAGATGGATATTTAGTTTATTTTGAAATAAAACCACCTGGCGTATGTCATTCATGTTTATAAGGAAAAATGACCAAATCCTCATTTGGTGGGAAAGGTGAAAGGGATAATGATCTTCTTGAATTGGTTCATACCGATGTGTGTGGACCATTTTTAGTTGAAGAAAGTGGTGGGTACTCATAGTTCATAACTTCTACTAATGATTTTAGTAGATATAGATATGTCTACTTAATGAGGTATAAGTCAGATTCCTTTGATAAATTCAAGGAATAAAATAATGAGGTTGAGAACCAACTTGGTAAGAAGATTAATAAACTCCACTCAGACTAAGGTGGGGAATATCTTAATCAGGGGTTAATTTATTACTTATGGAAGTTTGGGATCCTATCCAAACACACTCCTCCTAACACACCTCAATTGAATGGTGTAAGCAAAAGAATGAAAAACACATTTTTGGACATGGTGAGATCAATGATGAGTCATGTAAGTCTTCCATTAACCTTTTGGGGGTATGCATTAAAAACAAAAACACATATACTAAACCAAGTGCCAAATAAATCGATAAATGGTATTCCATATGAGTTATAGATTGTAAGAAAATCAATGTTATTTAATTTAAATGTGTGGGGGTAGCGAAGAGTTTTTTTAAGGCCTCTTTAGGTAACAAACTCGCACCCTGAGGCACAAATTATACCTTTATAGGACCCCCAAGGAAACAAGGGGATATTACCTATACAACCCCTTATAAAAATGTTATAGTGGTAGGACCTGGCATATTCATTGAGAGGGAGCACATCTACAAAATATATAGTGGGAGAAAGATAGACTTTGATGACGTCGAGGCTCAAGGTACACAAGAGTTTGTACATGAACAAATTCCACAAAGCCTCGTGGAAGAAGAATCTGTTCCAGAGACACAAGTACTACGTAGGAGTACTAGAGATGTTAGAGAACTAGAATAGTACAATTTCCTAGTTAACGAGGATGGTGACTCATTATAAGTTGTTAATAATGATCTTATAACCTACAAGGAAGCAGTTAGTGGCACAGATGCTGCCAAGTGGAAAGATGCCAAAAATTCAAAAATGGATTCCATGTACCAAAACCAAGTCTAGATTTCGGTTGATCCTCCAATTGATGTAAAGCATGTAGGTTACAAATGGGTATTCAAGAATAAAATGAACATGGGAGGAAAAATCAGTACCTATAAGGCATGACTAGTTGCAAAAGGGTTTAAACAACGTTAATGAATTGAATAATATGTAACCTTCTCATGAGTTAAAATGTTGAAATCCATCATAATTATACGTTCCATTACGTCTTAACCTAACTATGAGATTTGAAAAATGGAATTCAAAACAACATTCCTTAATGGGAAGCTTCAAGAAGATGTATACATGACACAAACTGAAGGGTTTGTGATTCCAAAGGATGTCAATAAGGTATTCAAGTTGTAGAAATACATTTATAGATTAAATAAAGCATCTTGTTCAAGGAACATTTGTTTTGATGAATCCATAAAATAATTTGGTTTTATCAAGAATGAATGTGATCCTTGTGTAAACAAACGGTTTAGTGGGAGTGCAGTTGTTTTCTTAATAGTATATGTTGATGACATATTACTTATTGGAAATGAGATACCAGCCTTACAATCTGTTAAGGCATGGTGGAATCAATGCTTATCCATGTAGTACTTGGATGAGGTAGTGCATATTCTTTGGATCATGATAAATTGTGATAGATCCAAGAGATTTCTGGGCCTAAGTCAAAGTAATTACATTGATAAGATACTGAAGAGATTCAGTATGGAACAATCCAAGACGGAATTGTTTCCAACGTCACATGACATTTATCTTTCTAAGAAAATGTGTACTTGGAAACATGAGTAAGGAAAGATAATGGAAATGACTCCATAGAAATCAGTGATTAGGTCAGTCATGTATGACATGCTATTTACTAGGCTGGATGTCTTCTATGAATTGAGTGCGTTAGACAGATATCAAGATGACCTAGGTGACTGCCATTGGATATTAGTCAAGACCATCCTAAAGTATCTAAGTCATACTAAGGATATGTTTCTGGTTTATGGAGTATATGAGGAACTATTCATAAGAGGATATGTAGTTACTAATTTCCAGACTGATCAAGATTGCATGAAGTCGCAAATGGGATACATATTCAGTTTGAATGGAGGTGCAGTGAGATAGAAGAGATCAAAGAAAAGTGTGGTCACAAATTCTATAGTAGAGTCTGAGTATATCATATCTTCTGAGGAAGCTAAAGAATCAGTTTGTATGCAAAGATTTTTCTAGGATCTAGATGTGGTATCTAGCAGTAAAGATCCCATCACATTGTGTTGTGATAATACTTTAGTGGTGGCTCTTGCAAAAGACCCAAGGTCACATTAGTAGATGAAACACATACATAGAAAGTATCATCTCTTGAGGGACTTTTCTCAAAGAGGTGAAGTTGCAGTGAGCAGTATTTCCATGGAAGGCAATGTAGCAGACCCCTAGACTAAAGCCTTAACTAAGCAGAAACATTATCATCTTGTGAGGTCAAGCAGACTGAATGTTGTAGGTAGTTAGCTCTAGTCCAAGTGGGAGTTTGTAAGAGTTGGTGTCCAAGAACCATCTTGGTTTACTTTTATTACATGGATATTTAATGTATTATTAAATATTGTTCATTGTTCTACATGACTATGGTGTAATAATGTCATAGAGTATTTGTTGGATTGATATGGTCAAGGTAGTTTCCCACTATGATGAGAAACTTGAAATGATCTAATAATATTTTTAAATATAGTTATGCAGTTGGATGTCATACTATGATGGGAAACATAGCATGCATACCATCAAGTGTGAGTACTCATAAGCAGATGATACTTATTCTCTTGAATTTCACACTTGATAATCTCCAAGATAGAAGATTATGAGAATATACCCGTTAGTAAGAATTCCTCAAGTTTTATTATCATCAGATATTTATATATGTGAGTGTGTGTAATGATCCTTAAACTTTACTATTATCATTAATACATGTCACAACTTGCACACTTTTATTTACTAACAAAACCCTCACGCATACAGTTGGTGGTAAGTACGGTAGGTTAGGTGCATCATGAGTGGCATGTTCTTAATGGATAAGTCGAGGAAGGATTTTTCCCTTCCATTTATGGAATTTGATATCTTGTCTCTTTGATTTAAATAGAACCTTCATGTGAAATTAAGTAGCCATGGTGTAATGATGAGTTTATTTTAGGTAGTCAAAGAACGATGTATCAAGAATAAAATTTGATGACACTATCATGAAACCTGCTTGATGAGATATTGCGACAGAGGAATTATATTACACAGTGAGATTTCGTATGTAGATTTCATTGTTGTGACTTTATATTCTTTCTCTTGGGTTCCTTGACCTGTTTCTAGATAGTACTCTTGGAATTTAGGAAATCCCATCTAATGCCAAAGAGAAATAATCATAAAGGGTCACATACTAAGTGTTTTGGTGGTCTCGGTTAAATTATATTTGAATTTAATTAATGAAATAAATATTAGTCTCAAGACTGTGGAATAATTTTATTAAAGGTAAAATGATCGCATAAGTTAAATTAAATATATTTATTTATTTTACTGAACATTTATTAAATATTTATTTACTAGTTTGGAAATAAATATTTATTTAAGAGAATAATTTATTAATTTATTTATTCTTGTGTTCAATAAACGGATGTGGTGTTCGATTGGACCAAGGTCAGTGTGGTAGTAAAATAATTATTTGCAAGATGGTAAATAATTATTTAACTAGTTGGCACAAGTTAAAATAATTATGACGCTGCTATTAATTTTTGATCTGGAATTTTATTTTATAATTATGTTTTGGGAAAGTTGGTGCACCATGAATAATAACGCAGTATTATTACTATGAGAATGGGTTTTCTCTATGTTCATGAATTTATTTAATTTTTTATATGAAATTAAATATTGTAACTGAAATTCCATGTATATAAATAGACAAGTAGGCCTATTGTGCCATACAGCACACCACTTTCCTAGTGAATTGAGAATTGTTGATCCAAACAATTTGTCTCTTGAATCCTCTTCTCTTTCCTCTCAAGAATGAGAGACGTTCTTCAAGTCCGAAGAACAAGCAATCAAGAACGACTAACAAAAGACACTCCCTTCGCCGCGCTAGAACCCAGAGAACGAGTGATATCGATCGTAGGCCATCAAATCATGTGTGGATCACTGCTAGAGGGATTCTAGTTTCGACCCTTATGTGCGTAATGCGATAATTCAGAAGGGTCATTCAAGATGATCAACATCATTAAAGAAGAAAAATACAAAATATCCAGGTATTATTTTTCTTTATGAAATTAATTAAATTAATTATAAACAGGATGTGAAAGATCCTCTCTAAAGGTTTCGATCCACTTTCATCCTTATCTAAATATTTGATTATATTCCATGAGAGACTATCTTTAATCATCGTATTGATCCTGGAATAATCATTGATCATGGTAAAAATCAAGGTTGGGTTCCATCCCAACCATGCTTCAACTGCGCCCGGAACCATCTAGTTTGGTGTCTATCCAATTCAACCATAACACGTACCAATACACCTATCAAGAAATCTTGAATATCTATTATGATACCTATCACAACAACATACATATCTAGCATGACATCTATCACAATAACATTCAATCAGAAATGATTTCTAAATGGCATGTCAAGAATGCATGGCATGTGATTTCTAGCATGTTATTATATGATGCATGAGATGGCATACCATCATATCATCAGGTTTCAAAAAATATAACCATAATGATACCAATAATAATAGAAAAAAATAAGTGTTCCACCCTTCGATGAAATAAAATCAACCGTAACAATTCAAAATCCAATAATCACAATTCAATTTGAGGAAATTTGGCTTTTACCTGTACAAGGGGTTACTACTCCAAGGAATAGTTTAGTAGGAAAATCCATTTCCATCCTATAACTATATATTTTCTCTAAATAGTAAGGAAAACCAAAAATTAACAGCTCTGATACCACTTTGTAATGTCCTGGATCCGGATGCCACTCTACTAGCGCCCCGTACTCGGTTAGTCACAAAACCTTAAGCACATTTACCCAAATTCTAGAGTCTTACAAAAAGTAGCGAGGGACTAGGGTGTGATAGTAGGGGAAACTATTCCCTCACTAATAGAGTTTAACACAACATAATAAATAATAATACCATAACAGAAGTAGTAAACAACATACATCTGAAATAAACAACGGTGGACTGGTAAGATAAATAACCAAGCATCATTCCATACAAAAGATTATGCGGCATGTTATGTTATAAGAAAAAAAACAAAAATAGCTATAATGAAGTAATATATTATAATTTTCCAAAAGAAAAAAGAAAAAAGTAAACTAAGAAGCATCACAAGACTCATCTATATCCTATTCTCTCCATCTCATGAACAACATCTCAAGTACCTACAAAAGATTACTTTCCCTTATCGACACCTGCAATAATATAATCAGTTTGGACCCAAAATCATGAACCAAATTGAGTGTGAGAAATAAATCCTAGTTGGAAACCAACCAAGATCTATGTTTGTCTGTCATTGAGTAAATTCAATAGGTACTGTACTGAAAGGAAAAGAAATAAACTAAGAAGTACACAAAATTAAATAACCCTACAAGTCCGGCTTTCCATTTTCATTCATTATGTTAAGTTAATCCACTGAATTTAATTTAACTATATAAGTCTCAAAATTAGACTTAAGACCATAAATCCCACATATAAGGAATTATTGTTGAGTCAATAAGGTTTTCCTTATGACTTTTCCATTCCTTCTTGTTTTGAAAATAAAAAACACATTATACTTAAGCAAATATAAGTTTTACCTCCATAAGGAAAATTTACTTCTTTAAGGAAATTTACCCTAACCTAGATTTTCTTATACATTAAAATATTTTTTTTTCTTAAGTACAAAAACTGAATTCATACCCAAAATCCCAGAAGTCATATAATGTAAAGATTTGGAGCATTCTGTTTTTAGGATCTGAATTCTGGATGTGAACTGAAAAGAAGTTCTAATATGAATTCTGGACTCCGAACTTTCATGAGTTCGACTCCGAACTCTTATGAAGTTCGACTCTGAACTTTCATGAGTTCGAATTCGAACTCTTATGAATTTTGACTCTGAACATTCATGAGTTCGACTAAGAACTCTTATGAATTTCGACTCCGAACTTTCAGGAGTTTGACTCTAAACATTCAGGAGTTTGACTCCGAACTCTTTTGATGTTCGACTCTGAACTTTCATGAATTCGACTCCAAACTCTTATGAAGTTCGACTCCGAACTTTCATGAGTTTGATTCCAAAATCTGATGAAGTTCGACTCTGAACTTTCATGAGCTCGACTCCAAACTCTTTTGAAGTTCGACTCCAAACTTTTACTAGTTTGACTTTGAACTTTGCAAGTTCATATTTGGATCTCTAGTAAAACCAGACTCCGAATTTCATTTTGGTTAGACTCCGAACTTTTAATTTTCTTACACTCCGAAATTTTTTATAGCTTTTACATACATATGATCCATTTCAAAACGATGTCGTGCATTCAGTTATACACGATTTATTATTAAACGATATCGGCCATTCTGTTTATAATTGACCGTTGGTTGAGTTACACATGTACAGGTCCCTCATAATTTCATGCAAAATATGATCGCTGGAGGAGGGATCCGACCATTAGAAATTTTCCTATAAATAGGAGCTCATTTGAAAGAGATCAATAACAAGTAGATTGATCTAGAGACCACATGCTGTTAAGGTGATTTCTAGAGAGAGAATATTTTCATGCCTTGTGCATACTAAACTGATTGTTCAGATTGATTTGTGCAACTCCGAATGTTGGTGGTTACATTCGAGTACTTTTAGGGATAGGAAGACAGAGGTGTCAACTACCTTGAAGTTCGAGGGCTTCCTTGCTGAGGAAGGCAGAGGTTACAACTACCTTGAAGTTGAGGGCTTGCGGGGATAGCAAGACATAGATTGCGATCTTCGTATCGAGGGCTTACCTTGGTGTGGGTAAGATATATTTTCTTGAAAGTATAAATCAAGGGACCTTTATCTGAGTTTGTTGGATACCCTTCTCTTTGGGTTAAAAGACTTATATCTTGTTACTTGTAGTTTTACTACTTGTTTTTCCGCTCCACTTTTGTATTGTAAGGAATGTATAATCTTTTTATATTTCCTTATATTTATACTCTCATTAGTTTAGATTCTATATGCTTTAAGGTATAATCTTATATTGTAAACCTTGGTTCCAATTCTCCGATTGGTGATTAGAGGTGTTGTGAATTTTCTTAGTTTAACTTTGTTAAACTTGGATCTTTTCCTTGTCTAAGGAAATTTTTAAAGTATACAATTCACCCCCCCTCTTGTATATTGAGCATCTACATCGCTATTTCGCTCCTACAATTGGTATCAAAGGAGGTCTCTAAAATACTTATATTCACATATAAGTTTTTCTTGCTCACTTTTTCATTGTTCTTCATCCTTTCTTAGAAATTTTGCATGGTTATTCCGAATTGTCATTCCAAACTTGGTCATTCCGAATTATCATTCTGAATGGTCATTCCAAACTTTGTGCTTATGAACTTTTTCTTATAACTAGTTTGGTTGCCAAAGTTTTTATAAGAATGGTAGGAATCAATGTTGGTTCTATTGACAATATAAATCCTACAAGACCACCAATCTTTGATGGTAATGACTATGAGTACTGCAAAGATCGAATGAAGACTTTTGTTATCAATACCGGAGTGGATAATTCGTTATGCTTACTAGTGACTATAAAATTCCTGATAAGGAAGTTAGAACATTCACTAACCAGGAAAAGCAATAGTATCAAATCGATTATAAGGTAAGAAATACTTTACTATGTTCAATGAATAGAAATATATATAGCCAAATTTCTTCTTGTGAAGTAGCTAATTGTATCTGGAAGAAGTTAGAAGTTACACACTTTGGCACTTCTAAAGTAATTGAAACCAGGAGAGCTTTGCTTAGAGATGAATACCATGGATTCAATTTTCCATATGGAGAACCAATCTATAAATTTCAACAAAGATTTATGACTATAGTCAACAACATACATTCTATAGGAGGGAAAGGGTTAGATGATGAAGCCCTTGTGGATAAGATAATGGATATTATGCCTAATGAGTGGGAATAAAAAAGAACATCTATAGATGAGAACATGAAGGTCACTCAAATTTCTCTTGATGAACTATTCAGAACTCTTCTCCAACATGAAACAAGAATGAAGAGAGATGCTGACAACATCAAAAAGAAGAATGGGAATGGTACTGTTGCTTTTACAACAACATCAAATCATATGCAATCTAAGACTCCTGAAAGAGTAACCAGATCCAAGTCTAAGAAGGTGGTTATTCAATCAGAATCTAGTGTAAGTGAAATATCAGAAAATGAGTTAGAAAATCTTGCTCGAAGGATGAACAAGATAGCTGGACAGAGAAATTTCCAATCCAAGTATAAGAAAAAGGAAAAGAAATACAGGAAATATGGAGAAGTTACTTGTTATGAATGCAAGAGAGATGGACATATTAGACCAAATTGCCCTCTGCTCAAAAAGGAAGAAAGAAAAGAAAGGCATTCTGAAAGGAACAGAAAGATGTATTACAAAACCAAAGCTAAGAAAGATCTGAAAGCCAATGACACCTGGAGTGCCAGTGGTGGTGACTCTTCAGATGAATCTTCTGATTATGAATCTTCAGGACAGAAGAATCTTGGTCTTATAGCCAGATTACCCATTAAAAATCATTTCTTTATGAATAAGGTACAAAATTCTGAATCATTGACCAATGTATCTTTAAATTATAATGATACTAAGTATTATAACTCTTCAGATCAAGAATCCTCTTATGATGAAGAAAATACTTCACCTACCTATGAAGAAGTTTCTAGGTTTGATGAAATTCTTGAGATTGAAAATTCTAAACTCAATAAAAAACTTGATAAGGAAAACTCTAGGAATTTTATTCTTATAAAAGAAATATCAGATCTTTCTAAAGATCTTGATAGGAAAAATGCTGATTTTATAAATATTTCAAAAAATACTGAAGAAGTAAATTCTGAGAAGAAAAAACTTTCTAAAGAGTTAGAACAAGTAATTTCTAAGAAACGTGTTTTCGAGTTTAGCTCTAGTTCTAAATCTAATGATTTTGAAGATAAAAACTTGGTTATTAAACTCAAGTCCAATTTTTTTTACTTAAATAAGTGTTTATCAAACTTTAACCATGGTAAAGAAAATTTTGATAAAATGTATTCTCAAATAAGACCTTTAAGAAACAAATCCAGATTTGGTTATACCCATGCAAAACCAACTTTTAGTAACAACTACTTTGTTCCACAAAGTGCCACATTTTTTACCAAGTGTCAATGTGGTGGTCACTGGGAAAAGAATTGTTCTTTAAATAAAACCCAATCTCTAGGTTTTCATAAAGCCTATTTTTCTAAGAAAGTGTGGGTGCCTAAAATTTTGTTGTCTGGAAATCTCGGATCCAAACAAGTTTGGATTCCAAAAGTCAAATTCTTTTCTTGTTTTCAGGAAGATAAAGGGAGTACCAACAACAATACATGGTACATGGATAGTGGATGTTCCCAACACATGACTGGTAACAAAATCTATTTTGAAAAGATTATCAAAACGAAAGGAGGAAAGGTAACTTTCGGAGATAATGCTCAGGGAGAAATTGTTGGTATAGGTAATATTATTCTTCTTGGTAAAACTTTGATTTCAAATATTTTATTTATTAACGGTCTTAAGGAAAACCTCATTAGCAAAATTCAGTTATGTGATGAATGATACCTTGTGAATTTTAGGAATGATAAGTGCTTAGTACACAATTCCAAGGAAGAATTTATTCTCTCAGCCAATAGGTAAGAGAATGTTTACACTTTGAACTTAGAATACCTTAGGAGCCAAGACCTACCTTGCCTAAGTGCAATGGAAGATCATTCCTGGTTATGGAATAAAAGACTAGGTCATTATAACCTTAGAAGCTTATGTAAACTTTATAAGAAGAAACTAGTTAAGGATCTACCAGATCTTATATTTGATTCTTTTAAAGTTTTTTATCCTTGTCAATATGGAAAGAAACATAAATCTAGTTTTAAATCAATTGGTGAAATATCAATGACTGAGGCATTACAGTTAGTGCACATGGATCTTTTTGGTCCAACACAAATTGGAAGTATTGGAGGCAAATACTATGTGTTTGTTCTACTTCATGATTACACTAGATTTTCTTGGGTCTATTTTCTAGCTAAGAAATCTGAATCTTTTTCTTATTTCAAAAGTTTTAGAGAACAAGTTAAAAATGAGAAAAATATTCCACTAAAAACTATTCATAGTGATCATGGAGGAGAATTTCAAAATTCTGATTTTGAAACTTTTTGTAGTAGAAAAGGTATTACTCACAAATTTTCAGCACCTAGAACTTCTCAACAAAATGGTGTAGTTGAAAGTAGAAATATAATTCTTCAAGAAATAACTAGAACAATGTGGAGTGAATATTGTATAGCTAGACATTTCTGGGCTGAAGCTATAAGTTTTTCTTGTTATACTATAAATCGAGTTTTGATTAGACCTTTTCTTAATAAAACTCCTTATGAGTTATGGAACGGTAGAAAACCAAGACTTTCCTACTTAAAGGTTTTTGGTTTAAAAGTATTAATTATGAATACTAAAGATAATTTACATAAATTCGCACCAAAATATGATGAAGGAATTTTCTTAGGCTACTCCACAACTTCTAAGGCATATAGAGTTTTCAATAAAAATACTTGTACTGTTGAAGAAACAGTGAATGTAAAATTTGATGAGTCTGATCCTTTTGTTTTCAAACCATCCCAACCTACATCCTCAGATGTGTTTTCAAAAATTGATTTTCAACCTTTGATAGAAGATCCTTCTGATAAGGAAAATGTTCAAGAAGATACTTCTGAAACATTTACCCTAGAATACATTCTACCCTATGTTGATGAACAGGTTTTACAAAACCCAAATCAGGTGTTCCTTAAGAATCATCCCAGTGAGTGCATCATTGGTGATGTAAATCAACCTATAAGGACTAGAAGATCCCTAAGAAATTAAGTAGAACATCTAGCATTTCTTTCCCAATTAGAACCAAAAAGCACTGATGAAGCTTTAGGTGATGATGATTGGATCATAGTCCTGCAAGATGAACTAAATGAATTTGAGAGGAACAAAGTCTGGACCTTGGTATAAAGACCTAAGGAAACTTCTATCATTGGAGTAAAATGGGTTTTCAGAAACAAGTGTGATGAAAATGGAGTCATAGTATGAAATAAAGCTAGACTCATTGCTAAAGGCTATAACCAGCAAGATAGCATATACTATGAAGAAACCTATGCTCCAGTAGCTAGACTTGAATCTATTTGTATTCTACTTTCCTTTGCAGCATTCTTCAATTTTAAACTTTTTCAAATGGATGTGAAATGTTCTTTTCTTAATGGTTATGTTCAATAGGAAGTTTTTGTTGAATAACCTCATAGATTTGAAGATACAAAACATCCTGATCATGTTTTCAGACTTACCAAAGCTTTGTATGGTATTAAACAAGCCCCACGAGCCTGGTATGATAGACTCACATGATTTTTGATTCAAAATAACTATGTTAAGGGAAATGCAGATCCAACTCTTTTTATAAACAAAGATAATAAAAATGTTTTTATTGTTCAAATTTATGTTGATGACATCATATTTGGTTCAACTCAGCATTCTTTAACTGATTCTTTTGCAAGTCTAATGAAATCTGAGTTCGAAAAGAGTATGATGGGTGAGTTAACTTTTTTCCAAGGTTTTCAAATTTCTCAAAGACCAGAAGGAACCTATATATATTAACATAAGTATATTAAAGATCTTATCAAAAAGTATGGTTATGACAACACTAAGAATATAAGTACTCTCATCGGTACCTCAAACTCATTAGATCTTGATGAAGTTGGGAAACTAGTAGATCAAACAACTTTTAGAGGTATTATAGGAATTCTACTTTACTTAACAGCTAGTCGACCAGATTTAATGTTTTTAGTATGCTTATGTGTAATATATCAATCCAATCCTAGGAAATCTCAATTAAAGGCGGTAAAAAGAATTTTTCACTACCTTAAGGGAACCATGGATCTAGTATTATTTTATACTTCTGGAAATGATTTTATTCCAAAAAGCTTTTCGGATGCTGACTTTGGTGGATGTAGAATGGATTGAAATAGTATATCTGGAACTTGTCATTTCTTAGGAGATTCATTAGTTTCTTGGTCTTGCAAGAAGCAAAATTCTGTAGCACTTTCCACTGCTGAAGCTGAATATATAGCAGCTGAAAGTTATTGTGCTCAATTATTGTGGATGCAACACACACTCACAGATTATGGACTTACTTTTACTAAAACTCAAATTTTGTGTGATAACACAAGTGCCATTGCCCTAAGTATGAACCTTGAACATCACTCTCGTGAAAAACACATAGACATTAGGCATCACTTTCTTAGGGATCACACACTTAAAAGAGATATCATTCTTTAGTTTATCGGAACACAAGATCAACTTGCTGATATTTTCACAAAGTCATTACCCTCCGATATATTTGAATAAATTAAACAAAAGTTAGGAATGATAACCGTAAGGTAATCATTCTTCATTAAATTTTTGTTGAACAATTTTCCTAACAGTAATAAACTCTTTTTCATAGGGGGAGTGCATTTGATTGTTAGTGTAACTAAAGTTTTTGTAATCTATTTTTCAAACATAGTCTAACTAAAATTTTTGTTGTTAGTTTTTCAAACTTTTTGGAACTAAAGTTTCCAGAATGGAAATTTCTGAAACTAAAATTTCGGGATTGGGAATTTCCGGAACTAAAATTTTCAGGATTGAAATTCTCTAAATGAGAACTTCCAGAATGGATATTTTCATACTGGAGTTTTCATAACGAGATTTTTGTACTGGATTTTTTGTAAAGATATTTTCATACTGGAATTTTCAGAATGGATATTTTCATACTGGAATTTTTGTAACGAGGTTTTGGTATTGGAACTTTTGTAATGAGTTTGTTTTTAAATTTATTTGTTCAAGAAGAATATTACCAATTACAAACAATCTTTCTAGTCAATCTGAATGCTATGATTTCCTTACTTATAGTTTCATAATCATATTTTGCTTGCTGGTATTTTCCTGAGTTTTTATTAAAAAAAAGTTCAGATACTAGTTTTCCTCAAATCCGGATGTTTTCCTTAAAACCTCACAAGATCGGAGCTAAGTTTTCCTTGCGGGAGTGTTTTCAACCGTCAGATCAGATCAAAACTGTTTCAACCGTTAGATGGATTTTGGAAGACCAAAGGTCACATCCATCGCCTATATAAAGGGGACCCCAAGACTCATCCCACATCGGGTTTTCAAGCCTTCGCGTCTCGAAGCCCTACTGCTCTTCTTATGGCCGGTTCTGAACTTTGCAAAGAGGATCTGAATCTTTCAGAATTCTTCACTCTGAATGTCTATTGAAGAAACATATCAAGACATGTCAACTTCAAATCCAATCTCAAAGTGGTTAATTTTCAGGGAAAGGTTGGTGCATCCATATTTCTATAAGCTTGATTCTCTTATTTCAAAGAATATTAGATTGAACGGATGGGAAGATTTTTGCGTAGCAAAGTCTGATAAACAGGATCCGGTTTATACTAAATTTCTGATCGAGTTCTACGAGTTTGTTTCCTTTCAAATGGAAGATGGCAGAGAATGGTTTTCTTTCAAGTCTTATGGGAAGACTTATAAGCTATCTTACACAAAGTCTGCAAGCTTGGTTGGTTTATCATACGAAGGAGAAGCTGAGTTATGCTCACACAAACTTTCAAATGAGGAAGGAAGTTTCAACAAGGAGAAGGCATTGAAATGTCTTGGTCTTAAGGATGCTTCGACCATTAAGATTTCTCGTCTCACTCCGAACAAAAAAATTATTCAACTTTGGGTGCAAGTATTTATGGTTCCAAGAAGAGGCGACAAAGATAATTTGATGAAAATTGATATCTATGTTTTAGATTTCTTGGTAAATCTAAGAAAGATAAATTTGATGAGGCATGTCTTGATTACGATCAAGAACATCAAAGAAGGGAATTTGAGAGCTCAGATAATTATGTACCCTACCTTACTATCTAGGCTGGTAGTTCGGTTCTTAGAATCCTTCAAGGTTGCATGAAAATCAAAAGTCTGGAATTGCAAGCTTATGCTGGTTAGAGATGATACCTTGAACATGATGAAGATGGGTTTTTCCAGTGAATCTAGAGAATTTTATCCTCTATCTATGGAAGAGGTTGAAACAACTCAGAAAGAAACACACACTCCAGAACCATCCAAAAAGAAAAGGAAGAAGAGAAAGGTTAAGGAAGTGGTTGCTGATGAAGAAAATCCCCAGGCTAAAGAAACTCAGTCTGCTCCCCCCAAACTGAAGAAGCAGAAAACATATACAGATGAAGTGGAAGCCAAGTAGAGGGAAGAAAAAGAGAAGAGGAATGAAGGGGATCCACAATTCATATTGGAACATACAAGGGATAAGGCCTTAAAATAAAGAGCCGCAGAAGATCTAGAGAAGTATGCAAAAGAAAAGAAGATGAAAAAGCAGTTGTCTGAAGATGAAGTGGTGAAATCTTTGCTGAGACCTACAGAGTTAGCTTCTGAGTTGATTATGGTTCCGAAATCTTTCTTTATAGAACTTTCTTTACCAGAAACTCTAGCTACGAATTATGTCACTCCCAAAAAATCCAAGGGTAAAGAAGTAGTTGAAGAAGCTGAAAAAGAAGATGAGCAAGAATTAGAGGAATAAGTAGAAGAAGAAAAAGAAGAAGAAGAAGAGGGAAGTGAAGATTTAGATGCCTTGATCAAGAAAGTATAGGTTTATAAATATAAGGAAGAATCCTCGAAGTTAGCTACTCCAGGAAAAGGAGATGAGGAATCTAGTAAGAATGATGATAAGCAACAACAACAAGAAGAAGAAAATGTCTTGTATGATGAGGAAGAATCTTATGAGAGGAATTTTCTTGAGGAAGGATAAGAAAAACAAAAAACAGATGAAGAACAGATCATTAAAGTGTCTGAATCTAAGGAAGTATCCCCTAATAAGGAACCAATTCTGAAGTTTGATAAGGGAAAGAAAGCTCTCATGGAAACTCCATCAGAAGAAGTCTTCAGGAAGAAGGAAGTTGGTGGTTCTTCTAAGAGAAAACTGGTGCAAATTGAAGAAGAGAATTATCAAATAGATTTATCTGATTCAGAATCATCATCTCGTGGGCATGATTTTGTGGTTCAATCTCTAAAGAAGTTGGTGGACACCATTATGATTTTTCCAACTATAGATTCGAGATGCCAGATGCTGCAACAAGGTATGAATTAGAAATCAGATTCCTTATCCATGGTCATGGATAATTTTGTGAAGATGGAAGCTGAACAAAAAAGTTTTCTTATTGATTATGATGTGCATAGAAAGTCCTGCAGTAAGGTAACCAAGTGGTCTAAAATATTTGATGAAGACTTAGTGCAGTTTGAAAATTTTCAGAGTGAAGTTTTAAATGCCTTTGACACTAAGGATAAAAAGACTAAAAATCTCGAAGCTAAGCTGGCCTAAGAGAAGAATTCTCAGAATCAAAAGGCCATGGACCTAAATGGGAAGCTTAAATCAGTATCTCAAAATTGGAAAACTGAAAGAGATTTCCGGATTGATTTTAAGGAGAAGTTGGGAAAGAAAGATGAAATAATAATGTTGCATAAAGAAAACATGGAGGCTCAGGCAGAAGCATTAAAAGTTCAAGAAGAAAAGGTAAAATCCTTGGAGAGGCAAGTCAAGGAAGACCAAAGAGACTTGAAGAAACTCAAAACCTTGTTAAATAAGCTCATCCCAAAGGAAAAGGAAGACAAATGAACTCACTCCGATTCTTTTGTTGTAATTGTATTTCTTTGTAAAAATTTTCCAAACTCTAATGAAATGTTATTTGGTTGGATGTATCTTTTTATATACTAATGTTTTAGGTACCATATTTTATTTTCCATTCCCTTAAATTATTTTTGAAAATCACAAAGGGGGAGAAAGAAAAATAACTACTCTTAAGGAGGAGAAAGAAAAAATTCTAAGTGAAATATCATTAAAGAAAGGAGGAGTTTCTCACTACGAAGTTTTTCATTCCTAAAATAATGAAAACTCCACTCTGGAAACTCAGAATACAATCCTTAGAGTTTCGATGCCTAAGGGGGAGTTAGTTGTATTCACTTTCATCCATCAACAAAGGGAGATAAGTTTTAATTTCAAAGTGTAATGAAATTTTTCAAAGTCCTTATATTCTTTTTCGTAATGATGTTTGTGCTTTCCAAAAAGGGGGAGATTGTTGAGTCAATAAGGTTTTCCTTATGACATTTCCATTCCTTCTTATTTTGAAGATCACAAACACCTTATACATAAGAAAATATAATTTTTACCTCCATAAGAAAAATTTACTTCATTAAGGAAATTTACACTAACCTAGATTTTCTTATATATAGTAATATTTTTTTTCTTAAGTACACAAACCGGATTCATACAAAAAATCCCAAAAGTCATATAATTTAGAGATTTAGAGCATTCTGTTTTTAGGATCCGAATTCTTGTTGTGAATTGAAAAGAAGTTCCAATCCAAATTCTGGACTCCGAACTTTCATGAGTTCGGCTCTGAACTCTTATGAAGTTCGACTCTAAACTTTCATCAGTTCGACTCCGAACTCTTATGAAGTTCGACTCCGAAAATTCATGAGTTCGACTAATAACTCTTATGAAGTTCGAATCCAAACATTCATGATTTTGACTCCGAAGTATTATGAAGTTCAACTCCAAACTTTCGTGAGTTCGACTCTGAACTCTTATGATGTTCGACTCTGAACTTTCATGAGTTCGATTCCAAACTCGGATGAAGTTCGACTCCGAACTTTCATGAGCTCAACTCTGAACTCTTATGAAGTTCGACTCTGAACTTTTACTAGTTCGAATTCGAACTCTTCAAGTTCCGATTCCGATCTCTAGTGAAACTAGACTCTGAATTCCTATAAAATATATTCTGAACATTTCTTAATATAGACTCCGAATTTCATTTTGGTTAGACTCCGAACTTTCAATTTGCTACCACTCCGAAATTTTTTATGGATTTTACTTACATATGCTCCATTTCAAAACGATGTCATGCATTCAGTTATACACGATTTATTATTTAACGATGTCGTCCAATCTATTTCTAATTAACCTTTGGTTGAGTTACACATGTACAGGTCCCTCAAAATTTCATGGAAAATGTGATCGTTGGAGGATGGAGCCGACCGTTGGAAATTTGCCTATAAATAGGATCTCATTTTAAAGAGCTCAATAAAAAGTTTATTGATCTAGAGACCACATGTTGTTAAGGTGATTTCTATAGAGAGAAGCTTTTCATGCCTTGTGTGTACTGAACTGCTCGTTCATATTTCTTTGTGCGACTCCGAATGTTGGTGATTACATTCGAGGACTTCCGGGGATAGGAAGACAGAGGTGCCGACTACCTTGAAGTTAGAGGGCTTCCTTGCTGAGGAAGACAGAGGTTCCAACTACCTTGAAGTTGAGGGCTTGCGGGGATAGAAAGACAGATATTCTGATCTTCATATTAAGGGCTTACCCTGGTGTGGGTAAGACATACTTTCTTGAATGTATAAATCAGGGGACCTTTATCCGAGGTTGTTGGATAACATTCTCTTTGGGTTAAAAGACTTATATCTTGTTACTTGTAGTTTTATTACTTGTTTTTCCGCTTCACTTTTGTATTGTAAGGAAAGTATAATCTTCGTATATTTCCTTACATTTGTACTCTGATTAGTTTAGATTCTATACGCTTTAAGGTAGAATCTTATATTATAAAACTTGGTTCCAATATCCCATTGGTGATTAGAGGTGTTGTGAATTTGCTTAGTTTAACTTTGTGAAACTTAGATCTTTTCCTTGTCTAAGGAAAATTTTAAAGTATACAATTCACCCCCCTCTTATATATTGAGCATCTACATCGCTATTTCGATCCTACAATTCTCAATAGATTCCTCATAAGGATATCTAAACAAATGAAGTGAAGACCAAATCCAAGCTTGTGTTTTGGATTGGTAGATGTGTTATAAGTCATTTGATTTCAATATTCAACTCAAAATATTGCCCGAAGTAATAGAAAAACCCTTCCCATAGAAATAAACACTCATCGCTCATAGGCATATAAATCCTCACCCATATGCATAACAAATCCTCACCTGTAGGTATAGAAAATTCTCACCCACAGATAGAGTAGTCAATAGGGTTAATCCTGGTATATCATCTTTTTATCATAATACACAACACATGTAAATTACACTATTACATGGTTAACATAATAAAAACTCATGTTGGAATCATACATAACAAGTAACAAGTGAATTAAACTACCACAAGGCTTAAATGATAATACGAATAATATGGAAAAAATTAAAATCACTAATCATAAACCCTTAATAAAATAAATAAAAAATTATCACAATTGAAATTAAATTATAAATGTAATTCATACTTAACAACCCGATAAGTGAAAACAATGCATGACTCATAGGAAACCTCAGCCAAATGAACATAAACTGTCATTCCAAGGGAAACACACACACATGGGGTGACCCTTAATCAAGGTAAAAAACCTAATTCATAATTTAAAATAGTTATTAAATTACCTAATAACCAATAGGAAACAATAAGGTTAAATCATAAATCAAGAGGCATCCCATAAAAGGGAATGAGACACTTTGATATATATATACATCATGAAAATTCATGAAAGGCACAAGACCACCTACCTCTTCATAGTACAACTCTCCTCATACAACCTCAACCTCCAGTTCAAGATAGAACAATGTATATCTAAAACATTATGATAAATTATCAACCTTAAATAACTTCTTTGAGAGCATAAATCAAAAAGAACATATCAAGATTAATAAAAGAGCTTACTTATTGGGTTTAAACACAACCAATAGTGAAAGAATTATGGTTCAGATGATCAATCAAGAAGGTATTAAAGGTCTGACACTTATTGTTCATCAATTTGGGAGAGCCTCTCTTCATTTTCACAAAAAACTACACTACTGCCCGATTTAATCAATAAATAAAGTACATGGAGTGTACTTGAGACTACATTCTGTGTCTGTATGATTTCTGGATAGACCATTACATGGCTGTGTACCGAGATTACATGGCATATAGCCTTCCATACATGGCATGCACCTATAAGTACACGACGTGTAGTTCCTAGTCACATCATGAAACATGCCTGCAACTTTCCTTTAACCTATTTCCCCCCATTTTCTTAAGTATAAACTGCAAAGGAAATATCCATACCTCATAATAAGAACGTGTTCTTACAAGGAAAGTGGATCCAAAATTTTTAAATAATATATAGTAGAAGTTATAATGTTGATAAAAGTTCCATACACATATTCTGAATAATTTATTAAACATTTTTGTGGTCTTTTACTCAAAGATTTTTACTTTTATATTTTTAGATTTTATTGTGGTCACAATTATTTAACTAAATAAATTATCCTTTATGGTTAAAAATTTAATGATAGTTTTTATATAAATTTTACCCATTGATTCAAAATTTTATTTTTTATCAATTTAATAAAAATGATAAAAATTAATTTTAAAAATACTAAATGTATAATGTATTACTTTTTTTTTGAAAAATATAACTTAATTTTTTTTAAAAAAATTATATGTTTTTATTTTTTTTAAATTATAAATTTACTTATAAAATAAATATTTTTCTGAGAAAAATATTCCATGAATTTCCAATTCATACTTATATACTAATAATTTTATAAAAATCATGTTATTTGATAAAACAATATTTTTAACTATTCACCTAAAAATTATTATTTTTAGAAAATACTTAAATTTTGACGTTAAGATAAATTTGAAATTATAAATTAATAAATTAATTAAATTTTATCAAGTTTAAATTATAAAATTTATAGATTTTTTATTTAAATAAAAACTATTTTTATTGAAAACTGACTTATTAAACTTCATGTCTCTTTAATATTATATTATATGAATTTATAAATAATTGAATACTAAAATTATAGTTAAAAATAAAATTTTACCTATTATAGTAAAATTTTAAATGTGATTAATTTTATTTATTAGGTTAACATAATCTACATTTTTAATTGTTTTTTTGAAAGGCCTAATTTTTCCAAATATTAAGGAAAAATAATAATATGTATTTTTTATTGATTATTATCTTTTTTATAATCTAATTATAATATTATTCATAAAATTATAGTATTTATAAGTTTTTTTTAGTTATGTTTTTTTGTTAGTTCGATTTACCATGTGACACGATCTATTGAATATTGTATAAATTTAAAGGATCCAAAATCTCAGTTCATTACAGAAATCGCTTTCTATATTCTGAATCATCCTCCTATTCTGTAGAAGTGTAAGGAGTAAAATGGATCTCATTTGGAATATTCTTCTCAATTTTGGATGTTATTTCCTTATGAGAAAGAATATCTTTCTAAAATTATTAGGATAAAAGAGATAATAATGTTTGAAGACATGTCCATTATGTTGGACTACACTTATGTATTCCTTGAAGAGTTACCATGTATTCCTCTAGACCAAGTGGTTGAGTTATCAATTGAAGTTTTACCTATATCTCTCCATAAATCCAAGAATATCTTCACAATGAAAACCATTGAATTATGAAAACAAAATAAGTAACTTCAAGGGAATCTGTAGAAGGGTTTCATACACTAGAGTTGTTCTCCATAGGGTATGGTAATACTATTTATGAAGAAAAAGTATTAGTCCATGTGAAAATGTATTTTTTATCATGAAATAAAAAATATACTAGTAGAGAAGAAGTGTCCCCTTTCACATATTGATTATTTTTTCAATTAGAAATAAGGTTCTCATTATATATATATCTAAGGTGGAACTTTGGTTTGGATATCATCAATTAAAGGTAAAGAAAGAGTATTTTTCCAAAACCATGTTTCTTACAAGATAAGAGAACTGTGAGTTCATATAAATTCCATTTATACCACTAATTGTCTAACAACATTCAATTATTTAATGAATATAGCCTTCATAGATTACCTAGATAAATTTTTTGCTGTCTTTATATATGATATTATGATATAATTTAAAAGTAAAGAGTAAGATTATTATTATTTGAATACTATACTAAATACTTTATGAAAGGAAAATTTATATGAAATGTATAGTAAATTTGTTCTTTATGGATAAAGTAACATTATATGGAAATTTTTTCATAAAAAAGTATATCTATGGATCCTTTGAAGAAAAATGTGTTTAAGGTGTGGCCCCAACCAACATTAGTAATAAAGATCTCTAGTTTCCTTAGACTATCTAGGCATTATGAAAAATTTAGGAGGAAGTCATCATGATTTTTAAAACTCGCTGACCTAGATAACTTAAAAGGGGGTTAAGATTATTTTTAATAATTAATGTGAAGTGAGTTTTATGTAATTAAAAAAGAGGATTATCACTACATGATTTCTCTTACTAACCTCATGTAAGGAACATTTTTTAGTATACAATGATGCTTCAAATAATGGATTGAGATATGTATTGATGTAAAATGATAAAGTGACAAACTATGATTCATTATACTTGAAATTTTATGAGATGAAATATACAATTCATGATCTAGTGTTGGATTTATTTATCATTGAAATGAAGATTTTGTGGAATTATCTCTATTGGGTGATATGTAAAATATATAAATACAATAAGATCCTCAAGTATATATTTCCACAGAAGAAGATTTATATGCACCAATGAAGATGGTTATAGCTAAGAAGTACTATGACTGATTAATTCATTACAATCATGGGATTAAAAATAAAGTGGAAGATTCTCTACGTATAAAGAATTCTAAACCTTATCAATGATGATAATTTAGAAGGTTGAAATATTCTTAATGTTATAAAGGATGGATATGGACATCATAAAGAAAGTGGAAACATTATTCCCAACTCAAATGATTTCTCAACAATAAATTCTAGAGAAGATAAAGGACACTCAAATGGATGATGTGGAAATATGGAAGAAGGAGGAATCTATAAGAAGTATAGAATTCAAAATTAATAATGGGGTTATATGATTCAGGTCAACAATATGACTACCATAAAATACTGAGATAATGAAGGAGCTATTTAATATTTCACATAGATCAACATTATTTATTCCACCAGGGAGCATAAAGATGTATTGAGATATTTGGGAGAACTATTAGTGAAAAAATATAAAGAAGGAGATCATAGAATTTATATCAAATTTATTGGTATATCAATATGCAAGGGAAGAAAGAAAAAATTCAATGGGGATAATGCAACCATTACCCATACATTCATGTAAATGGGAAAATATCACAATGTATTTTTTCATGGGTATTAAAAATAAATCCACAAGAAAAAATTCCACATGGGTAACAATTTAACATTTTACAAATACTTATCATTCCATTTAAATTTATGAGGACTTATCACATGATCAAATTTTAATGATATACTTTAGAGAAGGGGTGCAGATCTATAGAAAACTACTATCAATTTTATTTGATCAAATTCCAAGATTCACTGAAACATTATAAAAAAGTATATAACATGATATCAATATAAGGATGAACATCAGTATGAATTATCACCCTCATAATGAAGGCTAATATGAGTGGACTATCCAAAATTTTAGGATATGTTGAGTCCTTTCTTAATGAACATCAGAAGAGTGTGTGATCAAAATATTCCTTTGGGAGAGTTCTCTTATGAAATTATCTTCCAATCAAGTATCCATAAGGGTCCATATAAATCCCTTTATGAGAATATATGTTGAAAACATGTGGGTTGGTATGAATTTGATGAACACAAGTTTTGTGGACCTGAATTTTTTATGAAATGGTTAGAACAGTCAAGAACATTTAGTATCACATCAAAGAAGCTCAAAGTCATCAAAAGATATATGATGAATATAATCAATGAGACAAATATTTTGAGGTTAGAGATAAAGTTTTGACCCACATTTCTTCATGGAAGAGAGTCTTGATATTTGTGAAGAAGGGAAAGCTATGTCCAAATTACATTGGCCCCTCTATCAAGTACATGACATGTTCTAGATTGACCAATTAAATAAGTATATACCATATCCATCACATGAATTGAATATAGAGTTGGTATAGTTTGAGCATGATCTCTCTTATGAGGAGTATCCATTAAAGTTCTTGGACCATAGGGACAAAACTCTATGCAATAGGACTACTCACCTAATCAAATTACTATAGTGGGACCATAATTATGAGGAGGTGACATGATTACTAAAGTAAGAAATGCAACATAACTACCATAATTTTTTTATCCTAACAGGTGATATAAATTTTTAGGATGAAATTTATTAAGGGGAATGAAATTAATGACCTATATAATTCTTAAATTTGTAAAATTAATCATGTTACACTATAAAATTTCATTAAATTTTATAATACATGCATATAAAAATAAATTTACATTTTGTAGTAATTTTTCAAATCATTTTATAATATATACTATAACTTTTTGGAGTAGTACAAGGAGGTAAATAAAAAATAATAATGAGCACACTAATGTAATCTGCATAGGCCCAGATTCTCCCTTAAAGATCACTCCTTCCATAAAGACTGTAAAAGGAAAGGGAGGCATAAAAAATATAATTGAACTTATTATGGGAAGTATATAAACCTATAAGGAAAGTATTAAATGTTAAGTTATGAAAATGGTGGTGTATATATATGGTGTAAAGGGAAATATGGCTGTTAGGAATTAAACTTTACCTAACAGTTACAATGTGAACTTATTATAGTCATTAGAATAGTAATATGACCATTAGGAATTATACTCTGACCAATAGAATAGTAAGTTGATTGATTAAATTATAAAATAATATTATAGTGTCTTATAAAAAAATATATAGAAAATTTACATCCTGATAGAAATAAATAAATGTTTTAAAAATGAAAAAAATAAGTGTTTGTATTTTTGTAAAACACACATGTTTTATTTTCATTTTTATGATAAATATAAAAAATTTAAAATAAATTTTATTTTCATAAAAAGGGTTTATAAAATAATTTCAAAATTTTGCTATAATGGTAGTATAATTTTATCAAATCAGAAGTAAATTTTCAAAGGATAAAAAATGACTATAATTTAAAAATTGGTATTTTTCAAAAAATAAGAATTTTATTTCAAATTTAAATTTATTATATATTAAAAATTATTTTTATAAAACCAATTTCACTTTTTGAATCTTAATGTTAAAAAATGGTTAGGTTTAATTTTTAGTATTTTTCTAAAATAGTTGATTTTTTGGTGAATAGTGAAATGCATCAAATTAACATATTTTACATTATAATTTAAATAGGAGAATTATTGGGTCATGGATGATGCAAGAAACCATTATTGTGAGATCACTTGCACTAATTAATACATATAGTCATAATAATCAATATGATTGGTTTTATTGAGAAAATAATAATAAACTAATCAACATTAGATTAAAACACACTCATATCCTCCCTTTATAAATACCACCATGTCTCCTAACACCTTATAAACCTTGCATCCTTCCAAATATCTACCAAATTATCTTTCCAATCATATCCCCTATCTTCTAGTCCAACCTGTCTTACAGAAAGACTATATGAAAGTTCTTTTTGGTGTTTTCTAAGGGAGGACATCCAAATAGATAATATTCCCAACTTATCACTTTTAGTAATATTCCTATCCTACATGATACAAATATTTTCAATCCCAAATGAAATAATTAATTCAGTATAATAAATATAATATTTTTTAATGGAATATACACTTTCAACATCCCATAATTTTATTCAAAAATGAAAACATTTATCCTAATATGGTTGGTTTACCATCCCCATGAGCAATGAATTTCATTTTCCACCATCAACTACATGGATGGTTTAAATTAACTTATTATGGTTTAAAATTTTCTAAATAAGAATATCATATTTTTTTACACATTTAATAATGTATATTTATCAAAAATACTAAAGGAACCCTAATAAGTTCATCATGGTTGGAAAACACACCTAAATGAACTATGCATATATCAATAACACCTATACCATATAAATCATGACTATTTATGAATAATTTTGGATATAATAACCTTATAAAATTTTATAATCACATTAAACCCATGTTATAACATAACTAAAGTTATGGTGGAAAACCATATGAACTCTTATAGTTTCCTATAACTAATACGACCTTGGAAAAATGGAAAGAACAACCTTGGGACTATCAATATAGAGTAAGTATCTAAATTAAATAACTTTAAAATAACATATTTTCATAATAATAAATTATATATAATTTAATAATGTTATAAATAAAGTTTTTATAAAATATAATTTGACCATTCAAGATAATTTGTGAAATTGAAAAATGAATCCAGACTTGAGAAAATGGAACTCACAAACCGCCCTATTTTATTTATGTCATGTAATTTTCTATCTTCCTAACTTTATTACTGTATTTAATGTTATGTAATGATTTTAAATTTTTTAAATTTGTATATTACATATATTCCTATCTTATTTACCTTTCTTTTTTGGGGTTATTCATATCTTCTATTCATTTCTCAATACCTTCTTTAAAATCAAATTAATTTATGGGGAATTTTTCTATTCCTTAATACATTCACGTAACACCATTATGAAGTATTTTAGCCATTCATGATTTAATAAATAAAAACTATTTTAGGGTTAAATTTTTTGTTATAGATCTGGTTTCATTGAAAATTCCACATTCTTTCCTTATTTAAAAGTATTTTACTGATTCCTTAAACCCCCATGTTGAATGCTCATTTATATACCCTTTATGATGATTTTTTTTTCAAATGAACTCTATATTTGATACCTATTATTATTTATTAAAATATTAAAATACAAAATATTTAATTCATTATTCTCTTTTTAATCTTTTTGAGATATATATTTATTATTCTTTGAGGTAATATTATGTAACCCATTACATTATATGGGTATTTCTTAGATTATTCTTTATGCTTAGTTCCCTAGTGTGGGACACTTATGCATGATATTTTTTTTGATGGGTGCACCCAAATAGTTATCTAATGAATCAAGTAATGTTTATATCCAATGAGATGATATGTATTGGATTATGGAGTAAACCTAATCAATGATGGGACTATGTACACTATATTATTTTTTCATGGAAGTTAACCCTGACTTATCCATATGTAATGTTTTATATTGTTTCCACATTCCTATGATTACTTGATAGTATGATGAATTATTTTTTGTTTCATACTTCCATATTATTATTCATGATACTTTCCTTTTGTGATATCATTTAATGTTAGTTGAATCATATTTTATGATTTTTTATTATGATTATTCCCTTTATGGGATTTATAACTCACCCATTTTTCATTTATTCCCCAAGTTATCATATTTAGTATTAGATTCTTAGAGGGATTTAGGGGAATATTAGAAAAAATAAAATAATGATTCCATGTTTTAGTTATATATTTATTTAATATAAACCATTCCACCAAAATATAGTATACCATTAGATATTTGGGTTTGTGTTTGAGGGTTTTTTACATTATTTTTTTTGAAATTTATATGTGTAAGAGTTGTGGGTCTCTCTGGTACCCAAATAAAAAAGGGTTGTCTAGAGAGTTACCATAAAATAAGTCTAGATTCATTTTGTATAGTGAAAAAATAGGTAATTTTAATAATAAATCAATCTCATGTCTTTGTAGTACTTATAATTAGATTTTGGGGATTCATATTCACTGTAACAATTTTAAGTATTTTTTAATTGAAAAAGAAATAGTTTTGTTCTAACCAAATTGTTTTAATTATATTATATTTGTTTGATTTAAATGTTAAATTTATATATTTTATAAATTTAATTTGATAAAATGGACTCCATTTTTTTTAAAATCAACTAGCTTATTCATTGGGATTTTTCTAAAAGAATAGTTTTTTGGGTGAATAGTAAAAACACCATTTTTATAAAAACTTTCTTTAATTTTAAACTATTTAAAAATTACCATTATATTTTGGATTGGTTTTAAAGTAACATAATTCAAGTTATGTTAAAAACATTCCAATTAATTCATTAATAATCAACATTATGGTTGATTTCAGTATAAATTTATTTTTTTTCCTTAAAACACATTTTTTGAAAAAACTATTTTTCGTTGCATTTTGATTGATTATATTAAAATTAATATTGAAACATATAAAAATTAAATCTTGAAAAATGGATTTAATATTTGGATTCAAGAGGTTCAATTTTAGTAATTATGTTAATTAAATTTTTTTCCATAATAAATAGTAACCATGATAAAATGTTGTCTACACGATAAAGGGTAAAATAAGTTAATTACGTGGTAAGTTCACCTGTATCATAATAAATATTATTTTATGTGATTATTTTGAACACTATAATATTATATTCTAAATGTTATAGTTTTAGGGCCATTTTTTCATGAATTATACATTATATTATTTTAAAACTTTAAAAATTACAAGAGTTCCACTACCCTCAATTATAAATTGGCACTCCTTATCCTCTATTATTAACAAAATTTGAAATTTTTTCACAAAAAATACCATTCTAAATTCCTTCCTAACATAACTACCCACATTCAACAGGTCCTAGTCTCACCAAAATATCATCCTAAGAATGATTAAGGTATAAACTAAGGGCGGTTTTCCAAAGAAGAGGAATAATTCTTTACGGAGTGTTTCATGCTGATTTATTTTTATAAATATTTAAAATATTCTTTTAAATTTAATAAATAATAAAATATTTTTCTAAAAATATAATAAAATTTTATTATGATTCTGATTAAAACTTTTTTTAACTATCTTCCATCCTTTGGAAAATGAAAAAATCTCTCATGCATACATGTAGATTACCACCTCCATGAAGCGATGTGTTTTTTTTAATTCCACATATAAAGAAGGTTATTATAATGGATTAAATGAATATATATGATGTTAACGAAATAATAATAATTATTTAAATATTATATATTACTTACCTCCATAACCTTTCATCCATTGGAAAATGATAACGCCACTCATGTGTATGGGTGGACTACCACCTCCACGAAGCGATGTGATTCATTTTTAATGTCCATATTTCATGACTAGTTATAATATTTTATTTAATGTATAAAAATGATAATAATTTAAAGATTAATTTTCTAGAGACTGTTAAACAATTACCCACTTTAACCATGGTTATTCTATCGAAGTTGTTTTGGGATTATGAACTGAACATCCTCAATGCTTCTGAAATGAACTCAACTAGTTTAAAAATTATATATGGAATGGTAATAATTGAGATAAAATAGTTAATAATAATTTAATACACTTATAAAATTTTCATAATTAATAAAATTATTAATTTATTTTTATTATGGAGGAATTAAAGTACATACATGGTGATCCGAAACAAAGATAAGAAATGTTTCTTTAAAACCTTATTTTAGAAGTTTATAAGTTTTTTCATCAATTTTTCCTCTAAATACATGTTCTTGAAAATGATTCAAGTATTCTATTAATATATATAAATCAATATTCAAATTCATTTTAATCCATGATTGAAATTATTTATGATTGTTTTAAAAGCGACATTTTTAATGTTTTTTAAACATGTTATTTTTGACATTTTTAAAATAGTGTGAAAGAAATATTCTTTTATTAAATGATTCATGAGGGTAATTTCCCACCATCAAGGGTTATTCCATTTTTAAGAGTTAGTGTAATAATTATTATAAGAGTGATATGGATAATGATGTCCCATGGTATCTAGATGACTATTTTATGCTCGAAAATGTGTTTTCATGGAATTATTTTGATTTCATAAGGTAAAATAATATAATTATGTTTAAATGGATGTTTATGACCCTTTGAAGGGTAAAAAGTATAATTTTTAAGAAAATTATTTCTTTAATGCTCATGTTTTATAAGAAATATCATGTTTATGATTTTTCTCTATCCTTTCTTAAGAGATTATTTATAAAAATGTTTAGTTAGTGAAGTTGATTTCATGATAAATTAAATTATTATTAAAAGTCATTATTATTTATATAAAAGGAAACTTTGTTATGGTATTTATTGACTTTGAAATTGGAATAATGGGGTTCTTTATTATTTTATTCCTTACCATTTATCGTTTTCTCATCCAAAGTTTTAAATTTTTCCACTGGTCCTTATGATCAATAAGAACTATAATATGGTGTATCTTTCTACTATTGGGATTAATTTTAAAATAATAAAACATTTATTCAATAAAAAAAAGTTTTAATTTTAGGAATCCAATTTATGTAAAATAATGGATATCGATTAGAATTGTCTGCATGGTTTTGTAATGGTTTGATATGTAATAGTTTTTTCATAATTCTCTAAAACTCTAAATCGAAAAGATCCTAAAAATGTAGGAAAATGATACCCAGTTTTAAAAATCACATAATTATGAGTTGTTTAATTGACAAGGTGTTATTATTGGTATTAGAGGAAGGTTTTAGATAAATTTTGGGGTTATTATGTTTGTTTAAATAAAAGGAATTTAGGGGATGTTAATATTTTGATTGTATGATCATGATAAAAATTTTAAGGGTTCAATCATTTTTTCTTATAATATATCTATATTTTTTTTTTCAATAGAGGAAATAAGTAGAATAAATTTGAAAGAAATTAGGGGGATAATTTCATTTTGAATCAATAACCTAGATTAAAAGGAAATTGAGAAAAATAGTTCGTAGCTATGTTAATTGAGTTGATCCAAACTATTAATGGTGATACCCATTACAGAGAGAAATGAAACTCTCCACATAAGAACATGTTTATAGTGGATAATTTTATGATACCACACCTTCTGAAATTTATTGGAACCTCAGTTCTAGTGTAATGTCCTGGCTTGACTGACCACTAAACCGATAGCCGAACTTGTCTCCACATGATCTCAAGCGCGTATCCCTGTATGCCAGAGGATTTTGACTAATAGTGAGGATATAAGAATAGTTAGTGAGTAGAATATACAATCATATTCATAGTACACATCAGTAAACAATTAGTAATAATAAGAAACAAATATCAGGAGTAACAATATAAAGCAGTAATTAAATAACGAAAGATAATTGAAATATAAACTGAATATATAAAATTCTTAATGCTAGTTTATAAAATGAATGAATTCCAATGATGATACATAATTTTATTGTATAAAATAAAAATAATATTCTTTACATTTAAGTTAAGAATGAATAAAAGAGAGAAAAACCCAAAGGCAATCACCACGAGCATCATGAGCTCTAGCTCGGTAATTTTCTCCTAACTCCCAAGAACAAGTGAAAACAACACAAGCATAAACCAATAGCCCTGCAAATAATAATATTATACTCAATCCCCAATGGTACTCGAGTAGGGTGTGAGATAATATCTCAGTAGGCCGACACCCAAGGAATCACGCCCAAACCAATATATGCAAATGTAAAAAGGTAGTGTGAGGGTAAACACTAAAGCAGTAAATATGAATAAAATATTCTCAAGGAAAGTAACCACATACAGTGATACCCAAATAGCCACTCAAGGATCCCTTCACAAGTTATTTAAGATCCTACAACATGACAACTATAAGTAATTCAAAAATAAATAACATGACATTTTTGTTCAACCAAACATGTCATACCATCAAGACTTTGACATATTACCAGATATCACAATTTACAATGCCCAAGTGGTATATTTGAGTTTATCACATAAATCATAACCGTTTAGTATAAAGTCATGTAGAGCAAAAAGGGATTGATCCATGGAACTCATCCAAGGCATCCATATAAGAAATCTAGACCATGAAGGGCTAGATCCAAAAATCTCATCCAAGGCATCCACATCGAGTCCCATGGGCACCCTAATGGAAACTCAGTGTAAAGACCCGAAAATTTCAAGGGAATTTTTTTTTTACTTCCTAAATTTTCTTTGGAATTTTACAAGGATGCAGTTTCTGACGGCACCTATTTCCGAGGCCCGGTGTGCCCGTAATCTTTTTCCGAAGTTTGGCTCGGGTACGTTCAGTAAACGAACGAGCATGTTTTTTCTAACTTTTTAACCGGTGCTCGGAATCGAATTCCGAGGGCACCGATGGAATCGCAACACCGGTACTTGCTTAGAAACACCTCTTTCGGAGTTGCGTTTGCTCGGTTGTGGTTTTTAATTTTTGGGTTGTATGTTATGAAATAAAATAAAGTTGTACGACAATTTTATTTTTTTTATTTCACTTAAAGCCGCTTAAAGACCACTTTAAGCTACTTAACCAGAGTTGAAGCGGATAGGGTGGAACCAAAAATATCCTACCCTCTTGGTAGGATATTTTTGAGGTGGGGCCTTCACGAGCCCCACCATTTCTTTTCCCCTAAGTAACGCACCCGCGAAAACCCCTTTTTAAATGAAAGTCAACTGACATGTTTTCTTAAATTCTTAACGCTCCAATTAATTGGGTGATTTATTCGTTGAAATTAATTATATGAATTAATGGGTTGTTACTTAGTTGTTTTTACATTTGTTGGCATGTAATAAAATAAGACCAACACTTTTTCTTTTTGAGTGTTTTTCGTTGAGAGGATTTGACAGAACTTAAATCCTTCATCCTCCTACGTGAAGAACGCGAAGAACACGAAGAATGCCAGCCTCCGACGAAGAACGCCGAACCCGGGGAGATAGACGATGCGACGCCGTGTACCGCGACCCTGATAATTATCCCTCCACGACCCTTCTTCCGCGATGATCCAACCCCGCGACAACCTTCGCTCGACAACGACAAGGTAGGGTATTGTGGTCCTTTAAATTCCTCTGTGGATTATAACTTCAATATGGATTTAATTATTAAAATTAAATCTGTATGTTCTTGATCCTCAGAGATCGTCGACGCGACGCCCTTCCGCGACACAACGTTCCTCTTGTTCCGCGACGGTTGATTCCATGAAGAACTCTCGTGCGACGACTTGACGAGGTAGGGGTTTTGTTTGTGAAATGATTTTATTCCCGTAGTTGTTTCCTTCTAAAACAAGAGCCCGAGATCAAAGTTCAATTTTAGTTTATTAAAAAAATTTCTTGAAATGTTTCATGTGTTGAAAATTAATTTTCCCAATTGTTATCGCCTAACGCGGAGGGTGCGGGCCAAACAAACACGGCCCGACAACCCTCCACAGTTCTTCGTTGTTATGCGGATTTGGATGGCGACGACAAAACGTGCCATAGGGATGATCCGTTGTTTCCGCAGTGAAGAACGGGACCCGGGAGGAGCTTCGGCGCAAATGGGAAAGAAAATTGGACCACCGGAGCAACTCCGGCGGCCCGCGGAAGCCACCGTCGGCGCGGGTCGCCGGACAGGGCCGCCGCGGCTGAAGCCGCGGAGGTGGCAGTGCCAGCGGAGCCGCGGCCGCACGGGTCCGGCGCACACAGGACGCGGCCTCTTGCCGCGTCCACCGATTCAGGGTGGCCCTCGCAGGGGCCGCGACGGTGTCACGCGGGGGCAGTGCCCCCCCCCCCCCCCCCCCGCGTCGCTCGGCCACTCGGCCGAGCCGTGCCAACCGGCCGTGCCGGGCCGCACCCTGGCCAGGCCGGACCGGGTCCATCCAGGTCGGACCCAGGTCGGGTCGACCCGGTTCGGCCGACCCAGGGGGGGTCGGGCCGGGTCGGTCCGGGCCTAGACCCCCCGTTCCGGACCCTTTCGGTCTTTTTCCCGTAACTTGAGCTACGGGCCTCCGATCGACGAGCCGTTAGCGGAAATGCGATCCTTGGATTGAGATGGTCGTTTCACTATATCTCACTCAAGGTTTAGGAATACGTTGTGTTTGGCCGGGTTGGTTCGTACACGAAACCAACCGGGCCCTCGCAGTGGAAACACTCATATCTTAAGCTCCGAACGTCCGATTGACGTGCCGTTGACTTTGATGGATTCCTCTAAGTGAGATAGATCTTTTGGCTTACTTCGCTCGAGGTTTGGATGTCGTCAGAGTGCGGTCGGGTTGGTTCGCTCACGAAACCAACCGGGCCCCTGGAACGAAAAATTCAATAACTCACAGACCGGGCGTCTGATTGACGCGCCATCTGTTTCATTGAATTCCTCTTGATGAGACGGAACATTTGGCATACTTCACCCAAGTTTTTGTTGCTGTTGGATAGTGGCCAGGTTGGATTGTACCCGAAATCCAACCGGGCCCCTGGAACGGAAAAACTGATATCTTTCAGACAGGACGTCCGTTTGACGAACCGTCAGCGGCGTTGATGATATCATTGAGAAACGGTCCCTATGAGTATACACTATGAGAGTTCGGGGTACAGTTGAGATACGGCCGGGATTGGTTTTCTCACGAAACCAACCGGGCCCCTGGGAAGAAAAGGCTAGTAACTCACAGACCGGGCGTCCGATTGACGTGCCTTCTGTTGTGTTGAGTCCCCTGTGACAAGGAGGTCCTTTGAGATACTTCTTAGTGAGACTTTGAGATACTTGGACTATCGACTAGTAGCTCATGGAGTGGACCCTCCCAGAGACGAGCGTGTAGAGTACAGAGACCGTATAGCCGGCTGAGACCTGATGACTGCTTGTCTGATTCGATTCGGAGTGACTTGCATAGCCCAGTGGGGAGCACTACTTTGTGATGTGGAAGACCAACAGCGGAAGAGCACTACTGTGTGAGGTGGCAGACCTGCAGTACTCGATAGGAGGAGTACCTATGTAGGCTATGAGGGGGAGCACTACTGTGTGAGGTGGCAGACCCATGGCGGGAAGCAGTACTGTGTGAGGTGGCAGGCTTGCGGTACTCGATGGGAGGAGTACCTCAGCAGTCTTAGGTCAGTGAGAAGTACCTCGGAGTCGTGACATGACCACTGTACACTCTATAGACGGGGTTCTTCGGCAGTTAAAGTTTCAATAATGAAAATCCTGGTTTGAGATGAATCTTTGACCTTTGTGTTTACCTCATGAATGAGATGAGTCACTTGATAACTTAGGTATATGTATGGGTATATACCTGGGTAGTGGTTATCCATTGATTTCATAATCTTTGTGTTTCCTAATGATTAAGATGGGTTACTTGATAACTTAGGTATATGTATGGGCATATACCTAAGTAGAGGTTATCTGTTGAGATCTTCTTTGTGGTTATCCTTGTGGGTTTTAGTGAGACCTTGAGGGTCTCGGGGTCCCTACTGAGTATCGTTATACTCACCCTTGCACGGGCTATGCCCGAACCTCGTTGTGTTGGTTGCAGACGACGAGCAGTACTGACGAAGGCCGAGTGTTCGAGGACTGGACGGTACCCAGAGGTGGACTATACGACGATTCAGAACCCAGAGGTGGACTACACGACGAGTCAGTATCTGGAGGTGGACTTCACGGTGAGACGACACTCGGAGGTGGTTGACGAGCGAGAGCGTTGTGGAGGCTATCTGTACCTACCCTTCAGGTAGGATCCGTGGTGGACGATCCAGGAGCTATGCCATCTGTACCTACCCTTCAGGTAGGATCCGAGGAGGATGAACCAGGAGCCGCTTCCCTTCTTCCAGCTATTGTGTTTTCCTGTTGTACTTTCTTTTGGGTTTGTATTCTGGCCCATTTACTTTTCAGAACTTTTCTTTGTACTTAGTATTTTTTACTTCCGCTTGTACTCTGTGGTATTTTGTTTACTTTTATAAAGGCAATGCCTTCCAAGATCGGGATTTATGCCTTTGGTGCTAGTCGCCAGTCCCTGATCTATGGAAGGCGGTCTTGGGGTAGTCACAGCACGGGCCCCAAGGACGGGTCGTGACAGTCAGTCTAGGCAATAGTTGGGGTTGTAGGAGCATATCAATAGAACATGTCTTATGTGATCCAAAGAGAGCTATATCTAAGGGGTAGAAAGGCCTGAGTTATCCCATAGAATCAAGACCCAAGGGGCATGATCAACCCAAGGCCCCCACAACCACGTTCTTGATCTATAGAGAGCATTCCAAGGCTTCCACGAAACCATTCATTCATTTCAAACCATTTATCACATTAAACTATATGAGTATACCCACGCATATAAAACATTCCATCATATACCAAATGTGTATACCCACTCGTACCAACCATTTAACAATTCCATTCCATATTCATATACCCAATAATATCATCCTTTTCATTATAAACCACAGGTTTACCCACCTATTCATCACAATTCAAAAAAAAAAATGCTTTAACAGAAGTATAGGGTTATACCCACCCACATAGCTACACCCTTTCATTTAGTGAGTTTACCCAGTCACAATTACCACACACCACATGAGTGTACCACTCATGTTCTCCCTTCCATTTAAAAAATACATATGGGTATACCCACCCATATATCACCATTTCATAGTTTAAGAAGTAACGAGTCAACCAATGAGAATACCCTCTCACATTGAAATTTCACATTTAAAAATATCTTACGAGTTTACCCACTTATTTATCCATCATTTTTTAATTAAACCATCCAAAAACCCAAACCAATCTATTTATTATTCCCTCTCAATTAAACAATTACCCTCAAGCATACCACATGGATTCACCCATCCATATCACCCTTTATAGCTCACTAGAACCATTTAACTCAAGTGCATCCTCAATACAAGGAGGAAATAACTCTATTAGATAATAAAACCATATTCCTTTAATTTAACAACTTCCTCTAAATAGGAAAGTAAAGTAAAATCACATATCAACAAGATGAACAACATAAATAGTCTACTCAATATATTTTTACCTTGAAGGTTGCACACTTCCAAGGGAGGAGTTTTATTACAAAAAAATGATTTTGTGTTCTAAAAAATAATTTAACACAAAAGGAAGACCATTATAGAATTGTAGTTTAAATTATCCAAAGCATTAAATAAAAAACTTCTGCACTTTTAAATTAAATTAAGGTTGAGGACCCTACCACTAAAGATGATCAAACCAAGCTTTATAACTCAAGCAGTATCCTGCTCGCACGCCCACACTTCCATATATATATTCTTAAATTGGTTTATGTGTTCCCTTCTCCATGAAGTAACATGGAAACTAAAGATATATATATATATCTATATATATTCATACCTAATAAAAAATATGGGCACAAACTTGGAAAAAGATCTAAATAACCTACAATAATTCCCCTGGTCTCATAAACACCCCTAATCCCTAAAAAGATGGTGAAAAACAAAATACTGGTATAAAAACTTACCCCGAAATAATTCCAATGGATCAAAACGATCAAAACCACCTCACCTTCGGTAGTGGTTGTTGGAACACGGGCCAAAGAGTCTCGAGAGGCCCTTTGCACAACCTAGAAATGGAAGAAACATAAAAACTAGATCAAACCCAACCGTAGGGTTTTGGATGGACATATTAGGTTGAAAAATAATCTTAATCGAAACTAAAAATAGGGAGGATAATAAAGGAGGGAATCTACCTTGGAGAGTCAAACCAAGATCCAATGGAAATCCAAGAGGAATTAGAGCTGAATAGGAGTATATAGGAGTGGAGGGTTGTGCATCGTAGGAGGAACCCCACATGCATGTTCGTTGATCAAGTATGAGGGAAAGGTGAGGGAGAGTTTGATTTTAGGTTTAATTTTATTTTAATTTAATTAAAATAAATCAAAATTTTTTTAAACAGCATACCGCACACAGTTTAAGCCGAACCGTGCGACACCCCTCTATTTAAGAAACTATATTTACATGATTTTTCCAGCATGATTAGCCTAACCATTCAAAAACTGTTTGAAAGCATATGTACCCCAAGAAATAAGCCACACTATTACCTGTAGCAGGATGCACTATTTTACATGAAGTGCACCAACCATGCTTCCTCTGCAGGTCCTTAAAAACATTCCCTTCCTGCCAGACGCTCCCAGAACCCATCAAACCACCCAAAGAACTCAGTGATCCTTTACCCAAGTCTGATAATATGACTTTAAGAGGTTCCGACTCATGGAACTTCATTCTGAAATTCTATTTAAAAAAAACCCATCTTGTAATTACTAAATATTAAAATTCCCTCTGAATTTGATCTATTTAAAAAACATGGGTTCTAACATCTAGTGATATTTAAAGGATGAATCAATTATTAAAAAAATATTTTAGAGGTTTTTATTTATTCATAACATCAAATGTTAATTCTTTCTATTTATCATTTTTAGAGAAAATATGATCAATGGTGGTATTTGATTAAGAAAATCAAGGAAAAATATGAGACTGAATCCATGTAGTGGATAAAAGTTAAATATTTTTCCTCGAGAAATATTTTCCTAACATTTTTTTAATTAGGATAGAAAATAATTTTTTAGAACTAAAGAAAAAGGAGGAGGACTGTATTTCCATCAATAAAGCGAATTTTACTAGTTTATCCAGGCCTGCACCAAATTTCATTCTAGACCGTGATAATAAAATTGATAGGTTTTACTCAGGATTAAAACCATTTTTATAAATATATTTTTCCTATTAAGAATTTAAAATTAATGATAAATTGTAATGGAGTGTTGAGAAGGTTGAGATAAGTTTTTTTGACTTTCACAAAAAATGATAAGAAGCTATACTGATAGTGAGAAATGGGAAACCATCCATCAAACAAATATAAAGGTAATAGGTATAAACTTCCCACTGGTGAGAAGTTTGGAAAGGAGCACACTGGTAAGTGTCTTATGAAAATCGGAATGAGTTATCAATGATGTATTCTAGGAAATTTTTCATATTAATATAAATAAAATAATCAGGGTAATGGTCAGATGAAAAACGATAAGTATGTAGTGATATGTTTTTAATGTAACAAGACAAGACATAAGGCTAATGATATTCTAAATAATAGTTTGAATGATGAGAAGCATAAAAACTACAAGTAGAATAATGTAGAAATTTAATTCACAACTACACAAGAAATATAGGACTACCAAATATTTTGGTGGTAGGTACATTACATTTTTACATTGATTCAGCCAAAGTCTTTCTTGATCTAGGGTTTATATATTATTTTATTTCTGAGTAATTTATTTTATAAAAATGAAATATTATCTCGTGAAATAGAGATAAAAAATAAGTAGAAAATCATGGTAAAATTATTTATGAAATAAATATTTATAGGAACATTTGTATGATTGTATGTGGATTCATTATTCCTAAAAATATTATTGTCTTAGCCTTAATTTAGTTTGATTCTATTCAAGGTATGGATTGAAATTAAGTTTATCCTGCTGATATATATTTCAAATATAAGTATTTTATAATCAATTTTCAATGTTACTCTGAATTTTTATATAAGAAGTTGTTAGTACCCATGATAAAATATAATGAAATTCAGAAACTGATTAAATATGGAAGTGAAATTTATCTTGCACATATTTTTGAAAAGAGAGAAGTTGTTCAAATTAGTGATTTAACAGTATCAAATGAATATACAGATGTATTTACAATTATTTTAAAAATGTTATTACTAATTGGGAGGTTCAATTCACTTTTTTTCAATGTTTTATAATCTAGGCCAATTTCAAAACCCCATCATCGAATTGATCCATTAGGGTAATTAGAATTAAAAAAGTAGTTACAATATTTTATTGAAAAGATTTTTGTTTATCCTAACTCTTCACATTGGGATGCTTCTTATATGTTTGAAAAAATGTAGGATGGTTCATTGAATAATACACCCACTATATTGATATATCATATTAATAGAGTTTTCCATGATTATTTATATAAATTTGTTGTTGTGTGGATTAATGAAATTTTGTTTTATTCAAAATGTTATGAGGAATATTAAAGTCATATATGGAAAGTTACGTTAAATTTAAAATATATAAAGTTGTGTTGAAAATTTAGTAAATGTTATTTTTGGTTTCAATAGATTTATTTCCTTAGGAATATTGTCTCTAAATATTGATTAATCATTGTTCCTTCTCAAAAAATGTTGTAGAACAATAGAAAATATCTACAAATTTCAGTGATATTTGAAGTTTTCCTGGATTAGTGGGTTATTACTAAAGGTTTGTTGAAAAATTTTCTCAGTTATCTAACACAATAACAAAGTTAAATCGAAAAGGAGTAAAATTAACCTGAAAAAATTAATATGTTGAATGGTTCCGAGAATTGGAAATATGATTGGTTAATGATCAAATTTTGGAATTTACATTTAAAAATGGATATTTTTTTATCTATAGTGATGCTTATTTGAAGTTACTTGGCTATGTCTTGATGCAAGATGATAAGGTAATTTCATATGCATCATGCTGATTGAAAATCCATTAATAGAATACCCAACACATGATCTTGTATGGGATATTAAATATTTTATATATAAACATGGAGATATATTTAATATGGGGTAAAATGTGAAATATATACCTACCATTAAAGTTAAAAGTATAAATTCACTAAAAAATAATTGAACATGAGGTAGTGATGATGGATTGAACTAATAAATGATTATGATTCCAAAATTTAAAATCATCCAAAAAAATAAGACAAGGTAGATGGTTCATTGATCTAAAAAGATAATTCATTACTAGCTATTCTATGATTGGAACATGATCCTTCGGTTAATGATTTAATGAATATTGGCCAATAAATTATGCATATAGAAACTCTAACTTTTTGATTCAAGTGTCAGTTCAATTATCATTGACAAAAAAAATTCAGCATGATCTAAAAGAATATTGATGTTTGTAAGAAAGAGTAGAGTTGGTTAGGAAGGGAAATTTTCTTGAATTTAATTTTAACAAAGACGGTGATATAATATTTAAAATGATGTTTTATGAGATAAGTGATGCCCAATTGGAAATAAATTATTGAGTCAAGTTCATATATCTCCATTTTTTATTCATCCATATAGTTTCATGATTTACGTAGACCATTAAAATATTGTTAGTGATAAAGAAGAATGATATTTATAATTTTACCATGAAATGTTTGACTTTTCAACTGGTGAAAGATAAGTGAAAACCACAAAAGAGGATGCTTTATCCATTTCTACTGTCTTAAAGGAAATTAAAGAATATATCTATTGGTTTTTTTGGAAGGATTATCAGATACATATTAGGGTAATAATGAAATTTCAGTTATTATTTATTGATTACCTAAATCTAGGCATTTTATTTTTATTTAATATAGTTTGACTTTGGATAAAATTTATACACTAAACCTTAAAGAGATATCTGAGTTACATAGAGTCTATCTATATCTCTATTGCATGATATAATGATCCTATATTTACAACTATTTTTTGGAAAGTAATTAAGAATTCATTGGGTATTAAATTAAATTTCAGTATAGAATTCCATCCTCAATATGATGGGTGGCCAGAGTGAACAATTTAGATTATGGAATATATGCATCAAGCTTGATCAATGTATTACTAGGAAATTTTTAATTAATATCTTTATTTAATGTAAATTTAGTACAATAACAATATTATTTCTAGTATAAATGTAGAATTGTTTGAGGCATTATATGTAAAGTAGTGTTAGACTCTAGCATGTTGGGATGAAGTCAGTGAAAGAAAATTTTTGGGACCAAAAACATGAGAAAAAATGGGTGAGAAGGTAATGATAATTTGGTATCACATGAGAGAATCCTATAGTAGGTAGAGGTGAAATGAATATAAAAAGAAAAAAATAATTCATTTGTGTTATGTGATCACATATTTTTTAAATATTTCATTGGAAAGGTGTAATTCATTTCAGAAATAAATTAATTCTAAGAACATGATTTATTAGTTTGTATGAAAATTTTGAAAATTTGGGATCAATTTTCTAATGAGTATATTTGACTTTGATTTTATCTCAAGTACATGATGTGTTTCATGTTTCATTGTTAATAAAATATATACCTGGCGAATATCATGTTTTGACTCCCAAGCTCATACAGTTTAAAGAGAATATTTCCTATAAGGAAAATCCCATGTATATTTTAGATTGAAAAGAGAAGGTGTTAAAGAATAATATAAATAAACTAGTTAGAGGTTGGTGGATGAACCACATGATTTAGGAAGAAACATGGGAACCTGAAAATGATATGAGGAAAAAATATCCATACTTTTTTAAATGATGAATAAAATTTAAAGGATGTAATTTATTTAAGAGATGAGGATTGTTACAACCTAGTCAATGTTAATAATAAAAAAATATTATATATTAGACATATTAATGATTATATTTTATAGAGTGATATTCACTAAATTAATTTTATGTAAATTTTTAATCGAAAAATATATAGCTTTATTCTAACTAAAGTGTTTTCCATTTATTATGTAGGTTTTAATTAAAAGTTAATTTTTAAAATTTTAGAAATTTAATTGGATAAAATAGAATTTTTTATATATAATAATATCAAATATTTATATATATATAGGTGTTTTTTTTGTAAATTTTATGAAAATATTGATTTTTGGTGAATTTAGAAACATAATTTTTTTTACAAAAAATATCATTTCTAATTATTTATAAAATTCCATTATATTTTGATTTTTTAATGTAAAATTAGTCTCTTTTTATTAAACAAAATCTGTAGCATCCCTGAACCAGTGGGTAAAATATCCAGTTCCATGGTTCGGGTTATGACAAGACCTTAGGCGCGCCTCCCCATATGCCAGAGGCTTTCAAATAGCAGCTTAGGTCTAGAGGAATACATTGGGGAGACTATAACTTCATATTAAAGTAATACCAAAATAAAAATAATATCAATAGATAAAAGAACCTATCTGAATAATAAATAGAAAACATAAAGAAAAAGTCAACAAGTAACCAAGTAATACTTACTATAAAAATATGATGAATACACTACATGATAGGTAGTGATACAGATAAAATATCTAGTACCAAATACATAATAGATCCCCCAAAAATTTTTGAGTCCCAACCCAGTCCTGACATCCCATGCTCCAACCCAGCAACCCATACATAAAGAAGACACCAAGTCCCTTTCTTAAACCCATAATGAAAACAAGTATCTTCTCCTTGGGTACCCAAGTTCCAGGGAGGCCTAATTGGGGTGTGAATACAACTCACAAGGCCACTACCAATAATGTCTAAATTAATAACCAGTATGTACAATGGTGTATGTTGGGAACCAATTTTAATAAATAAACATGGAATCAAAAGGATCAAGTTTCACATTTAACAATTACACATTTAATCAAGTTTTATCATGAAGTATGATTCACATGTAACAAATACTAATTAACCGTTTTATCCGTCAATTTATCAAAGGTCATCCAACCAAATAAACTAAACTAGCTCTAATCACATTGAGAGTTTAAGCCATGGAATAAGGGGGTTTCCACTTACAATCACCAGTGAATTCTCTAATCATAACTTATCAACATATCCAGAATCCTTAATCCAAAAATACGTCCATGTTCATGTGTTTGGGAAGCATAATGCCTTAGTTTGACATCTAAATCATGCATTAGATAACACTAACACGGATCCTCAATCCAACTAGTCTGACCCAATTACATCACACTTACCTTGGATCCTCAAACTAGGAAGTCTTATCCAATTCAACTGTTAGTAGCCAAAAGCATCAATATGACTCCCTAACCTATATATTCTAGGGGTTGGATTTGGAGCCTCAGTCCAACCCAACCCATGGGGGGATCCTCAATACAATACCCTACATACCACCAAGACATGTTCACATCCTTATTTAACCATAACATATTTACCATTTACATGCCTTAGCTCATTTCAATTCATTTTATGTTCACAAACCAAAAATCATTAATTATACATTCCATTATAACAAACACAACCTTATGCCATATTGACAACTTAAGATAAATTTACATCAAGTTCATTTCACAATCCATTACAACACAGGAATCAAAATACCCATTTAAAATCATCTTGAAGACAAAATTTTAAACACAGTTCTTCCTCTTTAAATACTAAACCATGCCCAAAGGATTTCATTTCCATTTCCAAAAATTTCGAATAATCATCACAGAATTATCATAAAATGGGGACCACATCCTCATTTTAAATCATCATTTGAAATCTATGAAGAAAATAACTTTTAAATCACATTGAGTCACATGCCTCGTTTTAAAACATTTCTATGTTCAACACATCCGAATATTTATTTTAAAAACTATTACCGGATCTATATCCAAAAGAAATTTTTGAAACCATTTCAAAATTCCCTTAAGTATTAAACAAAATCCTTCTTAAAATCAATTTAATTTGTCATTTAATAAATCCCACAAACTTGACCACAATTTACTACCCATTCACTCTCATATTTCCCTTATCTCATTATTCATCAATTAATTTCACCATTTTCAAGGGTTTGACGTACCTCATGGGTAGCCCTAGGATTAGTCTCACATTATTAATGAACCCAAAGGTGTCTGTGAAGGGTCTCTATCCTCAATATAGGGACAAAATTAATTTATTTAACCCAAGACATACAAACTAAGCATGAAAACAAATTAGAACAACTACATGCACATATAACACATTAAGGCTATGAGAAAAAGGTTTAAGAACACATACCACATGTTCATTGATGAATGCTTGCTTAACCTCCACCCTTGATTTGAAATCAAGCACCCATTAAGGACCAAACTTAGAATCTATTGGAAAAGTGATGATTTTAGGGTTTCAAAAGAATTGGAATGATTCTACAAGACCTAATTAAGAAAATGGAAGGGAGAGGAGGGTTAGAATCACCCAAATATTCAATTTTCTCCCAAACTCTCTCCAAATGAACAATAATATAAGGGGAATAATATCTTGGAAGTCTATAAGGGTTTGTTTCGCTACCCAAGATACTAGAGGAGGAATAAGGAAGAAATTTGTGTTAGAACCCCTAAAGCATGATAGGGAAAAACAAGAATTCCTACTTTTTAAGGGCTATAAATTTTGGCTGCGTCATTATCCAAACCATGCAACAACCATGAGAATCCCTCTACCCAAGAGGGTCCAAGACACATAGTTTCCTAGAATCACCCAAATATTTTGGAAAACCAAGCAGTGATCATTCACCAATATCTATCTAAATAGAAGTTTGGCCATATGATTTCCATAGCCAGGCACACAGTTTCTACTAACCATGTGCTAACAGTGCTCTATACACTGTTTAGCCTATTTTCCTTCTTAATTCATGTCTCGAACTCCCGCAACACCCCAAAACTAATCATACACCTAATAATTCGTTCATTATCCAAAACAAAGTATGTTTAACCAAAATTTAAACAAATAAGTAACTCCAAAAAAGGTTGGTATCTAATAAACTCCCCACATTATAACGGATCATCCCTAAGCTTCACTTCCCAAGCATTACAATTCCCCAAGGACAAAGGTCTGGCCATGGGCCTACCTATCAACTTCAATCCTCCAAGATTCTCCCTGAACTCAACCATTATGTAACCCTCAGATTAGGAACTGTCCAAACTAAAAAACATTTCCCCAACATGATGCACAATCTCAAACCTGATTCCCCTTGAGGACACATCCACCTTAACTCATCATTATCAACATAAAACATAGGAGAACGTTATAGGTAACATTTCGTAACCTACAAAAAAGAGGATATCGATAAAGCACTATACCACCATATGAGAGACCATCAGAACAAATTCGGTCCAATTCTTTCCACATCTCATAGACCAAATCATTTGGTATTATCTTAACCAGTTTCCAAAACACTAATGATTAACCAAGATTAGTGTTTCTGAAGGAGAACACTAATTCAAACCACATTTACCAACGTACATTAGTCCTCAAATCAAGGCTGAACAACCTAACCCCATCTATGAACATTTTAAGCACAATCCAAGCATAAACTTCATCTCGAGGCACTCAACTAGTCAGAACCATGGCCAAATCCCATCACTAAAACTGATACACCATGACGGATAATATCCAAACAATAAAATTTGAAACACTAGTCACATAATTAACTAATTACTTGCCTGATATGGTGTTCCCCACCTTACAATTTTTTTCACCAGCACCATTCCCTAGTTTTGATAACTTCATCATCAAAAAGGATACAAAAAAACCTCAGACCAACCTTTACAACTTTCCTAGCATGTTTCTCAACTAACCATTCCAGACATCCATAAAAACTCTAACCAACATAGACATTCAACATTATCATCAAAACTACCCAGATTGGTCACACTTCCTCCATCCATATCTCAACAATGGACTACTTGGTTATTCCTCAAAACCCTTTTCCATTACTAAGATGTACTTGTCATCCTAATGTTATAGGAAGAGTCTCATATCCTACCACATATGTCCCCATTACACCTAACTGAGTCGGGAAATTTTGGCTGACTAACTCTGTTGGTGCCTAACTTACACTGTTGGTAGGTCACCCCTCTACCTGGACACAATTACTTCCAACTTAAGGCATACCTCCATCACCTGTGTGAAAATACTAGAGTCCATTTCCAATATCCATTGAATATTTATCTCTTTTGAATTCACTATTTTGTAAACCATTGTCAGCTCCATAGTTCCCAACAATATGTATCTGATGACAACACTCAAATCACTTAAAAAAGCCCGTTCTTGAGGCCATCTCTTGGTTTAGTCTACCACCACATTCAAGACCCACCCATCCTTCATTAATGACCCCAAATAGTTTTCTTATAGTATTCTCCTTGGAACCCCGATTCCACCATATCCCTTCTAAAATTTTCTACACATATCCATGAATAACACAGTGGCCCCCACCACAGGAGTGTCATTCTTACTGCTTTACTCAGAAATTAAACCACCAAAGATCACCCTTATATCACAAACTGAACCACAAAACATTGATCTGATCATATAGATTTCCCCATAACAAAAAATAAAACATTACACATTACTCGTTCCCAGCTTCCGAGAACAACACTCATTGAATTCATCGACATATGATCCATCCCAAGGACCTCTCCCTTAAGTGGTCTTTCGTAAAATCTCCACCATACAACTCCACAAATATATCTCCATGAGTGTATCCTACAAGAGGATCATTTTTAATCCAAATCACATTTACGTAGCTAAGCATAATTCCAGAGATCTCCCAACATACGTCAGATGATTTCAAGATATTGGAAATGATCATCACTATCTTAACGTAAGACAAGAAGTCATTGATGAAGGCCACCACACTCAACTGGGATTTCCAACTAAACTCACCACTATTTCACGACCCCTTTACCAAGATGTCATGAACCAATGCTTCCCATGGCACTACCGATGCCACAACTCTCAATTTCTTCCCACATGACCATGGTGGATCATAGCAGAAACACAATGATCCATCAAACAGTTCCACAAACAGTATATACCTCAGATAACCAACCCTTACACCTATAATCACATAGAATCTAGATATGAACTTAACCTAATCTTACTATTCACCCATACCAAATGACATTATTACCTTCCCCGAACATTCCCACATATGGACCCCATCAAATCCTTTGGGGCCTCACACCATCTTGCGACGACGTACTGAACCCAAATCTATGTTACATGAGCCTAAGATCACCAAATATAGGCCCAAAAAATATTTATACCACAAACCATTCCTTTTGGTCCTTCAGTATCATTGGATTCAAGACATTTTTTGAATTCTCTACCAGAAACCAAACCATTCTTACAACAAGACCAACAACATAACTACCCTCACTTTGGGTGCCACCTCTATAACAAAAAAACATCCATCCATGATTTGATCCCCCTTGCCTTGTCCACCCCAAATCAACATTTATTTCCCCACTACACACCATAAAAACCACAGGGTCAAGTCTCCGAATGATCCTTCCCTTCACAATAACCTTTAAAAATAAACATAATCACTCATGTTCTTCCATGGGATGAGACCAAGTCAAAACTATGCACTCTTACCAAAACATGATGGCACCAACTGTGCACCAATTTAACTTCTGAAGCACTCACTAGTGCTCAAATTCAAAATCACTTGAAACACCAGGATAACATCCCCCTAATTCTGTCCTCAATTCCCTAGGATTTTTGACTCACATCCCCAACTTGAGTCACATCTCTAAAACCATGAACCATTTTTTTACCTTAGATATCTATGATAAACCCGAACAAGGAAATACACTATGTGTTACACTGCCAAAATACAAAAATTCTTCCTATTTCCTATGCACTCAATGGAACAAACAACCCTAGACGACCTCTCTCCAGGGTTACCTTAGAATCAAAATGATACTAACTCCCTAAAAAAGGGTCACATCCATTAGAGGAAATTTACTCTCCCCAAAATCCACACATGTCAAACCTCAAACAACTCACTTCACATGGGTGGAACTCCTACTAAAATTCCAAAACACATCTGGTCTAATGCACCCAAGTAACCATTTACTCTCAGTTTCATGCCAAGGATACCCTCACTTATACATCGACTCCACGATCCAAACAACCAATCCAGGGTCCAAAACAAAACTCTTGAGGTATCACCACACAAAGGCCACCACAACCTAGGTGCCAACCTTAAGGTCCAACAAATAACCCATACAAACATGACGCACAAATATTAGTATACTCAGACCTCTAGACATCATCACATGACCCAATGGCCATGACCCTTCTGAGGGTAAAACAAGAACATCTCTATTCCATACCTCAAAACCCAAAAAAGACTCATGAACCATACCTAGAGTCTCAAATAGGGCACCATCATTTCCCAAACCACCTTTACATAGGGTCAAAACACAACACTAGTGATACCCATTTCCAATATCCTACAGGTTCCATTATTTTTCCTAGTTCTATTTTTTATTAATATTTACCATTTTAAACCTAAGGTTTCACATTTTATAACTTTTTCATTAACGGAAATTATAAGGAAAGACGAAAAAACATAAAACATAGGTAGAAAGTACACTATTAACATGTGAGTCCCAAATAACTATCCATCATAGGCAACATATATATGACTTATCCGTACTATGTGCCTAGAATGATACATGAACTCATACACCCTTTATTTCCATACCAGACCAAGAGATGAAATATCATTAATCAATAACATCACATCTAATTTCACCACTCGAGGTGGAAGTAAAATTATACCATAATTGTTCAAAAAAAACATTAGTTCCCACCCTTAGAAACTTGGGTTTTACCACATATGTGGGGCTGTAAGCACCCAAACATGAGCTCATTTCCAAGTCCTAACAATACCCTAGTCTTATGTATAAAATTACAAAAATAGTAAGATAAAACACACCCACTCTGATACCAATTTTTTATGCCCCAATCCTAGTGGATACTATTTCCAGCGCCCTAAGATGGGTCATCACATGACCGCAAGCATTCCTCCCCATACACTATAGGCTGTCGAAAATTAATGTGGGTATAGAGGGATAAGTTGGAGAGACTATACCTTCTTATTAGATTAATAATATAGTATAAATAATATAAATATATAAAAGAATCAATCTAAACCATAAATGGAAAAAAAAAATCAACAGGTAACCAAGAAACACATACTATAAACATATGATGAATACACTATATTTTAGGAAGTCATATTAATAAAATTTATAGTATAAAAACCCTAAAGACCCTGAACATAGTCTTGACTCCAAACATGGTCTTGCTATCCAATTATCTAACCCAACAAACCATGCATAAACTAGACTCCATGTCCCTTTCCTGAACCTGTAACAAAAATAAGTAGCTTCTATTTGGGTACCCAAGTGCCCTGGAATCCTAATAAGGGTGTGAGTACAAATCAAAAGGCCACCACCAAAGGTATCTAAATAAATAACCAACATGTAAAAAAGTGTGTTCAAGGAAGAAAGTGAAAAGGTTGACCAACCAACTAATTGAAAAAAATGATGGGAGAGGAGGTTTAGACTCACCTAGATCTTTTATTATCACATGAATGCTTCTAAAATAGTCAAAAATGAAATGAGAATAATCCCTTATAATTTTAGAATGGTTTGGCTCATCACCCAAGTTGCTAGAGGAGGAATAGGGAAGAAATTCATGTTAGAACCCTTAAATAATAAGAGGGAAAAACTATAATTTCCACTTTTTAAGGGCTATATGGTTTGAACACAGGATAATCCAAACCATTCACCAACATTATGAATACCTTTTTCTAGGAGGGGCCAAGCCACATATTTTATTGAAAGCACCTGTACGGTTTGGAAAACCGTGTGCTGATTGTGCAATAACTTTATTCGAAAGGAGTTTTGGCCATATGATTTCCTTGGCCAGGTTCACAATTTATAGTAACCATGTTCCAACCATGAACTGTACATTTTTTTGCCTCTTTTCCTTCTTCTTTCTTATCCCAAACCCCCAAGACACCTCCGAAACTCCTCATACACCCAGGAATCCCTTCATTAGAAAAATTAGAGGTTAAACAAAATTTAAATATGGGCGTTCCTCCATGAATGGTTTCAATCATAAATAATGCAATTAATTCCATAAGAATTATCATTATTCTTTATTTTGATAGAAATATATTTTTAGGTTTTAGAACACATTTTTTTTAAATACTATTTTCCATTCATTTTGCATGATTATATTAAAATTAATTTATTCCACTCATAAAAATTGAACCTCGAAAAATAGATTTTATATTTGGAATCATGAGTTTTAAATTGGGTAATTAGGTTAGTTTTATTTTTTATCATAACGAACAGTAACCTTGGTAAAAATTTCTACCCATGGTAAATGAAGAAACAAGTTAATTAAGGTTAAAAATAAGTTATAAGGGACGAAAATATCATATTAAACCTTATTGGACATGATTATTTTAACTATTATCATCTTATAATTTAAATGGGATAGTTTTAGGGACACTTTATCATGAATAAGTCTTTATATTATTTTATAACTTTAAAAAATTACAAGAGTTACACTCCCCTTAATTATAAAATGGAAACCCTTCTCTTACCTTGATCAATTTAGCTCAACTAATCCCTACCAAAATACCTTCCCAAATTCCCTCCCCATGTCTTGGTGGTCCTGGTCTCACCCAAATACCATACTAAGAATGATTAAGGTGTTTGACAAGGGAGGTTTTCCATATAATGGGAAAAAATCTTTACCAAGTGTTTCATGTTTATTTCTTATTCTACCTCCTAAAAATATTATTTAACCATGATGAAATAATAACATAATTGTCTTTAGTATAATTTAATTTTAATATGATTATGTTAAAACCCTTATTCATCTCATTTTCCATTCGATGGGAAATGAAATCATCGCTCGTGTATACATGTGGATTAATACCTCCATGAAGTGATGTGTTTAGTTTTTTATAAAAACAGAATAAGGATGATTATTATGATATATTTTATTATTATATACTATTTTAATGATATAATTATGATTTTTTAAAGATAATATATTAATTACCTTATATTTTTTTAATTTGGAAAATGATAATGTTATTAATGTGTACGTGTGGAGTTCCACTTCCTCAAAGCGATGCGATTCATTTTTCATGTACGAATTTCATAAATAGTTATAAGTTATTATTTAATATATAAAAATTTATAAAAATTTAATTATTAATATTCTAGAGATGTCTAAGAAATCAAAACCTTTGACTATTGTAAAACTACCTAAGTTATTTTGGGGTTACGAATCAAAAATCCTCAAAATTCCTGACATAAACTTAACAAATTTAATAAATATATAAATAATTGTAATAAATGAAATAAAATGGATAAAATTAACTTATTACAAATTAAAAAGATATGTAATCAATTAAATAATTAATATAACTTTATTATTAATGAATTAAAGTATATACGTGGTGATCTCGACTCAAGGTGAATGATTTTTCTTTAAAATTTTATTTTAAATGTTCTAAAGTTTTTCTTATGTTATTATACAATATCAATGTTATTTAAAATATTTCATGTATCTTATTAATATAAAAATACAATGTTAAAATTCATTTTAAATGATGCTCTACCTTTTTTCAAAGGTTTTAAAAGAACCATATTTAACATTTTCCAAACCAGTTATTTTTGACATATTTTAAAATCAGTAAAGGAAACGTTTTTCAGTGTATACGACATGATCAGAATTTCATTGCCCCAAAATTAACCAGAGGACTTTTTTTTCATTCATTTTTGATAATCCCCCTTTTAAGAGGTTAAGGGGAACCCTTACATGGTCTGTAGTCTTTACGAAATTACATGACCTGAAGGTCTTATAAGAAATCATCTAGACTATAACTACTTGAAACTGCGCCTCCCCAGTCTATATATCATGACATCATCTATCCACCTTCGCATAGATTTTTTTCTAGGCTTCCCATGAAAACAAAGGTTGGTCCCAATGTAAATTTCCATACCCTTTCATTCTTCCAAATATGTTAGCTCTGTTCTGGTGAATGTGCCTGCTTTGAATCCTCATCTAAAGCTTGTTCCTTTATAGAGTCTTTTTAGTCTATTTAGGCACTACTCCTTGGTGGCTTGAAGGCCTTGAGGTGTCCCGTAAGCCTTACTAGCCTAAATTCCTGGGGTGAATCGAAGGCCTTTAAGGACCCAAGGAACAAACTAATGGCCTAAAAGAAAAAATAGATGAATAGTTTTGGTTGTTATACAGCCAAATAGTACCTGCTATAGTGACTACTACAGTACTACTATAGTAACCCGAAAATATGTCTCCACCCAGATTTTATCTCGGGTCTCTTGGATGCAATTGCCTAGTCCTCACCAACTGGGTTGATGCTCTTGTGCTATTACAATTTCATTCCATCATGACCATTATTTTTTAAGATGATTCATCTATAAGTTTTTAGGTTTTTATTTCAAAATCATATCTTATTTGTTGTTATTTAATAATTTTTTATTTAAAAAATTTATGTGAATCCCAAAAGTGCTTTTGTGTATGTGTTAAATAGAATAATTTATGAAACTTTATTAGAGAAATGAAATACATTTTATATATTATATTTTTATTTTATATTTTTTATGATTATGGGTGTCTTGATATCTCCCAAAAATTTATAAAGTAATTATTTTTTCCTCCAGGGAATATATATTGGAATTAACTGATTATGTTATTCCATTTATAAGAATGAATGTGAGATTGATTCTAAGAGTGATATAAATATGAAGTGAATAGGTTCCTAAATGACTATTATATTATTTCCAATGAGTTTTAATGGAATTATATTGATTTTCTAAGGTAATATAATTTTCCTATGTTGAAAGCAAAGATTATTCCAATTTTAAGTGTGAAAAGTATGTTTGTTAAGAGAATGTTTTCATGAACTATCATGTTTTAAAATAAATTATCATGATTAATATTTTTTCCTTTATTATTTATTATGAGATCTTTTATAAGAAAAACTGGAAGTGAATTTAATTTATGAAGTTATTTATTATTTTAGTTCAAGATTATTTATATAAAATGAAAATTTTCAATGGGATTCTATGAATTTCAAAATGGACTAAAGTGTTTGTTTCCTTTTCAATCCCTTTCTCGGATTTTTGTGCATATCATATGTTTTAAAATGTTTTTCATTTTGAATAAGGATGATTTTTAAATATATAAAAGTTTATCTTTTGGCTACGATGATTCATCATAAAAGTAGAAAACATGTTTTCAATGAAACAAGTGTTTAAATATTAAGAATCCTATTTTTTGGGAAATGGATATTGAGTGGATGTTTCTACATTTTTTGTTAATAGTTTTTTATGTAATCGTTTTTTCCTAATTCTCAAAATCTATAAACTGAAAAGATATTTGAAATTTATGATATTTAGACCCTTGTTATAAATCATATAATTATGGGTTGTTTAAGTTACAGGGTGTTATATGCACTTTAACTAAATGTACTAAATTACTAAATTAGATTTAGTAAAATAATTATTAATAACCCTATTCAAGTATATATAATTTTTACTTAATATTTTATTTGATTTTGGAGTCATTTAACTGAGATACTAAGTCTATATTCACTTTCCCAAGGTTGTTTATGGCATGTTTACAATGTCATTTTAGTTAAAGGTAATAATGATAGTCCATATGGTTTCATATAACTAATAAAATATGATGAAATGGATTTTAATGTGTATCAAAAAGTTAATTAAGGTTCTTAATATCCAAGGTGATTTATATATAGGTATTATTTATAGGGAGGTGTTATTGATATATGCTTAGTTTATTTAGGAGGTTTTTTTAACATGAAGAGCTTATTGGGTTCCATTTAATATTATGTATAAATATCCATTATATAATATAAAATAAAATAAAATATTCTATTTAGATAATTTTAAACCATATTAAGTGAATTTAAACCATCTATGGAGGTGGTGGTGGAAAATAAAATTCATTGTTTTTAGGGGCGGTGAACCGATCTTATTATAAACAACGTTTTAATTTTAGAAAAAATTAAATGGATGGTAAAAAATTAATATTCCATGAATAAAATAATATTTAAGTATATTTATTATACTGATGTCTTCATGTTATTTTTTATGTATTTAATATATAGGTGGGAGAGGGAAGTTATTGAATGATCTAAGTAGAGAATATTATCTCTTTGGTTGTCCTCCCTTATAAAACACCTTCAAGTGCCTTAAGATGGTCTTTTGGTAATACCAGTAGCAATAGGATGTGAAGGAAAGTATTGGAAAGAGAATTGGAAAAAACTTTATCAAGCTCTAATACTTATAATGTGTGAGGAGAAGAGGTGGTATTTATAAGGGAGGAGAGCAGTGTATTTGGATATAATATTGATTAGTTTATTTTTTCTCACGATAACCAATATTATTGATTCTTGTGACTATATACAGTAATTAATTCATTTTATTCCTAGATAATGGTTTATTACACAATCCATAACTCACAAAATCAGGTATTTATCTTATAATATTAAAAACTATATTTTTCTGAATTTCACTATTCTAAAAAAATCGAATTTTTTAAAAAAATACATAAAATTTTCCAAAACAATTTTTTGGGATGTATATTCCAAAATGTAAACCCATTTTATAAAATAATTTTCTATATAAGTTAAATTTAATTTTTAAATAAAATGCTTATTTATTTCAAAAATATCAATTTTTATGTTATGGTCAATTTTATGACCAATTAAAAAATGACTTGTGGTATTATATTATTATATTAAAATTAAAATAAAACGTAATATTATTTTATAAGACCATTTTTTATAACAAAATATCTTTTAATTATTTTATTTTTATCATAAAAATATAAAGAAAACATATGTGTTGTAAATAAATACAAACATTTATTTAATCTATTTTATGAAATTTATTTCTTTGTATCATAATGTAATTTTGATATATTTTAATTTCATTGGATACAATAATATTATTTTATAATTTCAATATTCAAGTTACTATTCTAGGAGTTAGTTTACTATTCCTAATGTTCATATTACTATTCTAACTATCATATAACAGTCACATTGCAACGGCTAGGTAATATCCTGGTATATATTATCATATTACCCTTTTCACCCATTATATACTCCAACATTCTCATACCTTGTCATTCATTACTTCAATTAAAAGTTATTATAGCACCCTTAATATTTTCCATCATATTTCTGATTCTTCTTTTTCTTTTTTTACATTATTTACGAAAGGAGTGATCTTCCAGGGAGAATTTTGAACCATGGATTTTACATTAGTGTGTGGATTGTTATTTTTTGTTTATCTCTATATATGTTTCATATATGTTATAATCAATATTATTTCATGATGTGTAATGTTCCTATGAATTTTAAAAGTCTTTATATATTCATCTATTTTAATCATAAAAAAATATTCATAGTGAAACATGATTTCTTTTACAAATAGAAGAATTTTTAAGGCATTAAATTCTTCCCCATTAAGATATTTTACCGTAAAATTTTCATTTCCCAAACTAATATGAAAAAATAAGTGGTTATTTATGTTTATTCATTTCTACAATTCCCATTCCTCCTCCTTGTACTTATGGTTCCTAGAAAATACTATATGTCATCTTGTTGCATAGATATTTATTTCTATAGTCTAAGATCTTAACCAGATTATACTATTAAGAGAGATCAGGCTCTAACTATACCAACTCTGGATTCAGTAAATGTGAGGGATCTATTTTTTTTAATTCCTAAATAGGGACATATCAAATACCTAATTTAGTTGAGATAAGTTTGATGGGAGTTCTAGTCATTATTGAATAATTTCGATACGATTAATAATTTCATTAGGACTACTATATCTTGGATTTAACTTTCCATTCTTTATAATTACCTTGAACTATTTCAATAGAGATATGTGGTGGAAAAATTTATCTCCAATACCAAAATCTATGTCTCTTTTACAATAGTTATAATAGATCTTTTATCAAATCTTAGATACCCTAATATAATACGGAATAGTTTTGATCGTTTATAAATTTTCTTTGACTATTTCAGGTCCCAATTTTTTTTTCATTAACTTCATCCCAACATGTATGTTTTAGAAACCTATAAAAAAATAGATTAATATGTATCCTTTATTATACTTGAGTGAAAGATATTATTGTATAATAACTCAAGAAAAGGATTATGTTGATCCCATCCTCCTTTAAATTCCATGGGTAAGTATCTCAATATATCCTTAATTGTCAATATTGTTTTCTTATATTGACTATAAATATAATGGTGATAGGCTGTACTGATGTTCAACTATTTTTTATATCATGTTTCATACTTGAAATAATTTTGAATTGAATCTTGAATCTCAATCAGATAGAATTGGTAGTGGTGTTCCATACAACCTTGCCACTTCTCTGTTGTATATCCTTGAATGTTTATTGAGTGAAAAGGCCTTCTAGATGGCAATGAAATGATCATTATTTTTATGATGATTCACCACAACCCATATTGAATTATTTTCTCCAGATGTATTTGTAAGAACTTAGAAAAAATTAATGGCAATGTTTTCCCATTTTTATATAGGTATAGGTGATGGTTTTATTATCTCCTTTGGATTTTTCTCTATTCCTTCACTTATTCACATACCAAAAAATTGATGTATATTTCATGATCTCTTTATTCATATTTTCCCACCTATAATTCTATTGTAAATCTTGATATATCTTCATGTTCCCTAGGTGGATGGATAATATTGATCTATGTGTTTCATTCAATTTACCATTATTTATCTCAACCTTTGATGGTATAAAAAGTCAAGACCCAAATATTTGAAGTCTTTCTTTATGAATTTTAAAGCATGAGGATTATCATTTTCTTACATCTTCCACCTTATTCTCTATTAGAACATTATCCCTTTAAGAATCCATTATATTCTCCAAAATGGATGGTTGAAAAATCATTTGAGCTAGTTGAATATTATTCCTTCTTGTACTAATTCCATGTTTAATCTTTACAAGTTTAATAATGTTGGGTCCTTCTAAATTGTCAACATTAATAACGGTTATAGGATCATTTTTAGTTTGATCATATACCAATTTATTTTCTTTTCTTCGATGGTAATGGATTGATATGTCATAGTCATTGATTAGCTCAAACCATCTTCACTGAAACATATTAAGCTCCTTATATGTGAATATATACATTAGGATCGTAGGATCTGTATATATTTCACACTTCTCCCTATAGATAATATTCTAGAAAATCATCAATTCATATATCATTTCATTAAACTCTAGATCATGTGTTATATGATTTTTATCATGAAAATTTAGTTTCAATAAGTTATAGTCTATCACGACCCGTCCCTGGGGACCATGCGGTGAATACCCCAAGCCCACCTTCCATAGGTTAGGGTTTGGTGACTAGCACCGAAAGGCATATCCCTATAACGGAAAGGCATTGCCTTTAAACCAATACATACACACAATACAAGAACACAACAAGAAGAAACCATGAAATAAACTATTGTAGTAAAATGTGTACTAAATGTAAAGGGGCCAAAATACAATCCCAACTAAAAAGTACCAGTATAATTGAAAGAGAAAAAATCTCCTGGAACATCCACCAAGGATCCTACCTAAAGGGTAGGTAGAGCTCACAATCAGTAGTCACTACATCACATCATGTCAAATGGTCCACCTTTGAGCACCGTCCATCCTGGCTCCCTTATCCTCGATCAAAACATTCTGTTTTCTGCACAAGACAAAGAAATGTGCGAGTGTAGCCTGTGCAGGGATGAGTGTAATAGTACTTAGTAGGGACCCCGAGACCCCCAAAGGTCGCCCAAAGTTCCACAATGAAAAAACAACAATGTAAGACCTCAGTCACAAAGCACGAATCATTCATCAACTCTACTTAGGTATATGACCATACATATAACTATGTTATCAAAATATAATCTTCTCATACATCATGAATCATAATGCTCCAAATTTTAATCCATTTTCACAACTGATCCACGAGGGAAGAATACCACAAAGGTAACACCACGAAGGTAGCACCAGGAAGGTAAAAGTACCATAAAGGTAATACACAAAGGTAAAATTACCAAAAGATAACACCACAAAGTTAAAGACTTAGGTCAATCCAGGTATATAACTTAAGTATAGAAGTACAAAAGATTAGTCATAAAACTAGATCCTCTTATTCTGTCGAGAGGCTCTACTGCTGACCCACACAGGATCGATAGATGCTGACCCACATTGGATCACTAGGCACTGACCCAAATAGGATCAATAGATCCTAACCCACACTGGATCCCAAAGTTCTGACCAACATAGGATCGATAGATGATGACCCATATAATATCGATGTTATTTCTTCACGTTACATCTAGCCACACGATTCTCGCACTAAGCATGCTTGATTACAGGAGGATATACTCCTCAAGCCTTTGTTCATAACACAATCATAATTAAGTTCCACAAATAAGTATCCCAAAGTACCTCCATGTCATTAGGGTTCGAACATGAGATACAACGTGTCAATCGGACACCCGATCTGTGACTTATAAGTGTTTTCGTACTGAGGACCTGGTTGGATTCGGGTTTGATCCTACCTAGACATACACCAACCTTCTCCAAAACTCAAGTGGATTATACCAAAGGGAATGTCTCAATCTGTGTATCCCAATGTCGTAGACAGTTTTTCAAAAGGAAGCATGATTCACTAGTTATGGCTCTTTTAGCAAAACTATACCTGAACAGGGTCCAGGTCCGGTGCGACCCGGACGGACCGACCCGGCCCGACCTGGTCTGGGCCAACCCAACTCAGTCTGAGTCTGACACGACCTGGGTTGACTTGGACTGGGTTTGACCCGGCCTAGCCCAAACCGGCAAGGGTCGACCCGGTTGGGCTGGGCCATGGCGGGCTCAACCCGCTGGGCCACGGGTCGTCCCGGCCAGCCTGGGCGGTGCGACCTTTCACATAGAGGGGTGCAACCCTCTGGGATCCTGCAGCCCAACCCACGGAGGGTTGCGGCCCGCTGGAGTTGGTCCTGACCTAGTTGTATTGGGGGGGGGGGGAGTTTCCCTTCCATTCCGATTCGGAGCGGCTGTGCCACATGTATAGCATCCCGCCTTTTTATCACATAAAACTTTCATTACATTATACAAAACCTAGGATCTTTAAGGTTTAGTGTCTTGGAAACCTGGAACTTATTACATGAGACAAAAAAAATTCTTCTTAAACACTTGAAAGGGCTTCTTCATTGTTCATCCTAAGTTCATTATAGCATCTCATAACCTCAGATCATACATAAAAGGAAAGGGTGAGCAGAAGGGCCAGTAAGGGAAACAAGGGATACATTTTACATGCGAACTTGAGATACATCAAAAAGTCATAAAAAATTACTTTAAGGCATGAGAAAGAGATCATGAGGCATATTATAATAAAAATAACGCGTTTCATAACTTGAATATGTGGCCACAAAATTTAACATAGAAAATAATTTCTGTTTCACCAAGGTCCATCCCCAAGGTGTCATTAAAAATTACCAAGGTTATTCACCAAGGTATCGTTAAAAATGGTCATCTCTAGATATTAAGTCTTTACCCAATGCATTGGAGCGCTATCATGGCGCACCATTAACTTTTCATTTTTTATCCTGTGATACACATATATCATCATCAAAAATTTCATAAATAACCGATATAGCATAAAAGAAATGTGTTTCATTTCATAATCCTAACATTTTAAAAACTTCTTTAAAGACATGATCTTTATGTCACTTTAAACCCAAGAAAAAGGAAAGCGGGTCTCATGTATGTAAATCCCAGAATTTAAAATAGAAAAATTTGTTATATATGTGAGTACACCTTTAGAAGAAATATATTTGAGTATTCACTTAATAAAATAGAATAATTTGAGAAAAAGATAGATACATTTTGAGACGGAAATTCGGCAGCATAAGTGCTATGTTTTAGGGTATTAGAAAACAATGAAAAGAGAGGAGACATGGGTAACCCACTCATGAATGATCCATAAAATTGTAGGGGGAAAGAATATAAAGGATTTAAGAATATGGTAATGAAATTTGAAAGATATACCATATGAAATGAAGAACATGAAAGGAAGACAAAAATAAGATTTCTCTTATGAAAATTCAGCTACCTAACGACGTCACTTAAACTTCAAAAAAATGAATTGACAAGATAAAATAGGGTATTTCATCATATGAACATAAAAGATCAGTATGATAGATATAGAGATAATAACCCAACATAATAAAAAGGAACATGAAAGACTTGGCAAAAAAATAGAACTTGAAAATGAGAAGGGTGAAAGAATCCCTTAAACATTCGGCAGCCTAACGACGTCACGTAAACATGAAAAAAATGAATTAAATCGATCAAATATGGTCCCTCATCATATTAACATAAAATATCAGTATGATATATATAGATATCATAACCCAACATAATAAATAGAAACTTGAAAGACTTGACAAGAAAATAGAACTCGAAAATGAGAAGGGTGAAAGAATCCGTTACAAAAATTTCGGCAGCCTAACGACGCCACTTAAACATTCATAAAACGAAATGATGAGAATAAGAGGGGATATATCATCATATGAACATTAAAATGGAAGTAATAGGAATATAAAATAACATCCTAAAACATAAGAACATGGAGAATAAAAGAAATGACTTAAAACAGAGAATTTGAAAAGAAAGAGAGAGGTTGGATCCCTTACCTTACAACGTATCTCTTAAAATTCAAAGGTCAGGACCTTTAGGGCTTGGGGGAACATTGGGAGGACTCCTTGGGATGTAATGAGACCATAGATTCGTTGGAAGAGAGTTGGGAGTGAAAACTATAGGAGGAAAGGGTAAGTATTTATAGGTAAAGGAAGGTGATACTTTAATAATTTCAAGGGACACCTCACTAGTGGTTTTGGAAAAACCATGGGCTTTCCCATTGTATTTTCCCATGTTTTTGGACAAATGGGACTTATCATACAATAATTCATCACCTTTTATTGGCCAACACTTAAAATATCTCATGAAATCATCATGACATAGTTATTATGTCATTAAACATACTGAAACCCTAAAACTCTATTTTTACTATTCACTGAAAATTCAACTTTCTTAGAAAAATCAAATAATTTCACCTTAACCAAATATCAATGCTCTGATTACAAAAAATGAAATCCATTTTATAAAAATAATTTTCTAAATATTTTTAATTTAATTTTTAAATAAATGCACTATTCACTGCAAATTCATTTTTTTCAGAAAAATCCCCAAAAATTAACTTAACATAATATCGATGTTCTGAGTTCAAAAATAAAGTCCATTTTATAAAAATAATTTACTAAATATTTTTAATTTTATTTCTAATTAAAAAACACTATTCACCCGAAAAAACTAATACTTGACTAATAATTAATGAAACAGTTATTTACCTATTTTATTGAATCACACTACTTAATCAAGGTGCCTAAATTATATTAATACTTTTTTTAAGTGAGATTACTAATCCATTTCTTCACATTACTAATCCTAAGCCTAAAATCACTATTCGTGATTTACTATTCATCAAAAATTAAGTTGATCTTATTAGACTCCAAATTTCTTATTGAAAACATTTTCAGAAGACTTTTTTTTGAAAATCATTACAGATTATTAACTATTTAAGATTTACAAAAATATTTTAAAATCTCCTTTTTTCCAAATACATCAATAAAATACATCCTATATTCATTCAAACATTAGAAAACTCACAAACATCACCATAAGAAGAATACAAAATTTTATTTATAACAAAGGATTATGGTCTCCTTACATAACCCCTTATAACCGCAGCATAGGACCTAAGTGTATGGTGTGCTAAGGTGAGATAATCTGAGGGTGTCTCAACCAACAACGCACGAGTAGTAGTTTCTATCAGTTTGAACTTCTCACGAAGGCAATTCCGTTCGAGCTTCACACGATGAAGTTCGGCTTGGGTTTGGTCCAGAGCAAAGCCCTGTGGTGCTAACTCCTTCCCAAGTTCTGTTAGATGGGCTTCAATCGGTCCAATACTACTGGATGAGGCCATCAAATCTTCTTTCTATATTAATTAACCAAGATAACTTGTATTTAGAGACAAAAGTTGCAACATTATGTTTTCAACGGTCATACTGACTAATGGTCATATAATAGTCAAAACCCAACAGTCTCATTTTAATTATACTCATGTTATCAAATGAAACAGTTTTGTTGAGTATGAAAAATAAAATAACACACAAAATTAGGAAACAAGATTTATTCAAAATTTCGGGTCGTTACATTCTTTCCCCCTTAAGAAATTGCATCCTCACAATTTTTAAAATTGGGCTTGGAAGTTTCATTGAAAGTCCCACATCGGAAAAAGATTTAGTAACACTATTTCTTTAAAAGAAAGAATAAGAAGTACAAAGGCCACCCGAGTTAACCCATACTAGGATTCCATGTTGGAAAACATGGACATGGATGAGAAAACAAAGGGTCACATCCTAAGGGAGAGTGATAGAAAACATCATTAGAAGAAAGTTAACAATAAGAAAATCACAAACTTATGATGTGTGTAAACGGTCTTTGATTACCCAGTAGATAACTTAAACCAACAACGTTTTTGTTTTACGTTCCATTTAATAATTTTGAAAAATTCATTTACTACATAGAATAAAAACACAAGGAAATATATTTATCTTCAAGTAGAGTTTCATCCCTTAATAAGTTTCACCGAGAATAATCTTTTCTCCAAACAAAGAGCATTCAAAACTACTTGGTCTCATCAAATCACAAGAATCATCTTCTATAGAATCACGTAATCTACAAAAGAATAACTATCTATCTTTAAACATTTATCCAAAAAACATAAAGGATAAGATAAAACAACTCTGCAAAATGAAATAACCCCATAGGAAGGAAAACTACTTTAAATCTTCAAAGTTCTATGGTACTAACCAAAGATTACCATATACCATTCCATAAATAATTGTCCTTAATATTACTCAAAATAAACCTAACTAAGATTGAAACCCAATATATAAGAAGGATTTGATAACATAGTCTTCCAAGATAAACTTTATCGTTAATCTCTAAACAACATCAACCACTCCTAACATCTTATAACAAAAGTAACTAACCTAAACATATTTTCCCCAAGATAGGTTAATCATCTCTATAAGTAACCTAAATTACTATAAGTTCACCTTAAATTCATTGATTCTTCAAAATATAAGTAAACCTTTACTCCTCAAAGAAAATACCATAGTAATCTATTTACCTCAATCATATAGGGTTACAAAAATAGTGAACGTCTTCCAAAAATAATAATAATATTTTAATCCCCTAATAAACTTTATCAGATGAACATCCTTGAGATTTCGTCTTCTTCTTCCTTGATGAATTTGGGCATTCAACTAGGTACCAATTATTAATTGTGATTTTTGATAGCTGGTTTGGCATAATCACAATATGTTCAACTTGATCTCTCGTCATCTCTATCACATTAATAGGGAAATCGTCACATTTCCTATCACATTGGTTATTGGGACATGTTCTTCCATTTCCCGCCATTAACTAAGAAAAGAAAGTATAATTAGGGGCTTAAATACTTATCCGATAATCATTAAAAGTAAACTTTAAGCATAGAAGGATAAACTGGTAGAAGGAAAGTATACTCTAACTTGTGACCCCCTAGGTTCCAATCTAGGTTATCCATGATCATATATTCTTATATGAATCTTTATTTTATTTTATATTTTTTCCTTTAATAATAGTTCATACTAAGATTATTAATTCACCAAAGCATATCCCCCGGGAGTGTCATAACCAAGAGTGCAACAAGGCCTGTTGTCGTTTACCAGTTTGCATTCGAGTCTTGCTCAACGCGGTGTTTTTGGGTTTTACCCCTATGTACATTTGTGCCAGAGCCACCTCTACCTGCTCGTATCCAGACAAGAATGTATTTTCTTGGCAACCCCTTACTCAATACTCACCAAAATACCAGGAAGATTTCCTATATTTAAACATTTCTATATGGTTCTTCCTAAAGTTTTCATATCCTAATTTCCACAAATAACTAAACCATACTTTGATACACATGATAGAATCCCACCTTTTTATCACATAAAACTTTCATTACATTATACAAAACTGAGGATATTTAAGGTTTAGTGTCTTGGAAACCAAGAACTTATTACATGAGACAAAAAAACATTCTTCTTAAACACTTGAAAGGGCTTCTTAATTGTTCATCATAAGTTCATTATAGCATCTCAAAAAATAGGAGCATACATAAAAGGAAAGGGTGAGCAGAAGGCCCAGTATGGGAGACAAGGGAAACATTTTACATGTGAACTTGAGATACATAAAAAAGTCATGAAAAAAAACTGTAAGGCATGATAAAGAGATCATGAGGCATATAATAATAAAAATAACGAGTTTCATAACTTGGATATGTGGCCAAAAAATTTAACATAGGCAATCATTTCCGTTTCACCAAGGTCCATCCCCATGGTGTCATTAAAAATTACCAAGTTTATTCACCAAGGTATCGTTAAAAATTATCATCTCTAGAGATTAAGTCTTTACCCAATGCATCAGAGCGCTATCAAGGCACACCATTAAATTTTCCTTTGTTATCATGTGAGACACATATATCATCATAAAAAATTTCATAAATAACCCATATAGCATAAAAGAAATGGGATTCATTTCATAATCATAATGTTTTAAAAACTGCTTTAAAGACATGATCTTTATGTCACTTTAAACCCACGAAAAAACAAAAGCGGGTCTCATGTATGTAAATCCCAGAATTTAAATTAGAACATTTTGTTATATATTTGAATACCAATTTAGAAGAAAGATCTTTGAGTATTCACTTAATAAAATAACATAATTTTAGAAAAAGAGAGAGACATTTTGAGACGGAAATTCGGCAGCATAACGACTATGTTGTAGGGCTTTAGAAAACATTGAAAAGAGAGGAGACATGGGTAAACCACTCATGAATGATCCATAAAACTGTAGGGGTACATAATATAAAGTATTTAAGAATATGGTAATGAAATTTGAAATATATAACATATTAAATGAAGAACATTAAAGGAAGACAAAAATAATATTACTCTTATGAAAATTCGGCAGCCTAACAGCATCACTTAAACTTCAAATAAATGACTTGACGAGATAAAATAGGGTATCTCATCATATGAACATTAAAGATTAGTATGATAGATATAGAGATCATACCCCAACATAATAAAAATAAACTTTAAAGACTTGACAAGAAAATAGAACTTGAAAATGAGAAGGGTAAAAGAATCCCTTAAAAATTTTGCAGCCTAACGGCGTCACTTAAAGTTCAAAAAAAAAATGAATTGACGAGATCAAATAGGGTCCCTAATAATTTGAACATAAAATATAAGTATGATAGATATAGAGATCATACCCCAACATAATAAAAAGGAACTTGAAATACTTGAAAAGAAAATAGAACTTGAAAATGAGAAGGGTGAAAGAATCCGTTACAAACATTTTGACAGCCTAACTGCGCCACTTAAACATTTATAAAACAAAATGATGATAATAAGAGGGGATATATCATAAAATGAACATGATAAGGGAAGTAAGAGGAATATAAAAGAACATCCTCCAACATAAGAACATGGAGCATAAAGGAAATGACTTAAAATAGAGTATTTGAAAAGAAAGAGAGAGGTTGGATCCCTTACCTTAAAACGTATCTCTTAAAATTTGATGGTCGGGACCTTGAGGGATTGGGGGCACCTTGGGAGGACTCCTTGGGAGGTACTGAGAATAGATATTTGTTGGGGGAGAGTTTGGAGTGAAAACTAAATGAGGAAAGGGTGGGTATTCATAGGGAAAGGAAGGTGATACTTTAATAATTTCAAGGGACACCTCACTAGTGGTTTTGAAAAAACCATGGGTTTACCCATGGTATTTGCCCATGGTTTTGGCCACATGGGACCCCTAATACAATAATTCATCACCTTTGGTTGGAAAACCCTTAAAATATCTCATGAAATTATCATGACACAATTATGATGTCATTAAACATACCGAAACCCTAAAACTGTATTTTTACTATTCACTGAAAATTCAACTTTCTCAGAAAAATCCAAAAATTTCACCTTTACCAAATATCAATGCTTTTATTACAAAAATGAACTCCATTTTATAAAAATAATTTTTTAAATATTTTTAATTTAATTTTTAAATAAATACACTATTCACTGAAAATTCATTTGTTTCAGAAAAATCCCCAAAAATTACTTTAACATAATATCGATGTTTTGAGTTCAAAACTAAAGTCCATTTTATAAAAATAATTTTCTAAATATTTTTAATTTAATTTTTCATTAAAAAAAACTATTCACCAGAAAAAACTAATACTTGACTAATAATTAATGAAACAGTTATTTATCTATTTTATTGAATCACACTACTTAATCAAGCTTCCTAAATTATATTAATACTTTCTTTAAGTGAAATTAATAATCCATTTCGTCACATTACTAATCCTAAGCATAAAATCACTATTCATGATTTACTATTCATCAAAAATTAAGTTGATCTTATTAGACTCTAAATTTCTTACTGAACCTTTTTTGAAAATCATTACACATCATTAATTATTTAAGGTTTACAAAAATATTTTAAAATATCCTTTTTTTCAAAATACATCAATAAAATACATCTTATATTCATTCAAACATTTCAAAACTGACAAAATTCATTATAAGAAGAAAACAAAATTTTATTTATAACAAAGGATTATTGTCTCCTTACATAGCCCCTTATAACCCTAGCATAGGACCTAAGTGTAAGGTGTGCTAAGGTGAGAGAATATGAGGGCGGCTCGACCAACATCGCACGAGTAGTAATTTCTATCAGTTTGAACTTCTCACGAAGGTGATTCTGTTCTAGCTTCACACGATGAAGTTCGGATTGGGTTTGGTCCAGAGCAAGGCCCAGTGGTGCTACCTCCTTCCCAAGTTCTATTAGATGGGCTTCGATCGGTCTAAGAATACTGGATGAGGCCATCGAATCTTCTTTCTATATTAATTAACCATGATCACTTGTATTTAGAGACAAAAGTCACAACACTCAGTTTCCAACAATTATCCGGACTAATGGTCATATAATAGTCAAAACCCAACAGTCTCATTTTAATTATACTCATGTTATCGAATGAAACAATTTTTTTGATTACGAAAAATAAAATAACACACAAAATTAGGAAACAAGATTTATTCAAAATTTCGGGTCGTTACAACGGGGAACTGCCTGGTTACCCACGAGACCTATAGGGAGCCAGTCATGGCACTCCACCAGGGATTCGGAGTTGTGGCTGTCTTCCGCAGTGCGTGAAGGCACACCGCTCACCTCTGCCCGTGGCAGGCCGGTGTAGGCCATCACTGTTATATGTCACGTGTCTCTTTCTGGTGGTGCACCTTTGCACACCGCTCTGCCTTCCACTGCCAGACTGAGCCAGTTGCCTTCTTCACCCGCCCTGGCTACAGCCGCGAACTTCTTCATCGGCGACACGTGATGACGGGCCACTCTCTCCTTCGCAGACGACCAGTGTCGGCCGCTGCCATCAACTCCTCCACCAGTGTCAATTTCCAACAGTCTATCACGGGTCACTGGGTGAGCTTCGGTGGTCCATTTCTCCATCCAATGTTTCCAAAAGACTCCCTGATATGCCCATTTTATTGCTAAACCCACCGTTCTGGGTTTCGTACAACCCAAATAAATCTCTCACAAAGAACACGTCAAATTTCAAAAAAGGCAGTGGGTCTGGGCCTTGTTCGTTTGGCCCAGACCCTCTGTGTTATCTTGATAGAAAGAGGGTAGTATAATGATACAAAAACTCTTGAAATTATACATGAAAATAAAACCTACCTCAAGACCGTTAGAGAACGTTCACATTCGAGGAATATTCGGTGTTCTTCAGTTCATGATTTGGGGGCACTCGTCACCGCTCGCTCGAACTGGTTCCTTCCACCAACTGGTTAGTGTCACGGTACTTTTCTAGAGCATCATCACTTTGTGAAGTTTTTCCCATACTCTACCCCAACTCCATATAAATAGAAGAGGGGTAGGGTGAGTAATGATATTGGGAATTTATTAGGTTCATTTAATAATGAAACTTCTTAATTCCAATGGTATGGTTACAAAAATTAATGAGTCAATCCAATTAATGGCTTGACTTGTCATTGGTGCCGCCACTAACACTCATATATTGGAGGAAAAGAAAAGAGATAAATAAAATAAATTTTTTATTTTATTATTCTTTTAAAAGTCCAAAAATCTATCTTCTTTTCCCGACCTACTATTGTTGAAGTAATGCCTCCCATAAGAAAATCTCGGCACTGCAGATTCAATGGTGACCTCAAATTTTTAATCCAAGCGCCAGTTCAAAAGTTATAAAATGCTGCTTGCATGTTTACTGAACGTATCTTTTTAAAGTTTATAAATATTTTCAGGGCACACTGGGCCTTGAAATCACATGCGATCAATTTTTCACAAACTCGTAATAATTCCATATAATTAAAAAACATTACATGGAAAATCTGGGTCTTTACATTCTCCCCACCATAGGGGCTTTCTTCCCTAAAAACCACAATATAGACTAGGGAAACAAATAGGAGCACTGACCACAAATATGAGCCTCCCGCTCCTATGTTCTCTCCTAGATGTTCTCATGCTGCCAACAAACACGCATCATGGGTATCGATTGTCTACGAAGGACCTATTCCTGTCGATCCTCAATCTCCACTGAAACCTTCATAAACATCACCTCTTCATCAAAGTCTAGCTCTCCATGTTCAATGATGTGAGATAGGTCATGCTCGTATCTTCTCAACTGGGATACGTGGAAGACATCGTGCACCCTCTCTGACTACAGTGGTAGTGCTAATCGGTATGCCACCTTGACAACTGTACGAAGTATCAGAAATGGTCTGATAAACCTCGATGAGTGTTTGACACCACGGAAAAATCTCAATAGTTTCCATCAAGGAGAGACTCCCAAGAATACGTGGTCCACTTACAGAACTCCAGAGGACTCCATCTCCTGTTAGCTGAAGACTTCTGTCTGCTCTGTGCAGTCTTCATCCACTCCTGGATGATCTCCACATTCTTATTGGTATCCCGTACCAACTTTGGACCCATAAGTGATGACTCCCCTAGGTCTATCCAGCATAGAGGTGATCTACATTGTCGATCATAAAAGGACTCAAATAGTGACATACCGATGGTGGACTTATAACTGTTGTTGTATGCGAACTCCACCAAGGGAAAGTTACCATCCCAACCATGAACAAATTCTAGGACACAAGCTTGAAGCATGTCCTACAATATCTAAATGGTCCGCTCTATTTGACCATCCCTCTATGGATGAAAGGTGGTGCTCAAACACAGCTGAGTCACAAATTCCTCGTACAATACCTTCCACAATTGGGATGTAAAACGTGCATCACGATTAAATATGATCATCTATGTCACCCCATGAAGTCGTAAAATCTTTTGTACATAGAGGCGTCCCATGCCCTCTACTGATCCCTGCTCCTAGATGGGTAGAAAAATGGCCGACATGGTGAGTTATTCAACAATCACCTAGATGGAATCATGCCCCCTAGACGTACATAGAAACCTTGTCACAAATTCCGTGGAGACACAATCCCACTCCCACTATGGCACCTCTGGTGGTTGCGCTAAGCCTGCTAGAACCTGATGCTCAACCTTCACATGCTTGAAATTGAGGCATCGTAAAATATACTCTTCCACTACTTTCATCATCCCTAACCACTAGTGCTAAAGCGGGAGGACCTGGTAAAATTTTTACACACCAAGATGTATCACCAGATGAGACGTATGGAACTCCCTCAATACATCCTTCTGTTGTGCCACTGGTACCATGGTGCATCCTCTGAAGAGGATGACATGATCCCCCCTTCTGAAAATCTATCAGGTTTCTGTCCTAAGGATATCTGAGCAGGTCAAGCCTCATAGTCAATGTCCTCAAGCTGTGCCTCATGAACTCACTAAATAATTTGGAGAGTGACAGTCATAAATTGGAGTTAAGCTACTCTATCTCTATCCACTAAGGATACATACAATGTGGCTAGCTGCTCTGTTGCCTCACTCATAAACTATAGAACAGAACTCCTATTGAGTGTATCTACTACCACATTCCCCTTCCCAGGAGTGTAGACTATCTCAATGTCAAAGTCCTGGAGGAACTCTAGACAACACCGCTATCTCAGGTTGATTTACTTCTGTGAGAAGATATACTTGAGACTCTTGTGATCAAAGTCAACTGTAAAATGTTCTCCCATCAAGTAGTGTCACCAAATTTTCAAGGTGAAGACCACTGCTGCTAACTCCAGGTCATGGGTGGTGTAGCTCTGATCATGTCGTCTAAACATTTGTGAACCATAATAAATCACTAATCACTCCTACATCAGGACATTTCCATGTTTGGTACCTAATGCATTTCAGTAGACTACATACTCAATGCCTTTTTCTTGTAGCCTCAATATGAGGGCACTCGTCAGCCTCTATCTCAGCTCCTAAAAACTATGCTGACATCTCTTCGTCCGTACGAAGGGATGTCCCTTGTTTTTAAACACTAAAAAGGGTTTTTTCAACTTTGGAAAAGTTGGGTACGAATCTCCGGTTGTACCTAGCCTACCCCAGGAAGCTCCACACCTTGGTCACACTCTTGGGTGGATCCCAAGAAATCACAACCTCTATCTTCACCGGATCCGCTACAACTCCAGCTTCTAAGATAACATGTCCTATAAATTGGACCTCCCATATCCAAAACTAGCACTTTGAGATCTTACAACAAAGATGGTGCTCTCAGAGGGTATCCAGAACTATCTGCCGATGATAGGCATGCTCCTCCTCCATCGCTGGGTACACCAAGATGTTGTCAATGAAGACCACAATGAGACTATTGAGTTATGGTTGGAATATCCTGTTCATGAGTTCCATGAAAACTTATGGGGTGTTGGTCACACCGAATGGCATAAACAAATACTCATAGTGGCTACACTGACATCTAAAGGCCGTCTTCTGCACATCCTCATCTCATACCCTGATCTGATGATAGCATGATCTGAGGTCTATCTTCGAAAACCATCTAGCTCTCTTCAGCTGATTGAAAATACCATCAATACTCATAAGTGGATACTTGTTCTTCATGGTCACTTAGTTTAGGCATCGATAGTACACACAGAGTCTCAAAATACCATCGACCTTCTTGATGAACAAAATCAGGTTTACCCATGGAGAAACACTAGGCCTGATGAACCCCTTCCTCTACAAGTCCTCTAGCTATACTCGTAACTCACGAGCCTTTGTGGGAGCCATATGATATGCTAGTTTAGATATTGGTGTCATCCTGGGGTACAAGTCAATGTAAAATTCCACCTTTCTATGAGGGGGTAGTCCCGAAACATCATAAGGAAAGACATCAGCATACTGGTCCACCACTACAGGATTGCTCTGGCTCACAACATCAACTAATCTGAGGGTATGTCTAGCCAACTGATGTGTGTTCGGCTGCACCATCATCTAGGAATGTCCATACTGTGATAAAAAGGTTCCCTTCTTATTGGTGAAGGAAAACCTAATCCCATCCTCACGGATACACCGCACTTTGTGCCTAATATAGTTAATCTGAGAATGGACTGTGGATAAATAATCCATACCCAAGGTGGCATCATAAGGCCTAGACTTCACTACTAGAAGATCCCAGCAGAAGTTCTCAACTCCTAGAGTAAAATCACACTGCTGAAACCAGTGTGTAATAGTTTAATCCCCTCCCGTATAAGTCTCTATCCATAAGGATCATGCCAATGGTCCATTAGAATATTCGACCAGTGCCTACTGCATGAGCCATGTGACCCTACTCGCTACCTACTACTCGACCATCTCTACTTCCACGTCCGCTGCCCTACGGACCTCCTCATTCAAACCTATGGCTTTTCCTTGGTGGTCCTTCGACCATATATTGTTCATCTATACGACAGGTTGGGTAGTCACGAGCCATGTGACCATACCCGCCGCACGAGTAGCACTACATACTCCTCATCTGACCTCCTCTGTCCCATGATCCCCTCACCACTGACCATGTATCCTGAGGTTGTCCACCTGAAGGTCTGGATTACATGGGCCCCTACATCATCCTTCCACTTCCTTCTGTGGATGACTCTTCTCCCAGATGTTTGGTGGTGGCTCTTGCAGCTGGTGTCTGCTCAGTTAGGAAGCTCTCCACTAAAAGTGCTCGCTCTAACACCCAAGCTTGCATTAGAATGATGAAGGATGTCATTAATGCTCTGATCTCCCATCAGAGACCCTTCTCAAAGGTCCTGGCCCTGATGAAAGGGTCTTGTACCATATTGTTTTAGTATAGTGAGAGATCAGTGAACCTCACTGAGTACTGGTCCATGGTAATGCTGATCTACTATAAGTGCAGCAACTTCTGTATACACACCGAGTGTAGGGTCGCTGGGTAGAACTCTTCCCTAAAAGAACCTCAAAGTCTTCCCAGGTGATATTCACATCATCGTGTAACTGAAGTGTTAGACTCCACAATCACTTATATGCTCCCTGAAAGAGACTGGAATCTAGGATCACCATCAGATCAGCTGGTGTCCAAACAAAGCAAAAAACGATGGACACAGCCTCCAGCTAGTTCTTAGTCACCTACGGATCCATCTTTCCTTAGAACCTCAGAGGCCTCAACCATTGAAACTCATGCAACATTCTCAGTCGGAATACACCCTCTATTGGTGGGGCTAGTAACAAAAGTTTCCCAATGGGTAGTGGTGCTGCTGGTACACCACTCAAAGGCGCTAACACCATAAGAGGGACCTTCACCGAGGCCTCATCGCTCAGTGGGCCATCATCATGTACCCTCTCAGGAATCTTAGGTGGCTGTCTACAGGGTGCCATCTGAAAGAAAATAGCTGCTCCACAGTCAATAAGTTAAACCTTGTGGGATGACTCAAAGAAATCATAAGAAAAACTTCTCAAAACACACGCAATTAGTGTTTTCATGCACTGAGTGTGAAATAAAAATTCAGGGTCCTGGTGTATGGATACATCGGCCGCTGCCCCAAAACTGAATACCCAAAACTAAAAACCACACTCATAACACTTAATACCGTGGACACATTGAAAAAATTAGAGTCCCAGTCCTTTGGTAGAACCAACTCCTCTGTAACCACTTTGTCACAACCCATCCCTTGGGGCCCGTTCCGTGACAACCCAAGCCTGCATTCCATAGGACAGGGGCTGGCGACTAGCATCAGAAAAGTGTATCCCTATAACAAAAAAGACATTTCCTTTAAACCTGTACAAACACACAATCAATGAACACAACAGGAAGCAACCGCGATATAAACTACTGTAGTAAAAACTATACTAAAAGTAAAGGGTCCGAAATAAAATCCCAATTGGAAAGTACAAGTACAACTGAAAGAGAAAACAGTTCCTGAAACATCCACCGAGGATACTACCTAAAGTGTAGGTACAACTCAAAATCAGTAGTCACTGGGTCACATCATGTCAAATGGTCCACCTTTGAGCATCGTCCATCTTCACTACCTCAGCCTCGATCAACGATGCACATTGTTTGCACAAGACATAGCAAGGTGCGGGCGTATCCCATGTAGGGGTGAGTATAACAATACTCAGTATGGACCCCAAGACCCCTGAAGGTCTCCCAGAGTTTCACAAAGGAAAAACCAGAATGTAAGACCTCAATAAAAAAGCATGAAGAAGTAATCAACTATACTTAGTTATATGCCCATACATATACCTATGTAATCAAAATATACTCATCTCATACATGAGGAATCATAAGGCTAAAACTTTTAAGCCATTTTCACAACTAATCCATGAAGGAAGAATACCATAAAGGTAACACCATGAAGGTCAAAGTACCGTAAAGGTAATAAATGAAGGTAAAAGTACCACAAATGTAACAATAAAAAGGTAAAGACTCAACTCACAAGAGTTATATAACTTAAGTATAATTGTACGGATGATTAGTTATAAAACTAGATCATCTTGTTCTGTCGAGAGGCTCTGCTAATGATCCACATAGGATCAATAGATTCTAACCCAAACAGGATCACTAGGCCCTAACTAACATATGATCAATAGATACTAACCCACATAGGATTGCTAAGCGCTGACCCACTCAAGATCGATAGATACTGACCCACATAGGATCGATGTTATTTCTTCATGTTACAGCCAACCACGAGATTCCCACACTAAGAACGCTTGATTATAGGAGGATCAAATCCTCAATAAATCAGTCATACCTTATCTACCAAGAAGTTCCATGAAGAAATATCCCAAAGGACCACCATGTATTAAGGGTTCCAACGTGATAGACATCGTGTCAATCAGACGTTTGGTCTGTGATTTATAATCATTTTAGTACCGAGGGCCCAATTGGATTTTAGTTTGATCCAACCCAGATTTACTAAAAAATTATCCAAAACTTATGTGGAGTATATCAGAGGGACTATCCCACTCCAAGGATCCTAGAACCATAGACATTTTTTCAAATGGACGCTCGGTTCACAAGGAATGGCTATTTTAGAGAAACTGGACCTAAATGGGGTCTAGGTCTGAGCCATCCTAGCACTAACCAGGTTGGGTTGACTTTGTTTTCTAGGACCATAGTGGGCTTAGCCTGGCCAATGGAGGGGCGCGACCCAGTGGGTTTGCGCAGTCCGGCCTACATAGGGGCGTGACTTGTTGGAGGCGTAGCCTGCTAGAGTAGGGCTCCCCCTAGCTGGCACGAGGGGGGGGGGGGGGGGGTTTCCCATGCAGATTCGGAGAGGCTGCGCCACGGGGAGCCGCAAGGTCACCTGTGGGACCCACATGGAGTGGGTCCCGAGCCTCCTCCATGGCCGTCTTCAATGGCACGTGACAACACACCACTCGTCATAGCTATATGCCGCGACCCAATCTATGGCAGCGTGGCGTTACGCGCCGCTCTGCCTTCCACGACCGGGCCACTCCAGCCACCATCTTCAATTACCGCAACTATGGCCATGACCTTTTTCTCCGGGGGTGTGCGAAAGTGTGCCACCCTTTCCTATATGGCCCGATAGTTCTGGTCGCCACCATCACCTCCTCCGCTGGTGCCGGTTGCCGGCAGTCTTCTGTGGGTCACCGGGTGAGCTCCGTCGGCCCGTTTCACCATCTGAAGGTGCCAATGGACTCCCTGAGATGCCCTCTTCATTTCTTAACCCATCATTCTAGGTTTCTTCCAACCTGAATAAATTTCCCACGATGAACACGTAAAATTTCAACAAAAGGTGGAGGGTTTGAGCCATGTTCGTTTGGCCCACACCCTCCGCATTAGCTTGATAGAAAGAGGGTATTACAATGATTCAAAAACTCTTGAAATTATACAAGAAAATAAACCCTACATCAAGATCATTGGAGAAAGACCGTGTTTGGGGAAGATTCGGTGTTTGTCAGTTTGTGATTCAGCAGTGCTCTTTACCACTCTTTGGAAACAGTTTCGTCCTACAAGTGGTTGGCATCATGGTACTTTTTCAAAGCATCGTCACTTGGTGAAGTCATGCCAATACTCTACTTAGAGCTCCATATAAATAGGAGAGGGGGAGGAAGAATAAAGACATTATGAATTTATAAGGTTCATTTAATAATTAACCATTCTAATTCCATCAGCACAGTTAATAAAATTGAAGATTCAATCCAATTAATGGCTTGACATGTCGTTGATCCTTCCACTGCCGCTCATCTATTGGAGGAAAAGAAAGGAGAGAAATAAAAAAACATTGTCATTTTATTATTCTTTTAAAAGTAAAAAAATCTATCTTTTTCTCTGGATCTACTATGGTTGAAGTGAAGCCTCCCATAAGAAAATCCCAGCACTATGGATTCAATGGTGCCCTTAGATTTTTAATCTGAGCACTGATTCAAAAGCTATAAAATGCTCCTCACGCATTTACTAAAAGTACCTTAAAAAAAGTTTAGAAATTCGTTCTGAGCACATCGGGACTCGGCATCATGCACCATCAATTTTTTTCAGACTCATAATAGTTCCATATAATTAAAAAATCATTTATGTGGAAAATCCAAGTCTTTACATAGTCTATTAGCTTATCATTTTTCTTCATTACACAATCTATTCCCTTTATTGAAGCATTATGGTAAACCATGAAAAGGTCAAAAATTGAGGGTTGTGTGAGTACAATTTTAGTGATAAGCCTCATTTTCTATTCCTTGATGTTTTACTCACATTCATTAGGGCAGACATACTTCAATCCCTTTTGATTTATCTTGTTTAGTGGTTTTGACAATCATAAGAGGTTTCTAAAAAATCATGGATTCTACCTAACTAATCCAAGGAAACTATGTATATCCATTACATATGTTGGTCTTGGAAACTCATAAATCACCTTTTTCATTGATAGATCCCAAAATATTCCTTTGGTGGTGAAAAAATTCCCAAATAATTCTAATTTCTGCATTTAGAACTCACATTTATTATTTAATGAATATACTATAGTTTCTTTAGAACAATACTGAAATTCTACTCAAGTACCTATTTACTTTTGGATTATATTAGATATCATATAAATAGACTTCTACAAATTTTTAATGGTAATCTCTTAGGGATCTATTTATAAAGACCATGAATATTCCTGGAGAATTAGTGAGTCCAAAGGGAATTAATATGAACTTATAGTTCCCGTACATTACATGAATGGTAGTCTTGGGAATATCCTCCTCCTTCACATTAAATTGATGATATATTTATCTAAGGTCCACCATAGATAAGTAAATTTCCCCACATTATTGATAAAAAATAATCAATCCATGTAAGGGATCACTTTTTATTTATCATGATTTTTTTAGTTCATGAAAATCAATGCAGAGGAAAATTTAACCCTCCCTAATCTTGACGAAGAGGATTGACACACCTTAGAGTGAAGGACTCCAGTGTATAAAAACATTGTATAGATTCCATTGAAGTTTCCTGTTCACTTATTCCAATTTAGTGAGGTCCATTTAATAAGGATTATTCAATATTAGAAAAGATCAATGTATATGTTCAATTGAGAACTCAACCTCTCTATAATGATCCCCGACTAGCCATTCTTCCATTCAGACATTAAGCCCTATCGATTAATCACTAATCATGTATAAATCTAACTATATCCTATAGTTTGGGGTTTTAATCTCACATCCACTTCATCTCTAACCTATAACATCAAGAATTATAGCCAATTAAGAATCATTAAAAGTAGCACTTGTAACACCCTTACATGAATCACTAGGTTTGGGATGTAGTGACACACAATCTCATGTGTGTATCCCTGTATGAAAAAGCCTACTAACTAGAGGTGAGGTCCTGAGGGTCATCATGGGAATATTATGATCTCAGTAATTGACAACTACCAGAGTAATGTAATGAAACAAACATCAATAATAATAATAATAAGGAAAACCAATAATCCATCAAAAATATTATAAGAATTAGAGTGTCATCCCATGTTATAATAATATGACATGCCATTCATACAATATTACAAAAATAATTTATTCCAATATATGGAATAGAAATTTACTAAAATAGGGAAAATAACTTAGTAACATATGAAAAAACCTCTAAGACTAAGAGTCCTACAAACATATACTCACATCGTCTTGCTGATCCTGCTCAACCACCCACTATAGGTCCATTACCATTAATTGGAACTTTGTTCATGACATCTACCCATAAATTGAGATGAACTTGAATGGTGTGAGTATAAAACATAGTAGGAAACCACCAAAGTTCCTTAACAAAAGTGATAATGTAGAAAAGATCATGCCAATGTAATGAAACATGTGCAAACATATGCTACATCCTAATAGAATGGTTGTAACTACTTCAGATCTATGTTATAGGGAATGTAATATATTATTCCAACATATTCAAATATCTAGACACCTATACATTTCCAACTTATCGGTATAGTCACACTTACCTTTAAGGGAAATACCTATGTTGACCCAATTCACAGCTCTAAGGAAATCAACATAAGCCATGTCGACCAAATATCATAGCTCTAGGGAAAGACACCACATAACATGCCAAACCAATCTAATGGATCTAGTTCAATCTATCACATCATACACACCCCTTATAAGGGATCAACTAACATGAATAAATCAACTTAGTCACTCTAATGAAGAGACATAAAAAATAGACATGTAACACACAAGCTATAATAAGGCAATTCATAATCATGACATGTAATTAAAGAGTCATATATACAACACCAATCCCCATGAAAATCATATCAATCATAAGTCTCATAGGGATATAAACACATTATATATAATCATGCTAAGAATCAATATATATAAGTAAAACACACCAAAATGGTTGGATTAGAATGATCTTAATTGAGAAGAGGCACTACGTTCAATGGTCTAGGTCCAATTGAGAAGTAGATATGAATTCTCTAAATGTAGTTGTCATTTCTATCAATGATTGAAAATTATATCATTAAATAATTACATATGTCATATATTCGATCATAATTTCTGGATCAAAGGTTCACCCTAATATAATGTGGAAATATTTAATAACATTAATAATAAAAGAGAACAATGATCACATACCTTGAATTCTCTTGGTCCAACGCCTCAGGATTCCCCATAATTGCAATTTATAAGGATGAGAATAAGAAACAAAACACCCCGGGAGTCACTAGGTTCAAGATCCCTAGGAATAGGAGGAAAAAATAGGGGATTCTAGGAGTTTTCTGGTTTGAAACTCTCATATCATATTTGTTAAATATCCATGCATGGTTTGGTCACAAAATTTACTAAACTATGTGCCACCATTGAGAGGCTTAGAGTATCTTTTGGTAACTTTCATGTTTTGGATCCATGGTTTGGTGAAATATTTTCCAACTATTTTTTCCTCAATAGGGTTGCATGGGTTTTTGTTAAAGTTGAACTGTAATCCCATACTGTGTGCTAACTAGGAACCATACACTGTACGTCTCCAACAAGATAAAAAATTTCCTAAGAAGGAAAAAAAAAGTTCCCCATAACCTCACTAAAAGCATGAACCCCCTTTTAAGATTCCTAAATCCTAAAAAACCGTCAATAATATACTTGAGACTTCCACCAAGAAAATAATATCACAAAATGACTCAAATAAGGGTTGAATGCAAAGTGTAAGGTTCCTAAAAAGTCAGAGATGTTATAATATCATCCATAAAAAAGAATAGGTAACTCTTTAGGGAATAAATCAGTATAGGCCCCAATAATGTGCATGTATTCAAGCCAAACCCTATCCTTTGTTTCCAATATTTTACATAGATATTATTTCTCAAAAGGAAGTAATATTAAATCTTGAGAATAATATTCAGAATTTGATTCATCCTCTAAATTAAACTTGTACAAAATAAGAGTATGATTTAGGATATAGAGAGTAGTTTCCCTCTATCAAATGTTGATGTTGGATTTATAAAATGATAAGAAATCCATGCCAAGTATAACATGAAAATAAAATAAATAAACTATGATAAGGTTTTTTAGGAGGTTTAGCCCAAAAAAATAACTGGTGAGGAATTATATTCTTGGAATGTAATAATTACCTCATTTTATTTTCTCCCAGATAAATCAAACCCCATGTTATGATGTAGAGTTTGAATAATTCTACTAAAATTATACGAAATGATAAAATAATTATAACTAGAATAAAATATATATTTTTTCTATTCTTGAATGAATGACCAGTGTATCAGTCACCACATCATTATTGGGATCCACCATAATAGTATTTATAGGACAATCCTTTACTAACTCTCTTCACATAGGAGGTTATTGTTTTTTATCTCTGATAATATTTTTCATATGGTATTGGGTGGTATAGTGTAAGTGTTCCTTATAGTTAAAACATTGTACAATAGGCTAAGGATTGACTATAAACTTCTTTTATACTATTAAATTAATATTATTATTCATCTCCCTTCGGTCATTGATTAGCCCGATGCCTCTTTTTTTCATTAATAAATAATCCACTCATTCCCTTGAGAAAGTTTTCAAGATACTTCTCGACACAATTTTAAATTGTGGACAATTATTCTTTCTTTCCTCTATGATTTTTATCCATCAATCCTCCTGAATTAAAATCAACTTTATACATTTTATCATCAACCCCTTGTAACCAATGAGATTAACCAATCTACATCTCATCCTTAAGTGGACAATATATAATATCTTAAAATCTTTTAAATTATAGAATCACTAAATCTTTTTTTATGATCTACGTTAATCAAATAATGAATCAGATCACCTTTCTTTTAGTGTCGATGGAAAAGATATAGGTTTACCATGAAATCATTTTGAAGTTTTCCTCATAATACCTAATAATATCATAATACTTTTTCTTATGATTATCAAACTACATATCCATTTTAATATGAATAGTTAGGTTATAATTTTAATTGAAAAGTATTTTCTTGAATGTTATAAATTATATGGATTGGATTTATTCTTTGAGAACAGTGTTCTTGATCAGTTTCCACCATTGATTGGATTATACCTCTAGGCGATAAATGACCAGTATGAGTTTTTTCTTATTCAAATCATTAAATGATGAAGAATATATTCCCAATATTGTTAATAACTTTTTCTTTTATGAGGAGATAATAAGATCCACTGAAATAAGGAGTCCTTTATCACATTAATAATCTAAAACAATTTGATCTTTATTAGGAGAGTGAGGAAGTCCTATATGTTTCAAGTTATTATTCACAACTTGAGTCACTTAAGCTAGTTATTTAATGAATTTCTAAACTCTTGATCCCATTAAGTGAGGAATATCATTAATAAATCATCAAATTTCTTATCACATTTTATTTTGACATAATTCCTCATATTTATTTCTATTAACTCAAATAAAGGAAAATTAGAGATGAAAATACTTAAACTAATAAAAATATAAAAGGGAAACTATGAAATTAAATGGAATAAATAATAAATGTAATTTAGATCCTAAATTATGAGTCTCTAGGTTTCAATCTATGTTATCCATGGTAATTTCCCTTTTAGGTTTTATAACCTAACAATCTTTTCATGTCCTTCATAATGGTTCATAAAGACATTATGAATTTAATTTAGAATATCCCTTGAGAGTGTCAAACTATGTGTGAAGTAAATCCAATTTATCATTCAATAGGTATAAGTAAAGTTAATACTTGATGAGCCCTTTAAATTTTATAACCCCAATGTACATCTGTTCCAACATGAAATTCACTTGTAGTGTCCAGATAGGGATGAAATTTTATGGAAACCATATACTCTACACTTCAGCAAAATCATAGGATGTTTTCTTATACATAGAATTACCACTAGGGGTTTTTAATAATTTATTCTCATCCTAATCCCAAAAAATTACTATACATTGATTAGATAAAAACTATAGTTACATTATACTATTACACAAATAATTAAATGATTTTTGACATAAAAATCAACAAACACAACCTTAAAGATATATAGGTATAGTTTATTTTGGAGACTAGGAAAATATTACCAAAAAATTGAACTAAAATGAGAAATATTTATTTTAGAATTCATAATGTTCTTAAAAATCAATTTGATATTCTAAAACTACAAAATTATATTAAGGAAAAACATAAAAAAGTGTGAGCCACTACAAAAGTAGATGATTATAAGGGGTTATTTTTTAGATTAGAGGGGTTATAACCCCATTAAATACACAAGTGGAGGTTGTCAAAAAACTGCAATAATATGAACAAACCATATTTTTATAGATGTTTTTAATAAATATTTGGTAAGGCATGTGAAATATTAGTAGTGATTATTTTATAGGGGGTGTAAGACCCCTCTAATTTTGCCTAAAAATTCCAAAAAAGCTCAATTAGAGGCGGTTCAAACCTCCTATAATTTGTGTAACAATTTAGAGGGGGTTTAAACTCCCCATAATTTTAAATTAAAATTCAACAATGAGATAATTAGAGGTGGAGGAAAATTGGCTCTAATTACCATTATTTTAGGGGTGGTTGTAAAGAACCACCCCAATTATTTTTTTTCATTTTTCATTTTTTAGAAATCCCACAATCGGCCTCTATGATTCCCTACAAACCTCCAGTATAAAATCCCTCCTACTCTCACCTGTTCTATACGTTCCATAATCCCCCCTCCTATACCCTACGGTTCCCATTGAATCTCCACCTGTGCACACTACAACCCACCCCTATGGTTCCCCGTAAACCCTTAAATCCACTATCCCTCCAACGCTCACCTCACATTCGGGTCCCACTACCCCCTCCCTTATCCCAAAATCACCCCACACCTCCAATACCACAATCTCCCACCCCATATAATAAAACTGTTGTGATCATGATTCAAATCGAAGATAGATGAACATCCCAACATCCATCTTACCCTGCCCTTACAAATGTGCTTGATTTGGTTTCATGTTTTAATATACAATTGAATATATTTATATATATTTTATTTTTTATTCAAATAAAGTTTATTTTTATAATATATTTATATATGTTAAAATATATAAACTATATATACATTTATATAAATTAATATATTCATGTTTTTATACATTTATTTTATAATATATTTTAATCTCATGGGTCAATATATATATCACACTATATATTCAAATATATATATATACATTCAATTTTTTGAAGAAAAATATATATATACATATAAAAATATATCTATACTTATACAACTCAAAAATATACTAATATCATATATATATATATATTATTTACTATATATTATTTACTATATTTATAAGTATATAAAATTATATATTTTCTATATTATATATTTATATATTTACCTAAATATATTATACAAATATATATATTATTTTTAAATGTAAATAGTTTAAATAATAATACTATAGAATATATATTTTATAAATAAATTTATATGTATAAATAAATAAATAAATTATATTTATATATGTAGGCAATTTAATATATTTGTATTATATTTTATTTAATATATATACACTTAATATAATATATGTTAAAATTAATTATTATTATTATATATATATATATATATAATATTACATTATATATTTTCATATAATAAAATGTAATATTTATATATTGATGAAAGTTCTTGTATATTATATATAAATATATTTTACATATTAAGTATGTTTATACATATATTTGTATATATATATAGATATAGTATGTGTACAAAAATATTTAATATGTTAATTTAAAAACTTATTATATTAAAATAAATTCATTTATTTATTTGTAAATATTTATTTGTATATTTATATATATATAATGTATTTATATATTTAATTTTATATATTTGTTTGTATTCAATATATTACACATTTATGTATGTAATTAAATCAATTTATATTATATATTATGGCTACAAATATATATAACATACACATAATCAAATACATTATTTATATAATTCATACATGAATATTTATATTCAAGTGTGCGTAAGTATTTATATAATCCATTATTATTATTTTATAAATTATAAAAATTATAAGGTTTTTATATGAAACATTTTTTTAAATAAATATTTTTTATATATTTATATAATATATTTTTTCTTTTATATTAAAATTAATATTATATGATATAAGAATTTATTGAAATAATTATATGTCATTGTAAACATTATACAATTATATTTATGTATACATATAATTACAAATATATATAAGCATATATATTATTTATAAATATATTTTTATATAATGTATTTAAATACATTTATATATTTAGTTTTAATTATAGATATATATATTAAGAAATTATTTCTTAAAAAAATAGTGGGGGTTCATGAACCCCGATATTGTCATAAATTAGAGGAGGCTTAAAACCCCCTCTAATCAAAGAGACTAATGGCAGTTCATGAACCCCCTCTAATCTAAGGGATTAGAGGGGGTTCATGGACCTCCTCTAATATCTTAAATTATAGGGGGTTCAAAAATCCTCTATAATTTAAGTTATTAGTAGGGGTTGTCAACCCCTATTATTTCTAAAAAAATAATTATATATATAGACTATAAAATAAAAATGAATATTATATATATACCCTCTAAAATCCAACCGAACATATAGCACCAATAACTATTAAATTAGTAGTGGTTTTGACATAACAGTCTCTGAAACCCAACCAAATATTAAAAAAATAATGCAAAAAATTTCAGATGGGTGTTTGAACCCCCTCTCAATTTGATGATCAGAAGGAGTTATTCACAACCCCTATAATTTATACAAAAAAAATTAGAGGGGGGTAAAACTCACTCTAATCTAGGGGATTAGTGGTGGTTCAGGAAACCCCTCTAATTCAAGAGACTAGAGGGGGTTACGAACCCCTAAAATTTCATTAAAAACAAACATTATATATATAGCCTCAAAAATCCAGACAAATACAATATGTGTATAGCACCTCAAAAATACAACTGAAGATATATGTCACGACCCGTCCTCGGGGCCCATGCAGTGACTACCCCAAGCCCGCCTTCCATAGGCCAGGGGCTGGCGACTAGCACCAAAGGCGTAAATCCTGATAACTAGGAAGGCATTGCCTTTTTAAAAGTAAACAAAACACCACATAGTACAAGCGGAAGTAAAACACTAAGTACAAAGAGAAGTGATGAAAGGTAAATGGGCCAGAATACAAACCCAAATGAAAGTACAACTACAACTGAACAAAGTACAATAGAAAAAGACTACAACTGGAAGGACGAAAGCGGCTCCTGGGTCGTCCTCCTCAGATCCTACCTGAAGGGTAGGTACAGATCGCACATCTCCTAGATCATCCACCACAAATCCTACCTGAAGGGTAGGTACAGATAGCCTCCACAACGCTCTCGCCCGTCAACCTCCTCCGAGTGTCGTCTCTCCGTGAAGTCCACCTCCGGATACTGACTCATCATGTAGTCCACCTCCGGGTACCGTCCAGTCCTCGAACACTCAGCCTCCGTCGGCACTGCCCGTCGTCTGCAACCAATACAACGAGGTGCGGGCATAGCCCGTGCAGGGGTGAGTATAACGATACTCAGTAGGGACCCCAAGACCCTCAAGGTCTCACTAAAACCAACAAGGATAACCACAAAGAAGATCTAAACAGATAACCTCTACTTAGGTATATTCCCATACATATACCTAAGTTATCAAGTAACCCATCTCAATCATGAGGAAACACAAAGGTCATGGACGCAGCTCAAACCAGGATTTTCATTATCGAAACTGTAACTGCTGAAGAGCCCCGTATCTGGAGTGTACACTGGTAATGTCACGACTCCGAGGTACTGCTCACTAACCTAAGACTGCTGAGGTACTCCTCCTGTCGAGTACCGCGGGTCTGCGGCCAACTACCGGGCGCTCTGTTCGCTGTGGGTTTGTCGCCAAATACTGGGCGCTCCCCCTAATAGCCTACAGAGGTACTCCTGTTGAGTATCGCGGGTCTGCGTCCAACTACCGGGCACTCCGTCCGTCGTGGGTCAGTCTCCAAATACCGGGCGCTCCGTCCACTAGGCTAGTCGACTCATTCCAAGTCGAGTCGGTCAAGCAGTCGTCAGGTCTCAGCCGGCTGCACGGTCTCCATACTCCGTACGCTCGTCTCCGGGAGAGTCTGCTCCACGAGCTATAGGTCGATACCCCAAGTATCAGAAAGTCTTACGAAGAAGTATCACAAAGGACCACCTTGTCATAGGGGTCTCAACGCAACAGATGGCGCGTCAATCGGACGCCCGATCTGTGAGTTATTATCCTTTTCGTCCCAGGGACCCGGTTGGTTTCGTGAGCGAACCAACCCGGCCGTATCTCAACTGTACCCTGAAATCTCATAGGGTATACTCATTGGGACCGTTTCTCAACATGATCACCAACACCACTGACGGTTCGTCAAACGGATGTCCAGTCTGAAGATATAAGCTCTTCCGTTCCAAGGGCCCGGTTGGATTTCGGGTACAATCCAACCCGGCCACTATCCAACAGCAACCAAAAATCGGGCGAAGTATGCCAAAAGTTCTGTCTCATCATGAGGAATTCAACGAGACAGACGGCGCGTCAATCGGACGCCCGGTCTGTGAGTTATTGGCTTTTCCGTTCCAGGGGCCCGGTTGGTTTCGTGAGCAAACCAACCCGACCGCACTCCGGCGGCATCTAAACCTCGAGCGGAGTAAGCCAAAATATCCGTCTCACTTAGAGGAATCCAACAAAGTTGACGGCACGTCAATCGGACGTCCGGAGCTTAAGATATGAGCGTTTCTGCTCCGAGGGCCCGGTTGGTTTCGTGTACGAACCAACCCGGCCAAACCCAAAGTAATCCGAAACCTTGAGTGCGATATACCAAAATGGCCGTCTCGATCCAAGGATCGCATATCAACCGACAGTGCATCAATCGGAGACCCATAGCACATGTTATGGGCGTCCGACCAGAAAAAGTTCGGTATTAAGAGGTTCGGGCCCGGACCGACCCGGCCCGATACCCCTGGGGTCGACCCGAACCGGGTCTGGGTCAGGCCCGGCCCGGCCCGTCCAGGGCGCGGCCCGGCCTGACGGACTGGTCGGGCGCTCGGCCAACAGACGATCCATTTGGAAAAGGGGGGGTGTGCCTGCCCCCCTGGTGTAACCGCGACCCCCCTTTAATGGGGGACATTTTGTAGGCCCGCCAGGGGAATTACTTTCCCCTGGTTTTTTCCTTTTTCCGGCCAGCCCGCACCGGCCGGCCGGTTCTGCCAACAAGGACCGGCGACGACCAGTCCTTCCGCTATCGCCGACACCGGTGGCCCGGAACCGGCCGTCGGTCACCCTACTCCGCCGCGGTGCGACGGCACCGCGCCCCTCCGCCGCGGCCCCGCTCCGGCCGCGGTGTCTTCGGTTTTCTTCGACGCGGCCCGACGGCGTCGCGTCCTTGTTCAACTTCACGGCGCGACGCGACGGCGCCGTGCATTACTTGCCGTACGATCTCGCGTGGTGCGACGACACCACGCCATTCCGTCCCAACCATATTAGAAACAACATTCAAATTGGAGGAGGGTCGGCCGTGTTTGTGCGGTCTGGCCCCCTCTCGTTAATTGATAGCAACTGGTCATAAATTCACGAAGGACGACAAAGTAGAATTCACGAACGAAAATAATTAAATAATTTAAACCCCTATCTTGAACGAGCATGAACAGAGGTTCGTCGAACGAGGATTCATCGCGGGAAGAGACGTCGCGGAAGAAAACGTCGCGGAAGAAGTCGTCGTGGAAGAAGAAGTCACAGAAGAAGACGTCGCGGAAGAAGACGTCGCAGAAGAACCATCGCGGTAAAAGGAGTCGCGTAGTCGGTCTCCGAGGACTCAGCGTTCTTCGCGTTCTTCATCTTCTTCATCGAAAAAGATGAAGAACTCCAGCTTTCCTTAGCTTTTCTCCCCAAACCTCTCAAGCAAAAAAGCTTCAAACCCCAAAATAAATTAAGCTTACCTCTTATTTTATTAACATAACATAACATTTGAATTTCAAGAGTTTAAAATTCAAATAACCACACTTAACTCACTTAATTAATAACTTAATTTATTAATGTTTAAGTTAACAAAATTTAATGGTGAGTTGAGGGGGGTTGAAGAATATGAAGGGGTAGGGTTCGTGTGGGCCCCACCACCCTCATAGCCTCTCTTGGGAAGTTGGATAGTTACCCAACTTCCACCCAATGCCTTAAACTACTAAAAGAAAAATAAAAATTGTAGTTAATTTATAAATTAAAATTCCAAAATTTTTATCATCTTCTCTCATGAAAATGAAACTCTGGAAATGGCATTCCTGATGATACGGTTCCATTGGTGCCCTCGGAATTCGATTCCGAGCACCGGTTCAAAAGATATAAAAACCCACTCGTTCGTTCACTGAATGTACCAGAGCTAAACTTCGGATTGAAATTCCAGGCGTACCGAGCCTCGGAATCAAGTTCCGTCAGAAACTACGTACTTGTAAAATCCCAATGAAAATTAAGAAAAAATTTCCCTTGAATTTTACGGGTCTTTACATTACTCCCACCCAAGGGATTTACGTCCCCGTAAAGCTACAACACAAACTAGGGATACAAAAACGGTACTGAGCACGCATCTGAGCCTCCTGCTCTCATGTGCTCACCTATAGGTTCCCATACTGCCAGTGAAAGCGCACCCAAGGAATCGTCCATTCTCATAGGATCCGCTCCTGTCAATCCTCAATTCCCACTGGAACCTCCTTGAAAGACCCCCCACCACCATCAACCAATTTCCCATGGTCGATGATGTGTGTAGGATCACACACGTATCTCCTCCGCAAAGATACGTGGAAGACGTCATGCACATGGTGCAACTGAGGTGGATGGGTCAAGTGGTAAAACACCTTGCCTACCTTGATGAGGACCTAGAAATGGTCCACTGAACCTCTGGGATAACTTTCCACCTTGGACACATCTCTGTAAACCTCTTCGAGGTGAAACCCGTATAAGGACGTGATCATCATCCTCGAACTCTAGAGGCCTCCAATTCCTATCAGCATAAGGCTTCTGTCAGCCCTGTGCAGTCCTCATCCACTCTTGGATGACCTGGACCTTCTCTAGTCTCACAAGAGCTGCTATGATTTCTTCTTTGCCGATAAGAGAAATCCAGTCTCATCCTCTGGATGAACCACATTTATTGCCTAAAACAGTCAATCCTGACAAGAATGATGCATTCATGCCATGGATGACGTCGTAAAGTCTCGACATAACTACCAAGAGATCCAACTGTCACTCTCGCCTCTAAGGGTCGAGTCACACTGTCGGCATCAGTGTGAGGTCACTAGGTCTCCTCTAGTAGAAATCTTGAAAGTGAGGGTCAAGTCAAAAGTTTTAACCAGGACCTCTTAGTATCAACCAAACAAAAGGACAGTAAAGAAAACATCACAAAGATAAGTGTCTTTTCATTATTGCAGCTCATAGTACAAAGACATAAATACAACAGAAACATGGAACTAGAAGTACAAGGGACGTATCCACTAATTCCGCTCCTATATACCTGCTCCTGGAGCTCTACTGCCTTGTCCGCTGCTCGGATGTTGCTCAAGCACCCGCCGCTGCTTCTGCCTCGGTGGCTCCTCTAAAGCCTATGGATCAACCGTACAAGGAGTCGGACAGTCACGTGTCAGGTGACCCTTTCCGCCGCATGAGTAACACTGTCTGTTTCTGGCACGCCTAGCTTTGTCCCCACCCCAGGTGCCCCGCACCACCGATCCTAAAACCTGAGATCGCAAAACTGCTGGTCTGGTCCTCCTGGACCTCTGCATCATCTGTCAAATGCCCACAGATGACTCGGCTACTGATCGAAAAACCGGCGGCAAAGGCAGCAGCTTCTGAACACACTCAGGGTGTAAAGCTATTGGAACAAACTCTACCATGAATAAGGTCTTGAAGTCTTCCCATGCGAAGGTCATCCCGTCGCAAAACTGGAACAAGTGGCTCCACCACCTGCCTGCTGCTGCCTGAAGAAGGCTGGAAGCAAAGATCACCATGAAGTCTGCAGGCGTCCCCACTAGCCTGAAGAGTCTCACCACAGTCTCCAGCCAAACCTCAGCTTCCTGCGGGTCCGTCTCTCCCCGGAACCTGTGTGGCCTCTTGCGATGAAACTCGTGCAGTGCACTCAAGTGGCGTGCATCACCTACTGCTAGGGCTGGTGGCATCGGTGGCCCAACGTATGGTAGTACCGCTGGTGCCTCAACTGTAAGAGGGCCCTGTACCAAAGCCTCGTCACTCGATAGGCTATCAGTACGCACATCCCTCTGGGCTCTAGCTGGTCGTCTGAGAAAAGGCATCATGAATGAAACAACGTGACATGGTCAAACGATTATACCTGGTGAGCTGACTTGGTTTGAGCTAATATTTAAATAAAACTTCTGGAAATACACATGTAATTAGTGTTTTCGTGCACAAAGTCGAAGTTCAGTTATCAGGGTTCTGGTGTATGGATACGCTGGCCGCCCACACCAACACTGGACTCCCTGAACTGAAGACCACACTTGGTACCCTTAACACAATTGCTTCATAGAAAGAAAATATCAGAGTTATAAGTTCTGTGGTAGAACTGACTCCTCTGATACCAATTTGTCACGACCCGTCCTCGGGGCCCATGTCGTGACTACCCCAAGCTCACCTTCCATAGGCCAGGGGATGGCGACTAGCACCAAAGGCGTAAATCCCAATAGCTGGGAATTCATTTCTTTTATATAAGTAAACAAAACACCACAGAGTACAAGCGGAAGTAAATCACTAAGTACAAAGAGAAGTGCTGAAAGGTAAATGGGCCAGAATACAAACCCAAATGAAAGTACAACTACAGCCGAAAAAATTACAACAGAAAAAGGAAACATCTGGAAGGAAGGAAGCGGCTCCTGGGTCATCCTCCTTAGATCCTACCTAAAGGGTAGGTACAGATGGTGCAGCTCCTGGATCGTCCACCACGGATCCTACCTGAAGGGTAGGTACAGATAGCCTCCACAACGCTCTCGCCCGTCAACCTCCTCCAAGTGTTGTCTCACCATGAAGTCCACCTCCGGATACTGACACATCGTGTAGTCCACCTCCGGGTACTGACTCGTCGTGTAGTCCACCTCTGGGTACCATCCAGTCCTCGAACACTCGGCCTCCGTCAGCACTGCCCGTCGTCTGCAACCAACACAACGAGGTGCGGGCATAGCCCGTGAAGGGGTGAGTATAACGATACTCAGTAGGGACCCCGAGACGCTAAAGGTCTCACTAAAACCAACAAGTATAACCACAAAGAAGATCTCAACAGATAACTTCTACTTAGGTATATGACCATACATATACCTAAGTTATCAAGTAACCCATCTCAATCATGAGGAAACACAAAGGTCATAGACTCAGCTCAAACTAGGATTTTCATTATCAAAACCGTAACTACTGAATATCCCCATCTCTGGAGTGTACAGTGGTCATGTCACAACTCCGAGGTACTGCTCACTAACCTAAGACTACTAAGGTACTCCTCCTGTCGAGTACCGCGGGTCTGCAGCCAACTACCGGGCGCTCTGTCCGTTGTGGGTATGTCGCCAAATACCGGGCGCTCCCCCTAATAGCCTACAAAGGTACTCCTCCTGTCGAGTACCACAGGTCTGCCTCCAAATATCAGGCGCTCCGTCTGCCGTGGGTTAGTCGCCAAATACGGGGTGCTTCATCCACTGGGCTAGTCGACTCACTCAAAGTCGAGTCGGTCAAGCAGTTGTCAGGTCTCAGCCGGCTACATGGTCTCCGTACTCCGTACGATTGTCTCTGGGAGAGTCCGCTCCATGAGCTACAGGTCGATACTCCAAGTATCACAAAGTCCCACGAAGAAGTATCACAAAGGACCACCTCATCATAGGGGTCTCAACGCAACAGACGACACGTCAATCAGACGACCGGTCTATGAGTTATTAGCCTTTTCGTCCCAGGGACCCGGTTGATTTCGTGAGCAAAACAACCCGGAAGTATCTCCACTGTACCCCGAACTCTCATAGGGTATACTCATAGGGATCGTTTCTCAACGTGATCACCAACGCCGCTGACGGTTCGTCAAACGGACGTCCAGTCTGAAGATATCAGCTTTTCCGTTCCAAGGGCCCGGTTGGATTTCAGGTACAATCCAACCTGGCCACTATCCAACAGCAACCAAAACTCGGGAAAAGTATTCCAAAAGTTCTGTCTCATCCTGAGGAATTTAACGAGATAGACGGCGCGTCAATCGTACGCCCGGTCTGTGAGTTATTGGCCTTTTCGTTCCAGGGGCCTAGTTGGTTTCATGAGAGAACCAACCTGACCGCAATCCGACTGCATCTAAACCTCGAGCGTAGTAATCCAAAAGATCCGTATCACTTAGAGGAATCCAACAAAGTTGACGGCACATCAATCGGACGTCTGGAGCTTAAGATATGAGCGTTTCCGCTCCGAGGGCCCGGTAGGTTTCGTGTGCGAACCAACCCGGCCAAACCCAAAGTAATCCGAAACCTTCATTGAGATATACCAAAACGACCGTCTCGATCCAAAGATCGCATCGCAACTGACGGTGCATCGATCGGAGACCCATAACACATGTTATGGGCGTCCGATCGGAAAAAGTTCTGTATTAAGGGGTTCAGGCCTGGTCCGACCCAGCCCAATACCCCCGGGGTCGACCCAAACCGGGTCCGGGTCCGGCCCGCTAGGGCGGGCCCGGCCTGGGCATAGTGCGCCCAGTGCGCTGGCCAGGCGGTCGGCCAACGGCCGAGCCCTTTGGAAAAGGGGGGTGCGCCTGCCCCCCTGGTGTAACCGCGACCCCCCTTTAATGGGGGCCGTTTTGTAGGCCGACCGGGGGAATTAATTTCCCCCAGTTTTCCTCTTTGTCCGGACAGCCCGCACCAGCCAACCGGTTCTTCCAACAAGGACCGGCGACGACCGATACTTCCTCATTCGCCGACACCGGCGGCCCGGAACCGGTCACCCTGCTCCACCGCGGCCCGGAACCGGCCGCGACCTGATTAATCCGGCGCGGTGCGACGGTACTGCGCCCCTCCACCGTGGCCATGCTCCGGTCGCGGTATCTTCGGTTTTCTTCGACGCGGCATGACAGGGTCACGTCCTTGTTCAACTTCACGGCGCGACACAACGGCGCAACGCATTACTTGCCATACGATCTCGCGTGGTGCGACGGAACCACACCATTCTGTCCCAACCAAATTAGAGACAACATTCAAATTGGAGGAGGTTCGGCCGTATTTGTGTGGTCCGGCCCCCTTTTGTTAATTGATATCAACTGGTCGTAAATTCATGAAGGACGACAAAGTAGAATTCCCGAACGAAAATAATTAAATAATTTAAACCCCTACCTTGAATGAGCTTGAACGGAGGTTCGTCGAATGAGGATTCGTCGCGGGAAGAGACGTCACGGAAGGAGACGTCGTGGAAGAAGACGGCACGAAAGAAGACGTCGCGGAAGAAGACGTCGCAGAAGAAGACGTCAGGGAAGAACTGTTGCGGTAAAAGGCGTCGCGTAGTCGGTCTCCGAGGAATCGGCGTTCTTCGACGGAGTTCGATGCGTTCTTCGCGTTTTTCGTGTTCTTTGTCGAAGAAGATGAAGAACTCTAGATTTCCTTAGCTTTTCTCCCCAAATCTCTCAAGCAAAAAAGGTTCCAACCCCAAAATAAAATATTCTTACCTCTTATTTTATTAACGTAACATAACATTAGAATTTAAAGAGTTTAGAATTCAAATAACCACACTTAACTCACTTAATTAATAACATAAGTTATTAATGTTTAAGTTAACAAAAGTTAATGGTGAGTTGAGGGGGGTTGAAGAATATGAAGGGTTGGGGTTTGTGTGGGCCCCACCACCCTCATAACCTCTCTTGGGAAGTTGCATATTTACCCAACTTCCACCGAAATCCTTAAACTACTAAACGAAAAATAAAAATTGTAGTTAATTTATAAATTAAACATCCACAATTTTTATCATCTTCTCTCATGAAAATGAAACACCGGAAATGGAATTCCTAATCAATTACCGGCGCTACGGTTCCATCGGTGCCCTCGGAATTCGATTCCGAGCACCGGATAAAAATATAGAAAAACCCACTCGTTCGTTCACTAAACGTACCCGAGCTAAACTTCAGATTGAAATTCCTGGCACACCGGGCCTCAGAATCAAGTGCCATTAGAAACATCGTACTTGTAAAATCCCAAAGAAAATTATGTAAAAATTTCCCTTGAATTTTATGGGCCTTTACAATATAACACATGTAATTATTAAATTTGGGGCAGTTTGGACATAACTACCTATAAAATCGAAAAAAATATTCAAAAAATAATGATAAAATTTTAGTGGGGGTTGTGAATCCCCAGTAAATTCAATGATTAGTTAGGGTTGTTCATAACCTTCCTTTAATTTACACATAAAAATAAATTTATAGGGGGTTGTGTCTAACCTCCTCTAAAAAATAGTACTAATCTACTGTTTTTTGTAGTGATCTATAAATCCAAATAAGGAAATAATCATGATAACAAAGCATAATGTATAAGTCAAATGAAAAAACATGATATCCTAAAAGAAAAGGCTCATTAATTTTCATGTGGAAGAATAATATAAAGAAGATGGGATCATAAGATTAGGGAATCATAGGAATGTGTCAATAACATAAAACATGACATAGGAACAAGTAAAGGCTCACTGCTGAGGAAATATAAAATAGTGGAAAGAGTTTTACTGAGGGTTACATTTACTCTATAATCCCATATATATCACCTCATGGGATTTAACCATTTCCCAATGCATTTGAGTTCTATTTGGGTAAACCTATCATAACATGTAAAAGCAAATTTTTTCCACTTAAAGGAATCAAACATAAGGAATAAGAATAATAAATACCCATAGAATGTAATGGTCTATATAATATTTCCTGAAAGAATAAGAAATGGATATTTCATAATGATTATAAATAGAAGAAGGAATTAAATATTTTTTACATTTATAATTTTAAAAAAATATTAGGTCTCAAATATTAATTTCATCCAAAGAAAAGTTCATGATAATGAATATAGAATTGGGTGTATAAATGAACCCTTAAAACAATGTTTTAATGAATCAGGAAAAGACTTTTAATGAAGTAAATAATCTGTAATTTTACTTTAAAATAGAGGTTTAATAAAATGGTTAACATCCAAATAATTCTTATTTTATGAAATAAGGAATGGGTAAAATATTTTAGAAGAGTTTTACATGAAATCATTAAAGGATATAAAAGTTCCCCTTAATCAGGTTTAATTTTTAATATGGTATTGAGAAATGAACGTAATACCTGTATAACCCTACCAAATAAAGGGATACTAATATAGGTATATATACAGTATACATATATAAATAATTTATGATCATTAAATAATTTCAAATATAAAGATAATGTGAGGTATAAAAAGATGCATAACCTAAAGAAAATATCATGGTTTGGAGAGTTCCCTTACCACAGGTCCAAATTCAATATTCACTTTCACTAAATGTCATCAATGATCAAATTATATTTTTTTGAAACTTGATTTAGAAAATATTTTAATTATATAAGATTTATTATTAATATTTTATTTTATTTTAGAGTTATTTAATTGAGATACCAAGTCTATGTTTATAGTGGTTTGGTAGTTCGTGCCATGAGTCCAAAGTTGTATCACTTATAAGTAATTATGAGAGTTTATATGGATTGGTACTTTAAATAAAAGATTTTATTAAGGGTATTATAAAACCTAGAAATTGAATTAGTGAATAAAATGTTATGATAATTGTGGAGTATATATAGGGTGTAAATAGAATTATGACTTTTAAGATTTGACTGTTTACCTAACCATTACCAAACAATTACAAGGTGACTGTTCAAATAGTAATATGATTATTAGGAATAAAAAACATACCATTAGAATATTAAAATAGACTATGAAATTATAAAATAATATTTTAGTTTCTTATAAAATGAAAATTTTGTGAATTTACATCATGGCACAAATAAACTAATGTTTTAAAAATGAAAAAATAAGACATTTTTAAAAAAAATATGTTTTATTTAATTTTTTATGGTAAATGTAAACAATTTGAAATAGGTTTTATTTTCATAAAATGGGTTTATAAAATAATATTTTTAAACATTATAATGATAATATTATTTTTTTGAGACAATAGGTAATTTTTCAAAGGGTCATAAAATCTATCAAAATATAAAATTTCATGTTTTTCAAATTAACAAGGAATGTTTTTGAAAAATAAATTTATCACATTTATAAAATTATTTTCATAAAACTAATTTCAATTTTTGAATCTATTTTTCTAAAAATGGTTAGGGTGATGTTTTGATATTTTAATAAAATAGTTTAATTTTTGGTGAAAAGTGAAATACGACAAAATACGTTATTTTACATTATGAGTAAAATGGGTGAATTAGTGAGGAATGAATAATGTAAGAATCCATTATCTCAAATTCACATGCATTAGTTTCTAAATATTGTTAGAAAAACAAACACCATTGGTAGTCTTGAGAAAAAATAATAAACAAATCATTGTTATATTCAAACCCCCCCATCTCCTTATAAATAAGACCCTTACCACCCCATCTCATCACACCTTCTATGCCTTGTAACATTATAATGTTCTTAAAAATTATATTATAAGTCCTCACCTTATGTTATATCACTATTGGTCTTACTAAAAGACCATCCCTAGGTCCTTTAAGGTGTTTTCTAAGAGAGTATATCTCAAGAGGCAACATTCTCAACTAATCTATTTAAATACTTTTCCTCCCCTACCACCTCCACATATCTTCTATAAAACATAAAATAATGACATAAGTATAATAAATATACTGAAATTTTATTTTTTTAATGTAATATCCATTTTACACCCTCCCCTAAATTTATTCTAAAATGAAAACGTTGTTCATAATATGGCAAGTTCACCGCCCCCATGAACAATGAATTTCATTTTTTTCCATAGCCTCCATGGATAGTTTAAAATAAATTATTATGGTTTAAAATGATCTAAATATTTATATTTTATTTTATTTAACATTATATAATTCATATATAACCATAATAATAAATTAAACACAATAAGTTCATCATGGTTGAAAAACATGCCAAAATGAACTTAATGTATAGAAATAACACAAATACCTTATAAATGTTGCATATTGTTGAATAATTTTGGATACCAATAAACTTATTAACTTATATAAACTAATTAAATCCATTTCATAACACCTCTATAGTTATAATATTAAACACTATGAACCCTCGTAATTACATATAACTAATACGACCTTGGGCACATGACACGAGAAACCTTGGGATAATAAATGTAGACATAGTATCTAAATTAAATGTATTTTAACATGAATAAAATATTGATAATAAATGATTTATACATTAATAAGGTTATTAAAATAATATTTTAATAAATCTAATTTAATCATTCTAGATATTTAGTGAATGTTCACAACGAATTAAGACCCGAGGTAAGGGAATACTCTGAACCACACTCTTTTCTATGGGTAATTCCATTCTCTCTATACCTTACTGTGTTTTTTCTATTTGAAATTATATAATTATTATAAATTATGTAAATATGTATAATATATATATATATACCTATCTTATTCTTCTTTTATTTTTCGGGTTTATACATGCCTTAGGTTTATTTTTCAATACCATCATTAAAATTAATCCCGATTAAAAGGAAATTTTATATACTTTATTCCTTTCTTATAACACTATTTTAAACTATTTTAACTATTCATGAATAATTAAATAATATTAAATATATTGATAAATTTAAGTAGAGTGGAAAAGGTATAACCCAAAGAAAAGTGGGTCCTTCAGAGAGTTCCCTAACCTCAGATCCATACTCATTCTTCACTTACACGAAATGTCCAAAATGATCAAATTATATTTTTTAAACACCTAAATGAAAACTTATTCAAGTATATATAATTTATTATTATGATTTTATGTGAGTTAAAATTAATTTAATTGAGATACTAAGTCTATATTCACTATACCTTAGTTGTTCAAGTCATATTTCTTAGGTCATACTAGTTTTGGATAATTATTATAGATCATATGGTTTGTTTCCCTAAGTGTGGAGATGTGATTACACATATTAATTAAGTTGAAAAATTTTAGGAAGGTTCTTAGTTTCCAAAATTACTCTATAATAGGAATTATTTATAGGTTGCATGTGTTATTACTACACACTTAGTTCTTTTATATGGGTTTTTTCAAACATTATGAACATATTGGGTTTCCTTTAATATTCTGGATATATATCAATTGAAAAATGCGAATGAATTATATAATATAATTTTTTTACCATTGTAATAAATAATAATAAAATTAAAACAATAAATTGAGGTCGTGTTAGAAAATGAAAATCATATTTCAGGGGGGTGGTGAACCGACTATATTTAGAACAACATTTTCCTTTTAGAATAAATTATGAGGAGGATGGAAAATTCATATTCCATTAATAAAAAAAATTTCATTATATTTATTATACTGATTTCATTATGTCTTATTTTATGGAAGTTATTCGTAGTATTTAGGCCAAGAGTTTTTTAGGTGTTTCGAATGCGATAGAGGTGTTAAGAAGAAGCTGATTGATAAGTAAGAAGAATTTTTAAATAGTTATTTTGTTATTGTTCAACATAAAAAAATTAACATTATTGAAAATATAAATTACCTAACATTGTTGAGTTTCAAAATTGATTGAATGGAGTCTAAATAATTGAGGATAGTTGATAGGTTCCCTCAAATTGAAGACAAAATATTGAGTGGTCGATGAATGTTTATCCAATGATAATCACATATTCTATTGGACGTAATGTTTTGTATAGTTAAATTGGGTTACTTTTTACTATTATTAATGTTGAAAAATTTATTATTATTGAAATATATCATGATCCAATCTTATATAGATAGTATACATTTGAGGTAATACTGTATAAAGTGTGTTGTATGAAGTAGTGTGAAGTACACTGGATTGATGTAGGAAAACAACTGTGTGGGTGTGAAATGTTAAAGTCATGATGTATAAAGAATGATGAATCAATATTAAATGTTTATGATGTTTCAAATTCTCGATTGAAAAAATTATTATTAAAAAAGGGATTATGATTTTTTAGGTTGTTTGAAAAAGTGTTGAATAGAAGATTGTACAAAGGTTCATCAGATGGGAAAACTAAAAGTCATCAGACAATGTGCATAAAAAGAACCTTTTTCACCTACATTTAATGAAATAATGTTGGATAATGTATGGGTTATATTAAATAGAATTGTAAAATTTTTATTTCTATACACAATAAGTTTAAAAATGGTCGGATGGAAGTCTCTACATCATCGAACATATGTTTCTATATGTAGACCTCATACAAATATCTCCATATGAAGTTAATCAATCATAAGTTTCCAAGTGAAGATAATGATCAAAGGATTCTGAGATTTTATTATAATGTTATTAAAGAAAACCAGATGGAGTTTCATTCGATGAAAGTTATGTTAGGAAGTTTTATGAATGGAAGGGTCAATGGTCTTTATGAAGTTTTCATAAAGTCATTAATTGTGATGATGGTGAGTTGGTCACTCAATTTTAAAATAATAATAGACGAAGATCGTGATTCTCGTAGAGTCATAATGATGTTTTGAATAACATAATGGATGCTGAATATCAGGGAATTATTATATATTTTAGTAGGTTTAAATGTGGTCAAATGAATGATTCAACTAAGTGTATTGTTAAAATCATTGGGAAAGAAGTTTGAATTTAATTTTTGAAATCCTCAATAAAATTTTAGAGATGTGATGCCTATATAAATGAGAGTTAATTCTTTAAGAATTTATATTAAATTATTGTTATTTGGGGAATGTGCTATAGAAGTGGAGAGGTGGTCAGAAAAATGGATTCTAGAGATATCAGTCTGAAAAAAATAGGAAAAAGGTTTCTATTAGCTAGTATCGGGTGAATAATGTGTGACTAGTAGAACAAATTATGATGGATATTGGATAAACGTGTTACAATACTGATTTTATGAATAGGGAATTAGAATGAGTTCATCAGACTGAGGGAACCAGATGGATAAAATATTAGACATGAAATTTCAAACAGAATTCCAGAAGGAAGTTCTTGATCACTGCAATAAAAGAATGTAAATGGTATGAATAAGTACATGAAATAAATTGAAGTGTTAATAATGTTAATGCACCACAATGATAATATAATTAAGACTTTTGGTTACGGTTATTACAGTTATGAAATTGTTTTATATCATTTATCTATGTGAGGGGTAATTGCACTATCAATTGACTATATACAGATGCAAGTGAAAATAAATTCCCTGCTTATTATAACCACAAAAGGATTTTTTTATATAGGGGTTGTGTTATTGGGTAACTTCTAAACCATGGAAATGAAAAGATAATATTATTTAGCAGAGAACCTTGTAAATTCACATATTACTATGGTTATTCCTTTTTTTCTAGCAGATTCATTTTTGACTAATCTAAGGTGAAGGTTGTTTCAGAATTAAGAAAAAAGAAAAATATAAAGATAAATGATTCACCCCTATTAGTGATAATTAAAATATGTGTTGTAACTTTAAATTTTTATCATATTGAACTATTTACTTCTTTGAATATTTATTTATGTTTGAATAAAAGGTTGGTTTGCATGGTTGTCCCAAACTCAATGAACAAAAAGTTAATTCTGACATTAAATGGGAATAAAATCTTATCTAAATGGATAGACGGTTATCTTATATTATGTACATTATATTTGATGTTTCAAAATCTATTACAGATGGTTTCCCTCCATGTCCCTAAGGTGCTCCCTTAACTTCCATTAATAATAATAATTTGGATAATGATGGGTGAACCAGATACACCATACTTTATTTTCTCTCCAAAAGTTAATTTCTTAAGTTTAAATGAATTTGAAAGGCTAAAGACATCTAGAATAAGTCGAAGAAAATTTATTAACTAAATATGGAAGAAAGTGAAGAAAATATAGAGATATAGATATTTAAGTATGGATATCTTAATATGGGTAATGATTAATATATTAGTAACTTGTTTGTAGGATGTAATGATACAGTAAGAAATATAAAATGTCTTGGTGAGAAGTTGGAAGATATGACTTTGGTTTAAAATATTTTAATAATTATTCTTGATAAATTCAATTAAGAATTATCATCTCTAGAAGATAAAATTCCTAAAACTATGTCTATAGATGATCTATATATAATTCTCATCACATATAAAATCAGAAGATAAAAGGATATCTAGAAAAAATAAAAGTCTACTCAGGATTTTTTTTCAATATTGTTAATCATGGATAATATAAGAATATACGTAAGAAAGATGCTAGTGACTCCAAAACTAATTATTAGGTTAGTAAAATATTTACTAAATTTATGTCCTTATTTTAAAAAAATCTGAAAATTGGAATAAGGAAGTAAAAAGGATGGTTAACACTAAAGTTATTTAGCTGCATAGCCATTAGACATTTCATAGAATATTTTCCTCAAAGAAAATAATTAGAATAAAGTGATGAAGAATCTAGAACATCAAAAAATACCTTAATAAGGTAGATAAATCAAAACCCTTTTTAAAGGGAATGGATAAAAAGTTCTCTAAATAATAAAATGGAAGCATTTTTTCCAAATGTGAGTAAGATGATGATAGTGAAGTGGTAGTTGAAAACATCAGTGATAATTCTGTTGAAAAATTACATATTGTGAAGTTCAATATTGAAAAGTTATATTGTGATGAAAGAAGAAGTTCTGAATAATAAGAATGATATAATTTGATGCATTTTATACTTAAAATTTAGTTGATATAATATATTGCAATGATTGTCTGACTTGAAAATCTGAACCAAAATTCATGAAAGAATATATTTATATAAAAAAGGAATATTTTTTTAGTAAAAAATTATTTTTTTAAAGGATAGTGATGATATGAAGACACTAATTTATGAATAGAAGAACCTAAACATTAATCTTAAAAAAGATGATGGTAAAGTAAATATAGTTTTATCTTTTCCAAGAAACTTTTTTTAGTTGATAACATAATAAGAATATTCCAAAATATTTTTCTAGAAGTTAGTGAAAGTTCAATGAAATATATATATCAAAATAATATGAAAAAAATCAAATTTAGAGGTTAGAAACAACGTTAAATATTATCATAAGTAGAAGCAGGTTAATAAGAAAATGTAAATATCCAAAATAAGAAGTGATAAAAAAGATGAAATATATAATATTTTAAAGTCCAAACCAAATTATTATAATACTAGAGATATAGTTAAGGATAATAGGAAATATAAGCTAAATAATAAGTTTCCAAAGGATTATTAAAACTTTTGGAACACAATAAAGTACCAAGACAGATGATAATAAAGTTTATAAAAAGTTGGTATACAATTTTTAACTACATGTAAGTTATAGAGGAAAATATGATTTCATTGAATATTTCTAGTAATGTGGAGGCTCTGTCTGAGTGGACTTAAGGCCTTATTTTTATTAATTTATGATAATCCCCCTTTTAAGGGTTTAAGGGGAACCCTTATACAGCCTATAAGATTTATGACATTACATGACTTTAAGGTCGTAGAGGAATTCATCTTGAAAATAAATATTTGAAATTGCCCCTCCCTAGAATCTATATTAGGATGTCAGCTCTCCACCTTCACATGGATGTTCAGCTAGGCTTCCCATGCATGCACATGCTAGTCCTAATTTATCTTTCCACACTCTCTAATTCTTCCAAATCCGTTATCTCTACTTTGTTTAATGCACCTACTCTGAATCCTCATCTAAATAATGTTCCTTATAGAGTCATCCAGGTCCATTTAATCATAACTTTCATGTAGAGGCTCTATGAAGATATAGAACATGTGCTGGTTAAATCATTAATTATACTTTGAATCCATGGGTAACTGAAGGCATAGTTTGATGGGGAGTCAAGACACTCAAAAATATAATTGGAGAAAGTAAAATTGAAGATGGAAAATAGATTTCAACCTATGGAAGTTTTTAATAAATATGTGATCAACCATGGAATGTTTTTATAGGATATATTTTTATGTTACCAACAAATAAATCATTATATAAAAAATCTCAAAATATACATGAGAAGGAAGAAAAACAGAAGGATAAGGATTTAGTAGTTGAAAGTTCTCTCAAATATAATAAATGAGAATGACGATGGATACTTGATAATGGGTGTTCTTAAGACCAAAACAAGGATTTTATGTTTCTAAATAAAGTTAAACATTAAAAATAAAATATAATTTTTTTGGAAAATATGATTCACTCAGAATCAATGGTATTGGATCTTCTATCATTGAGGAAGAAAAGTTAAATTTTAAAAGATACATATTTATTTATGGAATGAAAAACAATTTTTAAGTTTTTCACAACTCTATGATAAAGTAAATAATGTTTTATTTAAAAGATGTGGTTTTATTATTAAAAGTAATGCATATTAGAATTTTATAATGAGATGAAAATTAACCTTGGTAAACTTTTTTCAAGATAAATATGGATAGCATACATGCTATCTAAGGATTATGAGAGAAAATTAGTTATGGAATAAGAGTCTTATACATATATTCCTATGAAATACAAGTAATATAAAAAAGGGTTAAATTATTAGTGGTATTCTTGACCTAATTAGAATAAGATATTAGCGTTGTTTAATATATCAAATGAACAATATTACAAACCTAACATATAAGATAGTTGAGATATAATCAACTCATCCGTTGGAGATTATATATTTTGAAATATATAGTCCTGTTAAAAAGAAATAAAAAAATAGAGATAATTTATTTATTTTCATTATTGATGATTTTATATGCATTACATGTATTATATTTTTGAATCATAAGTCAGTGGCTCTCAAAATATTTTTGATTTTTAGAAGAAGTGATAAAAATAAATGTGGTTATTATATGAAAATTATTCAAATTGATAATGTTGGATAATATAAAAATGATAAGTTTAAATAATATATTGAAAATAATGGAATGTTTTATGAATTTAGTGCAGTTTACCCACCACAATAGATAATTTTATTTTAATAAGAAATATAAGTTTGGTTGATATTTCAAAAAAGAGGTTTGTTGAACTTGGTACTTCTCAATTATTTTGGAGTAAATCTATGAGATAAGTACTTCATATTCATAATTTATTTTTCAATAGGATAAACTATGACACTACTTCTTATGAGATGTATTAAAAAGAAAACCAAAGTTTTAATTACTTAAGGGTTTTCGATAGTCCTTGCATTATCATTGTCAATGGTGATAATATTATAATTTTTTATTGGAGAGGTGTTTATTGAATATTTCCTTGCTAGCCTCCCAATGTAATAGGATACTTGTGTAATAATAATGAAACAAGAAATATTTTTGAATCTGAAGATGTAAAATCTCTAAAATAGCACGATACTTATTTTATGATGAAAATTAAAGAAAATAAAAGGAATTAAAAATTAAGTGGTTGTAGTTATACAATATGAAAAAAAGTTTTTAACATGAGTAATCATGTTTAATTTGTACAAGATAAAGATTCTGACTCAGCAATCTCAAGTGATGATGAAAAATTATATCCACATCATACTTGTATGAGGAAAAGTTGAGGTCCATAATATCATTGGTGATTAAGTAAAAAAGTTTCAAAACATATAAAAATTAAGGTTAGTTAAAAATACATCATTATATTCATAGGTCAATCCAAGAGATGTTGAAGAAGCTTTGGTGCATCAAGGGTTGATTAATTCCCTGAAAGAAGAGTTATATTAGATTAAGAAGAATGATGCATGAAAACATGTACCTAAACCAAAAAATAATAATGTTTTTGGTATAATATAGCTTTTACATAACATGTTGAATGAAAAAGGTTAAGTGAAAAGAAAAAAATTCATGACTAGTTTGTGAAATTTATTCAAAAATTGTTGGCATTGATTTTTATGAGACCATTACACCAGTACCGAGGCTTGAAAAAATCACAATATTTCTTCATATCACTATAAAATGCAGATATAAAATATTCAAGATAGCTGATGTTTCATGTTTTATTAACAAAGATCTTGATTTAAAAATTTATATTGAACAACAATGTGGCTTCATGTGTGGTTAAGATAAAATCTATGTGTGAAAATTAAAGAATTTTTTATATGGGTTGAATCAAGGTACAAGATATTTTTATTTTGAACTATATACTTTGTTAAGGATGATTTATTTTAAAAAAGTAATTGTTGATAAAAACATTTAAAAAAAATAAAATAAAAAATTTCCGTCTTTGTTATTGTCTATGATGATGACATCATACTTGCAAGGAATGATGAAGAAACATGTGGGAACTTTTTTGATGAGATTAAGAATTAATTTTAAATTTAAGTCATAAAATAAATTAAACACACTATTATTTTAAACATATCTCAAAATAAAATGTACACCTTCCTATATCAAGATAATTATGTTAAAGAATAATAATTAAATTTATAATGAAAGATACAATTCCTATTTCAACACTTATTTCTATGGGAAAGAATTTATCAAAAATGGTCATTGAAAAGAGATTAATCTTGAAGTTTTTGGAAAGTTGGTAGGAAGCTTGTTTTATCTGATAACTTCAAGGAGAAATACTATGTGTGCTATTAATTTGTGTGACAAGTATCAAATTTCACCAAAGTAATCACATATTATAAAAGTGGAATGAATTATTAGATAATTCAATGGGATAATTAATTTTAGAATAAAATATTATAGAATAAAAAATATCTATCTTTTTGGTTATACTAATGTATATTTAGCATGTCTTGTTGATAATTCGGTGGAGTTTTTTTTGGGAGAAAGATGTGAGAGTTGGCATAAAAAGCAGAATAATTCAATAACTCTCAGTATGGATGAATCTAGGTATGTAGATGCCACTCAAGTTGTAACACAATTTATATGGATGGAGATGTAACTTTAAGATTTGTTAGTCAATATAAAGTTTCCTATTCTCTTGTGTTTTGATAATCAAAGATCTATAAATCTCACTAAAAATATAGCGAAACATTCTTTATCTACACAAATTTATATTAAGTACCACTTCATAAAATTTAATTTGGAAATAAATTAATTGTAGTTATAGTTTGTTCCTATAGTGAAAAATTTACTAATATCATCACCAAACCATTATTTAAGGGAATTTTTCATTAGGTGAGGTTGATAATAGGTGTTCTACCTACCTATCCCTAGGGTAATAGTACGTGATACCCATTACCTATATCATCTTGTCTTTAAATATTTTTGTCAATGTGGGATAAAAATGATGAAGAATAAATCTATCCATTGGTATGTGTTCTACCTTTCAAGGGAGAGAATATTTTTAGGTGGATTTTTTAAAAGGAGTAAGCTATGATGTCAATATGTGTGAACAATTTTAGTATCTTGTTGAAGTGGGTGCCTAGATTTTTTACATGGTGAAGTTTTTTGTGTTGGTAAAAGTTTAAAGTGAGAAAAACATTAAAAACATTAATGAAATTTTTTATGGGTTATAAAAAAATTGTATTATATCGCTGCATAAGGTCAACATGGTATTTTTGTTCAATAAAAGTTTTCTTACATTGAGTTCAATAATGTAGTCTTAAATTTTTTGGATAAGTGTTCCATATCTTGAGTTAAAAATTTTCCAGTGATTTATTTTCCTTTATTTCAAACAAAATTCGTAGGGGGTAATTTTGAGCCCAAGAGGTTTTGAGGGTTTTTTTAATTATATGGTGTTGTTAAGAAGATTCTTATTAATATGTAAGAATGTTTGTTTTAAAGTTTTCTATTTTTTTAAAAAAATTTAAAACAATTAACAATTTTTAAAACATAAATCACTTAACATTTTTGAGTTAAATAATTAAACGAATAAAGTCCAATGGCATGATGATAATAGAATGGTTCCATCAGATTGAATAAAACAGATAGAGTGTGTAACATATTGTTTATCCATGTTTTATTAATGGTTCCATTTGATATAATTTTTGATTTATCTAAATATGGTGATTATTTACTATTTTTAATGTTCCAAACATCATGAGTAATGGAATATATCATGATATAATATTAATTATATACGTAGTGTTTGAGGTAGGACTATATAAATTGTGTGATATAATTTAGTGTGAAGTAAAATAGATTGATGTTGTCAAACAAAGGTGTGACTATGAAAATTTCAAATCAGGATGTATAAATATACATGATTCAGCGTTTGAGGTTTGTGAAGTTTTCGAGTTTCAATGGTAAAAATAATTATTTTAAAAACACTAATAAATTTGGTTAACCAGAGGATGTTGAAAAAAGTTTCGAATATGTTGTTTTATGAATGTTCATCAAGAAGGATAACTAAAATTCATTGGATTTATTTCATCTGTTGAACCTTTTTCAAAGACATTGAATAGAATAATGTTTTATATAGTACCAAGACTACTATATAGACCTATAAAATGATTAAGTTGTAAATTAAAAGTGTTAAATAATGATTATATGGAAATATCTAAGTCATTAGTTAGATGTTTACATATGAATTAATTAGAAAAATATTTCCATATGAAGTTTATCTATAAGAGGTTTCCAAGTGAATGTAATTGTAAATGGTTTCCAAGATGTTTTGAAGAAGTTATGAAAGATCACCATATTGAATTTCATCCGATAGAAGTGGTGTTATGAGTTTATACAAGATGGAATGTTTTATGGTATTTATGAAGTTTTTGTGAAGTTTTTAATTGTGATGAGATTGAGCTGGTCATTCAACACTCCAATAATCATGATGGATGATCTTGACCTTTAATAAGTGTTAAGGAAGTTTTAAATAATATAGTTGATGTTGGGTCCTAAGGAAAGATCCTTTATTTTATGAGGTTTTCATGTGGATAGATGAAGGATGTTACCAAGAGACAAGTTCAAAGTATTGAGTAGTATTTTTGAATTTAATGTCCATTATACTCCCTATGATTTTAGAGACGTGACACCCATATGAGGGGAACTTGATTCACTAAAAAGTTGTAGTCCATTATAGGTGGCTGGTAAAAGTTATTTAGAAGTGGAGAGAAAAATAGATTAATAGATTATAGACACATTAGTATAATTCCCATTAGTTTTTATTAGACAAACAACTAGTAGATGCGAGCAGTCAAACAATTTGTAGTGGATATCAGAAGAAAAAGTTACAAAAGTGATTCGAAAAAAAATATTAGATGAATAGTTTCATACAAAAGTCTAGAAGGAAGTTATTTATCACTAAATTGAAATACTTTTAATATAACTAAGAATTAATTTCAATAAACATAATTCTAAATAATTTTGAATATGCACAGTGGAAACATACTAAAGGGAAAGCTAAGTCCCACATACATCAACCCCTTGTAGGTTCTAGATCACAATAGAGCTATGGTCTTTCAACAAACATTACCACTAACCCTATTTTATGTAAATGATATGTTCCATGTATCAATATTAAGGAATTACATACAATATCCCTCACATGTACAAAATCTAGATTTGTTGAAGTGTGGAATAATTTCTCTTATGGGGATAAACTGATAACGATCTTAAACCATAGAGGAAAAGTTATAGACAATAAGAAAAATCACTTGGTTAATATACTATTGAAGAAACAAAAGTATAAGGTGGTGATATGGGAGATAGAGGAAAAAAATAAAGACAACTACTTTCATATATTTTCATCTTAATGGGTGAATTGAAATTTCAAGTGTTGAATTTCTTAAGCGGGAAGAATATAACGATCCAAAAATCATTTCTATTGTTAAAAGATAACACGATTCACTATATTTAATTTATTATGTTTTGAAATAGATTCCCATAGAAATAATTTTACATTTGATAGGAATATTACACATAATGAAATAATTTTGACTATAAGAGTTATAAAAACAATAGTTAGGTAAACAAAAAGAGAATAATTCACACACTAATGTAAAATCCATAGTCCTGAATAATCCAATAAAGATCATTTCTACCAAAAAGAATGTAAAAAGAAACATAATAATAATAAATATGAAAAAAATTGTTAAGGGAAGTATATAACCTTTTATGTGATGTTTTTAATGATGCATAATGAGAATTATTCTGTATATGTAGGTGTAAAGGGTAATTTGAACATTAGGATCTAACCGTTTTGGACTGTTACCTAACCATTACAATGTGACCATTATATGATTACTGTAATTATAATATGATAGTTAATAATAGTTATATAGTAGTTATTATAGTTTCTTGATTGATGAAATTATGAAATAATATTTTGTTATCTGACAAAAAAATAGAAAACTTATATCAAAATACAAATAAATAAATATTTTAAAATGAAAAAAATTAGTGATTGTATTTTTATAAAAAAGCATATTTTATTTGACTTTTTAGGATAAATATATATTTTTTGAAGAAATTTTATTTGTAGAAAATCATTTTATTAAATAATATTTAGTTTCATTATAATTATAATATAATTTATTAGACCACATGTAATTTTTCATAGGGTCAAAACATTTATCATAATATAAAAGTTGTATTTAAAAAAATAAGTAATTTATATAAAAATTTAAAATATCATATTTAGAAAATTATTTTCGTAAATATATTTCATTTTTTGAATCCACAAATTTGAAATGTTTAGGGTGATTTTTTTGTAAAATAGTTTAATTTTTGGTAATTACTGAAATATAAAAAAATATGATATTTAAAATATAAGTTAAATACTAGAATTATTGGGTCATGGGTCAAAAATCACATGAATTAATTACAGCATATAGTCACAAGAATAAAAAATTTTGGCAGTCATGAGAAAAAATAATAAAATAATAACTTTTATATTAAAAAACACTCCACTCCACCCCTTATAAATACCACCCTCATTGCCCGATTATTTCAAACCTTTAGAGACTTAGAGATTTCCAAATTTTTACCCAATTTGTCACACCCGTCGTTTTTAAATTACCTATTTTATTAATTTCTAGGCATCGGGTAGTATGGGTTAAGGCCCGACTTAATTATTGAGTTCTTATTTAAATAAATTCATGTTCTAGTCTTGACATTGTTCAACGCACCCCGGTCGAAGCCGCGCGACCTCACCCGGCTCACCGCACGGCCTGACCGATATTCAAGGCAAATGAATAAAATGAAATGAATAATAAAATGGGAATAAAATAAAAATAATAAGTGTAAGGATTCAGGGGACGATTTTAATGAGGATGATAATAACATTGTTTGTGAATATTATTATTGTAATTGACAATGTCAAGAATGAAAATTTTATTAAGATATTATTATAATAAGATTTGATATTATTGTTAACACCAAACTAAGTTACTATGAATTTTTTTACCTTATTTGGTTTTAAAATGTTTCGTTAAGGTGCGGTCTAAGTCTCGGTTAAATTTGATGTTTTTATCGATAAACGATTTTTCTTTCGGGGCGCGATAACATGCGACGTAGGGGTGAAGCGTAGTTGAAATATCATACGACTTTGCCAGCGCTGCCGTGTGAGCCGCCCATTGTTCAATTAATTAAATAAATTGAGTTAATAACAATGAAATAATAATTAAATGTTTTAAAGAATAAAAATAAAAAAATAAGATGAGAAAAATGTGTTAATAGTTTAATAAGTTTTTCTATAAGTTGTGTTTTAGTGATAATAATAAAAATATTATTATTATGGTTTTAGTTTAAGAATATTTTTTTTAATAATAATAATATTTTTTCTACTTGTTTTCTTTTAGTTTTTTTAGGGTTTCCTTCTATTGTTTTTCCCTTATCCCTCCCCTCACTCTCTCCCATTGAAACCCTCCCCCACTTCTTTGATGGATCGAGCCGCAGTGCCCCCCCCCCCATGGAGCCCTCGCCTCCCCTGCTTCGCAACACCACCAGCCGATCCCCTTCCTTCTCCATGCGCTCTGCTGGCCACCCCCTTCATCTCCCTCTCCTCTTCCACATCGGACACACCCACCTAGTTAGAATCCCTACACAGCAACCACACCGGACCGCACCCCTACTTCCCCGTCGCAGCCCCCTCTCGCTGGCACCCATGTCCAGCACCCCCCCCCCCCACGCTTCCGGCTCGCGCTCCCCCTGCCTACTCGCTACGACCGCACCTCACCCCGGTGCACTGCACCCTCTCTCTCCATAGAACCCCGCCGCGAACTCCCTTCCGACCGCGCCTATGTCTGGCGACCTCCCTCATCCAGCTCAGCGAACTACCGCCCCCTGCTCCATCCGGCGAACACCCCCCCCTCGGTTAAGTCTTCTCCTTGCTTTTTTTTCTCTTCTTTTGAGTTTTGTTGTTTTTCTTTTCTGCGGGTATATGTTCTGATTTTAGGGTTTAATTTTAGGGATTTTGGTTTCATCTTCTTGTTTTAGGGATAAATTTGGTCTCTTGGTGATGCGATTGAAGCGCAAATGGGATTAGTTTCGTTGTCGGATGTTTGTACACATCGAGGTAGGTGGTTAGATTCCTTTGCATCATTTGATTAATTTAATATGTTTATTTATTTTATAAATATGTTTTATGATCTATTTTGGTGTCACAAAAATATATTTTTGAAGTGTTTGGTATGCATTCAATTGGATAATAAATTATTTTAGTGTGTTATATTTATTGCGCATCTTTGAAATTAAATTGCGAATTGTTGGAGTAATTGAAAACATGGCTTAATATGATTTTGAGTGTGTTTTTGGTGTAAAGTCATGTTGCACTTCTTATAAGTGTTTTAGAAATTGTGTATATGGTTTATTAAGTTGCGTGAGTAATGCGAAATACATTTTTGAAGGGTTTGACCTATTGTATGTTTTATGTGCGGGGTGCAGGAGAGTTTTTGTGTGTGTGAAACCATGTGTGACTTCATAAAATTATTTTATAATTTTTCTTAGTAGTTTATTTAATGGTGAAAGTGGTTGTTTAATTGCTCAAATGGTTTGTTGAATTTTTAAGTGCTGCAAATGACGTTTGAAGAGAACTTTGGTGTGCATATTATTTCAAAATGGGAATTATTAGTGCAAATAGAATTTTTATGTACAATTAGTATTTTGTAACATATGGGACTTTTTTGAGAACAAGGTAAACCTTGGGTATCTATGTGGGAGGACCGGAACTAGCACGCTAGTGAACGGAGGGGTTTTTACCATGGTTCACTTAGCATGTTTGACGTGAAAACACTAACAAAAACTATATTGGAGATGATTGGGGACCACTAGGTTATGGGTATGGTCCCTACTAGTGGCTCATGCACGAGAACAGAAGTTCTTCATGGTTAATTTTCACCAAGCCACGAGGTTCTAGGGACGCACACGAGTTAGATGAACCTTAGGGGATTTACCCATGGTCCTATAATATTCATGACATAGTGCCTTTCGTTGGCATATGGAGGAACACTCGGGTGTGTGCGTGAGTGCACTTTATAAAATTTCCCATCCTCTTTAAAATAATGTTTGAAAAAAATGGTTTTTCTTAAAGTGTTCATTTTCACTTTTAGCATGTAAATGTTTTCCTTAAAAGTGGTTTTTTCTAAATACATATTTTTGAATAAGCATGTTAATTTATCTCTTTGATGTTGCGGCATGGAATATTTTATTTGGGGATATCCTAATGGGATTTTAGCTCATATCCTACATACACCCTTGGGTGTATGTAGATTCGGTTTCTTCTGCTTTCCAGGGTGTGACTTCATGCTCAGTGATGGTGGTTTAGGTTCCAGATGGTCTTCCCATGCAGAGTGGTGTTATTGTGGCCCCTCTTTTGCCGGATGGTTTGAGTCAGAGTTTTAGTTTCTGTTGTCTTCTTTTCTTTTTAGTTATTGGTTTGAGTTGTATACTTTAAACCTGTTTTTAGTTTAAGGCCCTATTTGGTTGTCTATTTTCAGTTTCAGTTTATTTGTCTTATCTGCTGCTTTGTGTTTACTTTTTCGGTTAAATCGTTCCCATGAGTTAGTTTTGATACCCGGGCACTTGTGCCAGCTTGTGGGGATCGGGAACGCCCTTCGGGCCTTGTCGTGGACAGGGTCGGGCACCGGATCACCCGGCCTAGTTCGTGAAAAAATGGTATCAGAGGTAGGTTTTATCTCTTGGGTTGTTTTCTTTTGGGATAAAGTCACGATAGACTTGAGTAAAGGTTTTCGGGACTCGACGTTCTAACTACGAGTAAGGTTCCTGGCCAGCGCACCTCGTGGAAGGACTCAAGATACCAAAGTAAGTTGATGTTTATCTACATCTTCGGTCCGTGTGGTTAATTTTGTTTAGGGGAAATGAAAAAGGAGTAGGGTCAGTGGTCCCAGTGAGCTTGTAGGGTTTGGAAAGACATGCAGAGCCAGGGATGCTATCCTGGAATACCCTTCGTGGTGGTGGCGTGACTGGCGTATGGCCGCCAACCATACGTTCCAGTCACACACTAACACAGGTTTTCTCTTGCTTCATTTCTATTCTCTTTGTTTTGGATTAGTAGAAATTTGGTTTTTAAGTAAAAATGTTTTGGTGTTAGAAATGTTTTTTGAAATAGAGCAATTTAAAAATAAAATGATTATGTGTAAGGTTTGAAAACTGTGGGTTGAATGTTTTGGTTTTGAAAAAAATTGAAAGGTTTAGTTTTTATTCTTGGTGTTCTCCTGGGAAACCAAATGCATGAATGTATATGGAAAAAATGGCTAATGGAACGAGTGGACGAGTGCCTGGATGGACATGAGGTGGGTGCTGGTGCAGCATGAGAATATGCATGTGCGAGTCTCATGGGACACCATTGGTGTTTGTGCAACCCACTAGCTTGGCTTATTTTCAAAATGTTTTGTTAAATAAAAAATTTGGTGTTTTAGTAAACGGTGTTTGTGTGGTGTGTCCTTGTGATTTTGACATGTCGGATGTGAGGAGTTTTGAGTCGAGGATCCTTTCTGAATGACTTGTGTCCCGAGTTTGAATTCTTATTTGTAAGTTGGTATTCAAGCATGTAGTTAGTGAATTATTTTAAAAGGTACATCGGGGATCCCTTGCAGTGGTTCCCCCCCTACACGTTTGGTGTTTGCTTGTGGTATGTCTTGACCATCGGAACTATTTGATTGGGTCCACGGTTCTCCTTTTTGGCTAGTGTAAAACCCAATAAAGAGTTAATGTGCGAATGATGTGTGGCTATAGATAGTTCACTGTTGGCCGACCCTCCAGTTGATTAAAGTAAGGACTCTCCCTTTTTGGTGATAGTGCTATGTCAATCTCTTTTTCTTTTTGGTGAGTGGATCCTCTCACAGTGGGATGACAAACACGGGGGGGGGGGGGGAGTTGAAGGGAGTTTTGGTCTCTTTGAGTCGTCTGAGTAATCAAATATGACGTTTGACACTTTTGCATCTAAAGGTTCCACTAGAAGCGTTGAAAAGAATTCTAGCAAGGAAGGTTGAAGGCAGTTCAGTGTTATCGGCGCTGACCAAAGTCTTGAAAGTCTTGTAGTGCTTTCATCATCCACAAGGGTCAGGTTTTGTGACGTCTTGCAGAATGAGGTCCCTTTGATAGTCAATGACTGTTTCGAAGCGGTAAAGGAGACTTCAGTGGGGAAAAGGTGGAAGCAAACCTAAGTTTTTGGTGTGGTCTATTGTTCTAAATGACCTCTGGTATTTGGTTTGTTTCCTTTAAGAAAAGGTTCGTGTTAGGCTACTAGTTTGGCAAACCTAGTCGTATGAGGCTGCTATGGTCGTTTTCAGGAATCACGTGTTGTTCAAGATGTGGTTTAAAGTTTTTCTCAGCGTAATGTTTCTCTCGACAGTAATGATCGTTCTCGGTGACGATTTGTGGCATTGTGTTCTCATTCAGTGTGACAAAGGGTGATGTGCATGCACCATTTCAACTCTTGTATTGGTGAATGTTTCATGTATGATCAGTTTGATGTTGTAATGTGTTGTGTTTTCCAGTGTTGCCTAGGTTGTAGTGTGGTTGCGTGTTACACCAAAAAGAGAAGGCTCGAATGAGAGTACTCAATACCTGACTGCGAGGTAGAAGATGCTTCAAATATCAAGGCTCCAGCCATAGGCCTCGGAGTGAAGCTGGTGCATGGTCAGGAACCACGAGAGTGTATGGGACACCAACTTTATTTCTATCATCAGTGTTGAAAGTAGAGGAAATTTAAATTATTTCTTTGGTTGTTCCTCTTTGAATGAGCCGTATGGTTGCATAAGGTTTTCGTGACCATGTGGAGGCATGTTCGTATCATGCCTTAAAGTTTTGGGGGTTGCGTTCCACTGGATGAAATCGCTTTAGTGGTCCTTATGAGAGTCTATTTGGTAACTCAGTCTCAAATTTGAATGGTGTTCATCCAGGAAATTTTGAGATGTTGGTTTGGGGCTGGCTGTGGTTTTGAAACCTCGTGGTCGGGTCCCTCCCTCAGTGCCCCTTTGTGATGGGTTGTTTGGTCACCATCGAGAATTTTTCAAAGTTATGTATCCTCTGTTAGTTCTAATGGCGGCGAGACCCACGACGGGTCTCGCACAAAGGTCTCTGGAATAAATCGCTGTTGGCCTTTCCTTAATGGTGGGGATTCCACCCGGACCTCCTCATGTTGGTTTTCTAGTCTTGCCTTGGGAGTTGGGAGGTTCTTAATGGTGGGGAGACCCACATTGGGTCTCGCAAGAATGTCACTAGAATGAATCCATTATGGATTTTCTTTAATGGCAGGGAGTCCGCTCGAACCTCCCCATGTCAGTTTTCCAGTCTCGTCTCGAGAGTCAGTGAGTTCCTAATGGTGGGGAGCCCATCGGGCCTCCCCATATTGATCTTTTGCTTCTATTTTTAAATATGGCTTTGTGATAAGTGATAAGAGTGTTCCGTGGATGTGGTTTGACCTTGTTTGTTCATTCTAGACAAATGTTGTGGTTTTTGTTTAATAGTGCTTGAGATGTTTCGGCTTGTAATGTTGGTTTCTAGGGGTGCGAGAGTTCCCTTCCGTGATTAGTCAACTGAAGGAGTTCTAGCTCTTTGGGGTCAGTGACACATATTAGGAAGTCTTTTTATGACTTTTTCTAGGATGTCTTTGAGTCACTCTCTCTGAGCACGATGTTTTTGTCTCTCTTTTCTTAGTGTTTATGGGTATTTCCTTTGAACCTTAAGGGAGTATGTTTTTCTGATTTGGGGTTTGGTTTTGGTTGCGGCTTTCTGGGGACGGAAAGCTTTATGGTGGGGAGAATTTTCACACCCATCGTTTTAAAATTACCTATTTTATTAATTTCTAGGAATCGGGTAGTCTGGCTTAAGGCCCGACTTAATTATTGAGTTCTTATTTAAAGAAATGCATGTTATGGTCTTGAAATCGTTCAGCGCACCGCAGTCAAAGCCGCACGACCTCGCCCGACTCACCCCACGGCCTGCCTGATATTCAAGGAAAATGAATAAAATGTATTGAATAATAAAATGCGAATAAAATAAAAATAAGAAGTGTAATTGGATTCAAGGGACTATTTTAATGAGGATGATAATAACATTGTTTGAGAATATTATTATTGTAATTGATAATGTCAAGAATGAAAATTTTATTAAGTTATCAATATTATAATATTTGATATTATTGTTAACACCAAACTAAGTTACTATGACTTTTTTTACCTTATTTGGTTTTAAAATGTTTCGTCAAGGCGCGGGATATATCCCGGTTAAATTTGATGTTTTTATCGATAAACGAGATTTCTTTCGAGGCGCGACAACATGCGACACAGGGGTGAAGCATAGTTGCAATATCGTACGGCTTCGCCAGCGCCGCAGTGTGAGTCGCCCACTGTTCAATTAATTAAATAAATTGAGTTAATAATAGTGAAATAAAAATTAAATGTTTTGAAGAATAAAAATAAAAAAAATAAGATGAGAAAAATGTGTTAATAGTTTAATAAGTTGTTTATTTATAAGTTGTGTTTTAGTGATAATAATAATATTATTATTATGGTTTTAGTTTAAGAATATATTTTTAATAATAATAACATTCTTTTCTATTGGTTTACTTTTAGTTTTTTAGGGTTTCTTTCTATTCTTTTTTTCCCTTATCCCTCCCCTCACTCTCTCTCGTTGAAACCCTCCCCCTCTTCTTTGCTGGATCGCGCCGCAGTGCCCCCCCTTGGAACCCTCTCATCCCCTGCTTCGCAGCACCGCCAGCCGATCCCCTGCCTTCTCCCTGCGCGCTCCTAGCCGCCCCTTCCTCTCCCTCTCCTCTTCCGTATCGGACACACCCACCTGATTCGAACCCCCGCACAACAACCTCGCCAGACTGCATACCTACTTCCTCATCGCAGCCCCCTCCCGCTGGCTCCCATGTCCAGCGCCACCCCCCTGCTCCCGGATCACGCTCCCCCTGCCTCCTCGCTACGGCTGCACCACACCCCGGCGCACTGCACCCCCTCTCTCCATGGAACCCCGCCGCGACCTCCCTCCCAGCCGCGCCTATGTCTGGAGACCTCCCTCTTCTGGTGCTGTGAACCGCCTCCCCCTGCTCCATCCGGCGAACACCCCCCACCCCTCAGTTAGGTCTTCTCTTTGCTGTTTTTTTCTCTTCTTTTGAGTTTCGTTGTTTTTTTTCAGAGGGTATATGTTCTGATTTTAGGTTTTAATTTTAGGTCTTTTGGTTTTATCTTCTTGTTTTAGCGATAAATTTCGTCTCTTGGTGATGCGATTGAAGCGGAAATGGGATTCTCTTTGTTGTCAGGTGTTTGTACATGTTGAGGTAGGTGGTTCCATTCCTTTGCATCATTTGATTAATTTAATATGTTTATTTGATTTTATAAATATGTTTTATGATCTATTTTGGTGTCGAAAAAATATATTTTTGAAGTGTTTGGTATGCGTTCAATTGGATAATGAGTTATTTTGGTGTGTTAGATTTATTGCGCTCCTTTGAAATTAAATTAAGAATTGTTTGAGTAATTAAAAACAGGTCTTAATATGATTTTGAGTGTGTTTTTGATGTAAAGTCATGTTGCGCTTCTTATAAGTGTTTCAAAAATTGTGTATATGGTTTATTATGTTGCGTGAGTAATGCGAAATACATTTTTGAGGGGTTTGACATGTTGTATGTTTCATGTGCGGGGTTAGGGTGATTTTTTGTGTGTGCGAAGTCATGTGCGACTTCTTAAAATTATTTTATAATTTTTCTTAGTACTTTATTTAATGGTGAAAATGGTTGTTTAATTGTGCAAATTGTTTATTGAATTTTTAAGTGTGGCAAATGATGTTTGAAGAAAACTTTGGTGTGCATATTATTTCAAAATGGGAATTATTAGTGGAAATATCATTTTTATGAACAATTAGTATTTTGTAACATATGAGACTTGTTTGAGCACAAGGGAAACCCTGGGTATCTAGGTGGGGGGACCAGAACTAGTACGCTGGTGAACGGTGGGGTTTTGACCATGGTTCACATAGCATGTTTGACGTGACAACACTAAAAAACTATATTGGAGATGATTGGGGACCACTAGGTTATGGGTATGCTCCCTACTAGTGGCTCGTGCAGGAGAACAAATATTCTTCATGGTTTCTTTTCACCGAGGTACGAGGTTTTAGGGACCCACAAGAGTTAGATGACCCTTAGGGGATTTAACCATGGTGCTCTACTATTCCTGACAAGGTGCCCTCTGTCGGCATACGGAGGACCACTCGGGTGTGTGCGTGAGTTATCTTTATAAATTTTACCTTCTGCTTTAAAATAATTATTGAAAAAAATGGGTTTTCTTAAAGTGTTCATTTTCACTTTTATCATGTAAATGTTTTCCTTAAAAGTGTTTTTTTCTAAATATATATTTTTGAATAATCTTGTTAAATTATCTCTTTGATGTTGCGGCATGGAATCTTTTATTTGGTGATATCCTACTGGGCTTTTAGCTCACACACTATATACACCCTTGGGTGTATGTAGATTCTGTTTCTTCTACTTTCCAGGTTGTGAATTCGTGTGCAGTGATGGTGGTTTATGTTTCAGATGGTCTTCTCATGCAGAGTGGTGTTGTTGTGGCCCCACTTTTGCCGGAAGGTTTGAGTTAGAGTTTTAGTTTCTGCTGTCATCTTTTCTTTGTAGTTATTGGTTATAGATGTAGACTTTAAACATGTTTTTATTTTAAGGCCCTGTTTGGTTGTCTATTTCCAGTTTCAGTTTATCTGTCTTATCAGTTTCTTTGTGTTTTCTATTTCGTGTAAATCGTTCCCATGAGTTAGTTTTGATACCTGGGCACTTGTGCCAGCCTGTGGGGATCAAGAAAGCCCTTCGGGCCATGTCACAGACCGGGTCGGGCACCAGATCACCTGGTATGGTTCGTGACACAATTGTTATCCCAATCCTCTCCCCCACATTCTATTGATTTTATACTCACTAAAAAATATCCAAAGGTTTTTTATGGTTTTATTTAAGAGACGACTTCTAAATAGACAATATTCTCAAATTATATCTGTCAATACTATTACTCTATTACCTACATAAAATATATTCCAGAAAACATAAAATAATTACATATATATAATAAATATATTATTTTTTTGATAATGGAATTTTCATTTTCCTCTATCCCCACAATTTATTCTAAAATGAAAGTTTTTTCATCATATGGTCGGTTCACTGCCCCATGAACAAAAAAATCCACTTTACACCATCACATAAACGGTTGGATGAAATCAACTTAATATGGTTTAAAATGGTCTAAATAATTATATGATATTATATTTCTCATTATTTAATGGATATATGGCCATGATATTAAGATAAACTCAATAAGTTCATCATGATAGAAAAACCCACCTATATGAGCTAAGCATATAACAATAACACATACACCATATAAATCATGTCTATTTAGAAATAAATTTGGATAATAATTACTTTATATAATTTTTTAAACTCATTAAATCAATTTCCACATATCTATGTAGATATGGTACCAAGCATATTAACCCTTATAATTTCCTATAACTAATACGACCTTGAAAAAATGACATGAACAACCTCAAGATAGTGAATATAGACTTAGTATCTCAATTAAATGTCCCAAAAAAACATAAAATACTAATAATAAATTATATACACTTGAATAAGGTTCTCTATAAATGGTTTAATAAATACAATTTGATCGTTCAAAATGTTTATTGAAAGTGAAAAACGATTTCAAACCTGAGGTAAGGGATCTTTTTGAACCACCCTATTTTTTTAGACCGTTCCTTTTTATCTCTATATAACTTTATATCTATATTTACCATTTTATAATGATTCTATATTCAATATATATTTATATTAAATATATAATTATCTTATTCAACCTTTCTTTACTTATGTAACACATGCCTTACGTTCATTTATCAACACCTTCTATAAAATAAAACCCAATAAAGGGGAACGTTTCTATCCTTTAATATTTCCATATAACAATATTTTAATGTTTTCAACCATTCACAATTTTATAAAACAACAAAAATTTTAGGATTAAATTTTTTTGTATACCATTAGTTTTAAATAAAATTTGATATTCTTTCCTTCTTTAAAATTCTTTTACTAATTCCATAATACACCATTTTAAAGGCTCAATATTATACCAAATTATCTACCCTTTCACATGAAATTGTATTCAAAGGAACTCATTATTTAAGATGTATTACTATTTATTCAAATATGAAGATCAAAAATATTTAATTCCTTCTTCTATTTTTAAAATTTATGAAATATACATTGATTATTTTTTGAGGAAATATTATGTAACCCATTACTTTCCAATGGTGTTTCTTCTACTTATGGATTATATTTTCTTCCCTCATGTGTAACACATATTCATGTAAATTTTATGATATATGTTCTTATACATCACTCAAATTCATTGGGTAAAGTTTATATATCATGAGATCATATGTATGGGATTAAGGAGTAAACTTAACCCAAGATGTGACTCTGACCACCATGTTATGTTATGTTGGAAGTGAGCCTCAACTTATACTTATTTAATGTTCTATATTGTTATAACATTCCTTTGATTCTAGGATATTATGACTAAATAATATTTATTTATTTTATATATATTATTATTGATGGGCCTTTTATTTTATGATATTATGTGATTCCATATGGCTCACATGAAATTTTTTTATCATGCATATTCCATTGTTGGGATTTATACCACACCCCCTTATTATGTATTCCATAGGTTATACTATATAGTTTTAGAATCTCAAAGGGTTTTAGGATAATTTATGGATACTAAAATAAATATTATATGTTTTAGTTCAATTTTTATGTAATATGAACTTAGTCCCCTAAAAATACTAGAGCTTTAGATCTTCAGGGATTTTTTGTGGAGATTTATGTCAAAAAAATATTAATTATATGTGTAAGAATAATGTTTAATTCTCCTCTACCTTGAATATCATGAACTCAAAAAAATAATGATAATGAAGAGGCATCCCCTACCATGGATTGATGATTTGTTCAATTAGCTATGTGGGGCCCAATACTTATCTAAGGTAGAACTTTGGGTAGGATATCATCAATTAAAATTGAAGATAGTGTATATTCCCAAGGCTTCATTTTTAAAAATTTCGAGCACTATGAGTTCATAATAATTTCCTTCAGACTCATTAATACACGAAAATCTTCATGGAGTTAATAAATAACATATTTATAGATTACCATGAAATTTTCTTTCTGGGATTAAATATAATATTCTAATATACTCTAAAAGTAGGGAGGATTGTAAAGCGAATTAGAGCCTAGTGGTAAAGACTTTTAAAAATGAGAATTTATATGAATTTTTTATAAAATTTGAGTTATGGATGGAGAAATTTATATCATTAAGGCATTTTATCACTAATAAACATATATCTATGGATAATTTTCAAGATAAAAGAAATCTAGGAGTGTCCCATAAAAATATTTGTAACATAGATCCATAGTTTTCTTAGACAATTTGTGCACTATTGATGATTTTTTATGAACTTATTATGATTCTAAAACCCATTGGACATGATAACTCATAAATAAGTGATTTTTTGGTCCAATGGATGTGAAGTGGGATTCAAGGAATATAAAAAGAAGTTTATCATTTCAGAAGTAATCACACTACCCTAAAGGGGGAAATTTTCCTATCATATAGTGATTCTTGACATAAGGTCTTAGGTGGTGTACTAATTCCAAATGATAAAGTGGTAGCCTATTTCTCAAGGCATTCACAAGTTAATAAGTAGAAATTTCCAACACATGATATAGAGTTAGCTGTAGTGGACTTATCATTGAATATTGGGATTCAACATATCTATGGTTAGAAGTGTGAAATATACATGGATCAGAAGAGCCTAAAGAAGATATATTCACATAGAAGTAGTTTATTATGTGCTAGAAATGATGCTTAGATCTGAACATGGACTATGACTACTAACATTATTTTCATCCTAGGAAGTAAAATAAAGTGACATATGCAATATTTTTAAAGGATCCTGAAACCTTATCAATGGTGTGTATTGAGAAGGATCTAATTTTATTAGACTTGTAAAGTATGTATATTCTATTAATAAAATATGGAATATTACCCACCCTAGATCAAATTATTTCTCAAACATATATTTTGGAGAAGATAAAGGATTCTCGAAGGTATTATGTGGAAATAAATAAGAATGTGGAAGCAATAAGAAAAGATAAATCCTAAAAATTTCAAATTGATGAAGAAGGAGTTGTAAAATTTGGCTCATGATAATGCGTACCATCAAATCCCGAGAAAAATAAAGAGAGGTTTAATAATTCACATAGATTGACATTTTCTACCCACCAAACGAGTATGATTATATGTATATATATCTTTGAGATAACTATTTGTGGGTTATTATAAAGAAATATATCATAGAATATAAATGAAATTTCTTGTTATTTTGATAAGTGGTGGAATAAATGAAAAATTACATTGGGATGATGAAATAATCACACATAACTATTTGTAAATGTAAAAATATTACCATGTATTTTTTCATGGGTTTTGAAAATACATCTAGAAGAAATAATTCTATATGGGTTATAGTGGATCATCTTACAAAGTCTCCTCACTTCATTTTCTTCTAAGAGAACTTATCACTAGATCAAATTGAAAATATATATATTAGATAAGTGGTGAGGATATATGGAAACTCACTATTAACATTATCTAATTAAAATATAAAAATAGACTCAAAATTATATAAAATCATCCAACATGTTGTAATCATGGTTTTGAACTACAATATGACTCATCACACTTATAATGATATCAAATCTTTGTAGACTATCCAGAAAAATGAGGATATAATTAGGAGTTCTTTAATGAAAATGAATGGAATGTTGGATAAAAATAAACCTTTAGTCTAGTTATCATATGATAATATCTTCCACTCAATCATCGAAATTGATCAATATGAGGACCTTAATGGGATGTGGTCTAGAACACTTGTGTGCTAAGATGAAGTTTTGAACACAAGTTGTTCAGATATGAAATGGTTAAATAAATGGAAGAAAAGTTCAAGTCTATTAAATAAGACATAAATTTATCTTAGAGTTGACATAATATCTATGATAAACATTTTCATGGATAAATATAGATTTTGGTTGGAGATAAAGTGTCCACATTCATATCCCCATGGAAGAGAGTCATGATATTTTGGAAGATGGGAAAACTAAGTATTAGATACATCACCCCCTTTGAGATTCTTGATCATATCAGAGCTATGAAAATTTTACCAATACTCCCACCAACCCTATCTAAAGTATATGATGTGATCCACTTATCCCTCTTGGGTAAGAACATATCATATCCTTCACTTATATTGATTTCTTTGGTGGCACAGGTAGAACATGATCTCTCTTATGAGGATAAGTATGTGATATTTGGGACCATTGAGACAATGTTCTATGTCCCAAGGAAAGTCACTCATTCAAAGTAATATTTCAAAATTTTAAGTATAATTATGTTACTTGGGAACCAAAGGAAGTAATAAAATAGAAGTATGATCATCTATTTTCATCTTAGTGGGTGAAATGAAATTTCTAGGGTGAAATTTCATAAAGGGGAAGAATATAACAACCTAAAAATTTATTATATTAGTAAATTAAGTCATGTTTCACAATGAATATTTTTACTAATTTTTATAATATATCAACATCAAAAGACTTTTATATGTATTAGGAATATTATAAACCATGAAATAATGTTGACTATAAGAGATAGGAATAGTATAGGGAGGTGAATGAAAAATAATATTTCACACACTAATGTAAAATTTACAGGACCTAATTCTCCCATAAAGATCACTCTAACTATACATAATTGTAAGAGGAAAAAGTAGCATCACGAATATGGTTGACATTGTTTATGGGAAGTATGTAATATTATAATCAAAGTAGTGAGTGATGGGTCATAAGAATGTTGGAGTATATATAGCATGCAAAGAGAAATATGACCATTAGGATCTGACTATTACCTCAAAATTGTAGTGTGATTGTTATATGACCATTGGAATAGCAATTTGACCATTAGGAAAGGTAATATAACTATTAGAATAGTATATTAACGAATGATATTATAAAATAATATTATGGTATGTTATAAAATTAATTTGTTTGAAATTTACATCTTGATAAAAATGAATGATTATTTTAAAAATGATCAAATATGTGTTTTTAATTTCTAAAATACATTTGTTTTATTTTAATTTTTTTATTAATACAAAAAAAAATTAAACAAGGTTTATTTTAAAAAAATGGTTTTATAAAATAATCTTAATTTTCATCGTAATGATAATATAATTTTATGCCACAATAATAAATTCTTCAAAGGGTAAGAAAAATTATTATTACATAAAAACAAGTATTTTCCAAATTAATAGAGATTTAACATAAAAATTAAATTTATCATATTTAGAAAGTTATTTTTCACAGATTGGATTTCATTTTTTGAACCTATAATTCATAAAATGGTTAGAGTGATTTTGTGTTATATTTTTCTAAAATAGTTGAATTCTGAAATATATAGAAATATGATATTTAAAATTGTAAGTTAAATACATGAATTAGGGAGTCATTGATGATGTAATGAACCATTATCTCGAACTCAAATTCATTAATTATTTTATATAGTAACAAGTATCAATACTATTGGTATTCTTGAGAAAATGTAATAAGCTAATAAATATTATATTCAAAATAATATTTATCCCCCCTTATAAATGTCACCCACCCCTTCTCCTAACACATTTTAAGGCTTGGATATATCAAAATTTCTATCCAAATATCTTCCCAATTCCCCCCAAATTTTATATGTTTTGGTAGCACTAAAATACTGTCCCTTGGTTCTATAAGTTTTATTCTAAGTGAGGGAATCCAAAGAGGTAATATTATCAACTGATCTCTTTCAACACCTTCTATCTCACAGTTACTCTACATATCTTTTATACAATATGAAATAATCAAAAAGTATAATAAATATACAGAAATATTATTTTTTTAATGAAATACAAATTTCAATACTCCCCACTTTTTTAAGAAGGTGGTACCTTGGTCAATGACCAATGCACAAATTATTATACAAAGAAAAAAGAGTCACATGAGTTTGAAAGACATAATCATATTACACTACTTGTCATAAAGATGGAGTAAACCAACATGCAGATCATACAGTTAGGTTATGGAATGTATGACTCCCTTATTTTCAAGACCCTATGAAACCATGTTCCATTCTTGAAAGATATCAGTGACGATGTATCTAATCAACAGAATCGAAAATAGGTAGTTCATACAATGGGTTGTAAGCAGCAAGGAATAATACACCACACCATTCCAAATATCCTATATAATAGTGGTAAAATAATGTTCAATTAAAATATGGTTCCATCCCTTTTTCTTATCAAAAGAAATGACATGTATCACACTCAAATTTCCACTTCCAAAGACGAGGCAATTCTCTAGCTGCCAAAGAAGCATCCAAGACACTGTCCCAGGTGGTTTTTGAAAATAGTACCATAACCTGAGGGTCCCAGACTACCTTTAGAAGAACCATCAACATTTAATTTAATATAACCTGAATGAAAGGCCTTACAAAAGACCTCAAAAGTGCATCTAGGTTGATGATAAATTCCATCAATCCGAAGTCATCAGAGGATCCAAAAGTCTGTAACATTTTTTTCACAATTATACTTATGAATCAAGGCATCTTCCAAAATGGAAATGAAAATACACATCCAACCTAAATTTAGACTAGATGAGCAATTAATATGAACAAGATCATTTCTATCATACTAGTTCACATGGAGGTGATCAACAACAGTAGTTAAAAACATATTCTTGATTTGCTGAGAGGTTTTCATATACACACAATACATTAATTGGGAGATGATTTAATTAATAAGTAACCACATGCAGTCAAAAATGTCAAAAATATAGTTCCAAAGAGCAGAAGTTGTAGGAAAAGAAAGAAAAATTTGTTTAGTATCTCAACTATGTTGGTTATAAAGAGGAAAATTAGAGAAAATATGAATCCCAAAATATTTAAGAAAAACCTCAGTGGGGACTGTATTTTGAGAAATACCCAAAAAAAGAGTAAGCCTCAAAGTCATAATCCATGGTTTGTCAAAAAAAATTACCAATAAAAATTATTATTATAATTTTAAAAATTGTGGTTATAAAAATTTTTGGAGTCTAAAATGCCACTTTGAGAAGGTTCCAATATTAGGAAATCTTATGAATTGTAATAGGGATAATTGTAAATAACACGAATAATGTTATCAGGAATACTAATGTTATGAGAATTTAAAACATCCCTGATAGTGTAGATAGTGTGGTCTGGTAGAATATTGTGAGGAAACATGGAGATTAAAGGAACACTAGTTATGTTGTCCAATTAAAATTTCATGGAAGGGTCGGTACTAAACATCCATATAGAGTTATTCATGATGTTGGTAAAAGTTTTCCTAATGGGAAGCCAAATGGATGGGGTAATATAATTCATATTACCCTTCCTTAACTTATTAAGGAATCTTTTTTGGGAAAGAAATGGAATCAGAGTTATTGTGAAGGAGCCTCCAAGTGAGTCTAGCTTGTGAAGAATCATGAAAGAGTTTATGGTTTTTAATGGCTAGAACTCCCTTATCTAATGGCTTACAACAATGAATTTCACTTTCCATGAACAATGAATTTCACTTTCCACCAATTCCTCCATGGATGGTTTAAATTAACATAGAATAGTTTAAAGTGTTATAAATAAGTATATTTCAATTTATATCACATTTTAGAATGGATATATATCCATAATCATAATGGATACCCAATAATCTTAGTATGGTCAGAAAAATCACCTAAATAAATTACACATATAAAAATAACACATATACCTTATAAATCACAACTATTTAAAAAAACTATTGGACAACAATAACCTTCTTATGTTTTTTAAACTTATTAAATAAACTTTATAAAATATATCAAGTTATGTTAGAAAACCATATGAACTATCATAATTAACTATAACTAATATGACCTTGGACACAAGACATGAACACAATTGAGAGAGTGAATATTGAAACAAAATACACATTAAATGACTTTAAACTAACATAAAATATTAATAATAACTAAAATATACTTGAATAAGTTTCTCATTTAAGTGTTTAATAAATCTAATTTGATCATCTAGGATGTACAATGAAAGTGCAGAACAAATCTTGACTAGAGATAAGGGAAATATCTAAACAACCCTCCTTTTTGGGTTATGCCTTTTTATCATTACCTCAATTTTTTTCTCTATTAAAAATTAGGGAATTATTATTAATTCCATATATATTTGTCTTACATATATATATAGATCTTATTATCTCTTTATTTTCTATGGTTATACAAGCCTTACATTCATTTCTCAATACCTTATTTAAAATCAGTCCCGCTCAAGGGGATCTTTTCTCTCCCTGAATCATTTCATGTGACAATATTTTAAAGTGTTTTAGACATTCATGATTTCATAAAAAATATATATTTTAATTTGAACCATTTTTATACCTATTTTTCATAACAAATTCCATAATATTTCCTTATTTAAAATCCTTTTAATGATTCCTTAAAACATTATTTTAATGGTTCAATTCTATACCCAATTATCTACACTTTATAATCCATTTTCCTTCCATTTAACTCAATATTATAGAACTTGAATTATTTATTAAAATATAAAAATCCAAATTATTTAATTCCTTCTTCTCTTTGGAGTCATTTTGAAATATCCTATCATTATTCCTTAAGGAAAGATTATGTTACCCATTACATTCCATGGGTATTTATTTTGCTTATTCCTTATGTTTGATTCCACCATATGGGACACATATGCATGTACATGTTATGATGGGTTCACCTAGACTGTTCTCTACCACATTGGGTAATGTTTATATCACATTAAATGATATTTATGGGATTAGGGAGTAAACCTAATCCCAAATGGGTCTATGTCTACAATGTTACATTGTCTTTATAGTGAGCCCTGACTTATTTATATTTCATATTCAATATTGTTTAAATATTATTATTTTGAAATGATATTATTATTCTATATTCCTAATGTCAATTTTAATTTTTATCATTCTAGATCCTTGTCTTTTATTATATCATGTTATTCCGTTTGACTCATATGTTATTCTTTATTAACATGCCTATTCGTTTACTAGGATTCATACCTCACCCCATGTATTATATATTCCACAAGTTATTTTGTGTTGTTTTATAATATCAAAGGGATTATGGATAAGATATGGAAACTAAAATAAATGTTCTATGTTTTAGTTCAATGCTGTTGTAATATTGTTTAAGTATCATTAAAATACTAGACCTCTATATCTTCATCGTCGTGATTGTGAATTTTTATGTTAAAAAATCATATAATGATATGTTTAAGATAATTGGTTCACTATAGTTAGTATTATATCAAGGTCTATTAATTTTTGGGGATTATAAGTGGATGCAGAACAAATGTACCTTAATAACCACAAATGGGATTATTGGCTATTAACATGATCTATATCAGGTGCCCAATAAAGTTTCATCTCTACACACCTAGTTTTACCATCTTAGGGGATATGCATTGGTAAATTCTTAATCTCTTTTTTCACCATTATGAAAGAATATAATAGATTTTAGGTTAGAATACATAATAGGAAAATTATCCTGGATAAAATAGATTAAAACTTAGTGACTCATAAGTTAGGATATACATTCCATTTATATTCTATTCCTTCTAAGTTCATTATTTCACTATTATATTTTTATTAGATAAAGTATTATCATCCTTAATTTTCATTTATTTTATTGAACAGAAAATAAATTGGATGAATCATTCCAAAAAAACATTGTGATAAAAATTGTGATGATCTCCCTAATTATTTAACTAACTTTATGGGATTTGGAGTTGAGAACATCATGGAAGTACTAGATAAACTAAATAAATTTATGTATAATAAATTGAATAATGTCAAAAAACCTCTTTCTCCTTAGAAAGGTAAAGTTACGATTGGTTATTTTATATTACCCAAGCCTTTATTTTTTGGGATACTCTAATAAACACATATCTAAACAATGGATTAATTCAATCGAGTAGATTTTATCTATCCTCTGATGCTCTAAATAATAGTAAGTTGTACTAGAAATTTGTTACCTAGAGGGACAAGTTGATAAATGGTGGGAACTAATCAATAATATAAAACCAAAATAAAAAATAAAATCCATGGAATGGGAAGAATTTGAGAAAATAATTTTCAATAAATACTTTTATCAAAATTCCCACATTAAAATAGAGAGGGAATTCCATTGGATAAAGAAAATGGAATATGATTCTACTGGGGATTATATGAAAACATATCAAGGATTTCACGATATTCCTCTTTCTTGGTATTCAAAATATAAATTAAAGTATATAGATTCTTTAATGGATTAATGTTGGGTATATGAAAAAACTTGGTGATTCAATACATTGAAATCTATGAAGAGAGTGTCAATTGGGCTGTAAAGTTTTACATGAAGATTGGTGATTCTTAGTGGTCTTGAGGCTATAGAGATAAAAGGTAAAAAATAGTGTTCAATTTAGGAGGATTTATGGATAAATCACTTGAATAAAGAGAACCCAACTACCCACATGTCAAAAGTGTGTGAATAGGAATCCTGGAAACTTTTCCAAGGGAATGGGGAGATACTTCATGTGTGAAAAAGAGGGTCGCAAATCTAATCAATTATGAAGGGAGTTAAAGAATCCCACCAAAGAGATAAAGGAAAATAAGGTTACAATCATACCTCAACCTATAATAGAGTATTTCAACACTAAGGAAAGTAGGAATTATGTAATCTAATGCCCTAAGATAATAGTTTCTGAAGATAATTAATGAAAACCACCTTTAAGTCCAGGAGAGAAAGGATGGGATTATGCTATCACTACTGATGTGGTGGATCTCAATCAAGATGTGGTGACATGTATTATAGATATTCATTCAATAATAGAAAACATAGTATCTGAATATGTCTCGAAATATTCATTTATATTATAAAAATTAGTATAACTATTCAAACACCACCTCAAAAATAGTGGTTGTGTTATCTTGGAAATAACATTAAAATTATTGAATACAAAGTATATAACACATCACCCATGAGAGTTTGTGGGATGAATATATGAGGATACCATGTTATACTTCCTTTAGTATAATTTGATTCTATATTAGGAATATATTTGATTCCCTAATATAAAGGCAACAAAAATATCAAAAGTGGGAAATCACACTCCTTATCATGAATCATTCCTCTATTCAATACAAGTGTAAGAAGGTTCATAAATATCCTTTGAAATCTTAATCTAAATCATGGATCTTATTGCCTTATAAGAATTTATATCTATTTAAAATTATTGATACAGGGTAGAGAATCATGCTTGAAGACATTCCAATTTTAAGGGACCATACTAATGTATTATCTGATGAGATTTCTAATAATTATCCTAATAGAGATGTGGAGTTCACACTTGATCTTATAAATAGAGATCTAATAATATAAAAAAATCCTTATTTAATGACCCTTATGGAATTTGAAAAAATAAAGAATAAAATTCAGGAGAATCTAGATGTGGGTTTCTTACACCTGAGTGCTTCACCATGGGGTGTGTCAGTTATCTCTATAAAAAATGATGGGTAAATGTGACTATACAATGATTATCAAGAACCCATAAGATAATGACAATGAACAATTTAATCTACCACATATTGATGATTTTTTGAATAATAATGTGGGTCCTAATACTTCTCTAAGGTGGAACTTTAGTTAGGATATCATCAATTAATGGTAAAGAAGAAGGGTATTTACAAGCCAGCCTTGAGTCCATGGAATATGCACAAAGATTTTATAAAAATTACATTTAGACTCACTATTTCTCAAATAATCTTTAAAGACTTTTTGAATAGAGTATTAAGATATTTCATTAAACATTTTTTTGTAGTCCTATAGATGATATTATGATATATTCCAAAAGTAAGGAGGAACATAAGGGTAATTTTAGTACGGTGCTAAAGTCATTGTGAGAGGAGTTATTATTTAAAAAATTATAGTAAATGTGAGTTTTTTTTGGAGTAAGCAAAATTATAAGGGCTTGTTATCACAAAAAAAGGGATATATATTAATCCTTCAATGAAAAAGGTGATTAAAGAGTGTCACATACCACCATCTCTAATATAAACCTATAGTTTAATGGGACTAGCTTGGTACAATCAATGATTTGTGAGGAACTTATCAAAATTTTCAAACATGTTGAACAAGGTTACTTGGAAGGAAGTAAATTTTTTTTGGACCAATGAATTTTAAGAGAGATATAAGGAATTTAAAAATAGGATTATCACTGCACCATTTCTCACACAAGCCTCAATTGGTAATTTTTTTGTTAAACCATGATACTTCAAAGATGGTACTGGGTTGTGTACAAATGAAATATGATAAAGAGGTATCCAATCACTCAAGGAATTTTAGTGTAAATGAGTATAACTATAAAATTCATGATATATATTTGGATTTTTTGAGATCCAAAATAATGATTCGAATGAATTATCTATATAAATAGAAGGTTGAAATATATATAGATCATTAGAGAATCATCTATATATTTTCTTAGAAAAATCTTAATATGTGATAGCTAATATGGTTACAGATGATTAGGACTATACTTATCAATCCATTACAATTATGGGAAGGAAACTAATGTGGCAGATTCTATTAGTATAAAAGATTCTACAAATTTATCATTTATGATAATTGAGAAGGATAAAATATTTTTAGGATTTCCAATGATTGTCACAGAAGTCATAAAGGAAGAAAAAACATACAACATAGATAAAATGATTTTTAACCATCCATTCTGTAGAAGAAAAAGGATTCTCAAAGGAGAGATGTATAAATGTAGGAGAAGGTAGAAATTATAGGACAAAATAAAACCTCAAGATTCAATTTTTTTATAAAAGGAGTTGTAAGATTTTAGTTACAAGTTTGTGTACCATCAAATTTAGAGATAAATATTGAGTTATTTAATTATGAACATAACTCGACATTATCTATACACCTAGGGAGTAGAAAGATGTATAGAGATCATTAAAATCACTGTTGGTTAGATAATATATTGAATTAAATCACATAATATACATAAAAGTTCTTAGTATTTCAACAAGTGATGGATATAGGAAAAAGTCCAAGGAGATGATGCATCCATTACCCATACCTATATGGAAGTGGGAAAACAAAAAAATGGATTTTTTCATGGGTGTTAAAATGTCATACTAATGAAATTATTATATATAGATTATAATGGATCATCTTAAAAAGGATGATCATTTCATTACCATCCAAGAGGACATACCACTTAATACTAATCAAGGATATACATTAGAGAAGCTATGAGGCTTCATGGAACACTTCTATCATCTGTATCTGATTGAGATTTTGATATTCACCACAAAATTCATGAAAACTCACCAACATGATGTGAACAAAAAATTGAGCTTTTCCAAAACCTATCACCACTATATCTATTTAAAAATTGATAAAAATATCTAAAAACTAGAGAAAACATTGACTGTTTTCTCTATAAAACTTATAGGTGGATATGGTCAAAATTTTCCTTTGGTTGAGTTCTATACCAATAATATCTTTCAAAGAAGCATCGAAATGTCTCCATATAAATCCCTTTATTAGAAGATATTTATAGAACCTAAATGATGGTATGAAGTTACTGAATTACATTTATTGGGACATTAAATGGTTGTAGAAATGGTAGAAAAGGCCAAGACCATTTTGCAGCACCTCAGGGCATCTCATAGTCAACAATAGGGCCACGTTGACCATCATCGATAAGACCTATTGTTTGGGTTTTGAGATAAAGGACTCTTACAAATATCTTTATTTAATATAGATGATATTTGGGAATAAGATAATGAAAATTCCTAGATACATCACCCCCTTTGAGATTCTAGATCACATCAGAGTAGTTGCCTATCGACTAGTGCTCCCACTGACCTTATATTAAGTAGGTGATGTGTTCCATGAATCCCTTTTGAAGAAGTAAATACCATATCCATCACATATACTGAATCCAAAGGTGGTATAGTTAGATCATGACACATTTTATGGGGATCATCTTGAAATGATCTTGGATAGTTGAGACAAAATTTTATGAAATAAGAAAACTCAACCAGTCAAAGCACCATGGTGGACTGATAAGTTTGACGATGCAGCATTTGAACCATAGGAGGAAATGAAGTATAATTACCATCTTCAATTTTCATTTTTGTTGGTGAAATGAAATTTCAATGATTAAATTTATTAATAGAGTAAGAATTTAACGATCCAAAAATTCATTTAATTAGTAAAAGAACTCAATTTTTACTATGACTATTTTATTATCTTTCATAAAATATTCACATAGATAAACTTTTATAATTTATAATATCATTAAAAATAATTAAATAATGTTGAATATAATAGATTATAATACTTCCAGGAGGTAAATAAGAAATAATAATGTACATACTATTGTTAAACATCATGTCCCAAATTCTCCCAAGAATATCACTCCTTCCATAAAAACTATAAAAATAATAATGAACACACATATATTTTATTTTCTTTTTTATGATAAATAAAAAAAAAATAAAACAATGTTTTTTATAAAATGGTTTTATAAATTAATATAAAGCTATATTGTGTTGATAATATAATTTTATAAGACCATAAATAATATTTCAAAGGGTCTTAAAATTGATCATAATAATAAAATTGGTATTTTTATAATAAATAAGGATTTATTTAAATTAAATTTCTCATATTAAGAGAATTATTTTAAAAAAATTGATTCTATTTTTTAAATATAGACATTGAATAATGGGTTGGGAGATTTTCTTGGAATTTTTCTATAATAGTTTAATTTTTAGTTAATATTTAAATATGAAAAAATGAAATATTTAACATTATAAGGTAAATACATAAATTAGTTAGTCATCAATGATGTAAGAAACCATTATCTCAAAATGTCATTCATCAATTACAATATATAGTCACAAGAATCAACCTATTGGTAGTCTTGATAAAATATAATAAAATAGTTAATTTTACATTATAAAATACTTATATCGTCCTCGTATAAATACATTCTATCATCACTAAAAGATACCACTATGAGGGGAGATACATAATGACCCTAGAGACTAGTCACTAGTAGGCCCCATGTTGGAAAATAACACCAAGGGTAAAAAAATCTCATGTTATCAAAGGAATTACTATATAAAATAATTTTGGATCGCTAGATAAGATGAATCTTCCATAAGATACTCTATGAAAAAATATAAAAAGAAACCAACACCATCCTATGATGAATGTATAGTAAAAGTTATAGATACAAGTATCCATATGTAAATAAACTAAAGAAAATATAATGTAGCAACACCAACACTATCCAAAAAGATTTGATCTAGTATTGTCTGCATGATCTCTACTTTATATAAACAGGGTGAGCATACCAGTATACTCAATAAGAATACTAAATTTTCTTGTGATCTTGTGAAAGAAGCATACTAATGCACCCATGATCAAACACAAGAACAAAAAACACATAAATAAGTCAACTATCCATCCTATCCTCACCAATACATTCTTAACAAACAACAAAATCCATGTATAATAACATAATAAGAAGTATATCGATAAAGGGAACCCCACACTTATTTACCACTAATTTTCCACTCTCACACCCAAATTTAATATGTCATAAGGCCCCTATATAATATGAATAAAATATACCACCACCACACAACACAATAAAATCATATCATGCTTGCAGACACATGGGACACCACCCCATAACACAATCACATGTCATCATTCCATTAGACACTCATTCAATCAAATCACAAACAAAACCTGACTAATAGGGTATCATGAATATGAGAGACAATAACCTCATTTTCACCTTCTACCATGCTTTAATCCCACCTTAAACATCCCCATAGAACATACATATCACACCTCACATGTAAACACTTGGTCCACCACCCCACATCACGGTCATATCATGTCTCATCTAAAAAAAACACGGGCCATCACCTAGTGCACCAACAAACCTCTGTACATCGTAGACCTCACATATCTTCTCTAATGGGGGGGAGAGAGAGAGGGAATGAGTGTGTATCCAAACATCCATCCTTATTACTAAGATGATAGAAAAACACCCCCTATGTAAAAATATGGGTGTTAGAACATATTGTTTAATATGGGTGGGTTCATATAGAAATAAAAAAAATATACAAGAATATACATATTTCCACACACAATACCAACATATGGGTTCACGAAAATTTCTGAAAAACTCACAACATCTCCACTTTTACCATCACCTCTAAATTCATAACACTATGAAAACAACACACCTCATCTCACAGAACCAAAAAATACCATTATATTTCCCATTAGTTTCATTATTTACCAATGACCAAATTTAACCACAGAAAACATCACTTATTTATTACATAGTCGATACCATCCCATTAACCTAACCAAACCCCAAAAATTTCAATCATTATTAAAAAATTATTCCATCAATACTCAGGTATCTAGCATAATGAAATCACACCTCATAAACCTCTAAAAATTCCCATCATACCATTGAATCATCTCTCCCAAATAATAGCCAACAGACCATAACCTCAATTCCCCAAAAGAAATTCCAAACAAACTATCACCTCTCTAGACCAAAATTATGACCAAACAGACCATCATCTCACCACCAAAATAAGATGACCAAACAAACAATCACCTCACAATCCCAAAATCATGACCAAACAAACCATACATCACTCACAACATGTTACAATAATTTGATCAATCTAGAGATTACATGCTGCTGAAGTGATTTCTAGAGATAGAGACTTTATTTATTTGTGAATACTGAACATCTTGTTCTGAATTTCTTCATGAGAATCCAAATGTTTCTGAGTACATTTGAGTTCTTCCAGGGATAGGAAGACAGAGGTGTCGACTACCTTAAATTTCAAGGAATTTCTTGCTGAGGAAGATAGAGGTCCCGACTTCCTTGAAGTTGAGGGATTGCGAGGATAGCAAGACAAACTCTGATCTTCGTATCGAGGGATTACCCTAGTGTGGGTAAGACAGACTTTATTGAAAGTATAAATCAAGGGACCTTTATCCATGGTTGTTGGATACCCTTCTCTTTGGGTTAAAAGACTTACTACTTGTTACTTGTAATGTTTCATGTTTCCGATACATTTTGATTGTTGAGGAAGTATAACTATCTTATAGTTTCTTACACTTTTACACTCTGATTTAGTAAGATTATATACGCTTTATGGTAGAATCTTTATCTTTGTAAAAAAAAATTATAATACATTTCCAGATTCAATTTTTCAGAATCGCATTCTCAGAATCATATTTTCGGAATCATGCAAGTGTGTAGAACTAGAGGTTTTGTGAATTACCTTGTTTAACCTTGTTAAAAATATTCACCCTTAAAAGTTCCAGAGAATATTTAAAGAATACAATTCACCCCGCCCCCTCTTGTATATTGAGCATCTACATTATCATTTCGATCCTACAATTGGTATCATTGGAGAATATCATACTCCATACAAACTTAACAAACCCATGAGTCCCCCATCTTGTAGGCCCTAGGTTGGAGGCTGGCTCTGAGGGTATAAAAATATAATTAAATTGGAGGCATTACAATCTATAATAATATAGTATTGATAGATAAGATGAATCACCCACTAGGAACTTCATGAAATAATATTTAAATAAACCAAAACCATCCCCCAATGCTTGTACAAATAAAATAGGTACAACTAAAAGTATCCAAAAGTAAATTCCAAAAAGTAAATCTAAAGTGGTAGCACAAAAACTATCCAAAATGTTATGAGACACATGTCACAACCCGTCCTCGGGTCCCGTGCCTTTACTACTCCAAGCACGCCTTCCATAGGCCTGGGGCTAGCGACTAGCACCAAAGGCATAATTCTGGGAAAAAAGCGAAGGCATTGCCTTTATAAAGTAAACAAATACAATAAAGTTCACAACTGAAAGTAAACACTAAGTAATAGTGTATACAAAATATAGTGCATAAAGAAAAGGGGGCTGGAAATTCAAGCCCAACATTAAAGTACATTACAACTGAAAAGCTAGTACAACTACAGTAAAGTAAAACAGTAACTACTGAGTCGTCCTTTAGGAATCCCACCTGAAGGGTGGGTACAGATGGCCTCCTCAGCACCCAGGTCCATCCGTCGGCTCTGAGTATGTCTTTCCAAGTGGTCCACCTCTGGGTACCATCTATCTCTATAACTCTCTACCTCAATCAGTGTTGTCCATCGTCTGCAACCAACACAACCTAGTGCGGGCATAGCTCGTGTAGGGGTGAGTATAACGATACTCAGTAGGGACCCTGAGACCCCCGAAGGTCTCCCAGAATTCACGAAGGAAAAACCACAAAGGAAAGATACAATTACGAAGTATCAACAAACCTTACTTAGGTATATTCCCATACATATACCTAAGTTATCAAGCACACCCCGACTCCAACTCTCGAGCCCAAACACAACCCAGTCCACACAAGAAGTAAAAATAATCACATCCATGATAATGATTAAAAGTTAAGACTTAGATCACACAGGTTTACATATCTTGTATAGTGATAGAGATGATCATATGTAGTCACTAGATCATCTAAGCTCTCGAACCAACGTAGGATCCAAGTATAGAAGTCGTCACTATTTAACCCATGTAGGATCCAAGTACAATAGTCATCGTTGCTGAACCCATGTAGGATCCAACTACAGTAGTTTTCATGGGAAAACACACGTAGGATCCAAGTACAATAGTCATCATTTCCAAACCCACGTAGGATCCAAGTATAGTAGTCGTTTCTACCAAACCCATGTAGGATCCAAGTACAAAATTCGTCACTGTAGAACCCACGTAGGATCCTAGTACAGAAGTCGTCGCAGTAGCAGCCACCTCTAGGGCTCCCGCACACAGGACACTCGATTCCTGGAGGGTTCTCTCCTCGAGCAAAGGGGTCGATACATCAACTATCACGAAGTCTAGAGTAGATGTATCCCAAAGTTCCATCTCATCAAAAGGAACCTAACGCGATAGAAGACACGTCAATCGGACGCCCGGTATGAGATTTATTGGCTTTTCCATTCTAGGGGCCTGGATTGAATTACGCTCGTTCCAAACCCAGAAATTTTCCAAATTTCTCCAAAACTCACTTAGAGTATCGAAAAAGTACCGATTCATCGCGAGGACCCGAGTGCCGCAGACGGTGCGTCAATCAAACACACGGTCTAAAATATTTTCGTGTTTAAGCGAAATGGGCCTGACCCGTCAAGCCCAGGGGGCTGGCGGGTCGGCCCGACCCGGGTTGGCGGGTCCAACCTGATGGGGCATGGCCTAGCCTGGAGGTTGTGGCCCAACCTGCACGAACGGCTTGACCCGCGCGAGGGTGGCCCGACCCGCATGGCAGGCGGCTCGCCCTGCACGGCAGGCCGCAGAGTGGGGGGGGGGGGGGGTTGGGGGGTGCGACCCCCCTGTTTCCTGTAACAGAGGCACCAAGCGGCACCGCCTCTCCTGGCCAGACGGCCAAAGATAGCATGATTTCTCCGATGCGAGCACCCCGCACAACGGGTTGCTGTCCCCCCACACGACACCTTCAGGTTCCGCGACTTCCTTTAACCCGGATGGCAGGCGGCCAGCTGGTTTGCCTGCCGAAGTGGCCTGACCAATGCGGGACGTAGTTCCTCTGCAGCACGGTGCAAAGAGGCACCTTTGTCTTCTGCCCAGCCGGCCGTTGCTAGCTGGCTGTTGCCAGCCGGCCGTTGCCAGCCGGTTCATCTAGCAAGCGGCCCGCAGATGCGGGCCGAACCTCCTCCGCACGACACTTGCGGGTGCTGCGGTTCCCCAGCCCGACCGGCTACGACCAGATGGTTCGGTTAGTCTGAGTGGCCTGTGAAAGCGGGCCAAAGTTTCCTCCATGTGGCTGGTGTGTGGTCACCACTTCCAGTCACCATCACCTCCAATCACCACCGTCTTCGGTCGTCGTTGCCAAAATAATAACGAACCAACGGGGGGTCGTCGGGCCGTGTTCATTTGGCCCGCACCCTCCATGTTAGGCGATGTCAAAAGGCTGAAAAAAATCCAAGGTATTCAGCGAAGAATGAGTCACAATTTTATTAAATTAAAATTGATCATAACCTCTTACCTCATTTTTCATTTGTAGATGAATTTGTGGTGTCGTGGCGTTAATTCATTAACGTCGGGGAAGAAGGAGAAGTTAATCATTCTTCGGTGGTTCTTTGTTGGAAGAATGAAGCTCTCCTCTCTCCAGCCTTTCCAAAGGATTATTCCAACCCTCAAAGAAAATATAGGTGATCTCTATTAATCCTTTCGCACAACAACACATGGTTGTGTTTAATTAAATGAGGCGACTCATTTAATTAATTCTTAGGATTGGTTCAAATTCAAATCTTAGAGGAGGTGGATAGTCTCAATTAATGGGAGGAGGTGTCAAATTAATTAAGGGGTGTTAATGGGGAGTTTTAAGGGAGTTGAGGGGAGGTGAAATGTTTGAGTTTGTGTGGACCCCACCACACATTATCCTCTAATGAGAGGTTATGTGGGGGTGGGCCTCACCACCAACCTCCCTTTGGACATAAAAACTACCAACTAAATAAAAGTGTGCATCACATCAATTTCATTTAATTTATTTTGAAACCCCAAAATTAACTTCTGGTCTGTATAAAATGAAACTGCGATAAAGGTCCTCTTAAGTGAATACCAGTGTTACAGTTTTATCTGTGTCCTCAGATTTCAATTCCGAGCACCGGTTCAAAAGATAGAAAAACCCGTAAGTACGTTTATTAAACGTACCCAAAAAAAAACTTCAGAAATTGATTTTTGGCACACCGGGCCTCAGAATCAGGCGCCGTTAGAAAATGAGGACTCGTAAAATCCCAAATAATTTAAGAAAAAATTATCCTTGAAATTTATGGGACTTTACATTACCCCCACATCAGGGCTTTACATCCCCATAAAGCTACAACACACACTAGGAAAACAAAAAAGGGTACTGAGAATGCATCTGAGCTTCCCACTCCCATGGGCTCTCCTCGAGGTTCTCGTGCTTCCAGCGAACGCACAACAGAGGAATCGACCGTCCTTGTAGGATCCACTCTTGTCGATCCTCGATCTCCACAGGGACCTCCGTGAATGTCTCCCCGTTATCGATGTCCAGCTCCCCGTGGTCAATGATGTGGGACGGGTCGTGCACGTATCTCCTCAACTGAGATACGTGGAAGACGTTGTGCACCCGGTGCAACTGAGGCGGAAGGTCTAGGCAGTAAGCCACCTCGTTTACTCTACTGAGGACCTAGAACAACCTGATAAAATACAGAGATAACTTTGAACCATGGTGAAATATCCGTAGACCTTGTCGAGGTGAGACCCATAAGAATATGTGGTCTCCATCCTCGGACTCCAGTGGTCTCCATCTCTTATCAGCATACGACTTCTGTCTGCTCTGTGCAGTCATCATCTTCTCTTGGATGATCTGCATCTTCTCTATCATAGCCTGAACCATTTTTGGTCCAATAAGTGCTTACTCCCCTGGGTCAGTCCAGCACATAGTTGATCTTCAAGGTCAGTCATACAGTGCCTCGTAAGGGGTCATCCTGATGGTGGAGTGGTAAATTTTGTTATATGAAAACTCTACGAAGGGTAAGTGATCCTCCCAGCTATGACCAAAGTTGAGGACACATTCATGAAGCATGTCCTTGAGATTCTGAATGGTCCTCTTAGTATGACAATCCATCTGAGGATGGAAGGCGGTGCTCAAGCGAAGCTGCATGCCAAAAGCCTCTTGTAACCCCTTCCATAGCCAGGAAGTGAAACGAGCATCTCAATCAGAGACGATAGTCTATGGAACACCATGAAGCCGTACAATCTCCTAAATGTAGAGAAATCTCAAGCTCTCTACTAAGCCCTGCACTCTGATCTGTAGGAAGTGGGCCAACTTGGTGAGTCGGTCTAAAATCACCCAGATTGAGTCGTGTCCTCTGGATGTACGTGGAAGCCCCATCATGAAATCCATGGATATTCCATCCCACTTCCACTCAGGGACATCTAAGGTCTGTACCAAGCCTACTGGTACCTTATATCATCCCACATTTTGGTCACATAAACTTTCATTACATTTTACAAAACCGAGGATCTTTAAGGTTTAGTGTCTTGGAATCCCAGAATTTAAAACATGAAAACATAAAAAATTATTCTTAATCACTTGAAAGGACTCTCCTTATATTTATCCTAGGTTAATTATAGCATCTCATAACCTGGGGACTTACATCAAAAGAAAGGGTGAGTAGAAGGCCCAGTAAGAAAAACAAGGGGAAACATTTACATGTGAACTTGAGATGCATCAACAATGTCATGAAAAAGAACTTTAAGGCATGAGAAAGAAATCATGAGGCATATCATAATAAAAATAACGTTTTTCATAACATGAAGATGTGGCTACAACATTTAACAAAGACAATCATTTCTGTTTCACCAATGTCCACCCCCAAGGATTCAATAAAAATTACCAAGGTTATTCACCAATGTATCAGTCAAAATGGTCATCTCTAGAGATTAAGTCTTTACCCAATGCATTGGAGCGCTATCAGGGCGCACCCTTAATTTTTATATATTATCATGTGATCTACATATATCATCATCAATAATTTCATAAACAACCCATATAGCATCAAAGAAATGGGTTTCATCTCATAATCATAATGTTTTAAAAACTGCTTTAAAGACATGATCTTTATGTCACTTTAAACCCACGGAAAAGGAAAGTAGGTCTCATGTATGTAAATCCCAGAATTTAAAATAGAACATTTTGGTATATATGTGAATACCCATTTAGAAGAAAGATATTTGAGTATTCACTTAATAAAATAAAATAATTTGAGGAAAAGAGAGAGACATTTGAGATGGAAATTTTCCAGCATAACGGCTATGCATCGGGGTTTTAGAAAACATTGAAAAGAGAGGGGACATAGGTCACCCACTCATAAATGATCCAAATAACAGTAGATGGACATAATATAATGGATATAAGAACATGGTAATGAAATTTTAAAGACATACCATATGAAATGAGAAACATGCAGGGAATCCAAAAAAAAAGATTTCTCTTATGAAAATTCAGCAGCCTAACGACGTCACTTAAACTTCAACAAAATGAATTGAAGAGATCAAATAGGGTCTCTCATCATACAAACATAGAGGATAAGTATGATATATATATATATCATACCCCAACATAATAAAAAGGAACTTGAAAGACTTGACATGAAAGTAGAACTTTGAAAAATGAAAAAGGTGAAAGAATCCCTTAAAAATTCGGCAGCCTAACGACGCCACTTAAACTTCAACAAAAATGAATTGATGAGATCAAATAGGATATCTAATCATATGAACATAGAAGATAAGTATGATAGATATAGAGATCATAACCCAACATAATGAAAAGTAACTTGAAAGACTTGACATTAATGTAGAACTTTGAAAAATAAGAAAGGTGAAAGAATCCCTTAAAAATTCGGCAGCCTAATGACGCCACTTAAACTTAAAAAAAATGAATTGACGAGATAAAATAGGGTCTCTCATAATATTAACATAGAATATAAGTATGATAGATATAGGGAGCTTACCCCAACATAATAAAAAGGAACTTGGAAGACTTGAAATGAAAGTAGAACCTTGAAAAATGAGAAAGGTGAAAGAATCCCTTAAAAATTCGGCAGCCTAACGGCGCCACTTAAACTTTGTTAAAATGAATTTATGAGATAAAGAGGGGGTATCTCATCATATGAAAAAAAGGGAGTAATAGGAATTTAAAATATCATCCTCCAACATAATATCATGGAGCATAAAAGAAATTACATAAAAGAGATTACCTCAAAAGAAAGAGAGAGGTAGGATCCCTTACCTTAAAAGGTAACTCTTAAAACTCAAAGGTTGGGACCTTAAGGGCTTGGGGGCACCTTGGGAAAAATACTTGGGAGGTATTGAGACCATAGATTCTTTGTGGGAGAGTTGGGAGTCTAATGGATGAGAGGATGGCTTGGTATTTACAAGGAAAGTGAGGGGACAAGGCATTAATGGCCAAGGGACACCTCATTAGTGGTTTTGGCAAAACCATGGGCTTGCCCATGATATTTTCCCATGTTATTGGACATATGGGTCCCCCATACAATAATTCATCAATTTTGGTAAGACAACCCTTAAAATATCTAATGACATCATCATGACACAGTTATGATGTCATTAAACATACCGAAACCCTAAAACTGTATTTTCACTATTCATCGAAAATTCAACTTTCTCGGAAAAATCCCAAAATTTCACCTTAACCAAATATCTATGATCTGATTTCAAAAATGAACTCCATTTTCTAAAAATAATTTTCTAAATATTTTTAATTTAATTTTTAAATAAATACACTATTCACCTAAAAAAACTAATACTTGACTAATAATTTATGAAACCGTTATTTAACCATTTTATTGAATCACATTACTTAATCAAGGTTCCTAGATTATATTAATACTTTCTTTATGTGATATTACTAATCCATTTGGTCACATTACTAATCTTAAGCATAAAATCACTATTCATAATTTTCTATTCATCAAAAATTAAGTTGATCTTATTAGACTCTAAATTTCGTACTGAACATAATTGTAGAAGACCATTTTATGAAAATAATTACACATTTTTAATTATTTACGGTTTACATAAATTTTTTTAAAATATCCTTTATCTAAAATTCCTCAAAAATATGCATACTATATTTATCCGGACATTTGAAAATTCATAAACATAATCATAAGATGAAATCAAAATTTTTATTTAAAACAAAGGATTTCACAAGGCAGTTATGGTCTCCTTACATATCCCCTTATCACACCAGCATAGGTCCTAAGTGTAAGGTGTGCTAAGGTGAGAGAATTCGAGGGAGGCTCAGCCAACATCGCACGAGTAGTAATTTCTATCAATTTGAACTTCTCACAAAGGTGATTACGTTCTAGCTTCACATGATGAAGTTCGGCTTGGGTTTGGTCCAGAGCAAAGCCCAGTGGTGCTACCTCCTTCCCATGTTCCGTTAGATGGGATTCGATTGGCCCGAGACTACTGCATGAGGCCATCGAATCTTATTTCTATATTAATTAACCAAGGTCACTTGTATTTAGAGACAAAAGTTGCAACATTTAGTTTTCAACGGTCATACTGTCTAATGGTATATAATAGTCAAAACCCAACAGTCTCATTTTTATTATACTCATGTTATCAAATGAAATAGTTTTGTTGAGTATGAAAAATAAAATAATACACAAAATTAGGAAACAAGATTTATTCAAAATTTTGGGCCGTTACAATCCTCCCCCCTTAAGAAATTGCATCCTCGCAATTTTTAAAATTGGGTTTTGAAATTTCATTCAAAGTCCCACATCAGAAAAAGAGTCAGTAACACTATTACATTAAAATAAAGAAAAGGAAGTACAAAGGCCACCCGAGTTAACCCATACTAGGATTCCATGTAAGAAAACATGGATATGGAAGAAAAAACAAAGGTTCAAGTTCTGAGGGAGAGTGATAGAAAACATGATTAGGAGAAAGTTAAACACAAGAAAATTACAAACTTATGATGTGTGTAAATGGTCTTTGATTACCCGGTAGGAAACTTAAACCAACAATGTTTTTTACGTTCCTTTTAATAATTTTAAGGAATTCATTTACTACATAGAATAAAAAAATAAGGAAATATACCTACCTTCCAGTAGATTTTCATCCTTTAATAATTTTCTACAAAAACTGATCTTTTCTTTAAATGATGAGCATTAAAAACTACTTGGTCTCATCAAAGCACATGAATTATCTTATAGAGAATCACATAATTCACCAAAGATTAACTATCTATTTCTTATATCTTTAAAAATTATCCCAAAATAGAATGGGTAAGATAAATGACTCTTAGAAAAGAAAGAACCCTAGAGGAAGGGAAACTACTTTAAATCTTCAATGTTCCACGGTACTACCCAAAGTTCATCATAGACCATTCCATAAATAACTGTTCTTAAAATTACTCAAAATAAACCAAACTAAGATTGAATCCCAAATAAAAGAAGGACTTGATAACATAGTCTTACAAGATAAACTTTATCGTTCATCTCTAAGAAACATCAACCACTCCTAACATCTTATAACAAAAGTAACTAACCTAAACATATTTTCCCCAAGATAGGTCAATAATTTCCATAAGTAACCTATAATACCATAAGTTCACCTTAAATTCATTGATTATTCAAAATATAAGTCAAACTTTACTCCTCAAATAAAATACCATAGTAATCTATTTACCTCGATCAAATAGGGTCCCTAAAATAGTGAACAAATTCCAAAATAATAATCATCTTTTAATCCCCTAATAATCTCTGTCATATTAATACGGCAATCGTCGCATTTCCTATCACATGGGTTGTTGGGACATGTTCTTCCATTTCTTACCATTAACTAATAAAAGAAAGTATAATTAGGGGCTTAAATACTTAGCCAATAATCATGAAAAGGAACATAAATCATAGATGGATAAACTTGTAGAAGAAAAGTATACCCTAACTTGTGATCCCCTAGGTCCCAATCTAGGTTATCCATGATCATATATTCTTATGTGAATCTTTATTTTATTTTATCTTTTTTCCTTTAATAATGGTTCATACTAAGATTATGAATTTATCAAATCATATCTCCCAGGAGTGTCGTAACCAAGAGTGCAGCAGGGCCTGTTTTCATGTACTAGTTCCCGTTCGAGTCTAGCTCAAAGCGGTGTTTTCGGGTTTTACCCCTATGTACATCTATGCTAGAGCCACCTCTACCTGCTCGTATCCAGACATGGATGTATTTTCTTGGCAACCCCTTACTCAATACTCACCAAAATACCAGGAATATTTTCTTTATTTAAACTTTTCCATAGGTTTCTTCATTTTTTTTCATATCCTAATTTCCTCAAATAACTAAACCATCCTTTGATACCAACTATAGCATCCCGCCTTTTTGTCACATAAACTTTCATTAAATTTTAAAAAACCGAGGATCTTTAAGGTTTAGTGTCTTGGAAACCAGGAACTTAAAACATGAAAAAATAAAACATTCTTCTTAAAAACATGAAAGGCTTCTCCTTATGTTCATCCTAGGTTCATTACTACTTCTCATAACCTAGGGACATACATCAAAAGAAAGGGTGAGCAGAAGGCCCAGTAAGGGAAACAAGGGGAAACATTCACATGTGAACTTGAGATACATCAACAATGTCATGAAAAAGAACTTTAAGGCATGAAAATGAAATCATGAGGCATATCAATATAAAAATAAAGTTTTTCATAACATGAATATGTGGCTACAACATTTAACAAATACAATCATTTCTGTTTCACCAAGGTCCATCCCAAAGGTGTCAATAAAAATTACCAAGGTTATTCGCCAAGGTATCATTCAAAATGGTCATCTCTAGAGAGTAAGTCTTTACCCAATGTATTGGAGCGCTATCAGGGAGTACCCATAATTTTTATTTATTATCATGTGATCCACATATATCATCATCAATAATTTCATAAACAACTCATACAGCATCAAATAAATGGGTTTCATTTCATAATCATAACATTTTAAAAACTACTTTAAAGACATGATCTTTATGTCACTTTAAACCCACAGAAAAGGAAAGTGGGTCTCATGTATATAAATCCCAGAATTTAAAATAGAAAATTTTGGTATATATGTGAATACCCCTTTAGAAGTAATATCTTTGATTATTCACTTAATAAAATAAAATTATTTGAGAAAAGAGAGAGACATTTGAGATGGAAATTCTGCAGTATAACGACTATGCATCAGGGTTTTAGAAAACATTGAAAAGAGAGGGGATATAGGTCACCCACTCATAAATTATACAAATAACTGTAGAGGGACAAAATATAATGTATATAAGAACATGGTAATGAAATTTGAAAGAAATACCATATGAAATGAGGGACATGCAGGGAAGACAAAAAAAGATATCTATTATGAATATTCGGCAGCCTAACAACGTCACTTAAATTTCAACAAAATGAATTGAAGAGATCAAATAGGGTCTCTCATAATATGAACATAGAATATCAGGATGATAGATATAGATATCATACCCCAACATAATAAAAAGTAACTTTAAAGACTTGACATGAATGTAGAACTTTGAAAAATGAGAAAGGTGAAAGAATCCCTTAAAAATTCGGCAGCCTAACTGCGCCACTTAAACATCAACAAAAATGAATTGACGAGATCAAATAGGGTCACTCATAATATGAACATAGAATATCAGTATGATATATGTAGAGATCATACCACAACATAATAAAAAGTAACTTGAAATACTTGACATGAAAGTATAACTTTTCAAAATGATAAAGGTGAAATAATCCCTTAAAAATTCGGCAGCCTAACGACGCCACTTAAACTTCAACAAAAATGAATTGACGAGATCAAATAGGGTCTCTAATAATATGAAAATATTATATCATTATGATACATATAAAGATCATACCCATACATAATAAAAAGGAACTTGAAAGACTTGACACGAAAGTAGAACTTTTAAAAATGAGAAAGGTAAAAGAATCCCTTAAAAATTCGGCAGCCTAAAGGCGCCACTTAAACTTTTTAAAATGAATTTATGAGAGAAATAGGGGTTATCTCATCATATGAAAATGAAAAGTGAAGTAATAGGAATATAAAATATCATCCTCCAACATAAGAGCATGGATCATAAAAGAAATGACATAAAAGAGATTACTTGAAAAGAAAGAGAGAGGTATGATCCCTTACCTTAAAACGCAACTCTTAAAACTCAAAGGTTGGGACCTTGAGGGCTTGGGGGAACCTTGGGAGGACTCTTTGGGAGGTAATGAGACCATAGCATTGTTGGGGGAGAGTTGGGAGTCGAATGGATGAGAGGATGGCTTGGTATTTATAGGGAAAGTGAGGGGACAAGGCATTAATGGCCAAGGGACACCTCATTAGTGGTTTTGGCAAAACAATGGGCTTGCCCACGGTATTTTCTCATGGTATTAGCCACATGGGTCCCCCATAAAATAATTCATAACCTTTGGTCGGTCAACCCTTAAAATATCTCATGACATCATCATGACACAGTTATGATGTCATTAAACATACTGAAACACTAAAGCTGTATTTTCACAATTCATCGAAAATTCAACTTTCTCAGAAAAATCCCAACTTTTCAGCTTAACCAAATATAGATTCTCTGATTTCAAAAATTAACTCCATTTTATAAAAATAATTTTCTAAATTTTTTTAATTTAATTTTTAAATAAATACACTATTCACCTGAAAAAACTAATACTTGACTAATAATTTATGAAATCGTTATTTAACCATTTTATTGATTCACATTACTTAATCAAGGTGCCGAGATTATATTAATACTTTATTTAAGTGAGATTACTAATACATTTAGTCACATTACTAATCCTAAGCATAAAATCACTATTCATAATTTACTATTCATCAATAATTAAGTTGATCTTATTAGACTCTAAATTTCTTACAGAACATAATTGTAGAAGACCATTTTTTTAAAATCATTACACATTTCTAATTATTTATGGTATACATAAACATTTTTAAAATATCATTTCTCTAAAATTCATCAAAAATATGCATACTATATTTATCCGGACATTTGAAAATTCATAAACTTCATCATAAGAAGAAATAAATTTTTTTTATTTAAAACAAAGGATCACACAAGCCAGATACGGTATCCTTACATAGCCCCTTATCACAACAGCATATGACCTAAGTGTAAGGTGTGCTAAGGTGAGAGAATCCAAGGGAGGCTTGGCCAACATCGCACGAGTGGTAATTTCTATCAGTTTGAACTTCTCGCGAAGGCGATTCCATTCTACCTTCACACGATGAAGTTCGGCTTGGGTTTGGTCCAGAGCAAAGCCCAGTGGTGCTACCTCTTTCCCAAGTTTTGTTAGATGGGCTTCGATTGGCCCGAGACTACTGGATGAGGCCGTAAAATCTTTTTTCTATATTAATTAACCAAGGTCACTTGTATTTAGAGACAAAAGTCGCAACATTCAGTTTTTAACGGTCATACTGGCTAACGGTCATATAATACTCAAACCCCAACAGTCTCATTTTTATTATACTAATGTTATCAAATGAAATAGTTTTGTTGAGTATGAAAAATAAAATAACAGACAAAATTAGGAAACAAGATTTATTCAAAATTTCAGGTCGTTACATAACTGGTGCTCTTCCTTCACTTGCTAACAAGTGAGGCACTAAGAGACAAAATCTGCTACTTCTTTCTTCATAACAGGCCACCAGTGTTTTCCTCTGAGGTCCTGATACATCTTCTCCACTCTTGGATATACCACTAGAGGATAATTGTGAAACTCCCTCAACACCTCCTCCTGTAGTGCAACTGGTACCATGGTACGTCCTCTGAAGATGTTGACGTGCTCCCCACCTTCAGAAAACCCATCAGGTTCCTTCCCTAAGGATATTTGAGCACGTCGCATCTCACAGTCAATGTATCCATGTTGTGCCTCTCTGACACACTGAAGAAGTGGAGGAGTGACTATGAGAGACTAAAGAAAGGATGCTCCATCTCTATCTAGAAAGGATATCTGCAATGCGGCTAGCTACTTCATCGCCTCTCCTAGTAATCCCATGTATCTTTATTAACATATACCACTCCCCATAAAATGGTCACATCACATCATTACCATAGAAAACTGGACTATGGCTCTACTGTATAGCCACATCTCATATCACCCATATACAATTGGTCCATCACATCACAACCCTAATAAGATTAGTAGGGTATGATGAACATGAGAGACGTAAACCTCATTACCTCCCCTTATGATTAAAGACCCCCACTATAAGACACCTCTAAACATGGACATATCAAAACGTTCCTAAAAACACATAGGCCACCACCCAACATGATGATCAAATCAAATATTTCCAGAAAAAACCTGGGCCATCACCTAGTGCACTAACTTACATATGACCATCACAACCTAGGTTTATCTTCTCTCTTGGAAGAGAGAGTGGGAAAGAGTGGGTAACCATACACACATCCTCACCACTGGTGTAACACCCCAATATTTCATAGTCATTTTCTTTTTCTTTAATTCAATAGCTTGCGCTATACGCCACTCTGAGTTCGAGCTCACCACAACTTACCAAACTAGCCGTTTAAAAGTAGTTATGAATAGTATTAACTGAATTTTAAATTTTATATACTCGATATAATTTTAGAATCCATATTATGTGTTTCTTATAGATAATATAAGAACAAATTCATTTGTTTCAGCTAAAAGAAGTATTTTTAAAAAAATGAAAATTTACCACCTTTTAATGGAAAACCCTTTTTGAAACCAATATTTGACACTTTTATTTTCATAAAATTAAATTCTACTTTATAATCATGACATAAAATTTTTTTTTGGATATTTTTTTGGTACTTTTCTAATAACTTTTTTATTTTGATGAATACTGAAAAATAGTATATTTTAATTGAAAACAACTTTTTTAATCGAAATAATTTATAGTGTTAAATTATGTGTTTGTATGGTTTGAAAGTATAATTAGATTATATTTTTATCATTTAATACAATGTATATTATTATAAGTAATTTGAAAATTAAATTTCACATAAACACATGTCAATATTTTAATAGTTTTTAATTTTTAAAAAACCTGCTTTTAAGTTTTGACAACAGGAATTAATTTTAAATTAATAAATGAAACTTCTTTGTTTTGAATTTGGTAAAATAGAATTCATTTTTGAATTCAGAATATCAAAATTAGCTTAGGGTAAATTTTTGGTATTTTTCTGAGAACATTCAATTTTTGATTAATAGTGAAGAACACTGTGTTATAGTTTAAAACAGACTTTTTATTTAAATAATTATTTATTTTATTTAAATTTATTTTTCATCATAATAGATAAATAATACCTATATAAATTCAATATAATTAATTGAATTCAGTTTATAATAATTTTTGAAATATTAAAATTTTATCGAACTTTTTACCATCTTTACCCACCTCCTAGGAGCATTTAAAAATTTACATAAAAATTAATTTTACCGTGTCTATGAGTGTAATTTAAAAAATTCGACGGAAACGGTTGATATTATTAAGAAAAATGTGGTTCAATAAGATGAACATAATTTTTGGTCAATAGTAACTTTTTTACTTTTATTTACCGTGATTAAAATTAAATAGGCTAATTAAGCGTAAAAATGATATCATAATATCCCCAACATATGTCCTAATTCTATTGGATAAGTGTAATTCGACCAAAAAAACCTTAGGAATAAAATATTATCATTTAGTTCCACATGTATTAGATTAGGAAATTTATTATTATTTTATTTAAAGAAGAGTTAAAAGAGTTAAATTCAAAGTTTAATAACTAAACCATTTTTAATATAGGGTTACAGACAATATATATTCGACTATAAATATTTATTATAAAGATAAAAATATTTTATACATAATGGTTTTTTATTTATAATTTTTATACATTAAATAATTAAATTTATTTATGACACAATAATAATCCAGTAATTAGCTAGTTAATGAAATATTAAAATAATTAATATTATAAATATCCAAATAAATGTAATTTGAGAATTTTTATAAATTAAACTAATTTTATAAGTTAATATGACATGTTAGGGATGTTTAGATGAATTTTTTTCAAAGTAATAATACTGTTATGAATTTAGCAAAACAAAATTCCAAATAGTGTAAAAATTGACATAAAAGTGTTTTTAAAACAAATTTTATATTATTAATTGATATTCTATTCCAAAAAATCTATGGTTCAGTAAAAATTCTTATATAATGATAGTTGTATCATTAATGAACCACTTGGGGTTCTATTGAAAGGTTATTGTATGTTTATTTACAATATAATATAAAAAAACACAGAGACAAGGTAAATGTCAAACTATTTACCTAAGAGTTAAATTTAAAATATAAAGTTAATATAGTGATCCAAACCTATATAAACCTAATTGGTTGAGTGGTTTTTGACCCATAATCACCTTATCCTTTAAATAATTCATTTTGGAGCCATTAGAAACTGACAATAATCTTAATATAAAATTATATTTCTCGCTTTTCCTAAGGTACCCCTCACCCCTCTTATAAAAGGGAACCCCCTTCTCTCTAATTCACACCTTGAATGCCATTAGTCTCGGTCAACCCCATCCCAAATATCCTAAAAAATCTCCTACCTTCATCCTAGAGGCATTAATTTCGTCATAAAGACAAACTAAGGATCCCTTTTGATCAAATCAAAAGGAAGAACCCAAAGAAGAGGTAAATATTTCATCACCACTTTCAAGTTCCTTTCTTTCTCCACTTCCTCTTTCTTTGTTTTTTACATTATAAAATAATAAATCCAGTATCTTCTATATAATATGATGTTATTATAAATATGGTAAAACCATATTCATTATTCTATATATCCTTTGAATGACATCTCACCATACGTGCGTACGTACGGCTTACCATCTCCACGTCGTGGTGTAGTTGTTATTCAATACATTATTATTTTTATGGGTATAATAATGACATATAATTGGTGTAAATAATAAATAAAACATGATAATTATTCTGTATATATGATATACCATCCAATTATATATGATTTTAATATCAAAATAATGATATTGTCGCTCTAGCGTAGGTACAGATTACGGTCTCCATGAACGCGATATGATTCATTAACCATCGTATCCATTCAATAATAATTTTCATTTGATGATTAAAACTAATGTTTAAATACTTCATATAACTTTGTATATGAATAAGATACATTCCATGCATAACAAATATGACTCACATAACAAAGAATATAAAGGAAAATGAATCAGTTAACACCCGAAACGATGATGCTAGTAAAATATTATTAACAAAGCAATATTAGATGATCATATATGATATAGTATTTGTGTATATAATTTTTTTTATAATTTAATAAAAATGATTTATCTTTTATACATGAGGTTAACATACCCTAGACCAAGGAAAAGTACAAGGTAAGGAGTTTCTTATCTTACATTTAATTCAGTGAGATTTCCATTGGTCGCCACTTATTTGTTGCATGTGGTGTATTGTGTACTGAAATTTGATATATATTATAATGATTATCTTTATATTCATGGTATTATATGATTAATTTGTTGGTTATTAGATTTTGGTCATACGACTCGATTGATTACAACGAAGTAAGGGTTTTTAATCTCACTTTTTATTCCCGTGAGATTCATGTTATATTGGCCACTAATTCCTTTTGTGTGGAATATATACTGTCCATGATTGTATTCTAGGTGTAATATAAATTAATTTATTATTATTTAAATATTCATTTTATGATCCTTATTTCATGGGTTGTATGTTTCATATGTTACCAAATCGGTAAGGGAATTTCAAATTTCAATTTCCACTCAGTTGTCTTTACGCATACTTCATTGATTATTTTACTCCAGGATTATGTGTGGAATAACTATTTATTATTTATGTATTAATTTCCACTCCCCTTGGAGTGGCTATACTTTTGATACACATAATCACTCCATTGATAAATTCTCAAGTCATCGATATAAACTTGATAAGAGTAATATTAACTCAATTTATATTCATTGAGTTAAACATCCAAGTCATCGGTGTTGTTTTTACAAGAATATGTGTGAATGTATTATGATTGATTTACACTGAATATCTAATCATATTGAGTGTATTTATATTTTTCTCACATAATTATTTCATTGATTTATCCTTAACCTAAGGATACGATCTTTATAAACAAATTCATCCCATCTTACATTCCATTAAGACTTTTTTGTTGTTATGCGCCAATCCTCTTTTATTTGGTGTATAAAATGTACTTTGACATAGTATATCATGAATCCCATTATTCTCATGATATTATAAAGTTTTGATTAACTCAATTATTTGTATTCAAGCCTCTCACTTTTGGTTAGTAACTCTAACTAAAATATCATTTTAAATATTTTAAAAATGTATTGTTGTAAATCAATCTCATTGCTATCCATGTTTTAAAAATGGGTTTAAGGTTTTATTTATATGGAAATTAATGTTTTCAAAAGATAATTTATTTAAAATTTTCAATGTGTTATAGGAAACATTAATTCAAAAATCTATTTTAACCATTTTTTGATAAATAGTGATACTTTTAAATGTTTTAAAGAAAAAGGGGGATATTTCTCTAAAATAGTTTTGACGATTAACTTCATCTATGTAAATATCCTTCATTATTCTTGATTGAGGTTGATTTATTATAATAAAATCTTTCATATTGTATTTAATGAGATATGTTTCACTGTGGACGGGTTATTTTTATACCATTCTTGGTTTATCGATAAAATATTGACATTTCGTATGCTAGTTTTAATACGAAAGTTTATATTATGTTTAAACCTTTTTATATGAGGAATGAATTAGACTTAGTAAGTGACGGGTGGAGCGCGTTATAGCTCCTTGATGCATCGATATTTCTCATGATACAAACTAGTGTCTTGGCACAAGGCCTTGACAAAATGTTATTTGTATTCATGGCCCAAGGCCTTGACTATGTGGTTATGAAGTCTGGCATTATGCATTCCATCATTATGATAGTGCCTATTGATATTGCATGTGATTATTTGACTAGTAGAATATCCATGTGAATAACTAAATGGAATTATTCAATTTTATATTTTCCATATTATGCTAAAGTTCAAGTTTAAAAGGCTTTTGTCTAAGTATTATAAATTTCCTTAAATGTTTATTCTTATTTATGAAAGTTTCCGCTATATTTTTATCCTTACTGAGCATCTGAGCTCAACCCTTATTATGTTTTATTTTTCTCAGGATGCGAAGAAGTATATTATGACTGACTGGAACAGATAGTCTATTGGATCTGATTGTTGTCTATGGAAACAATGTTTTTTTTAGTTTTCCATTTTATGATGTAATGTAAAACTTATGAATGTATCTAGTACTTCCAAGGCTACTAAAGTAATCGGTCTTTCGAGACTTGATCTTTTGTTATCATTCCAATGATATATAATAATGCACTGACTCTGGGATTCTGGGGTCGAGGCGTTACATTTGGTATTAGAGGAAGTTTAGTGAAAACCTTTGAAACTAGATTTCGATAAACTCTGATTATAACACATATCCCTAAGATAGACTTTGAGGATTAGTATAGAATAAATTCCTAGAATTTTGGTATTTTAGAGATTTTTTGAGATTTCCAGGAAATACATCCCTGTCTGGATTTTAGTAGCTAGAGGAGGCTCTGGTATAGATGTTGCTAGGGGTAAAAACTGAAAACACCACTTTGAGCTAGACTCAAATGGGAACTGGTGCACGAAAATGGGCCTTGCTGCACTCTTGGTTATGACACTCCTTGGGGATATGCTTAGGATAATTCAAAATTTCTTTACAAACCAATTTGAAAGATTTCAATATAAGATGAGGATAAATAATTGTCGTTAATCCAAAAGTGTTTTAGATTGAAAATAAGGTGTTATGATATTCTCTAAATGATTTTACGACTTACACTATGATTTCTTGTTTTAGTCAATGGCTAGATTCCAAGGAAGTCATAGTAACATTGAACATGATGTACAAGGTGGGAACGATAGAGGAAATGACCAACAGAATGAAATGTTGATAGGTGTAAAAGATATCATGTTCATGCCGAATCAGTTTTCCAAAAATATGATCATTAACATATATATTAACCAACTCCAGAACTCAATAAAGAAGAGAAAGGTGGTGAATTATAAGAGCTACAGTAGTGGAGACTGTGTAGAAAAGAAAGCTCAAATTCCATCATGTGGGAAATGTGGAAGGAGACACCTAGGTAAGTATCTCAATGGAACAAATAAATGATTTATGTGTGAGAATGGACATAAAGTAAATAATCGTCGTGAAAAAATGAAGAGTACTATGGAAGAAAATAAAAATGATCCCACGAATCCATTTACAGTCATTTTCCATAAATGTAGGGGACATGGGAATTACTCGAGTAAATTCCATATTCTATTGGATAACCCCTTGGTCAAGGAAGAACCTATGTGGAAATAAATGGATGGTGAAATGTTTTAATGTGGTAGTTCTTTTTGTTGATGGGATTACTTTGGAAGACTTTTCTCTTATGTGTATCCCTACAGTTTATTATGGTAAAATTCTATTTTAGGAAGAATTGTGTTTTCTATTGTTGATATAGTTATAAATTACCATTTGGGTTTATATGATCCTTGAATTTGAGGCAATTACATGTAATTAAATTTTGGGATGAAAATGTGAGGTATGAGATAACATTTGTGGTGAAATTATGTTATAGTAATTTTGAGGAATTTATCTTGTTTTGGGAACATTATAAAATATAGTTTTTGAAAAAGGACAACACACAGACCATGTGACAATCCGTCACATTAGAAAAAGTTGCAGGAATTGAACCCATAACCATAGTGCAATTAGAATTTATCACCTACCATTGGACTGCGTGAAGTCTCTGGTTGCTATGACTAATTATTTTTAGTTAAATGATTTTATTGATAAATAATAAGTTTATTTTAGATCTTATGTATTTTCAAATGGATATCCTTAGTATTGGAAAATGATTTCGGGATTACGTGATTAATGTTATTTTGGAAGACATTTTCTCTGTTGGGAAAGCTATATGCCTAAGTAAAATAGAATACTATGGGATTTCATTTGAGGAGTATTGGTGGATTTTTATCTATGTTTTTATCGAAAATTTATAGCGATTTTTGTTATTTATGGAAATTAGCATCCTATCATAAAGAATATGTGATTAGGTTAATTACTTTTAATTATGTGACTTTAAGAGTAGTCATTGTTATTTGGAAATACAATTTAACGTGGAAGATTGCGTAAACAATTCTCCTATGTTTTGGGTTTCAATATTAGTTTTGATTATATTGATGGATTTTAAGGACAATAGTTTATTGAATGGTATTTATTGAACTTTGGGAATTTTTGGTTTAATTTTAGAAATTAAGATAAGTATTTCTTTCTCCAAAGGACTATCCTTTTTGAGGATCTTCTGATCATATACTAACCATTTTGGTTTTGGTTAATCTCTAAAGACAAGGTAAATATATATATAGTTTATCCTTTGTGGAATATGTGATTCTCTAGAAGTTTATTCTAGTGCTTCAGGTTTGACCAAGTCATCTTGAATACTTATCGTTTGAAAAAAAAGATGAGTTAGTGGTAGAAAGTTTTTAAAGGATTAAACTCTACTTAAATGGTAAGTATATCTCTTTATGTTCTTAGTCAATATCATAAATAAATTCCTCAAATTTATGAAATGGATCATAAAACAAAAAACGTTATCCGTTTACTTTTTCTACAAGGAAACTAATGAGCGTTGATCTCATCACAATTTTGTGATTTTCTTGTTGTTTACTTTCTCCTAATCATGTTTTCTATCACTTTCCACTAGAACTTGACACTTATTTTATCTTTCATATCCTTTTTTTCCTACATGGAATCTTAGTGTGGGTAATCTCGGGTGACCTTTGTACTTCTCCTTCTTTCTCTTAAAGAGATAGTTATATTGACTCTTTTTTCGATTTGGGACTTTCAATAAAGTCCCCAAGCCTAATTTTAAAATTGAAAGGATGAAATTTCCAAAAGGTGGGAAGAATGTAACACCCCAATATTTCATAGTATTTTATTTTCTTTAATTCAATTTCTTGCGCTACATGCAACACCGAGTTCGAGAATACCACGACTTACCAAAATAGTCATTCGAAAGTAGTTATGAATATTATTAACTGAATTTTGAATTTTATATACTCCATATAATTTTAGAATCCATATTATGTGTTTCTTAGACATAATATAAGAACAAATTCATTTTTTTCAGTTAAAAGAAGTATTTTTCAAAAAAAAAATTCAATTTTATCACCTTGTAATGGAAAATCCTTTTAAAAACCAATATTTGAAACTTTAATTTTAATGAAATTAAATTCTTATTTAGAATCAGGACATAAAAGTTTATTTTGGATAAATTTTTTGTACTTGTCTAATAAATTTTATAATTTGATGAACACTGAAAAATACCAAATTTTAATTGAAAAAAAAATTTTTAATTGAAATAATTTATAGTGATAAATTATGTTTTTGAATAGTTTGTAAGTATAATTATATTATATTTTTATCATTTAATTCAATTTAGGTGATTATAAGTAATTTCACATTTAAATTTGACATAAATACATGTCAATCTTTTGATAGTTGTTACTTTTTAAAAAACCCGCTTTTCGGTTTTGACAATGGGAATTAATTTTAAATTAATTCATGCAAATTCTATGTATTGAATTTGGTAAAATAGAATTCATTTTTTAATTCGTAATATCAAAATTATCTTAGGGTAACTCATTTTTAATTTTCTGAAAATATTAATTTTTTGATGAATAGTGAAAAACACTGCGTTATATTTTAAAATCGAATTTTTATTTAAATAATTATTTATTTTTATTTAAATTTATTTTAGGTCAAAATAGATACATAATACATATATAAATTCAACTTAATTCATTGGATTCAGTTTATTATAATTTTAGATATATAAAAATTTTATCGAGATTTTTACCGTCTTTTACCCACCTCCTAAGAGCATTTGCAAATTTACATAAAACATAATTTTACCGCTTCTATGAGTGGAATTTCAAAAATATGAGAGACACGGTTGATATCAGTAAAAAAATTTGGTTCAATAAGATGAAAATAATTTTTGGTGAATAGTAACTTTTTACTTTTATTTACCACTATTCAAAGTAAATAGGGTAATTAATGGTAAAAATGATACCATAATTACCCCAACACATGTCCTAATTCTATTATATAAGATTAATTCGACCAAAAACAACCTGAGGAATAAATTATGATCCTTTAGGTCCAGTTGGATTAGATCAGAACATTAATTATTATTTTATTTAAAGGAGAGTTAAAAGAGCTAAATTCAAAGTTTAATAACTAAACCATTTTTAATATAAGGTTACACACAATATAAATTATACTATAACTATTAATTAGAAATATAAAAATATTTCCTACATAATGGTATTTTATTTATAATTTTTAAACATTAAATAATTAAATTTATTTATGACACAATGATGATGCATTAATTATCTGATTAATGAAATATTAAAATAATTGATATTATAAAAATCCAAATAAATATAATTTGAGACTTTTTATGAATTAAAATAAATTTATTGGTTAATATGACATGTTAGGGTTGGATAGATGAATTTTTTTCGATGTAATAATGTTGTTCTGAATTTAGCAAAAACAAAATACCAAATAGTGTCAAAATTGACATAAAAGATTTTTTAAAATAAATATTATATTATTAATTGATATTATATTCCAAAAAATCTATGTTTTAGAAAAAAGACTTATATAATGATATGTTTATAATTAAATAACCACTTGGGGTTCTCCTAGAAGTTTATAGTAAGTTTATTAACCATATAATATAAAAATAGAAAGAGACATGGTAAATGTCAATCTATTTAACTACGAGTAAAATGTAAATGATAAAATTAATATAGTGATCCAAACCTGTCTAAAACCTATCGGTTGAGTTTTTTTCTACCCATACCCACCTTATCCTTTAAATAATTCATTTTGGTTCCATTAGAAACCAACAAATGATTTTATTATAAAATAATATTTCTATATTTTCCTAAGGTTCCCCTCACCCCTCTTATAAAAGGGACCCCCTTCTCTTTATTTCACACCTTAAAATCCATTAGGATTGGCCAAAGTCTAGAAAAATATCCTCCCAACTCTCCTACCTTCATCCTATAGGTCTTAATTTAGTCATAAATCCTAGATAATGTGCCCTTTTGATCAAATCAAAAGGAAGAACCTGAAGAAGAGATAAATATTTCATCACCTCTTTCAAGTTTCCTTCTTCTTCCACTTCCTCTTTCTTTGTTGTTTACATTATAAAATAATAACTATAGTATATTATATATAATGTGATTTTATTATAAATGTGGTACACCAATATTCATTGTTCTATCCATACTTTTAATGAAATGTCACCATACGTGCGTACGTACGACTTACCATCTCCACGTCGTGGTGTAGTTGTTATTCAATACATTATTATTTGGATGGGTATAATAATGATGTATAATTTTGGTAAATAAAAAATATAACATGATAATTATTTTGTATATATGATATACCATATAATTATATAATATTTTAATATCAAAATAATGATATTGTCGCTCGTGTGTACGTACAGATTACCATCTCCACGAACACGATGAGATTCATTCCCCATCGTATCCATTCATGAATAATTTTCATTTGATAATTAAAAATAATGTTTAAAGAATTAAAATAAATCTGGATATGAATAAGATACATCCCATCCATAATAAATATGACTCACATAATAATGAATATAAAGGAAAACAAATCATTTAACACCTGAAACGATGATACTACTAAAATATTATTAACAAAGCAATATTAGAGGATAATATATGATATCATATTTATGTATATAGTTCATTTATAATTTAATAACAATGATTTAACTATTATACATGATGTTAACATACCCTTGATCAAGGAAAAGTACAAGGTAAGGGGTTTCTTATCTCAAATTTAATTCAGTTAGATTTCTATTGCTCGCCACTTATTTATTGAATGTGGTGTATTGTGTACTGCCATTTGATATATATTATCATGATTCTCTTTATATTCCTGGTATTATGTGATTCATTTGGTGTTTGTTATCTTTTGGTCATATGACTTGATTGATTCAATGAATTAATGGTTTTTCATCTCACTTTTTATTCCCATGAGATTCATGCTATATTGGCAACTAATTTCTTTTGTGTGGCGTAAGTAATGTCCATGATTGTATTCATGGTGTAATATACTTTAATTTATGAGTATTTTCATCTTCATTGTATGATCCTTATTTCATGGGTTTTATTTTTCATAAGATACCAAATCGGTAAGGGAATTTCAAATTTCAATTTATGACTGACCTACAGGGATAGTCTATGGGATCTCAGTGTTGTATATGGAAACAATGTTGTTTTATTTTTCCATTTTATGATGTAATGTAAACCATATGAATACATATAGTACTTAAAAGTCTACTAAACTAATCGGTCTTTCGAGACTTGATCTTTTGTGATCATGCCAATGATACGTAATAATGCATCGACTCTGGGGTTCTGGGGTCGGGGCGTCACAACTGGGATCTTGGAAAAAACACCACTGTGTGAAAATACAGGTGTCATCACATAGTGATTGAGGTAAACAAGACGTGCAAAAAAATAAAAAGGAATATATAAGTATATATATACAACAACACACAAACCCAACATATGGGTTCTGAATAAAAAACTAATCAACCCCCAAAATCCCCAATTTTTCTACCACTAAATTCATAACACCATACATACTATAAGCCACATCTCACACAGGTAACCAATTACACTATATAGACTACTCATTTAATTATTTAAAAAAACTACATTTAACCACACATCCCATTATTTATTTTCTCATTAGTCAATTCTATACCATCAACCAATACATGACCCAACCATTCCAATTATAATTAAAAAATTATTCCCTCACTAAATGGGGATTTAGCACAACATAACCACACCTCACAAGTATATCATAATCATAACAATTTTAATATCACATTGATTCCCCAAAATCCTGAAACAATTATCACATCATAGAACCAAAATAAAGACAAAAAACCATCTCTTTTATTCCCAAAAAAGAAAATCCAATCAAATCATCATCTCACCACCCAAAAAGAACAACCAAAAAAACCATCACATCACCACAACAAAAGTAAGAAAAAATAAACTATACATCACCCCAAACCACATCATTACCACATATCGCCACCCACAAGCACATACACTCATAAAATAAAATCAAAGTACATTTTATAAATTTAACAAATTTAATTTTATTACATTTCACATTATTTTTGGGGCATTATTAGAAAATCCAAAAATACACGGGTAATAATTTTATTTTACAAATATAAGTGGATGGAGAATTTCCATTTGGGGGTGATATCAAAACAATATGAAATTTGGTTTCCATATCAAAAAAACTATAACCCAAGAAAATTCTCCCAAAAACTAATATTTTTTGTGGGACATTCAACCAATACAAACACAACAACAAAATAATATCAATTGTATAACAGAATATGAATTATTCTATTTCCCCCTATGTTTCAATGAACTAATTAATTTATCTTGATTTGGTCATAAAAAACCTTCCACCATAGATATAAAATACTAAACCCCTCTTATATTTTAAAAAAAGTGATGAATAAGGGATTCCATACCTCAAAGAAGCTTTATGGTCTTACTGCACACCACATGGAGAAGAAGAAACACCCATAAACCAAAACTACATGTAAAACCCATGGATCAACCTACACTATGTCAAGGGTTATAAAAAATGTATCCCAACTCAAAAATCAAACAAAATCTAAAACAGTAAAGTGGATTTCCAAAGAGTAATGAAAGGAAACCCTCAGAAAATAGAGGTAAATTCACTGTATATTGCCAACATGCATTCATCGAAACCAATAGATTAAAACAGGTGGAAAGGTTATAGAACATATCCTTAGGGTAACAATGTTTTTTTCCGAAATGAGAGAGAGAGGTGAAACTAAATGAAAATAAATAGGTTCCAAGGATTATAAAATAACCTCAATACTATCAAGTTCACATAGTGTAACCATTTTATGACATGTGATTCATGAGTTTTCCAAAATATTCCAAAATCCTACGAAATTGATATCACCTAATCCCTTATATAATTACACAGTAATAGTTACTTTCATGAAGTAAATCCATTTCTTGGGTTCCAACTAAGCCATATAAAATTCGTGAAACTAGATGGATTCACATACCTCGAACCACCAATTCAGGTCATGTACAACTTTCAAAGAATGAATTATCCACTGCAGCTTTTCTATACCTCTATCCATCATAGAACATCCACACGATTCATATAAAACACCTCCAAAACCCAAAAATGAAAAAGAAACAGGCTGATAAGGTAAAAGAGTTTCATTTAAAAGGGTAATAAGTTATATAATAGTATTAAAATCGGAAATTTTATAATAAATAATGATTTAAAAATAAATAAATTTCTCATATTAAGAAAATTATAGTCAAAAAAATGAATCCATTTTTTAAATATACACATTGAAAAATGGTTCAGGTGATTTATTTTCCATTTTTATGAAATAAATGATTTTTAGTGAATATTGAAATGTGGTAAAATACAATATTAAACATTATAAGTTTAATACATGAGTTAGTTAATTCTAATTTTTAACGCCCTGACCCTAGTTACCCAGATTCGGTGCATTATTACATAACATTGGCATAATAACAAAAGATCATGTTTCGAAAGACCGATTAGTTTAGTAGCCTTAGAATCACTAGATACATTCATAAAGTTTACATTACATCATAAAGTGAAAAAATACAATAATATAGTCTCTATAGTCCACACTCATATCCCCTTAAGAATATACCTGCAGGTCATTCATAAAATATTTCTTCACATTCTGGGAAAAATAAAATATAGAAAGGGGTGAGCTCAGATGCTCAGTAAGGATAACAATATAGTGGAAACTTTCATAAATAAGAATAAACATTTAAGGCAATGCATAACTAAAACAAAAGCCTTTTAAACTTGAAATTCATCATAATATGGAAAAAATAAAATGATATAATTCCATTTACTTATTCACATAGATATTCTACTAGTCAAATTATCACATGCAATATCAATAACCACTTTCATAATGATGGAATGCATAATGCCAGACTATCCTAACCACATAGTCAAAACCTTGTGCCAAGACTATAAATAATATTTTGTCAAGGCCTTGGGCCAAGACAATAGTTTGTCTCATGAAACCTACCGATGAATCGAGGAGATGTAGAAGGCTCCATCCGTCACTTATTAGGTCCAATGCATTCCTCATATGAACAGGTTTAAACATCACATAAACATTCATATTAAAACTACCATACAAAATGTCAATACTTTCTACATAAACCATGAATGGTATAAAAATAACACATCCACAGTCAAACATATCACAAAACCTTCAATACAATATGGATGTTTTGTATCTTAATAAATCAACTTCAAATAAGCTTAAAATCCGTCAAAGGATGTTGACATAAATGAAATCAAAAATATTTGAGATAAATATCAATTTTTTTAATCATTTAAAAATTCACATAATTATAAAATAAAACATTTACTTTGAAAATATCCTTATAATCTTTTAAGAGAATCTTTGAGGATTTTATAATGATGGAAAATAGATGTACCTGCCATATAAGTTAAAAAAAGACATTCTTACCTTAATTATGCCGAAAAGGTTAAAAAGCACCTTGTTTGGAAAATGACAAAAATATTCCTTTATAAACTTCTTATAAAAAGTAAAAAAAGGGTATAAATTACTTTAAACAATATTCTATAAAATATTAATAATTAATTGAAATACATTTTTAAGAAACATGGATGTGGATGATAAAGAGGTCCCTGTAGATAATTACATATAAACAATCTCAGATAATGAAGAGATTGTGAAATAAACCCTTACCTTGTACTTTTACTTGGTTGAGGGTAGGTTAACCTCCCGTATAATGGTGAAATAATTGTTATTAAATTATACAAGAATCATATACATTAATATGATATCATATATGATCTTTTAACATTGGTTTGTTAATAATAACTTTGTATTATCGTTGTTTCGTTATTAACTGAGTCGTTTTGCTTTATATGATTTTTTACGTAATCTGTGTTTGTTATGGATAGGTTGTATCTTATTCATATGTAGAATTATATTAAGTATTTAAACATTATTTTTAACCATGAAATGAAAATTATTATTGTATGGATACGATGGGGAATGAATCTCATCGCGTTCGGGGAGACGATAGTCCGTACGAACGCACGGGCGACAATGTCATTATGTTGATATTAAAAAAATATATAATTGGATAGTATATAATATATAATGAATAATTATCATGTTATACTCATTATTTACATCAATTTTACATCACTATTATACCCATCCAAATAATAATGTATTGAATAACAATTACACCACGACGTGGAGACGGTAAGTCATACGTACACACGTATGGTGACATGTCATTCAAAGATGGATATAATACTGAATATGGTTGTACCATATTTATAATAACATCAAATTATATAGAATATATTGAATTTATTATTTTATAATGGAAATAACAAAGAAAGAAGAAGTGGAAGAAGAAAATAACATGAAAGAGGGTGGTGAAAACATTACCTCTTCTTCGAGTTATTCCTTTTGATTTGATCAAAAGGGATCCTTAGGTTGGATTTATGATCAAAATAAGTCCTCTATGTTGAAGTGAGGGAAGTTTAGAGAATATTTGGATAGGTTTTTGCCGAACCAAAAGGTTTTTAAGGAATGAATTTGAGAGAAGGGGGAGTTCCCTTTTATAAGAGGGGTGAGGGGAACCTTAAGAAAAGCTAGAAATATTAATTTATAATAAATTCATATTCTGTTTATAAAGTCTCATAAGTGACTTATTTAGAGTATAAGGTGGTTATGGGTCTAAATCCACTCAGCCAATTGTCTTTAGACATGTTTGGGTCACTATTTTACCCTTATTTTTAGATTTAACTCTTAGTTAAATAGTTTGACATTTACCATGTCTCTTTGTATTTTTATATTATATGGTTAATAAACTTAATATAAAATGCCAAGAGAACACCAAGTGGTTAATTAATGACATACATATCATCATATAAGTCTTTTTTCTGATCCTTAGATTTTTAGGAATATTATATCAATTAATAATATAATATTTGTCTTAAAAACACCTTTATGTCAATTTTGACACTATTTAAAAATTGATTTTTGTTAAAGTCTGAATAATTTTATTAATTAGAACCAAATTAATTTAATCAACACTAACATGTAATATTAACCAATAAATTTCGTGTAATTCATTAAAAGTCTCAAATTATATTTATTTTGGTATTTATAATATCAATTACTTTAAAATTTCACTAATAATATAATTATTGCATCATCATTGTGTCATAAATATATTAAATTATTTAATGTTTAAAAATTATAAATAAAATACCATCATGTAATAAATATTTTTATATTTTTAATGAATATTTATAATTGAATTTATCTTATGTATAACCCAATATTAAAAATGTTTTAGTTATTAAGATTTGATTTTAACTCTTTTAACTCTTCTTTGATTTAAATAATAATAAATGTCCTAATCTAATCCATGTGGACCAAATATGTTCATATTTTATTCCTAAGGTTGTTTTTGGTCGAATAATACTTAGCCAATAGAATTAGGACATGTTTTAGGGTAATAATAATATCATTTTTACCCTTAATTACCCCATTTACTTTTTATCGTGGTAAATAAAAGTTAAAAGTTACTATTCACCAAAAAATATTTTTATCTTATTGAACCAAATTTTACTCATTGATATTAACAGTGTCTATAGGATTTTTGAAATTCCACTCACAGAAGCGGTACAATTACCTTTTATTTGAATTTGAAAAATCTCATAGGTGGTGGGTAAAATACGGTGAAAAGTTACATAAAATTTTTATATATCTAAAATTATTCTAAACTAAGTCCAATGAATTAAATTTAACTTATATAGGTATTATGTATCTATTTTGACCTAAATTAAATTTAAATAAAATAAATAATTATTTAAAAAAAATTCAGTTTTAAACTATAACCCAGTGTTTTCACTATTCATCAAAAATTGAATGTTTTCAGAAAAATACCAAAATTTCACCCTAGGCTAATTTCGATATTCTGAATCAAAAAATAAAGTCCATTTTGAAAGATAAAATGTATAAAATTTAAAAAAGTGGTTATTACTATTCATAACGGCTAGATTGATTGGTTGTGGTGTGTGTTAGAACTCGAAGTTGCGTACAACACACGCTACTGTATTATTCAAAGACAAGCGTACCGTGGAAGCTTGGGGTGTTACATAATTGAAATAAGAAACTATTAGATAAGGATAAAATGAACTAATTACTATCTTTATTTAAAATAATAAACTATACTAGTACTCATTATCCAATAAAATAAACTAAATAATATTATATTAACAAACACCCCTAACCTTCTATTATAAATACCACCCTCACTACCCATTATCATTACACCTTCTAAGCCAAGGATATTTCCATTGTTTAACCCAATTATCTATAAAATACTCTTCTCCATATTCTAATTCCTCTGGTCTCATCAAAATACCGTCCTAAGGATATTTATGGTGTCTTATAAGAGAGGACATCAAAATAGGTGATATTCTCAACTTATATCTTTTAATAGATTTCCACTCCTACCTAATTCACACCTCTTACATCCAAAATGAAATTACAAAATATTTATACAAACTATAATAAAATATTTTTTTGTTAATGTAATATCCATTTTCAGCCTCTTGAATATTTTTTATAAATTAAAAACTTTTTATAATATGGTTTTTTCACCCCGCCATGAACAATAAATGAAATTTTACACCATTCAATCCGTATATGTTTTAAATTAATGAATTACAGTTTAAAATGATCTAAATAAGTATATTATATATTGTTTCAAATTCTAGAATCGATATATATGAATAATATTAATGGAAACCCAATAATTTCATCATTGTCCAAAATTCAGTCTAATTGAACTAAGCACATAACAATAACACACATACACTATTTTTAACGTCCCAGCTCTGGGTCCCAAACAACGGGAGCCCGGACCTGGGTTGTTCACATGACCTCAAGTGCATTTCCCCAAAATCCAGAGGCTACCGACTAGCAGCGAGGTCCAAGGATTGATAGTGGGGAAACTATGCCCTCAATTTTCAAAGTGAAACGCAGCGGAATACAATATATAAACATGCAACAATGGAAACAATGAGAAATATACAACTGAAATGAAATATAACTAACAATTATACATATAAAGATGAATCATGTCACTAATTCTACGAAAACATCCAGAACATGATACACTGCAATATAATACAATACAACTCAAAGTACAAGGTACATTCAAGCAAAACAAGGTAGAGTAAACAGAATGCAGCAACATCTCAAGCCAAGGCTCAGTCCCATGCTATCCTACTTCTCTTCTACAATCATGTACCTATATAGGGACCCTTTCCCCTGTTGAAACCTGTAGAGATATAGTCTGTTTGGGCCGAAGACATGACCCAAACAAGGTGTGAGAAATAAATCCCAATAGACACCCACCACAGGCCCATGCCTAACTGTTAGTGAAAATGTGCAATAGCTACATGCAAAAGTAAATGGAATAAACTAAGAAGTACTCAGAAGTAACTAACTCTACCAGTTATATTGCCATTTAATATTCATTTAACCATGCCAAGCTATGCTTTAAGTTGACAGGTATACAAATGAAAACCACCACGATGAATATTTATGATAACAATGTCCTCAGACATACAAAACCTTACCCTCAGGTAAATAGAATTGAAACCCACAGGTGTCTGCCCATAAGAATAATGAATAGTTCCTATAGGTATACGAGGTGTCACCCACAGGCATAGAAACTACTGCCCACGGGCACAGAAACTACTGCCCACAGGCATGAGAAAGGTTGCCCATAGGCTAAACGAACAATACCCTTAGGCTATACAAGTAACCGGTCCGAGCCTATCACATAAGAAAGAAATTATATACAATTCCTCTCATAAAAATTTTAAAGCATTATAAAATTCATGGTATACCCACAGGTATTATGGCCAAACGGCTAAACAGAGGAACGCAAGCACGCGGTGGTCCTGGATCCAACTTGTGATCCCAAACAACACTTTTAACTTATCAAAAGTTTATCTTTGAAATTATAGATAACCTTCAGCAAAGGACACAACCTTAAGACACCCCAAACATGGGTTCATAGCACAACAGAACACAAATTCAACTCAGTAGTTGGAAATAAACACTGAAACACCTACCTTGATTTCCCTTGATCGATATACGTGAACAACACCTCCCAAAAGGCCTATGAATGACGTTGATCTGGGATAAATGATCACACATTCAACCTAAAATAACTTTTCCTCAGGAAATAATTGGTAATAACTACTCAAGGAGAAGGAAGGTATTACACGTGTAGTCCAAAGGAGATCAAAGGCTTAGGAATCGGGTTCCCGGTGTGCGGTCAAGAGATCCTCCAAGGTCCGACCATCTTCTCCGTGCTGAAAATGAACCCACTGCCTCCTCTACCAAAAGAGGAGGCTACTTCCCATTTTAAGTGAAAAAAAATACTACACGATGTTTACTCTCAAGTACACGATGTGTAATTTTCATTTTTTAACTATTAATCTGGTGACTTCTTTCCACCGTGGAACTATTCATCTGTCGACATGAGTACACGACATGTATTCCTGAATACACGATGTGTACTATTGCTCAGTTGGCAGCTACCTCCACCGCCTTACTATTCACCTGCCGAAAGATTACACGGTGTGTAAATACCAAGTACATGGCGTGTAGTTGGGTTTTACACCCTTCATCGCCAACATGCCTACATGCCCTGTATACTCATCCCACACGACCAAAGTACACAATATGTGGAAAAGTACATGGAGTGTACCCACAAAATTTGAGATTTTACCCATTTCCCATATTTTCTCAAAAACACTTAAGGAAAGAGGAAAAGAAGAATCCCGTACCTCATGAATAAGAATCGGGTTTTTACAAACTTTCCCCCTTAAATCAATTCGTCCACGAATTGCTCTTCCAATGGTGGAGAAGATAAAGTTGTGACAAATTCTGGCCACTGAGCATGTACGTTGGTCTCCCACTCCCAGGTTTCATCCAGCACTCGGCCATTCTGCCATATCACCTGAACGAGAGGAACTGACTGTCCACGGAGAACCTTCATGCCCTTATCAACAATATGAATCAGATGCTCTTCAAAGGATTCATCGACCTGATGCTCAAGCTCCTCGGGCTGAAAGACGTGAGATAGGTATTATTGAAAACGGCACAGCTGAGATACATGGAAGACGTCATGCATGGACCGGTACCTCTATAGAAACTGCAACTGATCGGAAATCGTCATGACTCTCTCCAGAATCTCAAACGACCCTAAATACCTCAGTGAAAGTTTACCCTATCTCCTGATCTGCCTATGTCCCAACCTCTGCAATACACGCAAGAAAACCTGATCCCCAGCCATGAACTCCAAGGGTCGTCTGTGGCGATCATCATAAGATTTCTAGCGAGACTATGTAGTAGCCATCCGATTCTAAATAAACTAGACCTGCTCTGAAGTCTCATGCATGAGACGTGGTCCCAGTAAAGTTGCCTCACCTGCCTCTAACCAGCACAAGGTTGATCGACATGACCTACCATATAAATTCCTATGAGGTTCCATCTCAATAGTTTCCTAAAAACTATTATTGTAGGAAAACTCGACCAGGGATATGTGCTTCTCCCAAGATCCAACAAAGTCCAGGATTCATTCCCACAACATGTCCTCAAGCACCTGTATCGAACGCTCTGACTGGCCATCGGTCAGAGGGAGGTAAGCTGTGCTCAGAAGCACTTGTGTGACTAGTGCCTTATGAAATCCCTTCCAGAAACAAGACGTAAACTGGGTGTCCCTATCTAAAATGATAGAATTAGGGACCCCATGAAGAAATACTACCTCTCAGATATACAACTTCCCGAGCTCATCCACACCGTAGGTCTCCTTGATTGAAAAAAAGTGAGATGCCTTTGTAAGTTTGTTCACAATAACCCACACAACATCACTGCCTTATGGTGACCTCAACAACCCAGTCATGAAGTCTATCATGACATCATTACATTTCCACTCCGGAATGGGTAACTGCTGTAACAGTTCGACTGGACTATGATGCTTCACCTTCACATGCTGACAGGTAGAACATCTAGTAACAAAACCAGAGATCTCTCCCTTCATACCTGGCCACCAATATTGACGTCTCAAGTCACAGTACATTTTAGTAACTCTGGGATGAACTTCCCAAGCTGAATAATGAAACTCCCGCATCAGCTCCTCATGTATTTCCCCTGGAACCCACACTCATCCATGGAAACACATTAATTCATCATCGCCTATCATCCATCCAGGAGGAGGGACCTCACTTGCCACCGATTCCCATATAACTATGCCTTGTGAATCTGATGGCTGTCTCATCCTCACTCTATCCAGGAGGGTAGAAGTCAAAGCTAAGGAAGAGAGATAGGTTTTCCCCTGACTATCGTGCACCTCCAAATGCATCTCAGAAAACAAATCCATAAGCTGACACTCACCACTGGCCTCTTGTAGTGCCTGTGTTTGAGTCTTCCTACTCAGTGAATCAGCTACTGCATTACCCTTACTAGGTATATATGCAAGATCAATGTTGAAGGATTGAAGGTATTCAACCCACCTTCGCTATCTCAATTTCAAGTCACGTTCGGTAAAGATGTACTTGAGACTTTTGTGGTCTGTAAACACCACAAAATGTTCTCCCAAGAGATAATGTCTCCAACAACGTAACGTTTGAACAACTTCTGCCAACATGAGATCATGCGTCTAGTAATTTCTCTCATGTGGCCTCAACTACTTAAACCCGTACGCAACAAATCGATCAACCTGCATCAACACTGCTCCCAACCCAATACCTAATGCATCACAGTAAACTGTATAGCTCTTCCCTTTCTCAAGAAGTATCAGAACTGGTGCTGATGTCAAAGTTCCCTTCAGCTTCTGAAAGGTCGTCTCTCAAGCTTCTGAACAAACAAACTTTACACCCTTCTTAGTCAAACCCGTCAACGGCGCTGCTAAGCGGGAGAAGTCCTGTATAAAGCACCATTAGTAATGATCCAGACCCACTAAACTCCGTATCTCAAACACGTTCTTAGGATACTCCCAGAAAACTACTTCTATCACATTCTCTGGGTCTACTGAAACTCCTGACTCTAAGATAATATGACCCAGGAAGTGTATCTGATCCATCAAAAAGTGTCACTTTGAGAGCTTAGTATATAGCTGATGCTCTCTCAGTGTACTGAGTATGATCTCAAGATGGGTATCATGGTCATGTCATGGGTGAGATTACACCAATATGTCACCCACAAAGACTACCACAAATGAATCCAGATAAGGATGGAACACACGATTCATCAGATCCATGAAAACTGCTGGTGCATTCTTGAGTCCGAACGGTATATCCAAGTATTCGTATAGACCATATCATCTCCAAAAAGCTTTAAGCGGTATGTTCGATGGTTTAATGAATAAATGATGATATCTGGATCTTAAGTCAATATTCGAGAACACTCATGCTCCCTGAAGATGATAAAAAAGATCATCAATCCTTGGTAAGGGATATCGGTTCTTGACCGTCACCTGGTTTTGCTTCCGATAATCCACACAGTGTCTGAGGTTACCGTCTTCCTTCTTTGAAAAGAGGACCAAATAACCCCATGGAGAAGTACTGGGTCAGATGAAACACTTTTCCTGCAACTCCTCTACTGCCGTTTGAGCTCATGCAACTCAGATGTGGCAATCCTATAAAGAGGAATGGACACCAGTTCCACTTCTAGAACAAGCTCAATAGAGAAATCCACCTCTCGCTCTAGAGGAAGACCTAAAAAGTCATCCAAGAATACATCCCTAAAATGATCAACTACTGGAGGGAAATCATTCTAGAAAGTACCCTGATCATCCAAATATAAACTCAAAATCATGGTTGTCACTCCACCTCGCCCACAATGCCTGTGTCCATCTCGGCTCGCCTGGACATACCATTCGCCTTTGTATAGAAACTCTCCACCCTATGGTGATGTGAAACTCACCCTGAAATGATAGAAACCCACAAATGCTCAGAAGGGCACCAACCAGTCCATCCCTAGAATGACATCACATATCGTCATCTCCAAGACATAAAGGTCCCATAGAAAGTGACACCCACCAAACCCTAGGGGTCACTACCTGGACTGACGCACACCAACCGTTCTAGTTCCCAACAAAGTTTCTAGAATCATCACATAAAAATAAGAAGAACCACAAAGCCCAAGGCTCTCCATAATGGGAAAAAATATAAAGCTATGTGTAGCACCCATATCGAAAAGTATTGAAGATTAAACAAAAGATACTAGAATAATAACTCTAACAGTAGAATGTTCGGGATCCTACTCCTGTTGGGTCTGTTGTAAAGTATATGCTTGCCCAGTGCCATAGCCTTGAGACACAGCCTGGAAACCCTGAGCTATCCCGCCCTGCTGCCTATAAGATCCCAGTGTCTGGCTACCACGGCCATGAACACTATCTTGGCCTGCACGCTACGACGTATTCCAATTTCCTGACTGGTAAGAAACTGCTGGTCCTGCTCCCACATGTGAAGTCTACACAGAACCCCTCTCACTATCCACTGGTGGAAACTCCCTTAAAAAATTCTAGAGATGACCCATCCTGCCACAATTTCGGCACTCCATTGGGTCACATGGACACTGCAGTCTCTAGTGCCACTCTTTACCACATTGGTATCACATGACCTAGCCACCTGAAGTATTCTTCTGGCTAGTACTTCCACCATGAGAGAAGTCCATCTAACTCTTCCTCTTACTGGTTGAAATAGTACCAGAAACTAGTGTTGAACCGCCCTGGCCCACACCACTAGCTTCCCGCAGTTTCCGCTCAGTAATCAGTGAATGTTTCACAATAGAATGCACTGTAGGAAACCTGAAAATATTCACTAGTGCTCAGATGTCAGAGCGAATACCATCCTCAAAGCGTCTAGCCCTCAACGTCTCATAACCCACCAGAACAGGTGCAAAATGTTGACGCTCGGTGAAGCGGGTAGAATAATCCATCATTGAAATGGCGCCCTATTGCAGATTCATGAACTCTCAAGCTCGATCTGCCCTTAGCATCTCCAAGAAGAAGAAGTCATAGAAGGATGCCTAGAAATCGTCCCACGCCATGTCTCGGTGATGCTCAGATTTGGTAGTAACATCCCACCCCTCTTGGCGGAATCACATAGCATGTATATAAAGAGCTTGACCCTCCTCCCTAGAGGTGTATCTAGATGCTCTAAGATAGTCTTCAATGAGTCCAGTCATGACTCCGCAACATGTGGTCCACCATCCCATGAAAACGTAGGCGGATCCTGCTGCTGGAAGACATGAGTGAGCTCTACCATTGATGTGAAAACTGACGGTGCTCTCTGGAAGGTCTGAATGAACCACATGAAGCCTTCACAAAACTGTGCATCAGCGCCTATGTCTGGTATAACAACTGTTGCCACATCTGGCACTGCTGAAGGTTCCATCGGTTTCCCACGACCTACCGTCTCTGGAGTATAATCGCCGCTGCTCTCTTGGAAAACAACTGGTGGTCGTCTCGGTGAAATGACTCTACAAGGTCAACCGCACACCTTAGATCCAGATTTATCAAAGACTAAAAATGAGGAGACCATGAAGGGAATAGGATAAAGAAAGCATTCAAGATTTACAAAACTTTACTACACAGTGTGTATAAATACTACACGGCGTGTTCTCATAGGCCAACCACAGGGGCGTGTACCCCAGCTAAAACTAGTCGTGTAACACCACAAACACACGATGTGTCTTATGAATACCTGGATTGTACATGAATCCTTCTTCCATGCCTGAGTCCTTTTACATGGATAAGCCACACGACCCTCCTAAAACAACACTACACCGTGTGTCCCACAGGCACACGATGTGTACTTGGAAAGATAACACCGACCTGTGTTGTTAGTGACATAGTCAGGTACCTGGGTCAGACTACATGGTGTGTTTAATGTCGACAAGACGTGTATGTCTTAAGGTTCTGCCAGCTGTGTAGTTATTTAAACAGGCAGATATCGGGTCGACACTACACAGCATGTACAACCGATACACGACGTGTTTCCCCCAAAACATCCCTATCCTGTGTCTCTGCCCACACGGCCTATGACACTACAAGAGACTACACGAAATGTACTTAGGGTACACGAGGTGCACTTAAAGATTTTCGCTTTCTTCCCGAACAGAAGATTAAATGGCGTTCAATCAAAACTAAACGGAATGTAATCTGGGTTTATTCGGACAATAAGCCTTCGAAACTACTCTGGAGCCCAGAAGAACACTGAAAACAACACCTAAGTGCCAAATTCTGATCTGTGAGGGCCCATACTCCCCGAGAATCAATGTTTGTAATCTTATACATGTTATAAACAGAGTAAACAATCAATGATCCACCAAATTCGGGTCAATGAGGGCCCATACTCCTCAAATACCAAATTTTGGCGTTCATTCTATGAATCCTCGCACAAAAATAACCTATCAACTAGAAGGTATTTATCAAAGAAACCATCACAAGAACATTCTTTTCTATCACAAAAATTATCACAACAACATGCAATTTCTAATGCACCTACATGGCATGGAAATAATGCATGACATGTGATTTATAGCATGTGCCTAAATGATGCATGATATGGAATACCCTCATCTCATTGGGTTGCAACTAAATATAACCCATTTATAACATATAAACATCACAATCAAAAGTTTGTCACCCAACGGTGAAAATCAAGACAACTGTAAAATTTTCAAAATCAGAAAAATTGCAACAAACAAGGTAGGATGGATTTTCTCTTTACCCGGGTTAGCTACTCCCAGGCACAGTTTATTACCAGCCCCCATTTCCATACTATCCCTGACTATAGGCTCCAAATAGTATGTCAAAGAAAAGAACCCCTTTGGTACAACTTTGTAACATCCCGGACCCAGGTTCCACACAACGGGTGCCCTGAACTCGGTTGGTCACATGACCTCAAGCACATTTCCCCAAATGCCAGAGGATGCCGAATAGCAGCGAGGGCCAAGGAATAATAGTGGGGAGACTATACCCTCAATTTTCAAAGTGTATTGTAGCATAATACAATATATAAAAATGAAACAGTGGAAACAATGAGCAATGTACAACTGAAATGAAAGATAACTAACAGTTATACATATAAAGATGCAGCATGTCACTAATTATATGAAAGCACCTAGAACATGAAACACTGCAATACAATACAATACAAGTGAAATTATAAGGTACCTTCAAGAAAAAAAAGTGGAGTAAACAGAACGCAGCAGCATCACAAGCCTAGGCTCGGTCCCATGCTCTCCTACTCCTCTACTACAATCATGTACCTATGTAGGGACCCTTTCCCCTGTCAACACCTGCAACAATATAGTTTGTTTGGGCCAAAGACTTGACCCAAACAGGGTGTGAGAAATAAATTCCAATAGGAACCCACCAAAGGCTCGTGCCCAACTATTTGTGAAAATGTGCAACAACTACGTGCAAAAGTAAATGAAATAAAATAATCAGTACTCAAAAGTAACTAACTATTCCAGTTATATTTCCATTTAATATTCATTTAACCATGCCAAGCCATGCTTTAACTTGACATGTATACATATGAAAATCATCACTGTGAATATTCATGATAACACTATCCTCAGACATACAAAACCTTACCCTCAGGTAAATAGAATTGAAACCCATAGTTTTCTGCCCATAGGCAAAACGAATACTGCGCACATGCATATGAGGGGTCACCCACAGGCACAAAAAATACTGCCCACGGGCAAAAAAAACCACTGTCCACAGGCATGAGAAAGGTTGACCACTGGCTAAACAGAAACTTCCCTCAGGCTATACAAGTAACGGGGCCAAGACCATCACATAAGCAAGCAAATATATACAATTCCTCTCCAGAAAGTTTCAAAGCATGCTAAAATTCATGGTATACCCACAGGTATTTTGGCCAAATGGATAAAGAGGGGAACACACCCTTGGGGCGGTCCTGGATCCAACCAGTGATCCCAAACAGTAGTTTTAACTTATCAAAAGTTTATCTATGAAATTCTAGATAACCTTCAGTGAAGGCCACAACCATACGACACCCCAAACATGGGTTCGTAGCACAGCGGAACACAAATTCTACTCAGCAGTTGAAAATAAACACTAGACCACCTACCTCGATCTCCCTTGATCGATACCCATGAACAATGCCTCCCGAAACGCCTGTGAACGACGTAGATATGGTATAATTTCTCACACATTCAAACTAAAATAATATTCCCTCGAGAAATAATTGGTAATAACTACTCAAGTAGAAGTAAGGGATTACCCATGCGGTCCAAAGGAGATCGACGGCTTGGGAATCGGATTCCCGGTGTGAGGTCAGGAGATCCTCCAAGGTCTGAGAATCTCCTCCGCGCTCCAAATGAACCCACTGCCTCCTCTTCCAAAAGAGGAGGCTACTTCCTATTTTAAGTGAAACAAACAGACTACACGTCATGTAATCTCAAGTACACAACGTTTACTTTTCATTTTTTAACTTTTCCTCTGGTGGCTTCTTTCCACCGTGGCACTGTTCTTCTGTAGACATGAGTACATGACATGTATTCCTGAATACACGACATGTACTGTCACTCAGTTGGTAGCTGCCTCCGCCACCGTACTGTTCACTTGAAGATAGATTACACAGTGTGTAAATACCTAGTACACAATGAGTAGTCAGTTTTTACACCCTTCATCACTGACATGCCTGCACACCCTGTGTTCTGATCCCACATGGCCAAAGTCCACGATGTGTGGAAAAGTACATGGTGTGTACCCACAAAATTTGAGATTTTCCCCATTTTCCTTATTTTTTCAAAAACACTTAAGGAAAGAGGAAAAGAAGAAACCCATACATCAAGAATAAGAACCAGGTTCTTACACTATTAGTTATGCATGTTTATGAATACATTTTAATACTAAGAACCTTATTAACTTATGGAAAATAATTAAATTTATTTCATTATATCATTAGAGTTATCATGCTAAAATATATGACCTCTCATTATTACCTATAGTTAAAACGATCATGGATACATGATAATAATGTCCTTGGGAAAATTAATATAAACACAGTATCTTAATAAAATTACATTATACCAATATAAAAGATTAATAATAAATAAGATATACTTGAATAATGTTCTCAATAAAGTTTTTAATAAAAAAAATTCATATATATTTGATATACTAATGTCAGCATGCCAAATTAGATGGAAGATATTTGGATGAGGTAAGAGATGAAAAGTATTGTAAGAGATAAGTTGAGAATAGTACCTCTTTTGATGTCCTCTCTTATAAAACTACTTGAAAAACCATGGGAATGTTTTTTGGGTTGGATAAAAAGCACTAGAATGTGGGGGAGAGAATTGGGTAAAGAAGTGGGTAGAAATTAGGAAATCTGTGAGGAGAAGGGGTGGTGAGGGGTAGTATCTTTTAGGGGATGAGAGAAGTTTTTTAATACAATATTGATTATTTTATTAATTTTTACCAAGACTTCCTATAGTGTTGATTAATGTGACTATAAGAAATAATTATTTCTGGTGAATTTTGGCTATTAGTTTCTTACAACATCAATGGATCACTAATTAATGTATTTAAATTATAATGTTAAATACAATATTTTTTCATATTTCACTTTTCCATAAAAATTAAACTATTTTAAAATAATACTAAAAATTAAACCTATTTTTTTGTCATACAGATTCTAGAAATGAAATGCTTTTTAAAAATTAATTTTTAAAATAAATGAAGTTTAATTTTTAAATAAAATAAATTTTTATTCATAACATTCCAATTTTTATATTATGATTAATTTTATGAACCTTTGAAAAATTGAATATGGTATCCTAAAAATATTTTATAATTATAATAAAACATAATATTAATTTATAAATCTATTTTATGAAGAAATATTTCTTTTAATTATTTTATATTTATCATTAAAATGAAAATAAGATATATCTGTATTACAAAAATACAAAAACTTATTTTATCATTTTTAAAACATTAATTTTTTTTATAAAGGGGTAAAATTTATATATTTTAATTCTATAAGATTATAAAATATTAGTTTATAATTTCATTAGTCAAGTAACTATTTAAACCATTAAGTTACTATTCATAATGGTTATATTACTATTCTAATGATTATATAACGATCATGTTGTAATGATTATGTAACAAAAAATACTAATTGTTATATTTCCTTTTATACTCTATATATATTTTGAAATTATTATACATACTCATTAACTAATTTTCTTACACAGATCTATACCTTCCATTATAATTCTATCATATTTTTGATTTTTCTCTTTCTTTTTATAATATGTATGGAATGAGTTATCTTAATAGAATAATTCATACATATGATGCTTAAATTTGTGCGTGTATTATTATTTTATGTTTACCTCCTTTAATATTCCTAGATCTCATAGTTAACATTATTTTATATTTTTTATTATTCCTGTGAAATTTAAAAGTAATTTTATGTTTATCTATTTTAAAACATAATAAAACACTCAAAGTTAAATATGAGTCTTCTGATCATAGAATGAATTTTTAGGATGTCTCATCTTTCCCAATTTATAAATTTTAACCTAAAAATTTCATTTCACATGATAAGATGAAAATATATTAGGGTACATTTTCTTCATTTAATCCTCTGGTTCCCATGTCACCTACTCATATGTACAGTTATTCCATAGTACATTTACCAGATGAGTTATGTTGATTCATATATCTTTTTCTCCATAGTCCAAGAACCTCACTGGTTCCTCTTAATAAGAGATATTATGCTCTAACAATACCACCTCTAGGTTAAATACATCTATGGGATCTAGTATATATTTAATTAAAAGGTATATATGGACCACAACATTTAATTGATATTAGTTTGGTGAGAGTTCTATTCGAGAGGGCACAACTCTGATATGAACCTGAATCTAAAATGGGATGATGTATCTAAGAATTAGCTCTCCCTTAATCCCAAACATCATGAATCTATTCCTTTGAGATATATAGATTAATACTTTATTTCTAACCTCAATCACCAATTCTCACGTGTAATGGTCAACATCGCTCTTCTTCTGATTCTAAGATACCCTTATGTGATGCTAAATGGTCTTGACATTTTCTACCATTTTGCTGACCATTTTTGTTCCCAATTACCTAAATTCACCAACTTTATCACAATACTTGGGTGTTATAAATCTAATCACATAGAGGGCATCATATTTCACTGATTGGATGCTTGAGTGGAAGTTATTATTGTTCAAGAATTATACTAAAATAATATTTGTATTCAATTCTATTTTAAAGTACATGGACTAAGGTCTTAACCATTCATCAAATGTCTAGATAGTATGATCATATTGAACATTAGATTTTGTTTTACGGTACATAATAAAGATTAAATCTATATTCAAATCATGTTAGATTATTTTCTACAATTTTTTTGTTTTTTTCTATGAAATTGACCAGATACAATTGATAATGGTTTTCAATATATCCTATGCACTTCACTAATTTATATCTTTTCATGTTTATCGAGTGAGAAATCCTCTCAGATAGAAATAAAATTTGTAGTATTTGTAAGCTGATCCACCACAAAACATTTGGAATTATTTCCAATATATTTATTGGGAAGAACCTTGAAAAAATATATTGTGGTGTTTTATAACTTCCATGTATGTATGGGTAATGGTTTTGTCCACACTTTGTATGTTTTCTTTCAAATTTTACTTATCTTTATACCAAGAACCTTAGATATATTACATGATTACCTTATTTATATTTTATCACCAGTTGTGATATTGTAGATCTCGATACATATTCATTCACTTTGGATGGATAAAGAATATTGAGTTATGTGAATCATTTGATAGATCCTTATTTATATTAGTATGTGATGGTACACATAGTCATACCCAAATCTTGTATCTACTTCTTCGAAAATTTTTAATCCTATGGGTTTTCTATTTTGATAGCTTATACATTCTTCTATATTTCCATATCATCTATTTGAGAATCATGTATCTTTTCTAGAATGAATGGTTGGGGAAAGATTTTTGTAACACTCCATCCCAAATCACCTAGTTTAGATTTAAGTGTCACACCACCTCATGAACATCTCTGCTTATGAAATATGTTTCTAATTAGTGGTGGGGACCTTCGAGTAACTATGGGTGGACTATTACCTTTTTGATAAATAATTTATCAAAGTATGCAATAAAAAATAACAAAAATCAGTGTAGATTCAAAAATAAAATAAAAAAGAAACTAAAATAACAACATCAAACCATACTATAACAATATGGAATAAAATTCACCGTATGAAAATTTTGAGAGTAATAAACAATTTTTGAAGATCCATATAGAATAAACAAGGATAAAATAAATAAAGTGGAATCTCTAAAAGGTTTCTTGGAGTTTATCCCAACATTACCTTGACCAAATTGCTTCTCTTCAACAAAAACCCAAAGTAGGGACACTTCCCTCATCTGTATTCCATACTTAAGGAGTCTCCACACACACACCAAGATACCCATGAAGGGTTTGATGATTAAACCTAGTAGGAAACCACAAAAGAAACCTTAACACAATTTCAATGGTTATATATTTCATAGTATTTTATTTTAGGAAAGTTAATGAACAAGTAAAAAATCACATGATGGGTCATCATGCACTAACCAAGTTGACATGAACCCTTACCCTACACGATTCATCTTCATTCCATAGGATAAGTTAGTTATAGTTTCCATAAATCGTAGTACAATCCATAAGGTCAATGTAAGTATCAGAATAATCCATAAGTCTATCATGTATTGGTTCAAGCCATAAGGCTTTCATACACCAGAAACTCTCTTAAATCAGGATACATGGTTATCATACTCCACTGCCTGTCTAAGGCTTGGACTCAAGTCCATATTAACTATTATATATCATTCAATACATTAGTATAATCATCACACAACACATCTCACATTATCCCCTCTAAGGGATTAACAGTTCTAGAAAAGTTCTACCTATTATTTTGATACCAAATGAAAATGTCTATGGTACACACACATTTATACGTACACAATCCATAACATGCAATGTTTTGAGCTACACACAAACACACACTATCCTATAATATCAATAAATTTCCCCTGATACACACGCACATGTACATGAATGGCGTGTTTATAGAAGACTCATGGGTCACTCACACACATGTGCAAGAATTTCATAATAAGAGAGGTCTCACAGGACACACACACATGCATATGTTTGTCATAACATAATTTTTTTCATAAATTACATCAAATGATAAAGAATTTCTACATTAAATGAATTGAATCCCAAAATTAATATTCACTAACCAAATAATGCACACACACCAATAATTTATAGAACCAACCCCAATTGACTACACGAGGATTCAAAGGATAAGATCAAAGAAGAAGAACATGTATAAGGCTTGTATTAGTTTATAAGTACCAAAAAAGATCTATAATAATGAATAGATCTCTATGAATACAATAATAGTTAATAAAATACTACATTTACATCTTCCAATTCCGTGAAAATATATAATGAAACACATTAGATCATGTTATAATTCGTATATGAGACCATGATAATCTGGATATAGGGTATACACTAATATTAAGAAATAATATATATCTAGAAAAATAAAAAATGGTGAAAAAATGATCACTCAAATTTAGATAACAAGGAAAAACATCTCTAGATCCAACTGAACTACTCTCTAGAGGGAAACAATTCACTAAGAACATTCACTAGATTCCCTAAGATTATGATTCTCAGGTGTAGAAATAACAATGAGGGGGTTCATGGAGGTTTCAATTTAAAGCAATAATTTTAAGATTAATTATTACCACATTCATGGATTAGTCACATGGTTTACTAAAATATTCCATTATCATGTGAGTATCAATGCCTCTTCAGGGAACCTGGATGATTTGGTTGCATAGTTTTCTAAATTATATGTTAAACATATTTTTTCTTCTATACATAGTTACCTGTTTAAATGTTGAATGTTTAATGATTTGCTCAAACCATTCTCTAACCATGAACCACCCATTGATACATGCCAAAATTCTCTATAGTTACCGGTGGAAAACTTTATGGTTTTCTTTAACCATGAAAAAACAATCCTTCAACTTAAAGGCTTCTAAAACCATCTAAAACTAACCAGAAGATACCAGAGACTTCACCCAAAAAAATTAAATCTCAAAACCCACAAAGACAATCTAGATAAAGAGGGAAAAAATTAACATACCTTATAAAACCTTGAGGTTTGACAAACCCACCCTCTAAGGTATTCTTGTCCTTGATAAGTGTATCTTGAATTTTACCCCCTCTATAATGGATTCTCATACCCATGAAGTATCTAAAAGTGTCTCTCCTAGAAAAACCTATTTCTAGACCTGAACATCTAATTCCCATTTTGGAGTTCCCTTATGGATATGTCTATGAAACCACATTGTCAATTTTTTGGAATTATCTAATATTGGGTCCCTTTAATTTTTTATCTATTTCAATTGAATTTTCCTGAAATGGAACAACTACCTTTAAACCAACTTTTCTTCTAATGACCCCTACACTTGGCCCTACTAATTCCCTGGAGCCACATCAACAACTATTATTACTCTCCCAAGTGTTTATGTAACAAATGACACTTTGTTATGGATTTTTACATGATTAATCACATTAATTAAGTAATGAACCATACTATATCCCATTTTCTAGCTATCATATTGACCCATGCATGACTCAGTAGTTCAATTGCACTGGTTCATTTTTAATCTCCTCCAATGGATACCCTCATATGACTATCTATTAACAACAGACACAAATTGGATACTTATGAACCTAAAAAAATACAATTATATATTCTAAAAGTAAAATTTACATATACAACACTCCAAATGTTCAGTAAAAATAAAATTATATCACAACCGAAACAAAAGCATAAATACACCCCACTATTAAACGAATGAAAAAAATCACAAGTATTTCCAACAACACTCGGACATGCTCACATCCCCAAACCCAACATAATAAACTTATAACCTCATCCACTAACATATATATGAATCTTTAACTCTTCCCCACCAGAAAATCACTTGTTTCTATTAGTGACTAACAAAACATTAGGCTTGTCATGCACCACAACTAAGTATTCCAAAAATTTCCAAACCATCACATTGATTTCACCACCTACAATGACTTCTAAAACTCAAATTTCATCATGAAACAACCTGAACATTGATGGGATAAATCTCATTCAGCAGATGAAATGATCATCCCTAATACCTTATATAGGAATCAATTCATGCATTAGTCATAGACTGATTTCAGGCCTTGTCCGTTAAGCCTCAATACTTACAAAATGGTAGAATTTTATCAGAAGATATAGTAGATCCTCCACCCATCAACCACTAGAATTGATGATCACTTCCACTAATATTTCTAAAGCGTCAACTATTGTATTTCTCTAGAACTAAAAACTTTCCCATTCTTGATCAAACCAATTCTAACAACAACCTTTAAACCGATATTGTAATTTCAATAATTGGTATTTAACCCCCCATATTTTCCACATAAAGTCACTGTTGATGGGTTTTCCTTCCACTATGGTACCTAAACCATTTCCATTATAAAACACTTCCACACAAGTTTAGTATTTTATAGGGTTTCACTATAAAATATATTTATCTTGAAATGCATCAACCACATCCCAGGGTGAAAAATTCTAAGCCTCAGGATGCTAATCGCCCAATGTACCTTATATAATAAATGATGAACTATACACAATGAGGAAAGTTTAATTGTCACTATATTTCCCAACGAATAACCCACACATAACTAGGATTCACAACACTAAACCATAATTCACTCAGAGAGGCACCGAAAAGCATTATAGTTATCCAATAATACCTCTTCCATGAAATTTTCCTTAACCCACCATTAAACAAGGATTTATAGCCACCTAAAGTCCCAATTTTTCACTTTTTAATTTCTACCATAGCCATTACCCTTTTACAGAGCCTAAATTCTCAACCATAGATTTAACAAAAAATTTCACTATTATCCCAATAAAGGTCAATGAAAAAAATGGTATTTTTTTATATTCCTTTTTAGGAACACATCAATAATTTCTCCAAATACTCAAAACACATCTACTTAATGGATAATTTTTAATGTCACTACCCATATGAGACACTACCATCCACAATTATTTTTCTTAAAGACACGTACCAAAGACATTACCAAACACCATCAACTAGCTCACCTAAAGGCTATTATCTAGTGACCCTTCCAAAAACCCAAGGTTCCTTGAACCATGTAACCCAAATCCTTGAAGGTATCTCAACAATCCCTTTCATCACACTGCCTTTTATCAGGATAATTTTCCATAATGTCTCACATAGTCTCGATCACTTGAAAGAAAAAATGGTATCATCTTACTAAAAGGACATAATTTGTTTTACAAGCAAAACTATAATATAAACCCTAAAACTTACACCATACTAATCTTATTAATAATATCACCAAGATTCATTTAAATGTATTAAACCCTTTTTTCATATCATGAAAAACTACATGTAGTAACCCCTCACCTTCTTGATAATAAGGTTCTTTCCAAACTCATATTTGAAATAATTCCAAGGCCTCAATAATCTCAATGGGGAAACAATTTGGAATAGATAAATTATTTAACAAATCCAGATACTCGGTCCCATACTGATCATTCATCAAAACCTATGTTCTCTACGACCCCTGACCTGCACTAATACTCACCTGTCCTCAGAATATCCTACTCTGTTATCGATCATGGAAGGGAGAAAATCCATTCAAACCCATCACAAGGCCTGTAAAAATTAGTCATCCCACTAACTAATATCAAATCAATTACCAATGATTTCATTTATCATTCCTATGCTTCTACTAGTTTGGTTATCACACATAGAGACACATCTCAATGGTTCAGGGTGTTATCTCAGGTAGAAAAATTGAATCCACAATTGTCTACATAGAATAATACCCCATTAGCTTAACCAATGATGGGTTTCACATCTTAATAAAGGTTCATACAACCACTTACTTCTCATAACACCAATATATTGACTTTAGAGAGAGAAAAACACTCGTTATATGAATATATCACAGGAGAACCCTCCAAATTGGAGCATACTCCTCTAGTAAATTATTTAAGATAAATTGGTCAACCAATTCTGATACCATCATTTATATAGAGGAAATTTAGTGAAATAAATATACTAAACATCCCCACTTTTTCCAAGAACATGAGAAGGAAACGTAACGTTGAACACTAATTCACTTCAAGAATACTAAACCGGTGACATTCTATAGTTTCTCGCACGATCATCATATAAATCAAGTTTAAAAGTTCCTAATGAGCCTATTAGAATCCCAGATCATTGATCCAGACCCTTTAAACCCTTTAAAATTTACATTTAAAAATACCCATTCACCAAAAACATTTATGAAAACACATACATAAATTCACAAAATTAACACCCCAAATGGGGAACAATTCTTTTAAAATTCAATTATTATATTTAAAATCATTCATTAAAAAAATTATACAACTAGTTGACATTAATAAATCATTTTAAAAAAAATATATGTTTCAAAAATATCTTTAAAATGATGATCTATTTGAAAAACATTTAAAATATTTTAAACCAGACAAGTTTTTCTTTTCAAAACAAATTAATTGCTCATGAAACTAATGACATACTAAGGAAGGAAACATAAGAAAAAAACTTACCTTATTACTCAGGCTCAAATATATTCCATTCAAACCTTTATATTAGTCATAGTAATTCATAAAAAATCTAACATACTTAGGATAAATTAATTCAATAACTGAAAAAATGTATCTAGAAAAAAACTAAACATTTTACTATCGAAATTTAATAAATTTAAACTTATATAAATAGTAGGAAAACATACACAAGACATGAGAACATATTTACCTATCTATTATATATGAAATCACAAACTATTTCCAATTATCCAAGATAAAATCCAATAAATCATACAATTAAAATCTTGAACATCACTCAAAGATAAAGGAATCAATAGAAAAAGTGAAGCCAAAATAAAAATCCCACACCATGTAATGTGGTATTTCTTTCAATGTTGGTTAGATGGTACTAGAAATAAGTTTTATACCAATTCGACAAAACATTATATCTATTGTATACCTTTTTAAATAGTTAGTCAAAAGAAAATAGGGCTCTGGAACAATTTTTAACAACCCATACAGAATCATCGAGTCTGGACTAGAGCGTCACCTGACCTCATGTATGCCTCCCCATATTCAAGGGGATACTAACTAGAAATGAAAACATTATTGACACCATGAGGAAACTATGAAATTAGTAACAAGTTTCTAATAAAATCATTCAATTATGAAAAAATTATATTTTTTAATAGATTAAAAATAGATGAAAAACAATTAACCCATAATATAAAAATATAAAAAATAATACCTAGTACCACTAACCATGAAGGAATCTCCATATATGGAAGATCCATATATAATAACCATGAAAAAATCAATAAAGAGGGATATATATAAAGGATCTTAGAGTGTGTTATCACATTACATTGAAAAATATTCTCCACTGGTATAACTTCCCTAAGATGGACCACTGCCATCATCTATAACCATGCACCCAGATTATTTCACACCCGAAGTTCAGTTTCGGGCTCCAAAGTAGTATTGGACACTTCTGATAGCTCTATGAACTCAAAGTTCATTCATATTAGCTTATATTTAAAGATTTAAACTAAAAATTTATGGAAGTAGAAGGTTTCGTACCTCAATGAAGAACTAGGTTCTTACAAACATCACCTCTTAAATTAATTCATCTTTAAATTTCCCTTACAAAGATAGTGAATCATGATATGTGATGTAACGCCCTGACCCAGTTACCCAGAGTCAGTGCATTATTGCGTAACATTGGCACAATTACAAAGATCAAGTCTCAAAAGACATACTAGTTTAGTAGCCTTGGAAACACTAGATACATTCATAAATGTTACATTACATCATAAAGTGAAAAAAACTACAATAACATAGTCTCCAGTTTCCACACTCATATCTCCTTCAGACTATCCCTGCAGGTCATTCCTAAAATACTTCTTCACATCCTGGAAAAATTAAAACATTGAAAGGGGTGAGATTAGATGCTCAGTAAGGATAAAAATATAGTGGAAGCTTTCATAAATAAACATAAACATTTAAGGCAATGTATAACTAAACAAATGCCTTTTAAACATGAACTTCAACATAATATGGAAAAATTAAAATGAAATAATGCCATTTACTTATTCACATGGACATTATACTGGTCGAATAACCACATGCAATATCAATAACCACTTTCATAATGATGGAATTCATAACTCCAGACTATCATAACCACGTAGCCAAGGCCTCGTGCCAACAATACAAATAAGATTTTGTCAAGGACTCGTGCCAAACACTAGTTTGCCTCATGAGACCTGTCGATGCATCGAGGATCTATAGCGGGCTCCACCCATCACTTAATATGTCCAATGCATTCCTCATATGAACATGTTTAAACATATCATAAACCATAACATAATCGTATCACAAAAAACATGCATAAAGGAAACATAGTATTTCCAAATTTCAATCATAATATATCAATAAAACACATTGATATAATAAAAACATTATCAAAACCATTTTCAATACCAAAATAAATGAAAATTAAACTTCGTAATTATTTTTCATTTAAAGAAAAGTTATGGCTTGTAGAGGAAGCCGAAACTCAAATAATGGTCACCGCAGCAGTGAAGTCGTTGTTGTCGCATACGTACGACAAAAAAACATTCCTTTTCGTTGTTTAGTAAAACACTTAATATAAAAATATTCCTTTTGAATAAATGAAAAATTCAAGGGGGTTTATACACCGTATAAAAGAAAGTTATGTATAAAACAATATATGCCTCAATGAAAGGAGATTGAGACAAAGTCCTTTACAAATATCATTTTTTTAAATAAAATAGATCTATTATGTGTATTCACTATAATTACATGTAAATACATTACAAATACAAGATAGTACATAATATTATCATGACATAATTTGAAAGTAGGAGATTAACCCAAAGAATGGAAATTGGGTTAAGAAGTTCCCTTACATCGTGTCCGACTTGACTCGACCACTCTTTAACCTCCTGATTAATAAAATATATTTAATATCTACTTTCTTAATAACCTTTTTCAAGTTCATTATCCCTTTTATATCACTTATTACAATGTTACGAAAATTATGTAGTCATTTAAGTTAATAACGGTCGTTTTTTCGATCTTTGGTACTTGAGTCAACAATAAAATTCTTATAATTACAAGTTGTTCATGTGGTAAAATATCCATCATATCCAGAATTATATTCATGATTTATATATCTTATAGATCATATATATCCATTATATACATGCATTTATAATATCACATAACATTTAGAGGTAAGAAATGAAATGCACCTTTCATAGAGACGGTAAGCCGTACGTACGCATGAACGCTACTTTCATTTCTAATTCATATTTAATGGAATGAAATTATAATTATATAAAGTTATACTATAATTCCAGTATAATATAATGTATAATACCATTTACTCCATCCTTTATACATCCCACATATGGCATTAACGATTCAAATCACTTTGAGGGGGCGGTAGTCCGCACTTCCTAAAATGAAATTATCGTGTTTACCCATAATGGAAATCATAAAGGTATGCCATAAATGAAAAATACAGAATCATAAGGAAAACAATAACATAATATATATCATATTTAAAAATAGTTTCATCATAATGTCCACCATGAGAGGTGTTATATGAGTGTTGAACAATCATCGTTTCGTGAGGCAGAAATTCGCCATCCACAGAAAAAGTATGTTCATTAACCATTAGATGTAGGTGTGTATAAGTGTAGCTATAATAATTCTTATAAAAACATCCTAGTATATTGATGATACTGGTGTTGTTACAAAATAAATTAATAAAAAGAGTTTAGGGGGTTGGAGAAGCAAAATAAAACATAAGAACACAAGAGAGAACACTACCTTTAAAACAGGTAACTCTTTTTGATTTGAGCCAAAGGCTTCCTTGGGAAGAATTATGCCCAAATTGAGGCTTCTAGGAGTAATATAGGGAAGTTGAGAGAGTATTTGGGCAGAGGTTTGCCAGACCAAATGGCTTGGAAGGTATAAATAAGGTGGTAGTGGTGGGTGCCTTTTATAAGAGGAGAGGAGGGGCACTCTTGGAAAGTAATGAAATGTTTCTTTATTATATAATTAGTTTCGTATTTTAAAGGTCCCAAACTTATATATTTAGAAGATAAGGTGATAAGGGTTCTAAATATACTCATACAATAGGTTTTTGACAAGTTTAAGTCTTATATTTTACATTATATTTTTATTTTATTTAAATCGTTAATTAATGAGGTAATCGTTGCATCATCATGGTGTCATAAATAATTTAATTTATTTAATGTATAAAAATTATAAAAAAATATCATGATATAGGAAATATTTTTATCTTTATAATTAATATTTATAGTAAAAAATATGACTTTTATAAACCCATTTAAAAATTGTTTTAGTAAAACAACTCATGTTTGTGACATTTTTATTTTAACATTAAATAAAACGTTTTTAATGTCATTTTCCTAACAAAGTGGCTCCATGGGTTCCCAAAGTTGACCCATGGATTTTCTTGGTCGTCCATGACTCATAGAATAGGGGTAGGACAAGTGTAAAGGTATTTCCATATTTTTATAATATCATTTTTACCCTAAATTTCACTAATTACCTTTAATCGCGATTAATTAAACATAAAAGTTACTATTCACCAAAAATTTATTTTAATCCCATTGAACCACATTTTACTTACTAATTACAACCATGTATGTTAGATTTTTGAAAATAAAATCACTGAAGTGGTAATGTTTCATTTAAACGAAAAATCAGTTTTTTAACTACCACTTAGTGGTTTCACTATTCATAAAAAATTGAAGTTTTTCAGAACAATGCCAAACTTTCACCCTAAGATATAATTGAAATTCCAAATTAAAAAATGATATCTATTTTAAAAAATTACAAACATATAAGTTGAATTTATTAATTTTATAATTAATTCCCGCTGTCACAACAAATAGCGTGTTTTTAAGAAACAATATATATCAAAAGATTGACAATTGTTTATGTCCAATTTCAATGTTAAATTAATTATAATGACCACCATTGGATAAAATGGTAAAAATATATTCTAATTATATTTTAAAACCACTCATCATTATAATTTATCACTATAAATTTTTTGATTAAAAAAGTTGTTTTAAGTATTTTTCACTATTCATAAAAAATTGGAAGTTCTCAGAAAATTACAAAAAATTCAACTTAGGGTAATTTCGATATTATGAATAAAAAAATGAAGTCCATTTTGAAATATAAAATATATATAATTTCAAAAAGTGGGTATTAATATTCATAATGGCTATTTTGATTGGTCGTGGTGTGTTAGAATCTCGAACTTGCATACAATGCAAGCTATTGCATTATTGACAGAGAAGCGAATCATGGAAGCTCAGGGTGTTACATTCTCCCCTCATTCAATAAATTTTGTCCTGGAAATTTGAAATTTTTCTTTGAAAATAAAATTTTCAAGATAGGAAATACCTTTGTGGAAAACCCACATCGGAAATAAGGTTAATAAAAATATAACTTTAAAAGAAATAATGAGAAGTACAAAGGTCACCTGAGATAGCCCATACTATGATTCTTTGAAAATATGGATATGGAAGAAAAACAAACCATCAAGTTCTGATGGAGAGTTGTAGTAAACAAGATTCGGAGAATGTTAACCACAATAAAATCAAAAACATGTGATTGGTTAAACAGTCATTGAATCCCCAGTTGGAAAAGATAACCGACAACATTTTTGATTTAAGTTACCTTTTATAAAGTTGAGGAATTTGTTTAGGAGATTTACTAAGAATGTAAGGGAATATACATACTTTTCATGTAGACTTTCATTCTTTAATAAATTTTTACCAAAAATCCATCTTTCACTCTAAAAGGTAATAGAACTCAAAAATATTCTATTTATCATAATTGTATAAGGTTCAAAATATTAACACATACCATTTATATTAGGAAATTTTTTTGTAATAACAAGGGACTTCCTGTAGGCTAGTGGTAGGTAATAAAGGCATGTCGCACTATGGTTGCGGGTTCGATTCCTATAACTTTGTCCGACACGACGGGTTAATCCCCGACCTGCGGGTTGTCCTTTTCCTATACTATAGTATTATAATATTCCAAAAATAATCTTCATAAATTTTTTAACCTTAAACAATACTATCCAAAGTTCAACTTAATCCATTCCAACCTTTATAGTTATCCAAAATACCTCCATCCAGACTTTCTCTAAAAGGTCCTTAAATTCCAAAATCAATTGTAACATTAGATTCCCCAAACAAAGTAAAGTTTATCTTATTTTCACATACTAGAAATATGATTACCTTCATCATATTAAAACCTTAATGAAAACAACAAGTACTGCAGTACAATCCTTATATATATCACATTATTCTTATAACCAGAATATAATCCTTGTTTCCAAAAGCACCAATACATTAATTATTCCACTTCAACTCTAGTAACAGCTTAAGATTGTCCTTGATCCCTTGGCCTTTTATGAGATAATTTTACCTTATTCTTAGGAAATTCATTTTCATAATTCCCCATTTCCCTACAATTGTAGTATTCAACATTGATATCCTCTTTCTTTCCCTTTAAATTACGATACTGGTGACCTTTTTCTCCACATTTATAACAAGCTCCCATTCCTTTTAGGCAAGTACCGGGTTGATTCTCCCCACAATTATCGCATAATGGAAAATCATTCTTTCCCTTTTTCCCTTTATCTATCTCTTGTTCCACCATTATCTTCTTCTCTTGGTTTACTTTATTGTCATAAGATTTAGAGAATTCCTTTTCTGTCTTGATAGCACACGAGACTATATATTCGTTCGATGAGAAAGATTGGGAGACTAAGGGTCAATAGAGAAATGGTTTTAACCCATCAAAGAAATGATCAATCTTACTTATTGGGTTACGTATATAATCTGCTGCATGCCTCGCTAACCTTGTAAAGCTATCCTCATACATTGAGACATTCTCATCCTCCTTCTGCCTCAGACTCAGAAATTGCCTTTCCATATCTGCTCGATGGTTATGAGGAAAGTATTTTTCTAAGAAAATTTCCGTAAACTCCCTCCATTCTATACTTGATACTTCTTCATCATCCTTTGTGTTTTGAATCAGCGACCACCATTGATCGGCATCCCCAGTGAGGCGGTAGAGTTCCATGACAACCTTCTCCCTTTCGCTACTCCCCAAGGCGTGGAATATTTTCTATAAGGAGTTTATCCATTGCTCATATACTAATGGATTTGTACCCCCATTAAATCTTGGTGGCTGTTGCCTCATGAAGAGGTCTAAAATTGATCCCCCACGTTGTAGATCAGGGTGCTCCATACGAGTAAGGTTATTATTCATAACCTGAGTGAGTTGTCCCAGTATGGTGATAAGGTGATCAACACCGGTTGTATCACCAGCTCCACTATAATTATCTTGAGCAGGAGGGAAATACCTACATGGAGTGCGTGCATTGATATGGTTTCCATTCCTCCCACTAGGCGCCATTTATAAACAATGGCATAAACTAGATTAGTTTATGAATCAAAATAAATAATTACAAACTTGCAAAACACTTAACATAAATTGAACTATTTATGGATATAATCCATAATCATCATAAATGTTTTCTTTGTGGAAGTATATACTCATAACCCTTCATAGTGGTTTGTAAAGAAAATGAGATTTATCCTAAGCATATCCCCTGAGAGTGTCATAACCAAGAGTGCAGCAAGGCCCGTTGTCATGCACCAGTTCCCGTTCTAGTCTAGCTCAAAGCGGTGTTTTCAGGTTTTACCCCTAGGTACATTTGTGCCAGAGCCGCCTCTACCTGCTCGTATCCAGACAGGGATGTATTGTTCGGAAAACTCACAAAATCTCTATAATACCAAAATTCCAGGAAGTTCTTCTATACTAATCCTCAAAGTATATCTTTGGGCTATGTGCTCAAATCAGAGTTTATCTAAATCTAGCTTCCAAGGTTAGTACTAAACTGCCTCTGATACCAACTGTAAATCCCCGACCCCAGTTACCCAGATTCGATGCATTATTGCGTAACATTTCCATGATCACAAAGATCAAGTCTCAAAAGACCGATTAGTTTAGTATCCTTGTAAACACTACATAAATTCATAAATGTTACATTACATCAGAAAGTGAAAAAACTAAAATAACATAGTCTCCATTTTCCACACTCATATCCACTTCAGACTATCACTGCAGGTCATTCCTAAAATACTTCTTCACATCCTAGAAAAATTTAAACATTGAAAGGGGTGAGCTCAGATGCTTAGTAAGGATAACAATATAGCGGAAGCTTTCATAAATAAACATAAACATTTAAAGCAATGTATAACTAAACAAAATCCTTTAAAACATGAACTCCAACATAATATGGAAAAAGTAAAATGAAATAATGCCATTTACTTATTCACATGGATATTCTACTGGTCGAATAACCACATGCAATATCAATAACCACTTTCATAATGATGGAATGCATAATGTTAGACTATCATAACCACGTAGCCAAGGCCTCGTGCCAAGAATACAAATAAGATTTTGTCAAGGCCTCTTTCCAAGACACTAGTTTGTCTCATGAGACTTGCCAATGCATTGAGGAGCTATAGTGGGCTCCACCCGTCACTTAATAAGTCCAATGCATTCCTCATATGAACAGGTTTAAACATATCATAAACAATAACATAATAGTATCACATAAAACATGCATAAAGGAAACATAGTATTTCTACATTTCAACCACTAGATATCAATACAACACATTGATATAATAATAACATAATCAAAACCATTTTCAATACCAAAATAAATGAAAATTAAAAATTTGTAATTATTTTTCATGTAAAAAAAAGTTATGGCTTGTAGAGGAAGCCAGAAATCAAATAATGGTCATGGCGGCGGAGAAGTCATTGTTGCCGCATACGTACGACAAAAAATATTTCTTTTGTTCATTTAGTAAAACACTTCATATAAAAATATTCTTTTGGAATAAACGTAAAAGTCAAAGGGGTTTATACACCATATAAAAGAAAGTTGTGTATAAAACAAAATACGCCTCAATGAAAGGAGATTGAGACAAAGTCCTTTACAAAGATCATTTTTTTAAATAAAATAGATCTATTATGTGTATTCACTATAAGTACACATAAATACAGTACAAATACAAGACAGGAAATAATAATATCATGACATAATTTGAAAGTAGGAGATTAACCCAAATAATGGAAATTGGGTTAAGAAGTTCCCTTACCTCGTGTCCGACTTGACTTGACCGCTCTTTAACCTCCTGAATAATAAACTAGAGTTGATATATACTTGATTAAGGACCTTTTTCAAGTTCATTATCCCTTTTATATCACTTATTACAATGTTAAGAAAATTATGTAGTCATTTAAGTTAATAACGGTCGTTTTGTCGATCTTTGGTACTTGAGTCAACAATAAACTTCTTATAATTACTAGTTGTTCATGTGGTGAAATATCCATTATATCCAGAATTCTATTCATGATGTAGATATAGTATATATCATATATATCCATTACATACATGCATTTATAATATTACATAACATTTAGAGGTAAGAAATGAAATGCACCGTTCATGGAGACGGTAAGCCGTACGTACGCATGAATGCTACTTTACTTTCTATTTTATATTTAATGGAATGAAATTATAATTATATAAAGGTATAATATAATTACAGTATAATATAATGTATAATACCACTTACTCCATCCTTTATACATCCCACATATGGTATTAATGATTCAAATCACTTTTAGGGGGACGTAGTCCGGACTTCCTAAAATGAAATTATCGCATTTACCCATAATGGAAATCGTAAAGGTATGCCATAAATGAAAAATGCAGAATCATAAGGAAAACAAAAACATAATATATATCATATATAAAAATAGTGTCATCATAATGGCCACCATGAGAGGTGTTATATGAGTGTTGAATAATCATCGTTTCGTGAGGCAGAAATTCACCATCTACAAAAATAGTATGTTCTTTAACCATTAGATGTAGGTGTGTGTAAGTGTATCTCGAATCCTTCTTATAAAAACATTCTAGTATATTTAGGATACTGGTGTTGTTACAAAATAAATGAATAAAAAGAGTTTAGGGGGTTGGAGAAGCAAAATAAAACATAAGAACACAAGAGAAAACACTACCTTTAAAACAAGTAACTCTTTTTGATTTGAGCCAAAGGCTTATTTGGGAAGAATTCTTCCCAAAGTGAGGCTTCTAGTTGTAATATAGGGATGTTGAGAGAGTATTTGGGCAGAGGTTGGCCGAGCCAAATGGCTTGGAAGGTGTAAATAAGGTGGTAGTGGTGGGTGCCTTTTATAAGAGGAGAGGAGGGGCACTCTTGGAAAGTAATGAAATGTTACATTATTATATAATGAGATTCGGATTTTAAAGGTCCCACTCTTATATATTTAGAGGATAAGGTGATAAGGGTTGTAAATATACTCATCCAATAGGTTTTTTACAAGTGTAAGTCTTAGATTTTACATTATATTTTTATTTTATTTAAATCATTAATTAATGAGATAATCGATGCATCATCATGGTGTCATAAATAATTTAATTTATTTAATGTCTGAAAATTATAAAAAAATATCATGATGTAGGAAATCTTTTTAGATTTATAATTAATATTAATAGTTAAAAATATTACTTGTATTACCCCATTTAAAAATTGTTTTAGTAAAATAACTCATGTTTGTGACATTTTTATTTTAACATTAAATAAAAAGTTTTTAATGTCATTTTCCTACCAAAGTGGCTCCATGGGGTCCCCAAGATGACCCATGGATTGTCGTGGTCGTCCATGACTCATCCAATTTGGGTAGGATAAGTGTAAAGGTATTTCCATATTTTTATAATATCATTTTTACCTTAAATTTCACTAATTACCTTTAATCGCGATTAATTAAACTTAAAAGTTACTATTCACCAAAAAATTATTTGAATCCAATTGAACCACATTCTAATTCTTAATGAAAACCATGTATTTCAGATTTTTGAAAATAAAATCACAGAAGTGGTAATGTTTCATTTAAACGAAAAATCAGTTTTTTAACTACCACTTAGTGGTTTCACTATTCATCAAAAATTGAAGTTTTTTAGAACAATGCCAAAATTTCACCCTAGGCTATAATTGATATTCCAAATTCAAAAATTATGTCTATTTTAAAAAATTCCAAACATATAAGTTTCATTTATTAATTTTATAATTAATTCCCGCTGTCACAACAAATAGCGTGTTTTTAACAAACAATATATATCAAAAGATTGACAATTGTTTATGTCCAATTTCAATGTTAAATTAATTCTAATGACCACCAATGGATAAAATGGTAAAAATATATTCTCATTATACTTTATTACCACTAAATATTATAATTTATCACTATAAATTACTTTTATTAAAAAAGTTGTTTTAAGTATTTTTCACTATTCATAAAAAATTGGAAGTTCTCAGAAAATTACAAAAAATTCAATTTAGGGTAATTTCGATATTACGAATGCAAAAATTAAGTCCATTTTGAAATATAAAATATATATAATTTCAAAAGGTGGGTATTACTATTCATAATGACTATTTTGATTGGTCGTGGTGTGTTAGAATCTCGAACTTGCGTACAATCCAAGATATTGCATTATTGAAAGAGAAACATATCATGAAAGCTCGATGTAAGAACCCGGTTTTTTCTGAGAAAGACTTTGGAATATTCTTGATGATATTCCAGAGCAGCGCCTTCAAACGACGTGCGATTCTGAGCCCCGGAGTGGCCAGAATTAAATTTTCAGTGCGTTCACACTGGAAATGATAAATAAATGGGATAACTCCTAAACAGGGCTCCAGATCAGAGATCCGAGTGTACCGATGGGTCCGTAATGGGGTGTTTACCCTAGGAACGACATAAAACTTGTTGGCGCGGGATGGTTGGAGCCCTCGCTCGCTTCTAGAACGTTAAACGGATTAAATAAATTAAATTAATTCGTTTAATGTTAAAACGCAGGTATCTCTTAAACGGTGGCTCAGATTGGGAAACCGAGGGTACCTTTGTGTTTGGAATGTGTCTTTTACCCTAGGAGGGGTATAAGTTTCACGGGTGAGGGCCGTTTGTGAAAAATGGCCCCAGGGGCGTTTTCGTAATTTGGCGGCCTCGGGCTCTACGTTTAATATCTTTTGAATGGTATCTCGGATTAAAATTGAGAGACCGCCGTTGTGCTCGGGAGGTGGTGTTTACCCTAGGGGAGGCTTAACCTCGACCCTGCTGAGAGTTCGGGTTCGTGCCGACGGGCGGGTGGTTAAGTGTTTTCTATTTAAACGCTTAACGCACCCTCCTCCCTCTTCTCCTTCCCCTTCCACCTGGCAGCCAGCCTTCTCCCGCTCCTCCTCCTCCATCTCTAACGAGATTCCGGTGAGGCGACTCCGGCGAGGTGCGGTGGTGCTGGCGGATCGTCGCGAAGCTTCGGGCGAAGCCCCACGAGGTAGGATGTGGCGTTTGCATTTTCTATTCTCGTACCTACTTTGAGCATGTTTAATACTGTCAATTCATTTTTGGATTTTCGAAGGTATCAAATGAATGCGTAGTATACAATTTTATCTTTCCAATTCTTTTTTCGGATTTGAAATCGGAGTTCGGAGGCATTCGCAATCATCCGCCGAAGTAGGCGGGTTTTGGGTTTCCAGCGGCGGCGCGACAGCGGGTGTCCACGGGTGACCGGTGGAGGCGCTGGGCGCAGTAGCGGGGTGTTTGCGGCGTCGGCGCGGGTGTCCAGTGGAGGCGCTGGGCGCGGCAGCAGGGCGCTCGGGCGTCGGGCGGAGCTCCCGGCGAGGCGGCGGTCGCCAGGTAGCGGCGACCGCTGGGTCGCATCGCGCGACCCCTGTGCGGCGACAAAGACCCGCGCCGCGCGGGTCTTCACGCGGAGAGGAGACCGGCCCTTGTGGCTGGTCTGTAGGAGGGCCGCGAACCGGCGCCGGGCCGCTCGGCTGAGCAGCGGGCCGGGCTAGGTCGGGCGGACCGGCCGGTCCACGCCGGTCTAGCCCCAGGGGGTGGTCCCCTTTGTGTTCGGACACCCGTATCCTACACTACGGGTGTCCGATTTGCATGCCGTATGCGGAAGTGGGACCGTATCGACGCGACGGTATTTTTGAGATGGTTTCGTTAATTTTTAATTCCTGAAATGAGTGGCCGCTGAGGCGCGACGTGTCCTTAAGTGGACGAGCGTAATCCCCGAGATTCTTGTTTTGGACGGCGCGGACGCGTCTGACGTCCGTTTTGAGCGCCGTCAGTGGTGTTGCGACCCTAGCATCGAGGCGGAGGTTTCTAGGGTGGTTTCAGGCGTTAAGGCCGAAGTTGAGGCGCGGGCCCCACGGCCCGTCTTTTGTGTTGCGAGCAGCTAGTAGCGACTTTTTCCTCGGACGTCCGTTGGCGTGCGAGCAGTCGATGTTGGGTGTTTTTCTGAGGGAAACGCGTTGGCGCAGTTTGCCCGCTATAATTCCGCACGATGGTGCGGGGCCCACGAGGGCCGTTTGGGCATCGGTGGTGATTTTTACATCTTTATCACCGGGCGAACATTTTGGACAAGTAGTCCATTCCGTGGACTTTTTCGAGAGGATCACAATGGTGCGATCCGTTCATTGAGTTTCGGGACCGGGATGCGGGTCCCACGTGGCACCGCTCGTGTGCGGTGCGCCGGGATGCACATTTTTCTCCGGATATCTGTGGCACTCAAGTGAGTATTGCTTTTGACGTTTTTTCCTGAGGGGATCACAATGGTGCGATGCGCTCGACTATTTTCGGGGCTGAGGCTCGGGATCACGGGACGTTGTTCGGGCGTGAGGCGGTGTTGGTGACTTTTTCGTCGGATATCCGTTTGAGGCGAGTAAGTAGTCGATCTCTCGTGTTTTTCTGTGAGGATTACAACGGTGCAATCCGTTTGGTTTTGTAGAGCCTCTTGCACGATCTTGTTAAATGTGGAAGCATGGAAGGTGCTCCAGTGGTGGTTCGCCCTACCTTGTTGTAGCGGACCCTTGGCGTGTGATCACGCACTCTTGGGAGAGTGATATAATTGGTCCACGAGGTGTGATTGGCTGTTCTTGGGCCTTTAAGGTGGAGTTGTTACGTCACAACTCCGCGTTGACGTTGGGTGTCGTGTGCACGATAGCCTTTGGGGTGGAATGAGGTATACTCCAGGAGTATACGGGAGCGCTTGGAGGAACGTGTGGTTGTTTGTACCTGAGGATGTTAGTGTGCTCAGTTGGGGTTGACTTGGGGCCACATGTAGTGTGGGCCCCATGTGCGTGCCGTGATCTGCTCTGCGTACTTGACCTCTCGCGATGTAGAGGGTCCCTCTGCACTCGTTTTTTTGACCAGCAGGGTGGAGTTTTCCCCTGGCTTTGTGCTCGTTTGTTTGGCCAGCAGGGAGGAGTTTTCCCCTGGCTATGCACTCGTTTGTTTGAAAAGCAGGGTGGAGTTTCCCCTGGACTAGTTCTCTTTTGTCTGACCAGCAGGGTTGAGCGGTCTCCCCCAGGTCTTGTGCTCGATGGATTGGTCGACAGAGATGGTTTGGTTTCTCTGCTTCTTTAGCTATGAGGGGTTTCAGTACTGTGCCCTTTCACCGGACTGCAACACCGTCTGCGACTACGGGTGTCCATGCAGCGTGGGTGTTTTCCCCACTTTCTAGGATGAGATGTCTCAGTCCGGTTCAACAGTGACTCAGCGGATTGGAGCGGGATCGCCTTGTGAGGCCTGGGGAGTTTCTCCCGTTGTTCTGTGTTCCCTGGTAGAGCTTGTAGTTTCGGTGTGACCAAAACTTTACGCGGGCACCGATCCTCTACCTAGGAGGTTATTCCAGTAGGGCTAAGGATTTTCCAGAAGGGCTGAGGTTATTCCAGCGGGGCTGGGCAGGGGGTCGCCTGTCGACTTTGAGCAGATTTCTCGACTGCGGGGCAGTGACGAGTTGTGCTTGACGTTCCCCTAGAACTCTCAAGTACGAGGAGCGCTTTCCCCCACCGAGACGCGTCCTTGTGACGCGACCTAAAACCGTGCGGGAGAGTCAGTGCCGCCCAAAGCAGATATTGTCGAGGTTTGGTGATTGAGCCCCTTGGATTGCAGTTCGGGGCAGACGTGCGGGATGCTGGGCATCGATGGTGTTACTTCTGGGACTATTGGATACTCTTTCTTGGGCTGAGCTACAGGACGGAGATCCCCTTACGACCTTGTTCGGGCTTCTTGTTGAGCATATGGGCTTGTATATACCTTGTTCTAGTACCCACTTCTTGGGTTTGGTTACTCTCCTTCCAGGAAAGGCGAATATGCATGGGTTATGACACGTGCTTTCCGTGTCTAGCTTCTCGTGGTTGGACAAGTCTACTCTCCTGTTATAGGTAGCGAAGACTCGACGGGAAGTTCATCTTCTCACCATTTCCTCCTCCTTGCACCTGGACGAGTCCACCTTCTTTCCTCTTGTTGGGTTGAGCTGGACTTTTTACTATACTCTTACTGCACTTTCAGTTGTACTCCTCTACTTTTCTATTCGCTCTACTTCTCACCCTTAGGTACCTCTTTTTGTTGCCCCCTCGATCCTTCGGGGTATCCTACTGAGTATTTTTATACTCACCCCTGCTTGGGCTTTGCCCGCACTTGGTGTGCCCTTGCAGACGACGGACAGGTGGAGCATGACTTTAGTGGAGCGTAGGAGCATGGGAGCTTGGACCGCGTGCGGTGGTCGTGGCCGGGTTCTAGGTGGGAGACCCATCAGCTATTTTTTTGTTCACCTGTTGTTTGGTTGTGGCACTTTTCTGGTTGGGCGTGTGTTTTTCCCCATTTTCCTTTTCAGCACTGTACTTTGTACTGTTAGAGGTCGATGCACACTGTGGTTTATATATAGCAGTTTCCATTTACTTTTCTTGTCTTTACTTTTACTCTGCACTGTTGCATTGAGTTTGTTGCTTGTGTCTGTACAGGTACTTAGGCAAAGGCCTCCCCGAGTTATTGTGCCTTCGGCGCTGGTCACCAGCCCCTGGCCTATGGAGGCGGGCTTGGGGTAGTTGCGGCTCGAGCCCGAGTAGGTTCGGGTCGTGATAAAGTGGTATCAAAGGTGGTTCGTTCCTTGGGGCGTTGTACGGACGTCCCTAAAAGAGGAATTGGTTGGGATATAGGGCAACAATGTTAATGTGTCTTGAGAGCGGCTCTCAGGCCAGGGAGTCCAGTGATGGTGCGGCGACCGACCTATCCATTCACCAGGACCATGATAACCCGCTTGTCGACTCGGCATGCTGAGACACTTATTGCAGGGAAAATTTGTTTGTGCATCACATAGGATTGAGTCTTTGACTGTCCTTCTTGAGTCATCTCCCCATCGTTGCTATTGGTATATACATATATGCTCATCTGACCGTGGAACTCGTTGATAATTTTTAGGATATCTCCGCGAGGACGGCCATCCAGGATACCAGTTTTGGTTCGTGACAACGACCTCGTGAGCTACGAGGCCACAGTCCAGGACCCATCATGCAAGCCCCTTCCTCCGGGTGGCCCGGTAGCAGCACCCCCACCTGTTGAGCAGCAGGCAGTTTTAGCAGAGCAGGCTGAGCTTGAGCGCAGGTTGAGTGCGCTCCGTGAGTTCCAGCGGCAGAGACCGCTGAGGTTCAGTGGTGAGCCAGACCCTCAGGCAGCAGAGGTTTGGCTCGAGGGAGTGGTTCACCTTTTCAGGCTTGTGAAAACACAGACAGATCAGAGAGTGGCTTTGGCAGCCACCCTTTTTCGTGGAGCATCTTGGCGTTGGTGGAGTCTGGTGACTCAACTTCTTGACGAGTCGTTGCTTTCATGGGAAGACTTCCAGTTGTTGTTTCGTGAGGAGTTTTTCCCCTCCTGCTTGCACTCCGTTCGGATTCAGGAGCTCCTGCAGTTTCAGCAGGGAGGGATGATGGTGGCCGAGTACGTGTCTAGCTTTGTAGACCGTGCACGCTTTTACCCGAACTTGGTCCGTGACGACAACCTCCGAGCGCGGAAGTTTGAGCAGGGTCTCAGCCGAGAGATTCGTGCTTTCATAGTACCCTTGGGAATTTCCACAAATGTCGGGGTGCTAGAGCAGGCGTTGGTGATAGAGGGATTCCTGTCGCGTTCTAGTGTTGGTGGTGGAAGCAGGCATGTTGGAGCCGAGACGTCTGCCGCAGCTAGTGGGCGTCGGCAAGCACGGCCTCGACGCAGGTGGCTTACTGACAACCGGACTCAGGGGCGTGGTCGTACACCATAGTGGTTCCGGAGGGCACCAGGGCATCCCAGAGAGCTCCGGTGCTATGCTTGTGATGGGCGAGGTCACTTGGCACGAGACTGCCCGACCCGAGTTGCTGGGAGCTTCGGGCAGGCAGCAGGTGCACCACCACGACAGAGGCAGCGCCGTGATCGGAGTAGTACCCAGAGAGGTGGTGCTAGAAGAGGAGCGGGAGGAGCTGGTAGTGGTTGAAGAAGTTACGAGTTCTTCCCATCACCACTAGGTGGTCCACGTCAGGTTCTGGGAGCTGACAGTTGGGACCGCGGACAGCCACGAGCTTTGGATGTCTATGATCCTGCGGAGCATGGGATGGTGAGAGGTACCCCTTGCGACTCCTCTACTTATTGCAGTAGAATTGTTAGACTCTGTGTGTGATCTTCTTTCCTCCCTGCTCCTTGTTTGATGTGTTACCAGGGTGACGCAGGGCGTCGGGTGTGACCCTGTGTTGGTAAGGAAAAAGGCGTGAGACCTTTTCCTTTAGTCGATGGTGTTGACTTTTTTGCCTTTTGAGCGTGTAAGAGAGCATCGACTGTGGAACCTTGTGTGACCAGATATCCTTGGGCGTTTCACCATATCGATATTATGAAGGAGGGAATCACCGGGCCTTGTTTCAGGTGCGGGTGGTGATTCCAGTTGCGACATGTGACGTAGAGGTTGGATCGGGGTGGTGAGCTACCCCCGAGGGCTTTCGGGCCGTTTGAAACCGTGCAAAGGGATGGCGAGGTACCCTACCGCCTTGCCCTAACCCCAAAGTCTGGAATGGGTGCACGACGTCGGCAAGGGCCGACCTAGCGTGAACAAATCGATCCTTTGGTCTGTGTGCGGTGACGTAGAGCAGTGCGTGGGTTCTTCTGGGTATGGGAAAGCCAGGTGTGAGCTTAGTACCCTGTGTTACTCCCTAGTTTTGCTTTTCGAGGACGAAAATCTTGAAGGAGGGAATGATTTAAGAACCTGGTTTTTTCTGAGAAAGACTTTGGAATATTCTTGATGATATTCCAGAGCAGCGCCTTCAGACGACGTGCAATTCTGAGCCCCGGAGTGGCCGGAATTAAATTTTAAGTGCGTTCACACTGGAAATGCTAAATAAATGGGATAACTCCTAAACAGAGCTCCGGATCAGAGATCCGAGTGTACCGATGGGTCCGTAATAGGGTTTTTACCCTAGGAACGACATAAAACTTGTCGGCGTGGGATTTTTGGACCCCTCGCTCGCTTCTGGAACGTTAAACGGATTAATTAAATTAAATTAATTCGTTTAATGTTGAAACACAGGTATCTCTTAAATGGTGTCATAGATTGGAAAACCAAGGGCACCGTTGTGTTCGGAATGTGCCGTTTACCCTAGGAGGGGTATAAGTTTCATGGGCGTGGGCCGTTTGTGAAAAATGGCCCCGGGGGCGTTTTCGTAATTTGGCGACCTCGGGCGCTACATTTAATAACTTTTGAACGGGATCTCGGATTAAAATTCCGAGACCGCTATTGTGCTCGAGAGGTGGTTTTTACCCTAGGGGAGGTTTAACCTCGACCCTGCTGAGAGTTCGGGTCCGGGCCGACGGGCGGGTGGTTAAGCGTTTTCTATTTAAACGATTAACGCACACTCCTCCCTCCTCTCCTTCCCCTTACCCCTGGCAGCCCCTCTTCTCCCGCTCCTCCTCCTCCATCTCCGGTGAGAGTTCGGTGATGAAACTCTGGCAAGGTGCGGTGATGCCGGCGGATCGTCGCGAAGCTTCGGGCGAAGCCCTACGAGGTAGGATGTGGCGTTTGCATTTTCTATTCCCATACCTAATTCGAGCATATTTAATACATTTGATTCATTGTTGGATTTTAGAACAAATCCCATGAGCGCGTAGTATACAATTTTTTCTTTCCGACGCATGTTTCGGATTTGAAATCGGAGTTCGGAGGCATTCGCAATCATCCGCCGAAGTTGGCGGGTTTTCAGTTTCCGGCGGGTTCGAGCGGTGGCGCGGCGAGGTCAGACGGCACGACAGCGGGTGTCCGGTGGAGGCGTTGGGCGCGGCAGCGGGGTGTCCGCGGTGTCGGCGCGGGTGTCCGGGGGAGGCGATGGGTGCGGCAGCAGGGCGCTCGGGCGTCAGCGGGGGCGTCCGGCGGAGCTCCCGGCGAGGTGGCGGTCGCCAGGGAGCGGCGACCGCGGGGTCACGTCGCGCGACCCCTGTGCGGTGACAAAGACCCGCGTCGCGCGAGTATTCACGCGAAGAGGTGACCGACCCTTGTGGACGGTCTGTAGGCGGGCCGCGAACTGGCGCCGGGCCGCGCGGCTGAGCAGCGGGCCGGGCCAGGTCGGGCGGACCGGCCGGTCCAGGCCGGTCTAGCCCCAGGGGGTGGTCCCCTTTGTGTTCGAACACCCATATCTTACACTACGGGTGTCCGATTTGCATGCGGTCTGCGGTAGTGGGACCATATCGATGAGACGGTATTTTTGAGATGGTTTCAGGAATTATTAATTCCCGAAATGAGGGGCCGATGAGGTGCGACGTGTCCTTAAGTGGACGAGCGTAATCCCCGAGATTCTTGTTTTGGACGGCGCAGACGCGTCCGACGTCCATTTTGAGTGGTGTCAGTGGTGTTGCGACCCTAGCATCGAGGCGGAGGTTTCCAGGGTGGTTTCAGGCGTTGAGGCCGAAGTTGAGGCGTGGGCCCCATGGCCCGTCTTTTGTGCTGCGAGGAGCTAGTAGTGACTTGTTCCTCGGACGTCCGTTCGGGGCGTGCGAGCAGTCGATGTTGGGTGTTTTTTCGAGGGCAATGCGTTGGCGTAGTCTGCCCGATGTAATTCCGCACGATGGTGTGGGGCCCAAGAGGGCCGTTTGGGCGTCGACGATGATTTTTCCATCTTTATCACTGGGCGACCGTTTTGGACAAGTAAGTAGTCCATTCCGTGTACTTTTTCGAGAGGATCGCAATGGTGCGATCCGTTCGTTGAGTTTCGGGACTGGGAAGTGGGTCCCACGTGGCACCGCTCGTGTGCGGTGCGCCGGGATGCACCTTTTTCTTCGGATATCTGTGGAACTCAAGTGAGTAGTGCTTTTGACGTGTTTTCCCGAGGGGATCACAATTGTGCGATGCGCCCGACTGTTTTCTGGGCCAAGGCTCGGGATCACGGGACGACGTTCGGGCGTGAGGCGGTGTTGGTGACTTTTTCGTCGGATATCCGTTTGAGGTGAGTAAGTAGTCGATCTTGTGTGTTTTTCTACGAGGATTACAATGGGGTGATCCGTTTGGTTGTGCGGAGCCTCTTGCGCGATCTTGTTAAATGTGGAAGCATGGAAGGTGCTCCTGTGGTTGTTCGCCCTACCTTGTTGTAGCGGACCCTTGGCGTGTGTTCGCGCACTATTAGAAGAGTGATATAATTGGTCCATGAGGTGTGATTGGCCATGCCTGGGCCTTTAAGGTGGAGTTTTTACGTCACGCCTTCGCGTTGACGCTGGGTGCCATGTGCACGATAGCCTTTGGGCTGGAATGAGGTATACTCCAGGAGTATACGGGAGCGCTTGGAGGTACGTGTGGTTGTTTGTACCTGAGGATGTTTCTGCGCTCAGTTGGGGTTGACTTGGGGCCACACGTCATGTGGGACCCATGTGCGTGCCGTGATCTTCTTTGCGTACTTGACATCTCACGACGTAGTGGGTCCCTCTGCGCTCGTTTGTTTGACCAGCAGGGTGGAGTTTTCCCCTGGCTTTGTGCTCGTTTGTTTGGCCAGCAAGGAGGAGTTTTCCCCTGGCTCTGCGCTCGTTTGTTTGACCAGCAGGGTGGAGTTTCACCGGGCCTGGTGCTCTTTTTTCTGACCAGCAGGGTTGAGCGGTGTCCCCCTGGTCTTGTGCTCGATGGTTTGGCCGACAGAGATGGTTTGGTTCCTCTGTATCTTTGGCTGTGAGGGGTTTCAGTACTGTCCCCTTTCACTGGACTACGACACCGTCTGCGACTACGGGTGTCCATACAGCGTGGGTGTTTTCCCCACTTTCTGGGATGAGATGTCTCGGTCCGCTTCGACAGTGACTCAGCGGATTGGAGTGGGATCGCCTTGTGAGGCCTGGGGAGTTTCTCCTATTGTTCCGTGTTCCCTGGTAGAGCTTGTGGTTTCGGTGTGACCAACACTTTACGCGGGCACTGATCCTCTACCCAGGAGGTTATTCTAGCAGGGCTGAGGTTGTTCCAGCAGGGATGACGTTGTTCCAGCGGGACTGGGTAGGGGGTCGCCTATCGACTTTGAGCAGATTTCTCGACGGCGGGGCAGTGACGAGTTATGGTTGACGTTCCCCCAGAACTCTCAAGTATGAGGAGCGCTTTCCCCCATCGAGACGCGTCCTTGTGACGCAACCTAGAACCATGCGGGTGAGTCAGTGCCGCCCAAAGTGGATAGTGTCGAGGTGTGGTGATCGAGCCCCTTGGCTTGCGGTTCGGGGCAGACGTGCGGGATGCTGGTCATCGATGGTGTTACTTCTGGGACTATTGGCTACTCTTTCTTGGGCTGAGCTACGGGACGGAGATCCCCTTACGACCTTGTTCGGACTTTTTGTTGAGCATATGGGCTTGTATATACCTTCTTCTAGTACCCACTTCTTGGGTTTGGTTACTCTCCTTCCAAGAGAGGCGAAGATGCGTGGGGTATGACACGTGCTTTCCATGTCTAGCTTCTCGTGGTTGGACGAGTCTACTCTCCGGCTATAGGTAGCGAAGACTCGACGGGAAGTTCATCTTCTCACTGTCTCCAGCTCCTTGCGCCTGGGCGAGTCCACCTTCTTTCCTCTTGTTGGGTTGATATGGACTCTTTACTGTACTCTTATTGCACTTTCAGTTGTACTCCTCTAATTTTCTGTTCACTATACTGGTCACCCTTCAGTACCTCCTTTTGTTGCTCCCTCAAACCTTCGGGGGTATCTTACTGTGTATTTTTATACTCACCCCTGCTTGGGCTTTGCCCGCAATTGGTGTGCCCTTCCAGACAATGGACAGGTGGAGCGTGACTTCAGTGGAGTGTAGGAGCTTGGGAGATTGGACTGCGTGCGGTGGTTGTGGCCGGGTTCTAGGTGGGAGACCCGTCAGCTGTTTCTTTTGTTTATCTGTTGCCGCGTTGTGGCACTTTTCTGGTTGGGCGTGTGTTTTTCCCCTTTTTTCTTTTCAGCACCGTACTTTGTACTGTTAGAGGTCGATGCACACTGTGGTTTATATATAGCAGTTTCCCTTTACTTTGCTTGTCTTTACTTTTACTCTGCACTGTTGGATTGAGTTTGTTGCGTGTGTGTGTACAGGTACTTAGGCAAAGGCCTCCCCGAGTTATTTTGCCTTCGGCACTGGTCGCCAGCCCCTGGCCTATGGAGGCAGGCTTGGGGTAGTTGCGGCTCGAGCCCGGGTAGTGTCGGGTCGTGACACTCGGGGTGTTTAATGTGCATAACTCAAACTAATGTGATTTTACATCAGACTCCCACTCTCAGGTCACATCTTATACTTAGAAGCACTTTTATAGAACCTGTATTAAAGGCATTGAATGTTCTTGAAGAGCCTTTATTATATGATCCACAAAACATATTAGATCCTCCTCAATGGATGAATCTTCCTATAACTCAACATCCCCCGGATGAATGGCCTGAGACATGTCTGAATAATAGTGGTGTAACTAAGATACAAGGAAGATTTCATCTGAGGCTCAACAACTATTTGTTAATTTTAACTGATAGGTTACCGGATTGAGTCTCTCAAGAATTTGAAATGACCCAACATAACACAGTGAAAGATTAACCTGTCTCTTGATCCTCCATTGTCCCAACCTCGATGATACTTGTAAGAAAACCCAATTCAAAACCGTTAACTATTGAGGTCATTTGTGGTGATTGGAGTAATAAATCTATCAAGACTGCGAAGTAGACACGTTATTTTGAATCAACTGAACCTACTATGTGGCCTCCTAAACAATACAATGTGAAAAAATAATGGCATATCCTGCCTCTAATCAATATAATGGTGATCAACATGTCCTATATTAAAAATACTCATAAGTCCACATATAAACAGTATCCTAAAATCTATTATTGTAGGAGAATTCAACCTAGGGTATATGTCTCTCCCTAGAGCCCCCTAAATCTAGAAAACATGCTCGAAGTATGTCCTCAAGAACCTAAATCATGTGCCCTGACTAGCCATCTATCCAGGGATGGTAATTTGGTATTAGAATCACCTGAATACCCAACACCCTCTATATCCCATTCCAAAACCATGAATTAAATTGAGAATCCCTATATAAAACGATAGTACGTGAGACCCCGTTAAGTCATAATATCTCACAAATGTACATCCTATCAAGCTCATCAACACTAAATGTTTCCTTTATCGGTAGAAAATGTACAACCTTTGTGAGACTATAAACAATAACCCATAAAATATCATTAACTCAAGTAGACCTCATTAATCATATCATTAAATCCACCGTGACGTAACTCTATTTACACTCAGGGATGGGTAACTTCTAAAAAATTTCAGTTGGTCGTTGGCGTGCTGCCTTCACCTACTAATAAGAGGAAAAACTCATTAAAACCAACTATTTATCTTTTTCATACTCATCCATTAATGTTTGTGATGTAAATCCTAACACATCTTGGTGATAGAGGGGTGAAATTCCTAAGCTGATGCATGGAAGTATCACATAATAACCTCAAGCATGTCCGAAGAAACCCATACAGCACAATGTGATCATAAAATTTTATCCTCTCCTATGGTCCCACTAGGAGGTGGGTCCTCACCTGACACGCTCTCATATAGGACTAGGCCTTCTAATTTTGATAGATCCCTTACCCTCAATATATCTATAAGGGTAGAGGTAACAACTAAGGATGAAATAAAATTCCACCTCTTACTATTATGCACCTCCCAAATAATCTCAGAGAACAAATCCATGAGCTTCCACTCCCTATTGGATTACTGAACTACCTATATTTGAGACCTCTAAGTTAGTGAATTAGCCACATAATTTCCCATTATAGGAATGTATGAAATATTGAAGTCAAAATACTATAGGTTTTCAACAAACATGTGTTGCATTAGATTCATATCATACTGTGTAAATTTGAACTTGAGGCTTTTATGATCCATATGCACCACAAAATTCTCTCCATGTAAGTAATGTCTCCAAAATTTCAATTCATTAACAACAAAAATTATCTTATGATCATGAATTGGATAATTCCTCTGGTGTGGCCTCAACTACTGATACCCATATGCGACGATTATATTAATCTACATAAGGAATTCTCCAAGAATGATACCTGATTCATCATTGTAAATAGTGTAACTACTACTTGGCTCTCAAAAAATCAGTATTGGTACTGATGTCAATATTCCTTTTATCTTCTGAAAGGATTACTTATAATAAACTAACTATACAAACCTGTCACTCTTCTTAGTCAATACCATAAGTGGAACTTGTAGGAATTAAAAGTCTTATATGAAACACCTATAGTAACCATCCATCCCTAATAAACTTCAAACCTTAAATATGTTATTTGTATTCTACTAAGAAACTATATCTCACAATTTCTATGGGTCAACTCATACTTATATCTTTGAGATAATGTGACCTAGGAAGAAAATAAAATCCATCCATAGTGTGACTTTATGAGTTGATCACATAACTGATGATCTCTCACTGTATTAAAAATGTTCTCAAGATGCTTGACATGGTCGTGTCAATTGTGAGAATAAATCAAGATGTCATCCATGAAAACCACCACAAAAGAATCCAAATAAGTATGGAAAAATTGGTTCATCATTTCCATGTAGTCTGATAGACCATTCATGAGATCAAATAACATAACCAAATACTCATAAATACCATACCTGCTACAAAAACATATGCATGATATGCATGATGGTATATCATGAACATGATGATAACCTAATCTCAAATCAATATTTCAGAACTTATGATCTCATCAGATTTGTTCAATGTGACCATATCTCCATGATAGAGGATACCAATTCTTAACCATTTTATAGTTCAATTTCTAGTAATCCACACAAATCCGGAGGGTTCCCTCCTACATTTTTCACAAAAAGGTCTGGTGAACCACATTGAGATGTACTGGGTTAGATAAAACCCTTTTCCTTTAAATTGTATATAATCCTATTGAGGTCTTGGAGCTCGGTAGTATCCATCCTATAAGGTGTAATGGATACCAATGAAACTCCTAGAACTATCATAAAATAGAACTCTACCTCTCTCACTAGAAGTAATCCTGAAAATGAATCTGAGAAAACAACCAAGAAATAATCAACTATATGAGGAAAATATAATTTAAAAGTTCCCTAATCATCCAAATATAAACTTGTATTTTAGGCTATCATCCCACCCATCCCATGATGCTCAGGTCCATCTCAACTCACCTGGATATCCCATTCGCCCTTATGAGTGAACTATCCACCCTCTGGTGATGAAGTAATGAAAGGGAACTAATCTTTCCATCCCAAAAATGATGTCAAATCCTTTCATATCTATGATAAAGAGGTACCATACAATGTGAAACCCGCCTATATCTAGGGGGAACTCCCTGAACAGATGTACACCCTTCATTTTAATCGCTAATGGAGTGTCAAGCATCATGAATCCATCAAAAGTATAAACACTGACCCCAAGGATCTCTATATCTAGAACTGAAATAAAACTATGTAAAATCCCTTCTTCAAATACTGTAGAAGAAAACGTACATGCTACTATAATAGTACCTCTCATAATAGAAGGTGTAGGATCGTTCTATTCAATGGTCTATTTCACTATGTATATCTATCCTGAATTGCGACCATGTGATACTGTCTAGCTACCCTAAGCCGATCCACTCTACTTTCACTGTAAAACTAGGGTCTGACTACCATGACCATGACCACCACTCCTTAATCACTTTTATCTTTAAATGACCCATATATATCATTTTTTTGTCCACAAATCATATTTAATATAATTTTTATATAAATTCTCTTTTCTTAATGGCATTTTCACTATACTCAAATGCTTCTCATGTTCCCCCATATATTTAGAGTTTATAAGAATATCATCTATAAATACAACTATAAAATTTTCAAAGAAATATCTAAGGAATTTATTCATCTATTTCATGTATATTTCTAGTGAATTATTGATTCCTAGTGGAATTACTATGAATTAATAGAGCACATATATTTTATGAAATGTAGTATTGGAAAGATCCTCTTTATTTACCTTTAACTAAGGATATTTTTGCTGATGTTCTACCTCAGAGAAGTACTAGGACCTATTTAGCTCATTGAACAAATCATGAATCTATGATGGGGGATACTTTTTCTTTATCATGATTTTTTTGAGTTCATCATAATAAATTCATAGGCACAGTGTCCAATAATTCTTCTTAAAAAAAAGACAGAGACACCCCATTATTAAGCACTCATAAATATAAAAACCTTATATAGATTATCTTGAAATTTCTTAAATATTTATTATAATTCAATGATGGATATTATACAGTGATCCTTGAATATTTTCATAGTTATTGGTATAATTTATATTGAGTTATAAAATTCTTCAATGAGGAGGAAGAATAGATAAGTTTTTAAGGAATATGTCTATATATTACCTAGCAGTGGGAATGTCCTTAAGAATGATTCTCTGCTACGTCACAATCATTTGTAATATATATTATTTATGATAAAGAAATAATATCCATTCCCAATAATGATATTCAAAAATATATTCAACTTTATCCACAAACGTTTACAAAATAGGAGAATGATTTGAGATATGAAGAGTGATTTAGATCTACCAACAGTTGATATTGTATTTAGAGGAGGACAAAAAATCCATGGCCAATATATCATAAAATTATACTAAAGTAAGTATATAATGGTCTTCTGGGAGGTTCATCCCACAAACAATAACATGGGAGGATTTATATACCTTGGATGCAATAAATTTTATATTTTTGGTTCCCATAGATTACTTAACAACTATGTTTTGAGGTAGTGTTAGAATAGATCTACTTTACTTGAACGATATCAAATAATTCATAGAACCAAAAAATATATTATGTTCCCTTTTCTTTAATGAAAAACTATCATACTGATCACCATATCATTTTATGGATCCATCCCCGTAGTAGTGATAGTGTAATACATTACTTAATATCTTTTCCTTTGAGGTTGTTTCTATTGAATAACTCTAAAAACCCTTTTCTAAAAGAATTATCTTATATAATTTCATATTGCTTGTATTTTAAACTTGGGACTAGAGGCATATGGTGGATCAAAAACTTCTTTTCCTTCATAGAATTAGTGTATTTTTATATCTACCTTCAAAAATGATTATCTGAATTCCATTTTTTTATACAATTGAAACATCTCCCTAATCCCTTGATATTATTTCTATGATTCTTATTCCTATACTTTTAATAGGTGGGAATTTGGGTTTTCTTTTATGAATGGTATTTATCCATCAATCCTCCAAAATCCAAATATTTTTTTCTCTTTTTATCTCTCTCCCCTTAAGACAACTAAGAATCACAAATCTCCCTATCAAATTTAAGAACACAATAAATAATCTCTTCCTAGATTTATAGGTATTAAATTTATAAATATTATCATATAATCATCATTAATCATCTAAAGAAGTGGTTCACCTTAATTTTAGAATTGATGATAAAGTTGGAGGCATTCCATGAAATCCATGTGAATTTTTCATTATAATCCTCAACAGACTAATTATGCCCTTTCTTATATCTAAGAAATTACCTATCTCTTTTAAGACTGATAGTACATGGAAAATAAGTTATTAAATCCTTACCATTCAATGGATTTTATTTTCTCATTGTGATTCATGTTCTTGATTAGTGTCCACCATTGATCAAATTATCCCTAAAGGAAATTAATAACTAGTATGACTTTCTATTATTCAGATCATTAGAGGAAAAATTATATATTCTCAATAGAGTTAATAAATTATTTCATGATGAGGATATCAGAATATCCACTAAAATTTAGAGTCTTTAGTCATACAAAAGAATAAAATATAACTTTTTTGTTTCTTAGGAGTATTTAATTCAACACGATTCAAGTTATTATTTATTATTTGAGATAGTTAATATATAAATTCTATGATGTTCTAGGATACTTCTCTCATTATTTTTAATCTCATTGTGAAATAATCAAATTTGATTTCACATTGGTAGAGGGAATTATTCCTATAATTTCTCTCCATTAACTAAAATAAATGAAAATTAGTGATGAGAATACTTAAAATAATAAGCATATAATAATTCAACTATGAAGATAGAAGGAAATAATTAATATGAAATGTATATCTTAACAAATGATCCATAAGGGTTTAATATTGCTTATTTATGTTAATTTTAAAATAATATTTCCCTAAACTAAAACTATTTTCAATTTCTTCATAATAATTCATAATGATTTTATGAATTTACTAAATCATATCCTCTAGGAGTGTCAAACCAAGTGTGTAGAAAGTATACTTTTCCATGCACCATTTATAGGTAGATATAATACCCAATGTTAAATTTTAGGTTTATTGTCCCTAACTAAATATATTACACAACCACATTAAATTATAGTACCTAAATAGTGATGTAATTTCTATTAAACCAAATAATCTATACATCACAAAAATTTTAAGATGTTATCCAATACATAGACTTATACCTAGGGCTTTTACTATTGTAAACTTATCGTAATGCCAAAAAGATAACAAGAACTTTCTTTGATAAAAACTATTCTGATCCATGTCACTTACACATATCATTACATTATTTTTAACAGAAAAATCCAAAAACACTACCCTAGAGTTATAGAGGACTAGTGTCTTTGGGAAACTAGGTTAATATTACATCAACATTAAAATAAAATAAGAAATCACTATTTTTTGAATCCAAAATGTAATCTTAAATACCATATATATTCTTAAACTTCATATGATAACCTATGTAATACCTAAAAAATGGAAAGATGTATATTCTAATAAGGGAATAAGAATTCAAACAAACCATAAAATATTAGATTAATGGAATAAAATAAAATCATAAAATACAATGAAAATAAATTACTATAAAGAATATTGACATAAAGAAGATGGAATCATAAGATCATCACATCATGGGAATGGGAAAAAATAGAAAACATTTCATAAAAATACATCAAGGCTTATTGTGAAGACCCCATAACATGGTGGATAGATTCCTATATTGGATTAAAATTACTTCCTAATCCCATACATATCATCTCATGAGATACAAAAATTACCTAAAGAATTGGAGAACTCATTGGTTGCACCCATCATAACATGTACATGAATACCTGTTCTATATAAGAGATTCAAAAATAAGGCACAATCATAAAAAATACACATGTAAAGTAATGATTAAAATATTCTTACCACAAATAATAATCAAAGAATATTTTATAATGATTCCAAATATAAAAAATAAGGCAATATTTTATATGTCCTTATTTAAATAAATATAAATATGTTTAAAATATTTAGTTTATTTGAAGAAATATTCATGACACAATAAAGATAATCAGGTTTAGAAATGAACCATTAAAATGTTGTTTTAAGGATTTGATAAAACACTTCTAAATAAGGAAACGATATCGAATTTTCATTAAAACCATTGGTATAACAAAATGGTCAACCCTTAAATATTTCAAATTTTATGAAATATTAAATGGTAATTTTTTTGAAACAGTGGTACATAAATGGATTATGTCATAGAAAATTTCCCCTCTATTGGGTTTAATTTTAAAGAATCTATTGAGAAATTAATGTAAGGAATATATTTCCCCAAAAAAATAATGGTATAATAGGATAAGTATATATGTAAATAATTTATAGGCATTAAATAGTGTTAAATAGAAATATAAACGATGGTAGAGGGAAAAAGGCATATCCTAAGGAAAAGAGTGTTGTTTAGAGAGTTCCCTTACCTCAGGTGCAAATTCATTGTCCTCTTTGAATAAATATACTAGATGATCCAATTAGATTTTTATGAAACTTTATTGAGAAGATTATATAGGAATATCTATATTACAATTATTCATTTATGTTAGTTTATTTTAATTTAATTGAGATAATGAGTCTATATTCATTGTCCCAAGGTTTCTCGTGTTATGGGTACAATGTAAAATTAGTTATAAGTAATTACGAGAGTTCATAATGTTTTTTACCATAAAATAAAGAATTTGATAATATGGATTTAATGAGTTTTCAGATGTTAAAATTCTTATCAGTATCCAAGAGTATTTAGAAAGGGAATATTGGGTAGGAGAGGAAATTTATTGTAAGAGATAAGAAAGGGAATATTTCCTCTTCGGATGCAATCTTTTAAAAAATACCTTAAAGAAGCTTAGGATTGTATTTTGGTGAGACCAGAGAAATTTGTACCTAGGGGATAGGATTAAAAAGATAATTGGATAAACCCTTTTAATGATCTAAGGCTTATAAGGTGTGAGGGGATTGGGTGGTGAGTGTGATATTAATAACATGGGAGATGAGTGTTTTTGAATATAATATTGATTAGTTTATTAATTTTCGCAACATAACTAATACTATTGATTTTTTGTGACTATATGGATTAATTAGTGAATTTGAGTTTTATATAATTATTTATTACATTTCACATGACTCACTAATTAATATATTTAACTTATAATGTTAAATACCATATTTTTTCATAATTCACTAAAAATTCAAATTTTTTAGAAAAATAACAAAAATCATCCAAAATTTTTTAATGTATAGATTTAAAAACATAAAACCATTTTATAAAATTAATTTTATAAATATGGGAAATTTAATTTTTAAATAAAATATTTATTTATTTATAAAATAACTTTTTTTAAATTATGGTCAAATGTTTTACCCTTTTAAAAATTATTTTTTGCCTCATAAAATTATATCATGTTTTTAATGAAACTTAATATTATTTTACAATCCCTTTTTATGAAAATAATAATTTTTTATATTTATCATAAAAAATGATAATAAAATATGTGTGTTTTATGAAAATAAAAACACCAATTTTATCTATTTTTAAACATTTATTTTTGGTATCGTGATGTAAATTTTCTAAATTTTCATTTTATCTGATCAAAAAAATAATTTTTTAATTTTAGTAGTCATGTTACTATTTCAGTGACTAGGTTACTATTATTAATGTTCATATTATTAATCTAATTGTAATATAACAGTCACATTACAATGGTTTAGTAATAGTCAGATTCTTATGGTGATAATTCCCTTGACACCCTATATATACTACGCCATTCTCAAACCTCATCATTCACTAATTCGATATAAGTTTCTATGCTTCACCAAATAATTTTTATCAGGTCCATGGAGTTCAAAAATTTTGTGAATTATTCCTTTTAGTTTACATCCCTATATTATTCCTAGATAATATATTTAATATTATTTCCAATAGTGTAATGTTATCATGTAATGTGAAATTATTTTTATATGAATATATTATACAATATAATAAAATAGTCATAGTAATACATGAGTTATTTTACCAATAGAAAGGATTTTTGGGTCATTACATTCTTTTTCCCTTAATATTTTTTCCATTAAAATTTCATTTCACCCACTAAGATAAAAACTTATGAGGTTACATCTGTTTTATTAGTTCCTTTAATTACCATGTCCCCTACTTGTACATGTAGTTCTACTATAATAATTTGAATAGGTGAGTAGTCTTGTTTCTTAGATATTAGTATCTTCGATCCAAGATCTTAAATGTAATATCATCATAAAAGAGATTATTTTATAACCATACCACCCTTGAAGTTAGTATATTTGAATAATCTAGTATGTTCTTATTTAAGATATATATGTGGAACATTTCATGTACTTGAGATATGGTTGGTGGGATTTATAGTCAATAGGACATAGATACGATGTGATCAAGAATATATAAGGGGTCAATGAATCTGGGACTTTTCTTTATTTCTAAAAATGTTGGAACTTTTCTATATCGATATGTTGAGGGATACTTTAGCTCCAACCCTAAAATATACATCGCATCGATGATGGTCAACACAGTCCTTCTAGACTCTGAGATACCCTAATATTCTTCTGAATAGTCTTGAATATTTCTACCAATTCATTGACCATTTGAAGTCCCAATAACTTGATCTCACAAACATCATTTTAGAACATTGGATTTCAACATCTTTTCCTATTTCGGGATTTATATAGATCCATTTGGGTATTTCAGTTGGAGCTATTATTGTATGAGAAATTGAATAGCAGAAGATATTGATACTTTCCTTATTTAAAGTATATATAGAGAGCTAAAAACTTTTCCCCACTTTTTTGGATAGCCTTCTCAAATTGTTCATCATGTGGAATGTGTCATTTCAAAAAAATTTACAAAACTATGTTGAGATCATTTTGGATACTTTCACATATTTTTTAGATGAATCTCAGATCTTAATTAGATACAATTTATTGTGGTGTTCCTAACATCAATATCACTTCTCTAATTTATATCCTTATATGTTTATTAGGTGATATGTCATCTTAGGTGAAAATTTTCATGAACTAGGATGGCTCTCCATCAGGATCGGGACCCAACCGAGTCTAACGCATAACTTAAAGGGAATTCCTGATTCCCATGGGCTAAAACAAGTTCCTGGGTATAATAAATAAATATTTGGGAAAACTTAGCAGAGTTTAGAAACATTAAACAACCAACAATTATAAATAAAATAAATCTAAAAATTCACAGAAACCAAGTCTTAAGAAAATTAAGAATTAAATTAAAATGTTTATAAAAAAGCCCAAGGACTACCAAAAAGGTAGAAATCCAAAAATAATATCCCAAGAACCACCTCATGGAAAGGGGGGATCACCCTCAATCCATCTCAATGACACCGTACCAAGAAGAACTACTATTAAACCAAACCCCTGGCTCTATAATTTTTATGCATTCTTGCGACAAACATTACAAAGTCTACTTACACCCAAGGGTGTATGTATGGTGTGACCCTAAGTACAGTAGGATGCAACCCATAAAGGTTATATACTATAAATATTATGAAACAAATGTCTTGAAAATTTTCTTAAATAATAAATGAAAGTAATTTTTTTAATGAAATCAATTTTAAATGAAAACAGTTTTCAAGAGGGGAACATAAAAGAATGAACAATTTTAAAGAAAACACACATGCTGATGAAATTATCATCTAAAAACACTATATGCCAATAGTGGGTAAAATATAATCAATAAGCACTAGTCATGGGAAATACCCCAAAGAACTAGCTAGTTGTGGGCCTATGGTACATCGTATCTTGGTGTAAAAGTAACCATAACCAATAACCTTATCATTGCTTAGCCACTAGGAGGGGAAACCCCAATAGCCTAGTGGTTCCCAAACATCATCATATTTCAGTTAGTGTTGTTAGCTTCAATATTTCTATGTCAAACAGGGATTAATCCACTACTGAATCCCTAGAATACTAGTCCTAGTATACCCACCTAGATACATGTGCTTCCCTCTTTGTGATCCAACAAGTTCCACATGTTATAAAATACCATTTTCACATCAAACATCCATTTCTAAATAAAAAACACACAAATCAGTACCCCAAAAATTTTCCTCACCTTCAATGTTGTTCATTAAACCCAATACAAATTTTATAAATCAACTTCAAGTGGTTCTACAAGGCTTTTCACACAAAATTCATTCAATTTTCCTCCTTTAAGGACAAATGCCCAATCATAACATACCAAAATAGAATTGGAATCCCTAAAAATATTTTAAAAATCAATTTTATGAATCATAAAATAACCCCAAAAGATATAACATGGAATACACACGAAAAACACCCTACTCTTTGTCAAAATGAAACATTAAAATTAAACATTAAATCAATTCTACCAAAAATGGTTTTAACAATTTTATTAGTCATTTCCTAAATGGTAAACATAAAAAACCCCTTTTACTTAAAAAGAATTATTTTATAAACCTACACATTCCAAAACACATACCCAAAAGAATTCACCTCTTATACAATTCTATAAATCATTTTGTCAACTTATAAAACAACCCAAGGAACACAACATGGCCTTAAACCAAAATCATTCCCAAAGTAACCATTTTAGAACCAAACACATACTAATACCATAAAAAAATAGAATTTTTATCCCTTTATACATTTAATAAACAATTTTCACCTGTTATGAAACACTACTAAGTGATACAAAATAGGGTTACACCAAAAAAACACCCCATTTCACACAATTATGCCCTTCAAAAATGAAACACATATTAATCTCTTTAATAAACCACCTTCACACTACATATAATAATCAAAGAACATACTAAATAAATTTTGAAAGAAAAATCATTCATCAAAAAATGTTTATCGGTGGAAGCACCTTCCTTTGATGTCAACCCCCCCCCCCCCCCCAAAAAAAAACTGTTTGAACTTAAACTACACCTCAAACACATGACAAGTAAAGAGAAATGAACCATAACCAAGAATATTACACCCAAAAAACCATGTTTAAACCATAATAATGAAAATATTTGTGCTATAAACGTGAAACCACAAGAAAATCAGAAGAAACCATAATGAGAAGGAAGAAACTATAGAGAAACTCACTTACTTGATAGAACATGATGTTTCTCCACCAAAAACCCATTCAAAAGTGGGTTAAAAGGGACGTTTTGGAAGATTGGAGACCTCCCATATATGTTAGGGTCGAATGGGGGAAATTGGGTTAATTAGGTTTATTTATGGAAGGGTAAATGGTCAAAACCAATTTTTAAAACCTAGACATTGTGCATGTTTTGGATACATGGTTTAGTAAACTGTGCGGACAAATCCTATACCTAGTTCTATATACCCCAAAAGCATCATTTTCTTCCAATATTTAAGGGGTATCCTAGGGGAAACCTAGGGGGAATTATATTCCATGAATAGGAGAAAATAATTACCCAAAATTTCAAACTATTCGCACCCTTTCTCAAGAAAATGACGTAGAACCCATCCCTAAACAGGATGATGTAAAAGTAAAAAACCCGGGTGTAAAAATTCTCCCCACCCTAACAATTTAGGCACCCAGAAATTGACCATATATCTAGTTGAAAAAAAACTGATACCATTTCCAAGTTCAAAGGGGATCCCAGCAAATGCTAAATGAAAAGACAACAAGGACACTACCAGTAGGAAGAGAGGGATGCAAGTTAATTTTGGAGAACAAGGTGGACTCCCCCAATATGGTTCACCTACCCCCAAAATCCAAAACACCTCCATTTGATCAAACAAATAAAATGTTTCTCTCATTTCACTAAAATGGACATCCTTAGAAAATCACATTATACATTACCATGAAATTCAAAAATTCCACCTGAAACGAACAACAGATTTGAATGTGGTCACCACAACCTTACTTCAACAAAACAGTTGGGTGTTCTCCAATCCCAATGTTTAACCAAGAAGGAATTTGGTGGTTATATAGCTCCGAACAGGACTACCTAGAATCAATCAAACACTAGGAGAAGAACCAAGTTCTAGAGACCTAAATGGACTCCTCACCATAAGAAATAAACTAACCCCTGAGACTAAACCAGAATACCTACATGGGGTGGTCCGGACGGACTCCCCACCATAAGAGCTAGTTTAATTTCTTAAGATAGAACCAGGACACCAACAGAGGGAGGGCCCAACATTCTCCCCACCATAATGGGTAGAATAATATTATAATTATTCCAAAAGAACTTATATGAGAACCCTAATGGATCTCTACACCATGAAAACCAACCATTTTAACCTACTAACATTGGTTGAAAAAAGAACCCCGATGTGGGATAACATAGGTGATTCCCACACAACTTATTTTACCATCGCAAGTGGCTCACTCAACAAAAATCTAAACTAATAGAGAAAATATGCGGTTCACCACTCCAATGAGCATTACCAACCTCAGATGAGTCGAGAAATATTCTCATGAAAACCTCAAATAGTATCCACCTCCCACACTGAAGACAGAAGATAAACCTAGATCCCTTACATCCATGTGGGTATCCCAGACTATGCACCAGATTCACTCTGACATCTATGGATAGAGCTCAGATGATTGATGTATCTTCTATCTCGTAGTCATGCATTGGAAAAACCCTAATAAAAACTTATGATACTAGTGGAACAAAAAACCACATCACCTGTTAGAAAAAACCACCAAGACATAAAACAATCTGAACCCCAATTTACTCTGACATGAAACCTTCACCAAGGTAGAGGCCCTAAAGCTATATACACATTTCCCCTCTCACCCCAAACAAGAAATAACATAATAAATAACAAAAGGAAGACACCATCATTCATGGTAGATAATTTTATGAATTCCTAGAGGAAAACACGCTTTCATTTAAATGAAAGTCCTCAAAAAGTTCCACAACATCCACATTTTCCTATAAAATAAAAAACAACACATCAAGACACTACTAAACATGACTCTAGAAACTGATATAGACATTACAAGGAGGGGGACCTTGAACTAAGTCTCACACATCATGAGATTACCGCAAGCAGAAATAACAGCCTCGAATGACCAAATTTTCCACACTAGTGGCGTAACATGAACCCTTTTTTGGAAGAGACTGAAGAAAGACCTATAGGTCCTTAAATACTACAACAATACCATTAAATATGGAATTATTTAGCTTTCCTAATTGTGATTACCTTTACCACTTTCAGATAGATCCTATATAAACAATGGTGTCAAACTTAACCTTTAACGGCTCAAGAAAATTAAGTGTCTAAGGTATATTTCAACCTACCATAACAACTGTCATTCTAAAAGAGGATCTATTTAACTGAAAAAGAAGAGGGGTATACTCAATCTCTAATGTTCAGTAATAAATCCCTTATGTTTATCAACTAGAGGATCTTCCAACAACGAATCGCTAGTGGTCACACTTACATCATGCATTAACTCATATTGGGTGTGTACCATAGCCAAAAAGAAAAACCAATTACCCAACTGAGCTACTCCCATGGTCAAAAAATGACACAAACCAAAACCGAACATATGAGGGGAACTAGAACCAAGGATTTTTAAAACATTTCTTATAAAATACTACTAACCAATACTTCAACCAAAATTTCCCCTAAAACACAAACCCAAAACATCTTTCAAACAAAAGGGGTTCTTGAACACAAAATATCCCATTACCACATTCCCGAAACAAAAAAGACACACCACCTAATAACTTGTTAACAAAAAATTTAATTTTTACTTAAAAGAAATCATTTATTTGAAGGTAAATAGGGTGAAAGGATAGATTATTAACCAATTCTATCCCATGGGCCTCACAAAGGCATGTTTCTATGCCACACCAAGCACCCTCATTATATTCATCCATGTAGTATTCTAGTTGTTCCATTAACTATCCATCATACCTTGTAAATTCATGTATGTGGTCACCCATGAGGATACCAAATACCAAAACTAAACCTTTCCCCTTTTCAAAATCAGAAAATTCTACCCCCACATTATCTTTATCAAAACTACTAACCACAAAATCAAAACCCAATCCAGTATTACAGTCATTTTTAGAAAATTACTAACAATTCACATAAAAACTCACTTTCAAATCCTACACATTAATTTCAAAAAAATTCACCCCATTTCAAAACACCATTTAATAGATTAACAAATTCTATTTGAAAAATATTTTTAAAACCCACTTTAACATTATTCGTACTTTACAAACAATCCATCTCAATAAACCAAATATTTAACATATGAAAACCTAATATCATTTTACATTAAAACCACTTCTTGAAAATCTATTTTCCTAATCCTTTTTTGTCAAAATAATTCCTAAAATTAATTTCCCATTTCCAAACATCCTTCTAGTAAATTATTAAAATCAATTTTCCACAAAACCAAAACAAAGTCATTTTTACCATAAAACCAAGTCTCCATTATTCCAAAATAAGGGCTTTTCAAAATGATTTTAAAATATCAATGAGACAGAAGATGCTTCTAAAAAGTAGGAAACCAGTACTAGTGGGTGACTCAAACATAAGGTCGGTGGCCATACTATAGTCACACCACCATCACTATGAGCTTTCTAGGATGATATCCCCAGCTCCACATGGATTTCTAGGCCCTACATGCTCACTAGGACTATTGTACCAATTCACATTTCTTCTCCAAAAAAACGAGAAACCACAAGGACTAGAATAATTCAATGGAACCATCATTCCCCCAGTAAATCAAGTCCTGCCATAAGGTGTGCTGGAAATGAAACGCATTCCATAACTAGAACATTGAGTTAATAAAATCCTAGCTCTAGCCTATAAAAAATCATTCCCAAAAGAACATGACCCAAAAAGAGGGAACATCCTTTGATACCATTTTGTCACGAACCAGTTTGGGTCACCATCCAACTCGGTGCCTAGCCCGGTCTGTGGCATAAACTGAAGGGAATTTCATATCCCCACATAGTGGCATGAGTTTCTAGGTATAATAAATAATATATTTTTTAAATATTTTCCTAAGTTTAAAAACATTAAACAAACAACAATGACAAATAAACTGAAACTGAAAATTCACACCAACCAAGTCTTAAGAAAAATTTATAATTGAATTAGAAGGTTCATAAAAAGACCAAAGACTACCAAAAATTAATAAGTCCAAAAATAACATCCCAAGAACCACCTCATGTCAAGGGGGTATCTCCCTCAATCCATCTCCAAGACACCACACAAAAAAATGACCTCTAGTAAACTGAACCACCGACTCTAAAGTCTTTACTCACCTACAACAACAATTACAAGGTTTACTTACACCCAAGGGTGTATGTAGGGTGTTATATTAAAAATAGTAGGATTTCACCCAATAAGGTTCCATTCCATAAACATTATAAGACAAAAATCTTTCAAGTTTTCATAAAAATGAAATGCTAGAAACAATTATAAAGAAAAACAATTTTAAATGAAAACAATTTTCAAATTTGGCAGCTTCAAAGAGCAAACAATTTTATAGAAAACACACATGAAATTGAAATTATCATCCAAGAACACTGTATGATGATGGTGAGTATAATATAATCAATGATCACTAGTCATAAAAAATGCCCCATCGAAATGACTAGTTTTGGGGCCTAAGTACATCGTATCTCGATGTAAAAGTAACCATAAACAATAACCTTCTCACGAACGAGCCACTAGGAGGGAAAAAACCAATGGCCTAGTGGTCCCCAAACATCATAACAATTTAGTTAGTGTTTTCATCATCTGTATTTCTATGTTAAATAGGGATGAGGACACTACTATGTCACTAGCATACTAGTCCTAGTCCACCCACCTATATACCCAGGCTTCCATCTTTGTACATAAACATGTTCCACATGTTATAAAATAAAAATCTCACATCAAAAATTCATTTCTATGTAATACACACACAAACGAGTACCGAAAAAATGTTTCACACCTTCAATGTAGTTCACTAATCCCAATAAAAGTTTTATAAAGAAACTTCAAGAGGTGCTACAAGGCTTTGTACACACAATTCATTCAAAAGTCCTCATTTTAGGACAAAAGACCAAAAATTCCATATAGAAGAAGAATTATTAGCCCCAAAACCATTTAATAAATCAATTTAACTAATAAAAAATAACCCCAAATGATATAACATGGAATACACATAAAACACACCCATTTCCATGTCAAAATGAAAATTTAAAATTTTAAACTTAATCAATGCTACCGAAAATGATTTCAACAATTTTAGGAGACATTTCTGAAATGGTAAAAATAAAAAATATCCATTTCAATTAAATAAAACCATTTAAAAAACATTAAAAAAACCAAAATAGTTGACCACAAGATTTCACCTCTTATACCATTCAATAAACTATTTTGACAACTTATAAAACAACCCATGAAACACAACATGGCCTTACACCAAATTCATTCTGAAAATAACACTTGTAGAATCAAACACACACTAATACCATAAAAAAATAATTTTCAGCCATTTCAAATTTAACAAACAATTTTAAAAAATTATAAAACACTACCAAGTGATAGAAAATAGTGTTACACAAAAAACACATGCCATTTCACACAAATATGACTTTAAAAAAACATATTAATATATTTTAAAAACCACATTCACACCACATATAATAATCAAATAACATGTAAAATAAATTAGGCATGCCAAATAATTGTTCAAAAAATGTTTACAGATGGAACCACCTACGTTTGATGTTAAAAAACTCTAAATACCTGTGCAAACATCAACCGCATCTCAATCGCACCACAAGAAAGTAAAAAAACTCTAAACAAGAATATTTAAATAAACACCCAAGGTTAAACCATAAAAAATAAACCCTTGGTTCTGGAAACCTTACACCACAATAAATGGTGGAATTAACCCTAAAGATAAGGTTGCAAATAGAGAGAAACTCACTTATTCGATGGCTCTTGAAGTTTCCCGACCAAACACCCACCCCTTCCCCTTAAAAATTGGATTCAAAGGTATATTGAGAGATCTTGGAGATATACCATGGTTGATAGGTTCAAATGAGGGAGGAAATGGGTGCATTATGTTTTTTTCGGATGTAAAAAATTGTTTAAAAGTATTTTTTTAACACTTGGAAATTGTGCATGGTTTCGCTGCACGACTAACTAAACTGTGAGGCCAAATCGTGTGATTCTTTCTATACAACCAAAAATATTCATTTTCTTCCAAAATTTAAGGGTAATACTAGGTAAAACATATGAGGAAAGATATTCCAAGAATAAGATGACATAATTCCCCTAAATTTCAAACCTGTCACATGTGGTCTCTGAGAAAGTGACCAAGAACCCACCCAAATCGGGACGAAGTAAAAGTCAAAAACCTAAGTGTGATAGAAATTATCTGAGAAATGTTTTTAAGTTGATCTAGTATAATTCATATGGTATTATTTCCTATATATGACTTCAGAAGACACATGAAAAAAATAAGTGGAGATGTTTTACATTATCTATATAGGCATGGGTAATGGTTGTATAACCCCCTTGGAGTTCATCCTTTATACCTTTACTAACTGATATACCAAGCACTTATATGTATATTCCAAAATATCCCTCTATATATTTTCTACCTATAATCCTCTCAGAGATCTCAATGCATATTTATTATCCTAGGGTGGATTGAGAATGCGAATTTATGTAAATCATTCAATATCTCATTCTTTATCTAATAGTTTAATTATATACATAGTTAGGATAAAAATATTAAAACTGCTTTAATTTTTTTGAATTATATGTATTTCCATTTTCTTATATCTTCTACCTTCGACATTTCTACACCATTCCTTTGGGAATTCATTATTATCTCTAGAATAAATGATTGAAAAATCATTTCATCATGGTAAGATATTGTTTATTCCTCTTCTAATTCCATGTAAATTGTTTTAAAATCAATGAATATTTTATCTTTATCAATTATCAGAATTGATAATTTTATAGAACTTTTTCTACTTAGATCATACTCTACTTTTTTTCTACTAACGAAGATAATAATTTGAGCATTAGTATTCCTTGATCTGCTCTAAACATCTTTACTAGTGCATATTAATCTCATTATGTGTGAATATATACTTGAGGCTCTTATGATCTTTATATATTTAAAACTTATCCCTATAAGGACAATCTAAAAAAATAACTTATGTGTTGATCACTATAATTTACACAAAACCATGTGTTGTATATTTATTCTCACGAGCATTCAATTACATTGAGACATATGTTATCACTTTATCATTTTCCATCAGTACAATTCCCATCCCTTATTTTAAGCATCATTGTATACCATGAAAAGTTCCACACTTGAGGGTAGTGTGAGTACTTATGTAGTGATAATAATATTTTTCAATTACTTGGTTCTCTCTTCACTTTCATTATTCCATACAAACTTTATACACTTATGAGTTAACTTTGATATTGGGGTTTTCAATCTTGATAAGTGATTCAAAAGACCTCAATAATTCCCAACTAGATCAAGGAAAATATGTTATTTTATTACGCATATTAGTTTGGGCCACTCCAAAATCATCTTTTTTTTGAAATTATCAACAAATATCCCTTTTATAGTGATAAGATTCTATAATAATGATACACACTACATAAAAAATGCACATTTAATATACTTTTCATATCACATCTCCTTTTGAAAAGTATTTAGCACAATACTCAAATGCTTATAATGTTCAACTTATATTTGGTGTATATTATAATATCATCTATGAACACTAACAAAAAAAATTCATGTTAATATTTTATGACTATATTTATCAATTCCATTAATATTTTTGGAATATTAGCGGGTGTAAAGATCATTACTATAAAACCATAGCACCCGTACATTATACAAATGGTAGTTTGGGAATATACACCTTATTCACCATTAACTTATGGTATCTTGACCAAATTTACACTTTATAAAAGTAAAATTCCCCACATAGACGATGAAACAAATCAATATCCAATAATGGCCAGATATTTGAAAAGAATAAAATTGTGTTCGATAACATATATGATATGTAACACCAAGATAAAACAACTTGTGAAATATATTGTTTAAATATATCTATTATAAAAAAATTAATTATTTGTATAAAAATCAGACAAAATAAATTATAAAAATTATATGTTTTACATATATAAAAAATAAATTCACCGGTTATTAAGTGATTAGAAATGAAAATAAATTCATCTGAAAGTAAAATAATGTTTTTCTAAAAAATTGTTTTTATCTGGTCAATGTGTTTTTATCACCATAAATATTGGTGAATGATTTTAATTAAATTTATGTACATTATATATTCAATAATAATTTTTATCATTAGTCGAATATTTTTATTATGCATGAGATAAGAATAAATCCTTTTATTCGCTTAAAAATTACATTATTCTAAAGTATAGTTCAACTGCATTTGGAAAGCTTATTTTAAAATTATTTTTTCCCAATTATAAGTAATTTAGTTTAAATAATGAACTAATATTTTAAAATCAATATGTAAAAATTATCTTATATTTAATTTTCGTTATTGTTTCTAAAAGTTTAATTTTTAAATGAATAATGAAAAATACTAATATTTATTGAAAACTGCCTCTTCATTTAAAGAATTTAAAAAGTCCAAATATTGTTTTAATTTTTTTAAAGTAACATTAGTTTAATTAAATTCATATACTTGGAATAACATTTATGTTAAAATTTAATATAAAAACTTTTTGAACTTAAGAAAACATTGCTTTCGAAAACTACATTTTCATTGCACATGCTGGTCTAATTTTAAATTGAATTCCCCCAATTCTGTAAATTGAATTTTAGAAAATATATTACATTTATAGAAAAATAATAATTAATATATGGCAAATAGTTCAATTTTTTCATAATTAATAATGAAAATAGTAAAAAACTAGTCCCATCGATTAAGGTTAAAATAGAGTTTTTCATGTTACATACGCCTATATTAAAATTAATTTTCCTAACACATAAGAGATTTATTCGATATGTTTGATTTAATATTTACAATAAATGGATTGAAAATAATTAATTAGTCTGATTTATTTTTAGTCTTCAATGATAATTTAGCTATGTAAATAAAAATAGTATTTAACACGGTGAAAACTAAAATTATAAATGTAAAAAAACATGGAGGATAAGGGAATAACATGATTAAAACGTGATATTTTTTTGAGGTGTTTATTGATCTTACCTTACCTAAACTATATTATTTATAAATTTTAGGGGCTTTTGGGTTGATTGTATCTTCTAATTATTGAATAGTTTTGTATATTTTAAAAAATGTCACTCCTCAATTATAAAAGGGAACCTCCTCCCCTCACTTCTTCACTCATCTTAATACATTTATATTGAAAAATGCTAGAAAAAATATCCTCAAAAAATTCTTATAGATGTTTGAGATATTATTTTATTCCAAAAAACCATCCATATGGCCTTTAATAAGTGTTCCAAATGAGGTTTTTCTAAGCGAAGGAAATTGTCTTTACTAAGCTCTTTCTTTTTCACTTCTTATTTTCCGACCTTCAATCATGTATTAAAAATTAAAATATAATAAAATAATTATCTACCATATAAATATATTCTATTATGTTGAGGAAATAATATTTATCCATCACCTTATCCATAAAATGTGAAACAAAACCATCACTCTTATGTACGACAAACTACCACCTCACTGACAGATGTATTTTTTCTTTATGAAAAAATCACATTGAGAGTCATAATGGTGTAAATAAAATATATATATATATGATATATATGGCATGATATTAATTTTTGAAAATTAATGTACCATCCAATTTCCTACCATTTAACCCATTAATGGAATGATTTGATGACTCATTCTTACGCACCACCTATCATATCCCCAAAAGGATGCGATTAATTTTTCATGTCCTACATTCAATAATGGTTCTAAACACATATAAAATGAATAAATGTGACATTTATAACTATAATGTCATTATGTGGATGATGTATCTATATAATATTCCTAATAACCAGAAATCCCATTAAAAAAATTCATGGTAAAATAAAGTAGATAACACCCAAAAATGTAACACCCAAAAATATAACACTCCAAGATTTTAGGGTATGTCTCTTTTTATAGTTAATTATTTCAATAACATACATTATACATAACACCTAGTTTAAATGAACAATGAAATATTATTAAAACTTAGAAGTTAAATTTTAGGGAATAAATAGTATTATCCATATTATGAAATTTATATATTATATTTTCAATCCAATTTTTAACATTCATCTTATGTGTTTTCTAGAACATGATATAAAAATAAATACACTTTTATGTATAAAATTATATATTCTTCCAATGGTATTTTCATCCTTTTAATGATGAACTTAATTTAAAAATAAATTTTGAAACTTTTAGAAATTAAATTTCACAAAATAAAATTCATTTTTGAATGTGTAATATTAAGATTTACTTTGCTGGAATTGTTGGTATTTTAATGATAAGTTTTTTTTGATGAATAGTAAAAAATACTAAATTTAGTTGAAAAAATATTTTTCATCAAAATAATTTATCGTGTTAAATTATATTTTTATTGGTTTTTAAATTATAATTAGATATATTTTTATTAATTAATGTAATTTGATTCATTGAAATCATTTTGACAATGAAATAAGATATAAAAATATTTCAAACTTTTTCACTTTGTCACTTTAAAAAACACGTTTTCTCACCACACTTATGGGATTAATTTTAAGTTAATTTTATACAATTGAGTGTTTTTAATTTGGTAAAATGGGTTCCATTTTTTAATCAGAAGTTTTAAATTTAGTAAATAGGTCCCTTTTATTTTTGGACATCATTAATATTAAATTTAGTAATATTAATTACCATAGTTAAGGGTGAATCAAGTAATTAAGGGTAAAAATAATATTATAAACTTTATAAAATTATCCAAAAACCTGTATTAATTTTATTTTTTGAGTTATTTTTGACCCAAATCATCATTGGGATGATTTTATGGCCTCATGGATCCACTTGGATGACTTAATTCCTTTCAAGAAAGTAAAATATGTTATACTCATGTTTTTAATAAGTATTAAATTTTTAATATGTACTCATTCAAAACATATATTAAAATATAAAAAGTAATTTTAAATTTTAATTTCTTATCATTATAATGAAACTTTTTTTTAAAATACTTATGAAATAATTAGTTACCTAAAAGGAAAACATAATAATGATGCAATAATTATTTAATTAATGGGAATATCAAATAAATTATTAAAATAATATCCAAATAAATAAAATTTTATATATTTATTTTAATAAAATTATTTTATATAAAAATTATAAATTTTATTTAAGTGTTAAAATATATTTTTTGAAGATATATTTTTTATTGATTTCTGTAAAAGTTAATGTGAAGAATAGTGTGAAAATTTTCCTTAATGTTATATTAAAATAAATTATATTTTATTAAATGATATAACATTTATAAGAACTTAAATTATACCTAATTATTGTGATAAGGTTTGAAAATTTATCTATGATTAAATTTTGGTAACTTTTTCATTTTATTGTAAAAATATTTACCCCTAAAGAGAAAAAAATCATATTGGCGCGATAAGAGTTAAAGATATTAAATAAGGGTTAAAACCAATTGATAAGGGTACTAATGTGAACTAGACATGTATAAAAATTATTTTATTATATTATTTATACCCATAATCATTTTTTATTATAAATATCTCACTTTGGATCCATTTTAAATTAAAAATGAATTTTTATTAATTTAATATTTTTTGATTTTGAAAAAGTACCCATTGCCTGTATTATAGAAGGGAACCACCTATAACACTTCTTCACAGCAAATTGATCCTTATATATCAACCAAACAATGACCATGTTTCTTAACAACTTACCCGGACATTTTCTAGAGTGCCTGGTCTTCCAAAAAGACAAACCCTAGATCCATAAATTAGAGATATAAAGGAAGACTACAAAAGAAGAGGTAATTGTTTTTACCAACCCATCTTAATTCATTTTTTATTATACTTCATATTCATGTATTTTTTCCACGATTAAGTAATAAATATAGTATAATATATATTTTTATATTTAATTATGATTCTGGTATAACCATATTTCACCTTTTATCCATTCTATGAAAAATGAAAGCACCACACATGCGGATGTATGACTTACCATCTTCACGTTGTTATGTAATCTGTTTTCAGCACCAATTTACTTGTATGTGTATTTTTATGGAAATAATTGATATAAATGATAAATAAGACATAATATTTATTCTGAAAAATTAATATACTATAAAATTTACATACCCTTTCATCCATATAGAAATGATATCATCGCTCGTGCGCATATAAAACTTACCATCTCCACGAAGAGATGCAATTTCCTATCTATGTTACACATTCAAGACTAGTTAAAAAATGAATTTAATGATTAAATATGATATATATGAAGTTAATATTATTATTTATGTTTTGGATATATATCCTATACAAGGGAACTAAATCACTAAATACAAAACAAGTTTGAGAGAACATGACAACTAACACCCGAAACAGTGAAATGAATAAAATATTATTAATAAAAATTTAGTAAACTTTTGTAATTGGACCATATGTGATATCATAAATATTTTTATGATCATTTTATAAGTTAGTAATATGTTTAAAAACACTATAAAATACTTTTAGAAATGTATAGATGAAAATCACACCTAAGGTAAGTGTTTAATTCACAATCTCATCACTAATCGAGATTATTTCTGTTTAAGTATCAACTGGGGAATATTTCTATTCCATAATAATGTTTTATAAAGAAAATTATAATTTTTTAATATTATAAAATTATTTTTTAATTTAATTTTTAACACATTTTAATGTTTTATGAAAATTCTATAAAATATAAATTTTGTTGTTTTCTAAACAATGTTATTTGGGACTTTTTTTTGAAAAAATACGAATGGAATGATTTTTTATCTTATATGGAATGAGTTTATTTTCTCTATGCCGGAAAAAATTATGATTTAAAACTTATTTAAAACTTTTTTAATCATTTTCAGTGAAAATTATTTCTTTTATAATTGCGCATCATTTTAAAAATAAGTGATTTTTAAAGTGAAAAGGGTATTTTCCTCATTATTTTTAATGATTTTATAAGATTATTTTCATTTAAATCAAAACCCATTGTTGAATTTTATGATTCATTGAGATTGATCTCTTATGCTACCATATACCATATTTTATTAAATGGTTTATGATCAGTTTTGATTAAGGATGTATTATTTTGACACCATTCAATGTTTATGGTTAAAGTATTTACATTTCATATACTAGGTTTTCAATAAGAATGTTTATATTTTTTATGTTTAAACCAATTTATATGAGGAATTAATTGGACTTAATAGGTGATGAGCAGGGCCCTCTATAGCCCCTCGATGCATCGGTAGGTATTATGAGACAAACTAGATTGGGATTTGGTGTAGTCCTTTCCCACTTAATTTTAGAGGTCTCAGTTGAGGTCTTGACGGTATGTTTTATATGTCCAACATTATAAATTTAATAATTATGAGATTAGTTATTTATATTCCAGGTTATGATGTGATTAATAGAATATATATGGAAAAGTTTCATTCTCATGTGATTATTTATATGGTATTAATTGATCATCTTTTATTCCTTCTATATTATTCTCAATTTATTAATTAAATAGAATTATTTTTAGTTAATTAACTATATAAAATCATTTATAGTTATTTATTATAGTTTTCTGGTTATTTATACCCTTACTTATTATCTGATCTCATATCTTTCTTATGTTTTACTTTTCCACGTGATATGAGGAAGTGTTTTGTGATTGATATGCAGGGGGAATAATGGTGTCATCAACGAAATTATTTGTGTATTTTATGTTTAAAATATAATATGAATTTCAAGTATGTATACTATTTACTAGGAAAACTAAACCATTGATTCCTTTAGGATTTGATTCTTTGTATCTTATACCAATGTAATAAAGGCGCCATCTCTGGGATACTGGGATCGGGGTATTTACAGTTGGTATTAGAGAAAGTATAGTAGAAACCTTGGGAACTAGATTTAGGAAATCCTAGATTATGGAACATAACCCTAAGATCTGTGAGGATAACTATAGAATAACATCCCAAATAAACCATATTAATGATATTATATATTTATAAATTATTCAATTAATGTTAATTATTTCACTAGTTTCTGGATTATACGTTTTTTTTCTTAATGATATTTCCAAGTCTAGTGTATTTTATCATTTATAAATGGAAACTCCTAAAAAGAATGAGAACCTCACCAATGAACATGATCCAATGATTAAGATGGGTAAAAACTTTTATGGTCTTATGCCAATATTATGAATGTAACAAGTCTCCCAAATATTCTCCTCATATGAGGAAATTATATCTTGTGCTAAAGAGACAAAGAAATAACTTCCTAGGTATTATGGATTAAAATGAAATCATGAGAAGGATAATACAACTATAAATAATATATATAAAGGAATTAAGAGAATGAAGTATTTTCCCACATATTAAAATTTTGGAATGAACCACCAAAACACTTTATTAAAAGGAATGAGAGTTTTCTACAATTTTAGAGAGAATGACCATCATAATTGTGACTAGAAGGGTAAGAACAAGGTTTACAATGTACAACGATTCAACAACAAGGATTTGGGAAACTATGAAAATAATTTTCTCAACTGTTAAAGGAATATAACCAAATAAATTATAATGGATCTTAGTCAAGCTTATACCACTACCACAGACGAATATGAATAATTAATATTCATTTTTTTGGATTAAAGAATTATTTTATTTGAGTATTTTATGAATAATTATTTGTTTATAAGAATCATGTGATATAAAAAGATTGTAGTTTAATATATTTTATTTATGGAAATGGAAACATGTGATGAATAACACGAGTAACAGAGAGAAGTGATTCTATTTGAATTTGATATTTTTGGAAAAAAAACAAGATTTGGTAAATATAACTATAAATATGTTCTTTATGTTTAGATAATAACAAATATATGTTTATGTGATAGTATTGGTGACCATAAATGTGGTACATTATTTGATGGTTTATGTTATTTTTACAAGAATTGTTATATTTTTGGATTTAAGGAATATATTTAACAACTTGGGATATAAAATTTTGAAGCATGTATGGTTTAATTAAGATGATGAAGTTATTCAAATATTTGGTATGTGAAAATAAGGGAAAAATTATGTTTCTTAAGAAAAATCTGATGCTAAGTTGATTTTGGATATTTAGTGACCTTCTTTATAAATATTTGGATTATGAATTTGGAAAAATGTATTTTGTATGAGGCTTAAGGTTGAAATGGACTAATTTGAACCTTATATATCATTTTATGATTTATTGTATACTTTGTTATATTATTTTTATGTTTTAGTAAAAATTTTGAGGATGATAGAATTACTTATAGACCATATGTTTCATTAAAAGTGGTATAGGCATAAAAATTCATCCAGAATATCCATCTTCAGGTGTTTGTATAGAAGTGAAAATAAATTGAAGCACAACCAAAGGATGAGATTTTGCTCATGTCATGGAAAGTAATCAAGTAAGTTTATTTCATGAAGTACTTATCTAAATAGTAAATGAATCCCTAAACTTTTGGAAGATGATTCTGGAAGAAAAACATTATCCATTTACCTTTCATTCTAAGAAATCAATGGTCTTTTAATCTATCACATGATTTTCTATGTTTTGATGGTTATCTTTATAATGACCTAATTATCTATCACTCTCCATCAGAACTTTATAGTTATATTTCTCTTCCATGTCCAAGTTTTCAGTATAAACTAATTATATCATGTACAAAATCCAAAAATTTTCATGACCTTTTCATTTCCCTTTCCCTCACATTAAGATAATATTTTTAACCTTATTTTTTATGTGGGTTTTCCACGAAAGAGTTTTCATGTAGAATCCTTTTATTTTTGAAGTGAAATTAAAAATTTTGAAGAATAAATCTATGGAAGGAGGGGATATTATAATACCTCGTGATTTTATGGTGTATCTCTTTTAAAAGTTAATCTTTTTGACAGCTTACGTTTCAAGCAACACCCAACTTAAATGAATAATGAAATATTATTATAAATTATCAATTATATTATAGGGAATGAGAAGTAGTAATCAAATTATGTAAATTTTTTATTATATGTTCAATGTAATTTTTAACATTCATATTTTATGTTTTCTATACATGATATTAAGATAAAACCCTTTTTATGCATAAAATACTATATTTTTCTAAAGGCATTTTTTGGTTCCATTTGATGAAACACTTGTTTTAAATCATATTTTTGACACTTTTATAAATACTATTTCACAAAATATACTTCATTTTTAAAATATGAATATAAAAATTTAGTTTCGTTTAATTTTTGGTATTTTTTATGATAAGTTTCATTTTTTTGAAGAATAGTAAAAAAATACTCCCATTTAATTGAAAACGATTTTTTTCATCTAAATAATTTATATTGTTAAATTATAATTTTGATATGTTTTAAATTTTAATTAGATATAGTTTATATCATTCAATCCAATGTATGTGATTGGAATCAATTTAACATTGAAATTTGATATAAAAATATTTCAAACTCTTTTCATGTTTTCACTTTAAAAACTAGCCCCCCGTCTTTGAGATTAATTTAAAAATTAATTTAATTTAATATTTGTTTTGAATTTTAAAAAAATGGTTATACATTCTGAATTGTGAGGTCCAAATTAAGTAAATTTCTATCTTTTATTTTTGGACACTATGAATAGTAAACTTAATATTTTTATTTATCACAGTTATGGGTAAATCAAGTAATTAAGAGAAAAAATAATATTATAAATATTATAAAATTAACCTAATAGTTTTACTAGTTTTATTAGATGAGTGAGTGTTGACCAGAATAATAATTGGGTTGATTTTATGGCCTCCTAGAGTAACTTGTATGACTTTAATCCATTTATAGTATTTTATTTTAGGAAAAGTCAAATATGTTATACTCCTATTTTTAATAAGTATTTAATTTTTAATATGTGGTTATTTAGAACATATCTTCGAAGAGAAATATTCATTTTAATGATAAAATTTTTTAACTTCACCATGATTTTTTTAAATTTATAAGAAATAAATAATTACCTAAAGGCTTACATTGTGATGATGCTGTGATTATTTAGTTAATGGTAATATGAAATAAATGATTATAAGAATATTAAAATAATTATAATTTTAGATAATTTATAACACCCAATATTTATCATAAATTCAATTTATTCAATAGCTTAAGTTTCACATAACATAGATCTTAAATGAATAATGATTAAATACTAACCTAACCATTGAAATAATAATGTGACCGTTAGGAATAGTAATGTGACCATTAAGAATAGTAATGTGACCATAGGAATAATAAACTCACCAATGAAATTATAAATAAAATATATGTGTCTCATAAATGTTAATAATATATATTTATATCATTTAATTAGTAAATAAATTATTTAAAAATGATAAATTAAGTGTTTGTATTTTCGTAAAAGGTGAATGCTCATTTTTGATTTTTATAATTAATATAATAATTTAAAAGAAAATTTATTTTCCTAAAATAAATTCCTAAATTAATATTTTGTGGTATTAATATTATAAGATAATTTTATGATACCTTAATTAATTTTTCAACGCGTAATAAAATCTGTTATAATTTTAAAATCAGTATTTTTTTAATAAATGATGATTAAGATTAAAAATTAAAATTTACATATTTATTAAACTACTTTCATAAAATGGAGTCAAATTTGAATTATACACATCAAATTTTTTTTTTGGGATTTTTATAGAGTAGTTGAATTTTTTGTGAACAATGAAAACGATAATTTACAATATTTAACATTTTAGCCAATTACATGCTTTTTTGAGACATGGTTGAGTCATGGATGATGTATGTGCCCACTATCTCAAAATTAAATTACGTAGTTACCGTATTTATTTATGGGAATCATCACTGTTGATAGTATTGATCCAAAATAATAAACAAATGAATAATATAATAAAAAACCCATCTCCTCCCACTATAAATGCCATCACTCACCACCTCATCTCCTCACACATTCTAATCCTTTGATATTGATAATATTCGTCCCAATTACTCTACCGAACATCTTAAAAACATTACGGTCTTTATGTTGTCACAAAAAATCATTTCCACATCCCTTAAGGAGGTCGTTAAGAAGACGACACAAAAGAGGTAAAACCTTTTCTCTCTCTCTCTCTCTCCCTTTTAATTTGGTTTCATTTCTTATCCTTCACTCACATCTTCTTTAGAAAGGAACATGATATCTCCAAATATATATATATATATATACACACTATAATTTTTTAATTTTAAGGGTATCTTCACCATCAATTATCTTTTTCCCCCTTTTGTTATTAAATGAAAACACCACCCAAGAGGTGTTGATTCACCACATTCATGAATGATGATTTTTTATTTTGTAATATTGCCTAAAATCATGGTCATAAAATCATTATAATGGTTAAATATATATATATATATATATATATATAAACTTTTTTAGTATTTTGTAACAAGTATATATACATAATATTAATTAATAAAATAAAACTAGTTCTTGATGATCGAAAACACGCCAAAATAATCTAAACGTTTATTATTAAAATTTTATCTAAGGAATCATCACCATATCTAATTTTTTTTATATGAGACTATTTAATAATTTTTGAATTCATTAATAAAATATATTAAAATTTTTGAATCCTATTATCATTTTATATTATCTTTCATACATGTATACAAGTGAACAAATCGTGAAAACCAAAGAAAAAAACACTCTTGAATAATGAAATTGAATCTAATAACTCATCAAAAAGGCCATACTTGAACATAATAAAATTATAATAAATAAAATAAATTTATAAAAGTTTCTGAATTAAGTAATAAATGAATCTATTTTTATTCTCCAGGATATTAGGTACAGGTGAAAAATGATTTCATACAAAAGTTAAGGGATTTCTCAACTCAATTTTCTTTTATTGGGATAAACGTCTTTGACATCTGTTATGTTATAACCAGAAATGTATAAAAATAACTCTAATTATATTATAATATATTTAAAATTTTATTTTTTGGATTTAAATTTTTCACACACAATTATTTCATATATTTATATCAATCCAATGATATGATTTTTAAAGGGTTTTCTCGTCTCTCTTTTATTTCTATTAGATATGACTTACTCACCACTTATTCCTTATGTGTGTTGTATGTATTCTATCCTTTTACATATCATACAATTAATCTAATTATATTTATTTTATTCAATGATTAATTTTAATATTATTAATTTTATGGGTCATACGATTCTTTTGATGATGAAGTTTTAATAGATTCTCTCTGAATCCCCATTTTTTCCTTTAGGTTACACTTTCTCTCTCTTTACCAAAATTTAATTATTAATTGTTCTTATGTTCTCCTCTGAAATTATATTTTCATGTTCTTAAAATATGTACCTAGCTCAATTATTTTTTTATGGGTAAATACATGTTTTAAAAGGTTTTCTTTTCAATTTCTCCCGATAAGAAAGACCGAATTAAGGGAAGTTCCAAATTTATTACCCATTTTCAAGTACCCAACATAATTTGTATTAATCCAAAAATATGTTTCTAAAATCAAACATTTTATCGTGAAAAACTATCTTTGTTCGTTTACTTTTTATGAAAACAATTATGAGTTTTTATGATTTAAATTATCTTTAATATTTTCCATTAAACTACAATAAAGTGGCTCATTTAAAAAGTTTATTAAATACTATTCACATTTTCACTTCAGTTGGACATAATTTATCATGACATATATCTATTTCCTTTTTTAAATCCTTTTTAATGAATATTATTATTATATAAGCTATATACCATTATTATATATAGTTTTTACCGTGATAATTATTTGATTAAATGGGGAAATATTGATAAATTTGTATCTCTTATTTAATAAAGATATTCGAGGATAAGGCACATTATTTATTAATAAATTAGATATGTTAAGAAATTTAAGGACTATTTTGACATGGGTTAGGGATGGTTAATTAATCCTTTATGGGTGGGGACTGATTAATGTTAACACCTTGCTACATTGGTAGTCTCATGAGATGTCGTCAGTTTGTGAATAACCCTATGTGATTTTTTCAAAGAAGCATTAGATGGGTTTATATCCACATACCTAAACAGTCTTGAATATACAATGGTAAATGATCCAGATATATGAAATCTAATAATAAATCATTTCATTCATTTAGTTATTAGTTATTATTGTCTAGAGGATTTTCAAAATGAAAAAAATTTACAAATGCATTTTCATTCCCAGATCATTGATTATAAGAAATGTGTTTCTCAGTTATTTACTTTTCTATTTTGATTATGAATTATTGATTATGATTAAATTATGTTTGAATCATGTTTTGAATGAACCTAACCCTTTTTGGGAATTTTATCTCACCCTTTTATTTTTTTCATTCCCCGTGATACGAAGAAGAGATCATTTAATGAGTTTTCACGGATTAAGTTCGTTTGATTTTGTTATGTGTTATATTTTATTTTCCCAATGTAAAATGGGTTCCATATATGTATCTAGTTTTTCAAGACTACTAAGCTCATAGATCCTTGGTGATGTGATCTCTTGTATATATGACATTATAACAAAATAACCACCGACTCAAGGATATTGAGTTTGGGGTTGTTACAGTTTGTATTAGAGAAAGTTAAGTATAAACCTTGAGAACTTGATTTAGGAAAATATATATTAGAAAACTTAACCCTATGATAGACTTTGATGATAAGTATAAAATAAAATTATAAAAAAACCTTGTTAATTATTATGAGATTAGATACACATGAAATGTTTAATTTCTTTAAGTATTTCACTAGTTTTTAGGTTATACATAATAACATGACCTAATATAGTGTGTTTTTTAATTTAGAAACAACACCTCACATAAGGATTGAGAACCTCATCAGTGAAAGTGATCCAAAGAGTAAGGAGGATCATATATTTTAATATGTTATGCCTATTTTCTGAAGGAAAAATGTTTTCCAAACATTATCAATATACGAGGACATAATATCATGTGCTAACAATACAATGAAATAATTCTATATGTATTATGGATTTGAAGGTAAGCAAGAGAACATGAGTACAACATGGAAAAATATGGATAAAGGAATGAATGAAAATAAGTATTTTCCCTCATGTGATAACTGTGGAATGAAAAAATCATGGTACTTACATAAAGGATTGGGATTTTTCTATTTGAGTGGAGAGAAAGACCACTGTTCTTATGTTTTCAATGGTAATAAAATGGTTTCAAACGTGACATGATTCAACAACAAGGAGATGGGATATAAAAAAATCAATGCTTCAAGTTTCAAATGAATATACCTCATAATATGATGATGGACCATGGTCAGGATTATACTACAACCACAGATGAAGTGAAATGATTAATATTCTTATCATTGGATTCAAGGATTATTTTATTTGAGTATTTTATAAAAATATCTAGTTATAAGAATCATGATATATATAAGCATCATACTGTAGTACTTCTTCTTTTAGAAATTTGAAGCATGTGACTAATTGCACCAATAATCTAGATAAGTGATGCTATTGTAAGTTGATCTTAACACTAAAAATGTACTTGTTGTTGAGATAATAATAAATAGATTTTTACAGGATATTACTGGTGACCATGAAGGTGGTTAGTGATTTTATGGTTTATATTTTACTAGAATTATTAGATTTTGAGATTCAAGGAATATATTCAATAACATGATATTCTTATCTTGGAAGAATGTATGTTTCATAAATGTTCATGGTAGATTATGTTCCTTATAAATTAGGTATGTAATAATAAGAGCTATATTATTTGGAGAAATTTTATGTTATGGTTCATAAATTTTATGAACTCCATTCTAAATTTTTGGCTTTTGATTTTGGATAGACAAATTTTAGATGAGTATTAATGTTAACTACATATGGATTGGATTAAGTTGAAATTTTTATATTATCTGGAGGATAAAGTATGATTTTTCATATTGGATAAACTATGATAAATGTTTTGGTTTTATTAAACATTTAATGGATGAAATAATGACTTTTGGAAATTATGATTCATAAAAGATCTTCAGGTATAAAAATTCATCTTGGGTATGCTTCTCTAGATTTAATAAATAAAGTGGAGATAGGTTGAAGCACAACTAATGGATTATATTATGAATTTTAATGAAATTAAGTAAGTTTATTTCCGCATGTAGTTATCTAGATAGTAAAATAAACACTCAAATCTAGGAAAAGGTTTTGGAATAAAAATATATTTTATTTAATTTTATTACTATGAAATGAATGGACTTTTAACCCAATAACAAAATTACAGATTTGTGGGGGTAGTCTTACCGAGGGACATGTTCTATATCACTATAAATTAGATATTTATATTTATATTTTTACTATAAGTCAGTTTTTTACATCCTACAAATTTTATCTTATAAGAAATCCAAGTTTTGTGGTGACCTTCTAATTTTCATTTCCCTCTCATGAAGAGGTGTTTTACTTACACTATTTACATTGTGGGTTTCACAATTTTTTTTTTCAAGTATCAACCTTTCATTTTTGAAGTAAAATTTCAAATTGTGAGTACAAATTTCACTTAAGTAGGGAATAATATAATACCCCATGATTTTACATAAATTCAATTCATTCGATAGATTACCTTTCAGACAAAACTGAGCTTAAAATAAAAGTGATTAAATATTAACATGATCATTAGAATAGTAATGTGAACGTTAAGAATAATAATGTGACCATTAATAATAGTATTGTGACTATTAGAACAACAAACTAACCTATGAAATTATAATTATTTTTTCACAATCTCTTAAATTAGTAAAGGATATATTTATATCACAGAATAAGTAAATGAATGTTTTAAAAATGATAAAGTATGTGATAGTATTTTTGTAAAAGGTAAATATTTATGAGAAATTTTATAATTAATATAATAATTTTAAACATAACTTACATTCATAAAATAAATCCATAAATTAATATATTTTTTCTTATATTTATTATATAAAATTTTGAGACCGTAATTAAATTTTCAAATTGTCAAAAAACCAGTTATAATTTTAAAATAAGTAACTTTTTAATAAATGATGATTATAATTAAAAACTAATTTTCACAAATTTAGAAAATTACTTTCAAAAAATGGAGTCGATTTTCTATTTCTACACGTTAAACAATGTTAGGGGTGATTTTTTGATATTTTTCTAAAATAGTTGAATTTTTGGTGAATAATGAAATATGGTATTTTACGAAATTAAACATTTTTGCCAGATATATGAATTTTTTGGTCATGGATGATTCATAAATGATTCAAGTTGACACTATATCAGAATTAAATGAATTACTTACTGAATTTAGTTAATGGAATTATCACTATTGATAGTCTTGATCCAAAATAATAAATAAATGAATAAAATAACCAAAAAACACCAATCGCCTCCCAATATAAATACCACCCACCTTTTCTCACCAAACCTTATAAGCCTTTTATATTAATAATATTATTACCAATTCCTCTCCCAAACCTTTTACCCAACTTCTATTATTTATTTTTTCACCAAAAGAACATTTCCATGTCCCTTAAGGAGGCTCTCAAAGAGATGACACACAAGTGGTTTAACCTTCTCTCTCTCTCTCTCCCTCTTTAAATTTCTTTTATTTTCTTATTCTCCCCACACCTAACCTATATAATGTTACATTATATCTCTAGTTTCATATATATTTATATATACAATGTAATGTTATTATGTTAATATTACATCCGCCATCATTTATCTTGTCTCTCAATTTTCCTAAAAAAAAATAGCATCCATTATGTGTCGATGTACCACCTTCATGGATGATGATTTCTTGTTTTTTAATACCACCTTCAAGCCTTAATAACAAAACCAAGTTAAGAGTTAAAAAATATTTTATAATTTATATTACAACTTCTTTATTTTTCTATAACCAATATATATGCATAATATTTTTAAATATAACAAAACTAGTTTGTGATGATAAAAAAAAATGCCAAAATAATATAAATGGTTATCATTAACGTTTTATATAATCAATCATGATCATATATATATTTTTTAATAATAATACTTAATATTATCTATGTTCATTAATATCATATAATTTAAATTTGGGATAACTATTCCAATTTTATATGATCTTTTATACATGTATAGAAGTGAACCAATCATGAAAATCTCGGCAATGAACACTCACGAATAACAAAATTGAATCTTATAACTCATAAAAATTATAAAAATGAACATAATAAAATTATAATAAATAAATTAATGTAGAAAAGGTTCCTAATTAATTAATTAATAAATATAATTTTATTATCCAAGCCATTAAGTACAAGGGAAGAATTATTTCAGACATATGGTAAGGGATTTCATAACTCAATTTTCATTCATTGTGGTAAACTTCTATGTAATTGGTTATGATATGCCATGAATATGTGTGAAATTAACTATAATTATTTAATATTTTATTTACACTTTTATTTATTGGATTTAAATTTTCCACAAAAAATTATTTCCTTGATTTATCTCACTCCAATTATACAATTTTTTAAGGGTATTCTTATCTCACATTTATTTCTGTGAGATTTTCCTTACTCAGAACTTTTTCTTTGTGTGTGGTGTATGTATTCTACCCTTTGATATATCATATCATTAATCAAATTATCTTTATTTTATTAAATTTTTATTATTTTATTATTAATTTTATGGGGCATACAATTCGATTGATTACAAAGTGGGAGGAGATTATCTCTAAACCTCCATATTTCATTCAGGTTATGCTTTCTCTATATTTATCCTAATTTAATTATTAATTATTATTATGTAATACTCTTAAATTCTATGTGCAAATTCCAAAAATATATACAAAGATAAATGATTATTCTTTTATGGGAAAATCCATCTTTTATAAGGTTCATTTTTCAATTACTCCCAACAAACATGCTCGATTGGAGGGAACTTCCCAATTTTTTATCCATTTTCAGGTACACTCCACAATCTGTTTTAAGCCACTAATATAATTTTAAAACAAATATTTTTATCATGAAAAACTATATTTGTTAATTTATTGTTTTATCCAAACTATTGTGATTTTTTCTTCTATAAAGACTTCTTATTATTTTCCCTTAAATAGCACTAAAGTAGCTCATTTTAAAAGTTTATTAAATACTATTTTTATATGTTTTCAGTTAAGTTGGGAATAATTTATCATAATTTTTCCTTATTAACCATTTTGAATCCATTTTATCATGAATATTATCTTTTATTAGATGTACACCATTCTAACCTATGGTGTTTACCTTGATAGTTATTTGATTAATTAGGAAAATATTGATAAATAGGTATCATTTATTTAATGAAAATATTTGATTATAGAGAATATTAATTATTAATTAAACAGAAAAACATGGAATTTTTTGGACAAGTATGTCAAGGGTTGTAGTTTTTTAATGCAATACCTATGGGATGGGGACCGGTAAATGCAATCCCTGTAATGCATCAGTAGTCTCATGAGACGAAATCATTTAGAGATAAATTGTTCGTGTTTATTTCCATGAAGTGTCAGACAAGTTTCTACCCACATAATTAAACTGTCTTGAAGGTACAATGGTCACGTTTCTGATACATGACATCCAACAATTAAAAATTTCCATCATTCAGTAATCTATTTTTATTATCCAAAGGGTTTTCAGTAAGGCAAAATATATATATGCATTTTCATTATCAGTTTATTGATTATATAGAATGTGATTTTTAGTTATGTACCTTTCTATATTAATTATGGATTATTGATTATTATTATATTATTGATAATTATTGTTTTTATTGTACCTAACCCTTAATGAGCATTTGAGATCACCCTTTTATTTGTATTCATTCCTGATGATGTGAAGAAATGATCATTTAATTAATTCTCAAGGATGCAATTTGTAGAGACTCAGTTTTTTCTATGTAAGTATTTTTAATATTTCTTCATATATTTATAGCACTAGGATCTTAGACAGAGTGAAATTATGAGGGTCTGTGTGCCTGGAATAAATTATAAAAAAAAATATTTAGTGTTTTTTACTATTCACACAACAGAAATGGGATATCTCTTAAACTGTTCAACAGATCAAAAATATGAGACCACTGTTGGGTTTGGAACGTAGTGTTTACCTTAGGCGCAACATAAAATATGTTACAATGGGGAATTCGTACCCATATCCCATTTGTGGTAAGATAAATGGATGAATTAATTTATTAATTAGTTCATTTAATAGCTCAAACCCAAGTAACTCTCAAACGGTTACTCGGATTAGAAATTTGAGTCCATAGTTGAGTCCGAAGAATTCTGATTACCCTAGTAGGGGTATATGTTTTGTCAGCGTAAGCCTCCTTTATAAAAAGTTCTTGAATAAAAAACCATAAATAAAATAACTAAAATAAATTTTTTTATTTGAAAAGCTACATTAAATAACTTCCCAAAGGGGATTCATATTGGAAATATAAGACGGTCGTTGAGTTTGTAGCGTGGTGTTTACCAAAGAGGTGACTATAGTTGAGAGGGCATAGGAAATTCAGATTTCGCGTCTGCCGAAAATTTTATATAAATAGGGAATAAAGGAAATGAGAAGAGTTATCTCATTTTCCTTATCAAGTGGTGAAGCTCTGGAAGACGATGATTTGGAATCTTAATGTCATCAGATCACAAAAAAACTTCAGATGTGGATAGATCAGAGCGTAGAGAATGCAACAACAGAACTGGATATGAGGTAGGATTTCTATTTAGGATTCTGCAGCCCCCCTGGTTGAATATTTTGTCATCATTTTTTACTTTTGTTCATTTTAGATCATTTGTAATCCTTTAACAATGGTCAAACGAACAATTAACATCATCTGTTTCAATTTATGATTGCATGTTCTTCATATTCTTCATTGCAAAATGTTTTGTCTTACACAAACAACTTCTGATTGTGGAGTTAGACCTGTATCTGTGAGGCCCTCAACCCAAGGGGTCCCAATATCTACTTATGGTTGAGTTTCAGGAATTTTAGGTATCACAAGGGTGAGTGGAAGTGGCAATTACTTTTCACCACTCCAAAATGATGACAGATCGTCGAGTGTAGGCTGGCACTATGAAGGTCTTGTCCTGAGGATCCCAGATCTGGTCGCAAATCGCTTTTTCGACCACTAGGGTTCTCCCAGTGGTCTGTGGAAGGTATTTTGGTGAATTTGTGGTGGTGATATGGTATTCCGGTGGCAGATGTTTCTGGAAAGGCAGCAGCGGTTCAAGAGATACTCCGGTGACAGTCCGGTCGGACTGGTCTGGAGGCGTTTAAACCCCCGTATCATTCAAACTAGGTGTCTGGTTTGCGTACCGTCTATGGACACATGACCCTTGCTTGGGGGAAGAACTTTTGAGGCTACTTTGAGGACATTTTAGTTTATGATCAATGCTTTGGGGCACAAAATGTCCATTTTTAATAATAATAACATAATTATTATTATTCGGGAAAGTTGTATCAGACCGTAAATTTGCATACGATGTTTGATTGATGCGCCATTAGAGGTGTTGCGACCCTAGAGTCGAGGCAGACATTTCAAGGATAATTTAAAGGTCTTAAATAAAAATGGTGGTGTGGTCCCCACAAGTCTTGTTTCAGGCGTTTGAGGTGAAATGTGAGTTTTTCACCGGGTATCCATTTTGTATGATCGAGTAGTCGATCTTGTGTGTTTTCCCCTGAGGATCGCAATGGCATGATCTGCCCGACTAAAGTTGGTGTCAAGCCTTGGGCCCCATGAGACACCATTCGAGTGTAATGCATATTTTTACAACTTATGCATTAGAAGTCTTTTTGGGGAAAGTGAATAGTATACCTTGTGTGTTTTTACGGAAGGATTGCAATGGTGTGATTTGTTTGGATGTGTAAAAACTTTTCATGATCGGTAGTAATTGAGCACCAATCTGGCCTTTGCATTGAAAAGAACCATTTTCACTGGTTTTCCATTTTGGAAAAATGAGTAGCAGATCCTGTGTGTTTTATGAGGGGATTTCAATGACATGATCTCTGTGATATGTTTCAGGATCGAGGTGTGGGCCGCACAGGGCACTATTTTTGTGCAGCATGGTGGAATGTAGCTACTTTCCCGGGTGTCTTTTTTAGGAAAATGAATTATCGAACCTATGCAATTTTCTACAAGGATCACAACGGTGTGATATGTTTGGTTATCCGAGGCTGCTTGCAAGAGGCATGTCTGTAGACTTTTGTTTTCTCCCTTCGGATCAGTAACTAGTAGCGCACACTCATCAAACTTTTGGTTAGAGCTTCCATATACTCTATGAGTACACTAAAACAACTTGTGGGTTCTTGATTTTAGTTTAGTACCTGTGTATGGCTAGGTACATAACCATATGATGAGGTAGGGTCACACGTCGTGTTGGCCCCACATGTTTTTTGAATGTAATATCCTGGAGTTTTAGTATTTTTTTTAAAATTGTATGGAATTAGTTCTAGACCTTACGCTTTGACAACACATGATCTTGAGGCCCGGTGAGCCTGAAACAAAATTTTGAACATTTTTTAGTTTGTTTAAGTAAACGTCCAATCAATTTTTTCGAATTTTTAAACCAGTTCTCAGATCAAATATATGAGGGTATCGTTGAACACAAATTTCTAGGATTTGCCTATAAAGAACCCAATTTTCACTGGAAAGGGTTGGACAGAATGGTTAGTTTTGGAATTTTCAGAAAAAAAGAAATTAAATAAAAAATTTATTTTAATTTTCTTCCCTCTCCATTGACCGATAGATGGTGAAACTTTGGTGTGCCGATGAGGCGTATTAAATGATGGTCTTTAATGGCTCATAATTGGATCATAAAAGATATGTTGTTTCATAAATGAAACAGTGTAACGACATGATGTCGCCGTGTAATAGAAATGATATGAAATGTTTTCTATTAATTGGATATCACAATAGAGTAATGAGAATTAAACTGTGGAAATTCACGGACAAACCTACGGAAAATATTAACTCTAATGATGAACAACTAACACTGGTATGATCACAAGAAACATCAACTCTTTACAAAGGATGGGACTGAGAAGTGACAAACACCAATAGATCATGAGTAAACGAGGGCATAGTGATTCAATAACGAACATTTATCGAGGTAGGGGTTTGTTTTGACTTATGTTTTCCTAGTTCTTATTCCAAAATGACGAACACCGATCAACCCATGAACATGTTGATCCTCAGATCATTTGTTTTTGAGGGAGGGTGTCTTTTTGGGAATTTCTATCCTATATTTAAATATTTTGTTAATATAACAGTAATCCCAAGTCTCCCCCATTTTAAATATCTAACGCATAGTTCATGGGCTGACATGTATAAGGCTTGAACCCCTCTACCTTATGCATTATTGGTGGAAGAACATTCTAAATGGTGTAAAGGCATATTCGATGCCTTTGTAGGGAAGGAGACACGCCAAAAAGGCTAGATGCATAGTCAATGTGAGGAACAAACCACCAGTGTAGACCTGATAGCCAGTAGAAGGACCCTCCAGGGCACCGGTGCCAGCAGTAGTGCACCACGAAGGCACGATGGAGGTGACTGTCGTGGCTGGTACGGGCCGTAGCGAAGTAGGAGGATCCACTGGTTGGGATGGGGTCCGCAACCACGAACCACAGTTCATCAGGGCACATGGTCTTCTAACCACATGTGGGGAATCTGGCCATCCGCGTGGTGGTAGGCCGACGTTGAATGACCGCGGTAGAGAAGGCGGCCTCATGAACGACCCTCAGGGAAAGGGGAGCTGTATGCGGCTTCTCGGCGCATCCCGGCCAGGCAGAACCGGTTGGCCTATGAAAGACTGAGTTGGGCGCATGCCGAACCTGCCCCATCGGGTCATGCCGGACTCAGGATGGGTTGATCCTAGGTTGGGTCAGGGTATCCGAGTCGAGTTAGTGGACACCGGGCTGAGTTGGTTCGGGTCAGTTTGACTTGGTTAGACCAAACCTGGACCCAACAGACCCCATTTTGGAAACATGTCAATAACTTGAAAATCGGGCATCCGATTGACCGTCCATTTGTAGAGTTGGAACCCTCATGATGAGGTGGATATTTTGGAATACTCCCTGAAGTATTTCAAGGATGGTGAAATTTGAAAAATGGTTTGGGGAGTGGTTATCTCGAGACCAAGCATGCTACGAGCGAAAACCCTGTGGTTGGCCGAGATCTAGAGACTGCAGATAAGAGACCCTATGTGTATTGACTATTCTGGCTCAGTGTGAAGAAGATTCTATGTTCTATGTGTCCCGACAGGACTATAGTGGGGAGAAACTTCTGTGTGACCTGGAATGTCCACAATACTCGACAGTAGGAGTAACTCAGTATGGACATGGTGGGAAGCAAATTCATTCTGACCCAACATGCACATGGTGGGGAGAAACATCTGTGTGACCCATCATACCAACAGTAATAATTAGGGATGCATACCACAATAGTTCAAGGTTAGTGTGAAGTTACTTCTTATGTGACCTGTAAGGCCCACTGTACTCATTGATGAAGAGTTCTACAATATCCCATAGTTTCCGATGATGCGACTAATGGCCTTACCTTCCTACTCTAGAATATACCTAGTGTGAGTTTTCTTTCTTCATGATCATTCATGGTGATCATGATTTTTGTTTTGGTTGTATATTTCTTTGTGGTCTTTCCTTGATTGTTTGGGGTCCCTAATGAGTATTGTTTTACTCACCTTAGCATGATCATCACCTGAAGGCGTTGCATCTGGTGCAGATGACTGCCACCTTAATCGTGTACTTGATGGCCTAGGACCCATTGGTTCCCAGTGATACAAGGTAGGCGGGGTGTACTTCTATGACTTCCAGAAGCTACATTGTACTTACCCATCATGTGGGTTTTCCAGCAGAATAATTTCAATGTTTTCCTTTTTCTTTCATGTTTTCAGTTTATCTCTTGTTTGGTCTCTATTCTGGCCCATTTGACCAACAATTTGTACTTTTACTTAGTAGTTTTTTAGTGGCATGCATGTTTTCTTTTCTAGCATTGGGACATTGTTGTGCGTATGTGCGTATAGGTACTCTAGTACTCCCACTTGTAGGTTGATTCCTTCAGCAATAGTCTCCAACCCTTGGCCTTTAGGAGGAAGGCATGGGGTATGTCACGACATGGCCCCCGGGTTCCTTGAGTTTATCTTTTTGACTCTATACCTAAAAACACTGATTGCATGCATCATATAGAAATTGAGTGTTTTATTTTTATCTTCTTGAATAAGAGTCAGCTCACCAAGTATAATCTTCTAACTTTGGTACATCTTGATCTATTTCAAGACTCCTCCTTGCAAACAACCAGCTAGGCTTTCGATACGTGATCATGTGGACAACCCACCTAGCGATGAACCATCGGTTTAGGGTCCTGTGATAGAGACAACCCCGCTAGGTGGTGCCCTGGTGTTGCCACAAACCATTGATCAGTAGTTACTACTGGATTTATCAGTATAGGGAATACACAAACTCAATCCCTTGAATGTGTTTCAGAGACAAATACCTCCTAGGCTGAGGTGAGAGATAGATCCTCATGTCCCTCACGACTGGCTGGAGGTAGCGACGTGGGTATTCCACTTAGTGAGGACACCGCCTAACTAGATGAAAATCTTGGTTGCGAGTCTTCTACAAGGTTTGATAAGGATATGGTGGTGCTTGACCATCTAGACACATGATGAGGCGGCCCTAACCTTGATAGACTTCATGTGGCTTTTCCAGGAGGATTTCTCCCCGCAGCATTGTACTCGGGGAGCATTCAAGAGTTTCTTCACCTACAACAGGACAACATGTTGGTGGCTGAGTACTCTGTGAGGTTTACTGAACTCTCTTGATACTTCATATACATGGTATGAGACCCTTTATTCAGGGCCTAAACCTTTGAGCAGGGACTCAAATAGGAGATCAGGGCATCCATGGTGTCTCTCAGCATCCCCACTCAGGCTAGAGTGATGGAGCGATCCCTTATTATAGAGAGATTCTTGGCAGAGTAGGCGCTGACATCTAGAGACACTGCTAGATATCAGGAGGTAGAGTCTTCAGTGGTGAGTAGAAGATATCAGACATAGGGGCCCAAAGTGCCAGGTCTTTTTGGGAATGACCCCAAGACTTGGGGTCAGTTATGTGGGTCTCCTAGAGAAGAGGGAGTCAGTATGAAACTAAGTTGTAATTCACATGTGGAAAGCATGGACACATGGCTTGTGACTTCCCAACCTACCACACAAATGATCAATAGAAAGTTGAGGGACATCCAAGGTAAAGTAATAGGTTCGAGCGAGGAGGTCCGTTGGGCGGTGGACCTGGAAAGGGAGTAGGCTGATCAGTATGCGGTGGACAACGGTTCGCGGTGCTACCACTACCACCCTTAGGTGGTCCACCATAGACTCAGGGAGACAACATATTTGGGTGAGGCCAGCTTCAGGCGATGGAGGCCTACAACCATAGTTCTCTAGAGACGATTAGGGGTATGATCTATGTTTTCTTTACCTTATCTACATTTCTTATATTCATATCTTCCAGTCACTCTTCCCTTTACACAAACCTTATTCGGGGCTCGAAGGTTCCAGTGGATCCATTGTATCTATCCTTATAATTATAGACTTCTACGGAAGGGGATTAAATGATTAAACACCAGTGTGAGTAGTCTGAGTTTACTCTAGGAGGATAGAGCTTTGAATGGGATCTTCTCGTTGCGGCGTCGATTCCTTACGATGTCATCTAGGGTATGATATGGTTATCTATATTCCATGCTCAAATTGACTTTATTATGAACAATGTGTGGTGTGTCTACATGTATGGGACCAATGTTTCCTTAAATGGTGATAAATGAAATTTTTCATCACATAATGGACTTCCTCAGAGGAGGGTGAATCCAATCACGCATCAGAAGGCTAGACCCACCCTCGGTGTGGTGGACGAGAGGATTTCAAGATTTCCTATAGTGGTGGATGAGTATGAGGATGTTTTTCCTAATGATTTTCTAGGAATATCTTATCATTGGTAGGTATAATTCTGCATCGATCTGTACCCAGGGACAACACTGATATCCACGCTGGTATATCATATGGCTCCCATACAGCTTCATGAATTGAGGGTATAACTGGAGCACTTATAGGACAAGGGCTTCATGAGACCCAAAATTTCACCATGGGAATCCCCAGTGTTGTTTTCCAAGAAGGAAGATGAGAGATTGAAGCTATGAATAGACTTACACCGCCTGAACCAGGTGACTGTGAAGGATATGGATCCACTTATAAGGATTGATGAACTCTTTGACCAACTAAAGGGAGTGAGGTGGATCTTGAAGATCGACCTGAGATCAGGCTATCATCAGCTTCGAGTATGGGATGATGACGTACCAAAGACAACTTTTAGATGTCGATATGGCCACTATGAGTTTTTGGTGATGCACTTCGACATGACCAATTCCCCAGCAATGTTCATGGGACTCATGAACCTGACCATCTAGCATCACCTCAATCATTTAATGGTGGTCTCTATTAATGACATCATTGAATACTGGTGTCAAAGGAGGATCATGCTACACACTTGTGTATAGTTTAGAATACACTCAGAGATATCCCACATTATAGTAATATCTCGAAGTTCCATTTTTGGATTCGGGAGGTCCATTTTCTCAAACACTTCATCTCAGAGGTTGGAGTTGCAGTGGATCCAGTGAAGAGGGAGGTAGTATATTCTAGGGATCCACCCTAGAGAATGATTGAGGTGTGTATTTTTTTGGGGTTTGGCAGATACTACTAAATGTTCATTCCCAAATTTTCTAGAGCATTAGATCCTTTATCATCCTTGAAAATGATGTTTTAACCCTTTGCGTGGACAAATAAGTGCTAGAAGAGTTTCCAAGAGTTGGGGTGGAGACTGAATAGTGCCCCTATCTTGAGACTAATAGAAGAGGACTACGGGTATATAGTTTTCTACGATGCATTAGGAACCAAACTGGGTTGTTTACTGATGCAGGTTTGAGTAGTGATCGCCTACGACTCAGGAATGTTGAGGAAACATGAGAAAAACTACACGACCCACGAGCTGAAGTTAGCAGTGGTCGTCTTTTACTTGAATATGTGGTGGCACTACTTGATGGTTAAACGGTTTATCATCCACTCTGACCACAAGGGTCTTAGGTATATCTTCTCACAAAAGGACCTAAATTTGAGATAGTGGTGCCGGCTAGAGTTCTTGTAGGACTATGACATTGAGATACTCTATACTCTTGGGAAGGGAAATGTGGTTGCATATGTGCTCATCAGGTGGTCTAGTTTAAAATTGTTGAGTGAGGCAACTATGAAACTAGCTGTGATACAGATATTCTTCTTGGGGGTGATGGAGCTTCTTACCTTCACCCAATGACTATCACCCCCATTATTATAATGAGTTAGGGAGGCACAACTTGGGGATGTTGACTACAAGGCCCGACGTGCTTAGATATCCTCAGGATAGGCTCTTGATGGATTTTCGATAGGTGGGGAGCACATAATCATTTTCAAAGATTCATCATAGTAACAGTGATGTTGTGGGAGGAGGTGTTAATGGAATTCCATTAATCCCATTTGGTAGTACATCCTGCTATGATGAAGACGTACCAGGACCTCCGACATCAGTACTGGTGTCCAGGGATGAAGAAGGCGATGATAGAGTTTATTTCGTGATGCCTCACTTGTCACCACGTGAAGGTTGAACATAAGGTTCCAGTAGGTATGGCATAACCACTTGAGGTATTGGAGTGGAAGTGGGATGGTATCTCTATGGACTGTGTGATGGGGTTACCATACACATACAAGGTCCACGATTATATATAGGTGATCATTGACCGACTCACCATGTTGGCTCACTTCCTACCCATATGGGAGCAGGGATCAGTAGAGGGACTAGGATGCCTCTATGTCGATGAGATAGTGCAGTTACACAGGGTGACTTTGAGGATCGTCTCAGAATATGATACACACTTAATATCCTAGTTGTGAAATGGGTTATAGGAGGCTTTTGGGACTTAGTTTCACTTGAGAATAACTTTTCACCCACAAACAGATGGTCATATATAGATGACCATAGATAAATTATAGGACATGCTCTATGATTGTGTCCTTGATTTTGGTTGATGTTGGGAGGACCACCTACCACTGATCGAGTTTTCATAAAACAATAGCTATCACTCCTCCATTGGCATGACACCATTTGAGGCCTTGTATGGGTGGCAATGTAGATCACCTTTATGCTGGACTGAACCAGAGAAGTTAGTACTCATGGGACTGGAGTGGGTACCGGCTACCACTGAGAAGGTGAAGATCACACATGAACAATTGAGTACTCCATAGAGAAGACAAAAATCACATGCTGATAGGAGGTAGAGGCCCTTGGAGTTTGAGGATGGAGACCATGTTTTCCTTTGGTCTCACCCCGATAGGGATTGAAGTGATTTGGCCAGAATGGAAAGTTATCTATGATATTCGTCATACTTTTCCAGATTCTGAGTAGAGTTGGAGAGGTGGCATACAAACTAGCTCTCCCCCCATAGATGCACCAGGTGCACTATGTCTTCCACATGTTGTAGCTAAGGAGGTACGTTCATGACCCATCACACGTCATCGACTGGGGAAAGTTGGACATTTATGATGTGGAATTTTTTTGAGTTCCCAGTGGAGATAGAGGATTGAAAGGAGTGGGTCCTTCGTAGATGGTATATTCATCTGGTGTGCATTCAGTGGTATTATGAGAAATTCAACGAGAGTACATGGGAACATGTGGCACAAATTCATGCTTAGTACCCCATTTGTTTGATTATCCATGTTTTGGATTTCAGTGATGTAAAGGACTAAGGTGTAGTGAATGTAATGTCCCAAAATTTCAATATAAATTCTTTTTTTAAATTGTATGGAATTATTTCTAGGCCTCATAATTTGACAGCACATGATTTTGATGCCCGGTGATCCCAGTACATGAATTTGACTATTTTTTACATTTTTTTAAGTAAACGTGCGGTTGAGTTTTTATAAATTTTAAAATGGTGCTCGGATTAAAAATTTGATGGCACCGTTGAACTAAAAATGCCACAATTCTCATATAAAGGAACTAACATTTTCTAACAAGGGTCAGACAAAAAGGTTAGTTTTCAGACTTTTTGGAAAATAAAAAAATAACTTAAAAAATTATTGCGTTTTTCTTCACTCACCATTGAGAAATGGACGTAGGTGCTATAGTGCGGTGATGAGGCATATTAAAGGAAGTTCCATAATGGCTAGTAATTGGAGGATAACAGATACATTGTTTCATAATTGAAACAGCGTAACGACCCGACATCACAGTGTAATAGATATGTTGTGGCGTGTTTTCTTTTAATAGGATAATGTTTTAGATAAATGAGATTTGAAAAATGAAGTTTGTTGAAAGACCTAAGGAAAATATTCCTTCTAATGATGAATGATGAATGCGATTTGGATATCTAGAAACGTCGATGCTAGACAAAGAACGAGATCGGGAAGTGATGAATGCCAACAGAGCTTGAATTATCAAGGGTAGAGCTCTTTAAATATTAATGTGGATCAAAGTAGGGGTTTGATTTTGTTTAATTTTCCCCTTTAATATTCTAAAATGACAAACCTAGATCAACCCATGGACAGGTTGATCAGAAGATCGTGCATTCTTGTGGGAGGGTGTCTTTCTTGGGGTTTATATCCAGGATTTTATTATTTTTTTAATAGAATTGTAATCCCAAGCCTCCCCCATTTTAAATTCCTAATGCCGAGGGAGTAGGAAAATATGAAAAATCCCTGAACCACTCCGCCTTGTGCGATCTTTGTGGAAGAACATTCTAAATGGAGGTAAGACATATTCGAGGCCTTTATAGGGTAGGTGACACCGCCCAGAGGCTAGAGGCATAGTCATTATGATGAACGGACCACCAGTGCAGACCTGGTGGATCATGGAAGGTCCCTAAAGTGGTGGCCTATGTTGGTATTCCATGAAGGTACGCTGGAGGTGAGTACCACAACTGGCTTGGGCTGCCGAAAAGAAAGAGGAGCCGACGACTAGAAATAGGGATGCAGCCCCTCGGTCGCGTCGGTGGAGTGGACTGCAACCACAGTCTGCAGTTCCTAGAGGCACGCGGTCTCCTGACCGCGTGTAGGGAATCTGGCCGCATAGAGGTAGGCCGTGGTTTCTTAACCGCGATAGGGAAGGCAGACCCATGGAGGACCTGAGGGGCAAGGGATGCCAAACATGGATTCTTGCCGCATCCCAACTAGGAGGAACCAATCCACAAATGGTAGACTATACCTACGACCCAATGGGCTGGACCGAGTCGGGCCCGCATTGGGTCAGCGGACCTGGGTCGGGTCGGTCCGATCAGACCCAGACCCAACCAACCCCTTTTTGTTAAAACATCAATAACTTGAAAACTATACATCCAATTGACAATCTGTTTGTGGCAATGGAAAAATCATGATGACATGGATCTTTTTCATACTCTATAATGGATTTCATGGAGGTTGAAATTAGATGATTGGATGGGGGAGCGGTTTTCCCGAGATCAAGTGTGTTACATGTGGAAACCCTACAGTTGACTGAGAAATAAAGAATGCTAACAAGCGACCTAGTGTGGATCGACTACTGTGGCCTAGTGGGAAGCATCTTCTGTGTGTCCCGACAGTCCCACAATGTGGAGTAGATTTTTTGTGACCCATTATACCAATAGTAATCGACAAGAGGAGTACCTCAGTATGGCTAAGGTGTGAAGAAACTTCTATGTGACTGACATGCCCATGGTGGGAAGCAGCATCTGTGTGACCCATCACACCCAAAATAATCATCAAGGATAAGTACCAAAATAGTCTATGGTTAGGGGGAAGTGGATTCTATGTGACCCGGTAGTCCCATTGTACACATTGGGGAATATTTCTCTAATATCCCATGGTGTTTGATGATGTTACAAATGGGCTTACATTCATACACTAGAATATACCTGGTGTGATCTATATTTCTTTTTGATTATGTTTGGTGATCACGATTTGTGGTTTGGTTTTGGATTTCTTTGTGGTATTTCTCTATGTGTTTGGGTTCCAAACATAGTATTTTGTTACTCACCCTTGCACGGACTTCACCCGTACCTATTGTGTCTCGTGCGAACAACCACCACCATGATAGAGGACTTGGAGGCCCAGGCCCCAGTGGTGTGTAATGAAACTAGGTACGTGGCACATACTTCTTTGGCTTCCAGTAGTTACTATGTACTTACCCATTAGGCAGGGTTTCCAGTGGAATAATTTTAAATTCTTCCTTGTACATTCCTATTTTCAATTTATCTTTTTTTTGTTTGTATTCTAGCCCACCTGACATACAATTTGTACTTTTACTCAGTGGTTATTTAGTGGAATGCATGTTTTCTTTTCCAGATTTGAGACATGGTTGGGTGTACGTGAGTACAGGTACTCTAGAAAATGCCTCCCAATTGTAGGTTGACAACTTCGATGCTAGTCGCCAACCCCTGGACTTCTAGAGGTGGGCTTGAGGTATGTCATGACATGAACCCTGGGGGGAAGGTCGTGACAGTTTACCACTTTATGAATCCTCTACCACTCATATCTACTTCTTCTGAACTCAGATTTTGGCATGTGAGTAGCCGATCCTGAGTGTTTCTCCATGTTGAACAAGATGGTGCCCTCTGTAGTGGCTTTTGAGGTATAATGAAAGATATTCCAAATGTGATGCCTATTAGAGGTGAAGATAAATGTTCTGGGAGAAATTCCTATCTGAGGAGACACACAATGATGATATTTATGGTAGGGATTTTCAGAATCAATATAGAAATTAGGGATTACCTTTTAGTGTTCCTAGATAGTGGAATTCACTAGTGAATATTTCATGGCTTACCCTCCACCGTGGATGGGTAGTGGCATTCACATATTACACTTTTTGGGATTACCCTCTAGCATGACTAGGCATTGGAGTTTGCCAGTTACTCTTTCAGGGATTACCCTCCAATGTGCCTGGGTAGTGGTATTCTATGGTTACTCTTTCGGGGCTTACCATCTAGCGAGGCCAGGTAATGGCATTCTTCATTCTCTTTTGGGCATACCCTCCAGCAAGGCTGGTCCGTGGCGTTCGTCAGTTACTCTTTCAGGGATTACCCTACAGTGATTCTAGGAAGTGGTGTTCACCAGTTATGCCTTAAAACATACCATCTAGTGGGGTTGGGGAGTGAGTTTCTTCAACAACTATTTTCAGATTACCCTCCAGCTAGGCTGGGCAGTGGGTTCGCAGATGACTCGTCAGAGCATACCCTCCAGTGAGGCTGGGTAGTGGTTTTATGACTTTTTGACACAATCTATCGACATAACAGAATACTAAAGAGACATTATTGACATGAATTTTGATTCTCAAGAAAGAGGGGGAACCTTTACCACCAAGATTTATCCTTGTGTTGCAATTTAAAACTTTGTGACCGAGATAGATCTTCCCAAAAGTGGATAGTTTCACGGTGTGATGATTGAGCCATTTGGAATTGCAGTTTAGGTCATATGTGTGGGATGCTGGGAATCAATGGTGGTTACTTTTAGAAATTTTGGTAACTCTTTTCCTTGCTTGAGAGAGTGATATAGAGATCCCCTTACTCTCTCATTTGGGTTCCTTTGGTTGAGCACACACACACATAGAAACATATATATATATATATATGTAATATTTGAAGTACCCACTCCATGGGTTTTGGTTACTCTCCTTCTAGGAGAGGCGAATACATGTGGGGTATGACACATACTTTTCATGTCTATCTTCTTTTGGTTAGACAGGTTTAATCTCTTAATACAGGTAGCAAAGACTCCACTAGAAGTATATCTTCTTACCATTTCTATATCCTCATGTTTGGATGAGCTTACTTCACTTATTTGTTGGGTTGAGCTGCACTCTTTTACTGTACTTTATTATATCTACTAGTACCCTCTTCAGTAATTCACTTGCTTCTCCCTTGATCATTCATGGAATCCTACTGAGTATCTTTATACTCACCCCTACTTGGGATTTTCCCACACTTGGTGTTCCCTTGTAGATGATGAACAGGTTGATAGTGAATTTAAAGAAGAATAGGGATACAAAGTGCTTTGACTGCGTGATGTGGTCATTTCTTGAGATCCAGTAGTGGGGCTCTCTCAGCTATTTTACTTCTCCACCTGTTGCCGGATTGGGGAACTTTTCTTTTTGGGTGTGTATTTTTTCCCATTCCCTTTTAGTTTAATTTGCTGTACTTTTACTTTTTAGAGGTCGATGCATATTTTTGGTTCATATATAGCAGTTTTGTATCTTTTTTCCTTCCCCTATTCATTTTTCATTGATTAGGTTGTGTGTGGGTACAACTACATAGGTAAAGGCCTCATCAAGTTTGTTATGCCTTAGGTGCTGGTCGCCAGCCCCTGGCCTATGGAAGTGTTCTTAGGGTAGTTGCGGCTCGAGCCCCGTACAGGTAGGATCAGGACAAAGTGGTATCAAAGGTGGTTCATTCCTTTAGAAATTCTTTGGATGTACCTTAAATGAATTGATTGGGTTTTAGGGAAACCGTGTCAATGTGTCTCAAGAGCATTTTTCAGGTCACGAAGTCTCGTGATGGTATTTTGGCTGATGTATCCATTCACCAAGACCCTAATTACAGCTTTTCAACTCCGTATGATGAGAAATTTGTTGTAGGGAACATCGATACATGCATCATATATTATTGAGTCTTTGATGGTACTTCTTGAGCCAGATCTCCATATTTTTTGATATATATATATATATATATATATATATTCTCATTTGACCATGGTACAACTTGATCAAGTTCAGGATGTTTCTATAACACTAGAACTACTATAATTTGGCATTTTATCAGTGCTAAAAACTGACATTAACAGCGCTAAAAAAGCGCTCTAAATGATGGCGAAGATAAGGGGCGGGGGTCCCCTTTATCAGCACTCCGAAAATCACTGATAAATGAGACCTTTATCACTTCTTTTTTAGAAGTAATAAAGGGGACCCCCATTTATCTATGACGACATTAATAGAACTTTTGTAGCACTGATAAAGGGGTACCATTATCAGTGCTATCTTGAGCGCTGATAAAGGACCCCTTTATCAGCATTTTTTCAGTGCTGATAACGGGTCCTATTATTAGTGATCAAGATAGAACTGGTACAGGTGGCCTTTATCAGAACTCAACTTGTGCTGATAAAGGCACCTTCCCCTGCACCTGCACAACCAGCACCTACACAAACCAGCACCTACATGCACAAAACAACACCTGCACACCTGTAAAAAATAGCACCCACACACAATATTTTGATAAAAAATGCTATATAAATTTACATAACATCATGAATACAAAAACACACACTAGTATATACATTTCAAAAAATGTTTTCCATGGTTACAATTACAATTATCCTAAAACAGTTATAAACATTAATGTTTCATTCTTTGATATCCGTGATCCTCTCTCTAAAATTTTCGTCCACAGTATTTGTTGGCGAACAAAGCATCTGAACTCAAGGAAAAAAATTCACATATATAAGAAAACAAATATTATGTTAGTAATAGAATAATGAAATAAATTAAAACATTAATATGAAAGAATAAATTAATATGGAAATTTGAAACTAAAATATAGAAATGATAAACTCAAATGTTTTCATTCTAATAACAATGAAAGGGAATAATGTAAAATCAATATTTTTTTGGATGATTTTTCTCATTTAATAAATAATGATTCTTTATCTAATGAAAATATTAACCGGTCACACCGTGCATCAGATTAAGGTGCAGTCAATTTGTACACATCAAAAATGAATCTGTATTTATTAAACCAAACATGCTTACTCAGTTTTCCTTATGACACTTGTGTTGTTTTCTAAAGTTAATGTCAATTTGACACTAATATCAGACACTTTTAGCCATACCGGTGAAACCGTGAGTAAGATTCACGTGCAGTCAATTCGTACACCTCAAAAATGACTAATTGATAGTTTTAATAAAGTATCAAAACAATAAGAATGTGTTTTCTCAGTATTCTGTATGTTAGTAGTGTTGTTTTCTAAAGTTAATGTCAATTTCAACTCATATCAGACACTTTAAGCCATACTGGTCACATCGTGTGTCAGATTGAGGTGAGGTAGATTCTTACACGTTACAAATGACTCATGGATCGTTTTCCTAAAGTATCACTACAATCCAAATGTGTTTGCTCAGTATTCTGAATGTCAGTTGTGTTGTTTTCTAAAGTTTATGTCAATTTCAAACTTATATCAGACACCTTTAGCCATACCGGTCACACCGTGCATCGGATTGAGGTGCGGTCAATTTCTACACCTCAAAAATGACTCACAGATCGTTGTATTAAAGTATCAAAACAATCCGAACGCATTTTCTCGGTTTTCCATATGTTAGTATTGTTTTTTTATAAATTTTATGTCTATTTGAAACTAATATCAGACACTTTTATATATACCAATCACACCGTGGGTTGGATTGAGGTGCGGTTGATTCATACACGTCACAAATGACTCATGGATCGTTTTCCTAAAGTATCAAAACAATCCGAACGCATTTTCTCTATATTCTATATGTCAGTAGTGTTGTTTTCTAATGTTTATGTCAATTTGAAACTGATATCAGACACTTTTAGGTCACACCATGCATCAGATTGAGGTTCGGTCAATTCTTACACCTCAAAAACGACTCATGGTTCTCTGTCCTAAATTATCAAAACAATACGAACGCATTTGATTAGTTTTTCATATGTTATTAGTGTTGTTTTCTAAAGTTTATGTCAATTTGAAACTGATATCACACACTTTTATCCATACCGGTCACACCGTGTGTCTTATTAAGGAGAGGTTCATTCATACACGTCAAAAATGACTCATGGATATTTTAACTAAAGTATCAAAACAATACGAATGCGTTTTCATGGTTTTCCGTATGTCACTTGTGTTGTTTTTTAAAGTTAATGTCAATTTGAAACTGATATCAGACACTTTTAGCCATACTGGTGACACCGTGCGTCGGATTAAAGTGCTGTCAATTTGTAAATATCATAAATGACTAATGGATAGTTTTCCTAAAGTATCAAAACAATATGAACACATTTCTTGGTATTCCGTATGTTATTAGTGTGGTTTTCTAAATTTAATGTCAATTTGAAACGGATATCTGACACTTTTTTCCATACCTGTCACACCGTGCGTCGGATTGAGGTGAGGTCTATTTTTACACCTCAAAAATGACTCATTGATCATTTTCCTAAAGTATCAAAACAATTCAAATGCTTTTGTTCGGTATTCCGTATGTCAGTAGTGTTTTTTTCTAAAGTTTATGTCAATTTGAAATTGATATCACACACTTTTAGCCATACCGGTCACATTCTGCATCAGATTGAGGTGTGGTCGATTTGTAACCCTAAAAAATGACTCATGGATCATTTTCCTCAAGTATCAAAACAATCCGAACACATTTGCTCCATTTTCCATATGTTAGTAGTGTTGTTTTCTAAATTTTATGTCAATTTGAAACTGATATCAAACACTTTTAGCCATACCGGTCACACCGTGATTTGTATTGAGGTGAGGTAGATTCGTAAAAGTCAATATGTAAGTAGTGTTGTTCTCTAAAGTTAACGTCAATTAGAAATTGATATCAGACACTTTTATCCATACTGGTCACAACATGCATTGGATTAAGGTGAATTTGATTCTTACACCTTAATAATGACTCATGGATCATTGTCCTAAAGTATCAAAACAATCCATACACGTTTTCTCAGTTTGTCGTATGTCACTTTTGTTGTTTTCTAAAGTTAATGTCAATTTCAAACTAATATCAGACACTTTTAGCCGTACTGCTCACACCATGCATCAGATTGAGGTAAAGTCGATTTGTACACGTCAAAAATGGGACATGGATCATTGTCTAAAAGTATCAAAACAATCCGAACACATTTTCTTGGTATTCTGTATGTCACTTGTGTTGTTTTATAAAGTTAATGTCAATTTCAAACTAATAACATACACTTTTAGCCATACCAGTCACATCGTGCATCAGATTGAGGTGCGGTCAATTTTTACACCTCAAAAATTACTAAAGGATCATTGTCCTATATTATCAAATCAATACAAATGAATTTTCTCAATTTTCTGTACGTCACTTTTGTAGTTTTCTAACGTTAATGTCAATTTCAAACTAATATCAGACACTTTTAGTCATACCGGTCACACCATGCGTCGGATTGAGGTGCAGTCTATTTGTACACATCATAAATGAATCATGGATCATTGTTTCATGCATGAGTTTATGTTTTATAGTGATAGGGATATAAATCAATAGCAACCTAGGTAAATAAATAGGGTGTTTTTGATCCACCAAGAGATAGAGTGAGGGTTCTATTAAATGTTTGTGATTTTGTGATCATCCAGAGATTATGTCTCTATGGACGTGAGGTTTCTATTAGTGTTTATCAGAGGATAGGGTTTGGTATGAAATTTTTATATCCTATTTAGGTTTTCTAAGGCTATTTGAGTAGGTATTTGGTTCTTAGGCCTAAAAAAGATGGATAATATAGTTTTATATATCACGTATGATGGGGAACACCCTTTTAAAGATATATAAGAGTCATGGTGTGTGTGATGAGTATGATATTATATATAGGGATTAGTGAAGTGTGACATAGAAGATATAAAACATAATAAAGGGTGATCATATATTCTCAATAAGTGTAAACAAGGGAGATATGAATGATCATATATGGGTAACATTAGTAAGAATTCACCTTCATCTTATTTGTGTACAATATTCCATCAAGTATGTTTCCCATTCATTTCTAAACACATCTATATCATCTTATGAATATGAGTTTTTGCGATATTCATGGTAGTACAGAAAAAATTTAAATACACAAAGGATTAATAAATATTTTAAATTAACTCATAATTATTTTCGAAATTACCTCGTCAGGGATGCTAGTTTGTTGATGAAATACGATCTCTTTCATAAATTTACAAATATAATAACCACAGTCCTTTACATTTGTTTGTTTTGGACACTACAGAAACATCGATAACAATAAGTAATTTGCTTTGATATGTGTTTGGATAGTGAAATTTTATTATATATAACCGAATACTTTTCCACTTGTAGATCTTGTAGGCATGCTCATCCTTATACCCTGGATTCATTCCATGCATTAGATGATATTGATGCACCAACCTATCATAACCGAATCCTCATTAAAAGATAACATAAATTTTATAATTAGATGTTTAGTTTAAAAATGTTGTATTAAGTGTATTACAAATTAACAAACACCATCATGCGTGGTATGTTTGTGGGATATCCATGCATTGAATCCAGAAAATAAATCTTTGGAGTATCCAAATTGACTGAAATCAGCATCCAATGCTCACTAAAAATACAGAATGGAATAAGTGAAGACAGAAATAATAATATAGTTAATATCATTAAATTTTAGAGTTTTACCCAGGAATTTTTGGTATTAAAAATAGTCTGTCATTTGTAATTTTGTTTTCAAACGATTTGAGCAGGTATGACATTATTGTAGCCTCTTTATCATAATCTATTTCTTCTTTTGAAGAGGTGGTGTGAGGACTAACAAATCCAAAAAAAAATTCATGGGGAAATCTCTTCAATTGTTTTTCATATATGCGCCTGTGAAAAATATAAAATGTATTTAGTCATAATTATCAGAGTATATCAGCTTTTATAAAATCATATCATGAAAACAAACCTCATGTATACATTTACAACTGAGGCGCCTAGCCATTCATACATGAGGATTTCATTTACATTTACAACACTAATGAAATCTGATGTTTCCTCTCCGTGCATTTTTTTTTCAAAATCAACTGTGTGAGCATTGCTATCTATCAACTTTGTATCCACATGAGCCAGTAATGATATTAACTGTGGATATAGAACGGGCGGGGTGAAGGGGATCTTAATAGACCATTTCAATCAGTTGGTGGATCATTGAGATAGTTTTGAGATGATATTTAATTTCACCCCCTTCTCTCTATCGTTATGTAATAACAATCATCGGTTCAGACCTTTTTTCATTTAATGTTAAAGGTCCTTCTTGAAAAATAACTTGGAAATGGGTACCTTCTTGTCGACATGTTTTTTTACAAGAACTGACAGCCATGTGATGAATGTTTCAACTTCTTGTTCAAACATTTGAATGTCCTCATCATAATTTGGAATAGGTAGCTCGACATTTGGCTCATTATCTTCGTTAATTGACACTCTAAAATGATCTCTTAGAAGCTGTCTGTTGTGTAGCATGTTGTTCTACATATTGAACACCGTAGCCCTCGCTACAAGGCAATAGGTGGGAGTTGATAGATATAAATCATAGTCATTTTCACCCTGTATAATATTAGTATAGGAAAGGTATCAGTGTCTATGTGAATCACATTTCACATAAACAATTATTAAAACATTGATTACCTCAGCTGACTCAGGTTTTTAAGGGGAATGGCTTGCCTCAAAGCTGGTGGGGGGTGGGGTGGGATCGTCACGCATGGGTTTTTGTTGAGTTTTTTCTTCTCTTTGCCTCTCCCCCATCAATGTTCCTATCATATCTCTCTAGTATTGTATATTTTCAAGAAAAATAGATAATTTTTCTTTGAGCTTTTAGATTTTTTCATTTTAATCATTCACTTGTTTTTGTTTTTAAAATATGTTTTGGGTGTCACCCCAAAACCCACACCTCTGACGCGACCATACTGGTCTGGAAACTTCAAGGATACTAAAATTATATCTGCATCTGGTGTGGGTGTTGTTTATTCCTATAACTATGTCAGATAGAAAATATAGAAAAATAAGTAGCCATTGTAATGTAATAGAAATTTAAAACAAATCAAAATTATATTATGTCATACTTAAACATGTTTCTCACACTTTTTGTGTGTTTTTATCTATCAATATCCCCTATTTATTAAATGAGCCTCCTTCCATATCACATAGCATGGGATGGATTTGGCTTTCGATTTTATTTCATCAATCTTAATATAAACAGAGAAACATGGTTATGGTGTTGCTTTATGTCACATATAAATAGTATGGTATATTTAAAAGACGTACAAATTTTTGATCAAGTAAAGCGTACCCCATCCTTGATTTACGGTAAGGGTACGCTGGTTCTGCGGTGCGTTTTTTATTTTCAGCACTGAGTTGCTGTTTCATAAATAATAAATTGTCAATCAAAGTGATTAATACAAGCAACATCAAACAATGTATTACCCCAAACAATTTAATTGAAAATTATGCCCCCCACGACAGTTGATAAACGCGTCCCACAGTCCTTGGGATATCAAGTGTGCGTAAAGAGGTGGTGGGTGCAGCTTGATTTTCCCTTCAGCATCTTCAAGATGATATATCGTTAAAATTGTGCGGAAACCTCTATGAATCCTTCATGAAACTCTTAATACATATTCTTTGTGCGAGGCATCTACTATAAATGTACACTTCAATGGATGAAGAAGAGTAAGTCAATGTTTTGGTATTTTATTTTAATAAATTTAAAAAATGATATCATAATGTTACAGTAATCTCTTCCCACATTACTGTCTTAAGAATGGTGATAACATGGTTCCATGACTATACATCAATCGACATAAATTGCCGAGTGACGATTCCAATGTAGCTAATAATGATGGCTTTGTTGGGGTTAACATGTTGGCCTCGATTATTCCATCCCACCTCAAATATGATGCCTTTTTCTTTTTTCCTTAAGGATTTTGGCTCACATTTTCAAACTACGACGCTCTTGTTTTTTTTACTCTTTCAGGGTTTCATTTCCTACCATTTCCTCAGAAGTATCATCAATATCTTTCTCCGAAGCACTAGCATCAACATTGGGACTAGAAACAATAGGTTGAGAAACTTGTTGTTGCTCTGTACTGGTTCCACCAGCAGCTAGTTGAGACACCTATTGTTGCTCTGCACTGGGACCACTAGCAGGTGGTTGAGAGACATGTTGTGCCTCGGGATTGGGTGCATCAGCATCTACAGAAGTCATTATCTATAGAAATTATTTAACATTTAATTTAGATTACATAAAAGCAGCAGTGGACAGATAATAACATAATGTAACACAATGTATATTACAATAAACAAATAACCTGATTATTGTACTCTCTTTTTTCATTAAAGGTTGAAGAGATTTGACTCCTCTATCGACTATTTAAATCCCTTCATTATGGTCTCCTATGACATACAAAACGCCATCTACATTGGGACCGCTGCTAAATGATTGTGAAGTCCATATAAAAAGGTCATCCTCCATTGAAATTTCATCTGACCCTTCAGTTGTTTTGGTCGATAACAGAACTATTGAGCAATTTTAGTTTGCGGGGTCTGGAACATAAAATACTTGTACTGCATGTGATGCCATTAGAAATGGTTTGTATTTCTCCCCTTCCTAACTGAAATCAACTTTCACAAATCCTAATTCATCTATTTTAACAACACTCCTGTTATCAACCCACTTGCATTGAAAAATCGGCACTTTGAATTTTGTATAATCCAACTCCCATATTCATTTGACGATTCCAAAGTATGACATATTTGAATAAATTGTATTTTTGTCCTTAGCTCTAGAAACATGCATTGACTCAGCCACAAGTGTAACCCCACTATTCTGCATGGTACTGTTTTCATCATGTTCATTAGTATAGAATTTATAACCATTAACTGCATTAGCATTGTAAGATAATACATACACACTTTCTCCTCCAGCTAGTCATCGAAGTCATTCTGAAATTGAGTCTGGATTTTCATCTAAATCCTTCAAAATATGGTCTTGAAACCATCCTATAAACTGTAGATTATGTGTATGTGATATCCATTTTCAGCCCTAGATGGATTCAAACACCTAAGAATTTTCTTATGGGTTTAAACATATGGGTCAACGTCGAAACTGTTATGCAAAACCTAAAGGTGATCCTGCTCTCGATCTGTAATATTGATTGTGAAAACCTCTCTTCCAGAAATTCATTCACCCTCAAGCCACTCAGTGTGAAAATATTTCAGAAGTCCAATGTTTTCCACACCAGACAGGTATTCGGTACAAAATTCAATGGTTTCCTCAACAATATATTGCTCCACAATACAACCCTCTGGATGACTTCGATTTTTGACACACCCTTTCAAAATCTTCATATACCGTTCAATGGGGTACATCTATCTATAATGTACAAGACCACATAGTCGAATATCTCTCACCAAATGAACCATCTAATGAACCATCATATTAAAAAATGTTGGTAGGAAGATCATTTCCAATTCACATAATATGACAGCAGTTTCTCTTTCCAGAGTTGGAAATTTCGGCGGGTCTATAACTTTACTGCATATAGCTTTGAAGAAGAAACAAAGCTTTGTTAATGTATTGCAGACATTCTTGGGCAAAATTCAATGTAAAGCTATATGAATTAGATCTTTCATCAATACATGGAAGTGGTGTTCACCGGTTACTCTTTTATGGATTACCCTCCAGACTAGCTAGGATGTGGTGTTCGCCAGTTACTCTTTACTGGATTACCCTCCAACATGGCTAGGATGTGGTGTTCTTTGGTTACTCTTTTAGGGATTACCCTCTAGCGTAACTGGCCAATGGTGTTCTCTAGTTACTATTTTACGGATTACCCTCCAAAGAAGATGGGTAGTGTCATTATCCATTCTCTTTTGGGCTTACCCTCCAATGAGGCTAGGCAATGTCGTTCACCGGTTACTCTTTTAGGGCTTACCCTCCAACTAGGATGAGTAGTGGGTTCACCGATGAATCTTCTGAGAATACTCTCTAGTGATGCTGAGTAGCGGGTTCATGAAATTGTGATGTGATCTCAGGATTGTGCGGCATAGTGAGGAGACACGCTTGACGTGAATTTGGACTGTTAATAAAGAGGGGTGATTCCCCCCCCCCACCCCCCAAGATGCATCATTGTGATGCGACATAAAACCATGCTTACGGTACAGTCCCACCCAAAAAAGATAGTATCATGTTGTGGTGATTGAGCCCCTTGGACTTTCTGTTCAGTGAAGACATGTGGGATGCGAGGCGTCGATGTTGGTTCCTTCTAGAACTATTAGTGACTTTTTTCTAGGTCTAGATAGTGATATAGATATCCCCTTACTCTATTATTTGGGTTTTTTTTCTTGATCACACACACATATATATATATATGCATATATATATATAATATTTTTAGTACCCACTCTGTGGGTTTTGGTTGCTCTCCTTCTAGGAGAGGAGAAGACGTGCGGGGTATGACAGGTGCTTTCCTTGTATATATTCTCATGTTTGGATGAGTCTACTATCCTACTATAGGTAGAGAAGACGGGAAGATATGTTTATCTTCTCACCCTCTCTAGCTCCTTGTGTTTGGATGAGATTAGTTCACTTCTTTGTTGGGTTGAGCTGTACTCTTTCGATTTACTTTGTTCTATCTACTGCTTAACTCTTTACTAATTCACTTGCTGATCCCTTGACACTTTGGGAAATCCTGCTGATTATATTTATACTCACCCCTTCTTGGAATTTCCCCCCACTCGGTGTGCCCTTGTAGACGATGAACTGGTTGATCGTGACTTCAGAGGAGAATAGGGATACAGAGTTCTTGGACTGCGCATAGTGATCATTGCTTCAGATCCAAGAGTGGGGATCTCTAAGATATTTTACTTTTCCACCTATTGCTAGGTTATGAAACTTTTCTTGTTTGGCATGTAATTTCCCCCATTCTCTTTTAGTTTATTTTATTCACTTGTACAGTTTAGAGGTCGATGCATATTTGTGGTTTATATATAGCATTGTTGTATCTTGTTATCCTTTCCCTTTTCACTTTTTCATTGAGTTTTCTGCGTGTCTGTGTGTACATGTACTTAGTAAAAGGCCTCCTTGAGTTTTTATGCCTTCAGCACTGGTTGTCAGCCACTTTCCCGTGGTGGTGGGCTTGGGGTAGTTGTGGATCAATCCCATTACGGGTCGAGTCATTTCATAATTAGTTATAATTTATAACATATTATATATTTTTTTTCAAATTTAAAATGGGCTACATGTATGTATCTAGATATTCAAGGTTACTAAACTGATCAATCCTTAGTGACATGATCTATTTTATCTATGCAATTGTAATAAAATAATAGATGAATCTTGGATACTAGGGTTGGGGTTGTTATAGTTGGTATGAGAGAACGTTTAGTAGAAACCATGGAAACTAGATTTAGGAAAACATGTATTATGGAACATAATTCTATGATAAAATTTGAGGATAATTATATAATAAAATTACAAAAAAACCCATGTTAATGATTATGAGATTAGCTGCGCATGAATATTTCAATTTTTGTTAAGTATTTTACTAGTTTTGATATTATTAATAATGAAATGACCTAATATAGTATATGAAATAATTATGAGATGAAACCTCATAGAAGGAATGATATCCTCAGCAATGATCCAAAGAGTAATAATTATCATATGTTGTATGGTGTTATGAAAATATTTCTAAGGGAACAAGTCCCTCAAACATTATATTCATATTATGACATAATATAATGTGATAACAAGACAAATAAGGGATTCTATAATTATTTTTTCTTTAGAGGGAAGCATGAGAACAACAGTACAGCTAGGAAAAATTTGGATAATCCAAAGAATAGAATGAAGTATTTTCCCACATGTGATAATTGTGGAAGGAAACACCCTTGTAATGGATTAAAAGGATTGTGAGTTTGGTATATGTGTGGTGAAAAGGGACACCACGTTTTGGCTTGAAAGGGTAAGAAAAATGCTATCAATATGAAATTATTCAACATCAGGTATATGGGTCACTATGAAAATCAATATCTCAAACGTCAAAGGAGTATACCCCAAAAAAGGATAATTGTAACACCCTGATTTTTTATGGATTTTTTTTGAATAAAGTAAATTTTCATTTATGTATTGCAATGAACTAGGTCAAATATTCCATTAAAATAGCAAAGAATTGGAATACATTAAATAGAAACTCTACTTGGAGTGAATTACATGGAACATCAAATTTGTGTACATTACATGTAACATTTACTTGTCATATGTTACGGAGAACAAGAACTTGGGGTACCTTACACACAATCCCGATGTATCTATGAAACATAATTTTATTGTTATAATTACTAAAATGAGATAATAATAATTTAGTTTTTGAAAAAAAGTAATAGGAATAGTAATACCAAATTTTAAAATATTTTTTATAATGTTTTTATATAAATAAAACATTTTGAGAATGAACGATTTAATTTTTGGTAATGCCCTTATATGTTTAAAAATACTATTTTCTAAAAAAAACTATTTTTCATGTCCTTCTATGAAAAATAATAAAATAAATTTTAGATGAATTTAGAAATTTAATTTCATAAAATAAAATTTAGTTTTTAATTTAGAATGTTGAAATTGGCTTTGGGTGAAAATTTTGGACTTTTCTAAGAAACATCATTTTTGGATGAATAGTGAAAAATACCGAATTTTAATTCAAAACAGATTTTTCATCTAAGTTATTTATAAAGTTAAATTATCTTTTAAAGTAGTTGAAATTTTTAATTAGAATTTTTTTAATTAATATAATACAGGTCATTGAGGTCAATTTCACATTGAAATTGGATATAAAACTTAGCAAACTTTTGAAATTTTTTACTTTAAAAAACCGCATTGTCGACCCAACCATGAGATTAATTTTAAATTAATTTATAAAAATTTTGTAATAATAATTTGGAATTAACATAATTTATAATTTATAATAAGGTGAAATTAAATTTTTACAAAAAATATTAGTGAAAGTAATTAAAATTAATTACATCGTAAAATTAAGCATAACTAAGGACTAAACCAAACATTTAAGGCCCCAAACGACTTAGAAATTGGAAGAAAACAAATTTTTTGGACATTATGTATCCATAAAACTTCCATTAATGATTTATTTTTGTTTTTATGACTTTTTTTAGGTAAAATCATTGGTACATGTAACATGTTTTCAAATATGCCAAGTGTGTCCTTTCCTTTACATATAAAAGGCCACCACATCTCCGTCTTTTTCACAACTCCCCAACCACTTAGGTTTCAAAAATATCTAACCAATTAAAATTCCAAATCCCTTACTTCCTATATGAATCCTTATCTTGGGAATAAGGAAATCCAAGGAAGCCTTTTGGCACAAACCAAAAGGAGTTACGTGATTAAGAGGCAACGTCTTCTCTAAAGATCAATTCATTAATTTTCTCTCTCCACTCCCCCCTATAAATTTATTAAAGGATTTTATAAAAAAATTATCCAAAATATACTAGTATGTTTTTATCCTAAGGGTTTTACCTAAAAAAACACACATTTCCATCTAACGGGTAATGAATGTAGTGTTTACGTGAACGGAAAACTACTGCTTCATTAAAGGATGATTGTTCATTTTTACTTTACTACATCTCTTGGTGTAATTATGATGAAACATATGACCATATATTTCATATATTATATTTATTATTCCTTTAAGCTTATTTATTCTATTTACAACACATATATTTTTTACTTTCCATTTGCTGTAAATACGATAATTTCGTTTGAGGAAGTGTTGACAGTCGTCCCCCTCAAAGTGATGTGATTTGTTCACACACGACATGAAAGTGTTAAGAATGGGATTAATTAAATTAAATTATATATATTACATTATAATTACACTTTTATGATATTATATACCAATATTCATATATTTTATTTTCTTTCTCTCTTTCAATACCACAATAAAAACAGAAACAATGTTCATGCATACATACAACTTACTGCCTCCTTGAACTTTGTATTCCATTTCATACTTATATATTATATAGATTTTATAATAAAAATATACTCAATAGAAATTATGATTATATGATGGTTTAAATTATTAAATCATTTAATAATTATAATGACCAAATATTTAACAAATTAAGACACATATGAAGAACAAAATGGATATAAACCAAAGTTAAACCTTAATGTAGGATAGTTAAAGTGTAACACCCGAGACTTTTATGTTATATAAATCATCAAAGGAATATTTTTCTACACACAACACTTTCTTGGCTTTCTTTACACGAAATCACGACCTTCCTCGATAGCTTGCGCCGTACGCAATACCTAGTTTCACTAAACAATGATATGCTAATAAAATGTTATTAAAACTAGCCTTTATGAATAGTAACAACCACTTTTTGAAATTTTATAAATTTTATTTTTCAAAATGGACTTCATTTTTGGATTCGGAATATCGAAATTATCCTAGGGTGAAATTATGGTATTTTTTTGAAAACTTTCAATTTTTGATGAATAGTGAAACCACTGAGTGGTAGTTAAGAAACTGAATTTTTCATAAAACTTAATTTTACCACTTCTGTGAGTGGAATTTCAAAAATCCGAGAGACACGGTTGATGTCAGTAAGTAAAATGTGGTTCAATGAGATGAATATAATTTTTGGTGAATAGTAACTTTTTACTTTTATTTACCATGGTTAAAAGTAAATAGGGTAATTAATGGTAAAAATGATATTATTATTACCCTAACACATGTCCTAATTCTATTGGATAAGTGTAATTCGACAAAAAATAAACTTAGGAATAAAATATGACCATTTAGGCCCACTTGTATTAGATTAGGACATTTATTATTAATTTATTTAAAGAAGGGTTAAAATAGTTAAAATCAATGTTTAATAAGTAAATAATTTTTTATATAAGGTTATATATAAGATAAATTAGACTATAAAAATTCATTAGAAAGATAAAAAGATTTCCTACATAATGGTATTTTATTTGTAATTTTTAGACATTAAATAATTTATTTATTTATGACACAAAGATGATGCAGTAATTATCTTATTAATGAAATATTGACATAATTGATGTTATAAATACCCAAATAAATATAATTTGAGCCTTTTTATGAATTCCACTAATTTTATAGGTTAATATGACATGTTATTATTGATTTAATTAACTTCATTCGAACTAATCATTCTATTATGAGTTTCAAAAAAATCAATTACTAAATAGTGTCAAATTGACATAAAATAGTTTTTTTTAAAACTATTATATTATTAATTGATATTTTATTCCTAAAAAATATAAGGTTCTGCCAAATGACTTAGATAAGGTTATATATATTAATAATAAACAACTTGGGGTTCGTTTGGATTGTTATAGTAAGTTTATTAACCTTATAGTGTAAGAAAACAAGAAGACACGGTAAAAGTAAAATTATTTAACTTAATGTTAAATCTAAATGATAAGGTCAAAATAGGAACCTAAACTTGTCTAAATTCTATTGGATGAGAGGATTTCTAACCATCCACACCTTAGATTCTAAATAAAGCAATTTGGAGCTATTTAAAACCGAATTTGGATTTATAATAAAATAATATTTTTAGTTATTCCACAGGTGCCCCTCTCCTTCGTTATAAAAGGGCACCTCCTCCCTCTCTTCCTCACACAACATTGAGCCTTCAAGCTTGGAAAACCCCTGACAATTTCTCCTCTCCACTTCCCTAGATAAATCCTAGAGGTCCCGGTCTTCTTCAAAGACCAATTTTAGTGCCCTAAAAGGAGGTCTCAAAGAAGCACTTCAAAGAAGAGGTCATGTCCGTTAACGATTCTTTCATCTTTATTTCTTCTTCCACTTCTTCTTCTTCAGTTGTTTAATTATGAAGTAATAACACCAGTATCACTCATATACTTATATGTTATTATAAGTATGAAACAACCCTATTTCTCCATTTATCCATCCTACAGAAAATGAAATCACCGCCCGTGCGTACGTACGGAATACCGTCTCCATGCCGTGGTGTAATCTACTTTCCACCACCACCTTACTTGGATGAATATAATGGTGTAAATAATGACTATATATGATTATTGTAAAGTGATATTTATTCTGAAATAGTATAAATACACTTCAATACAATTCCATGATCATGGGAACGATATCATCGCTCGTACGTACGTACGGAATACCGTCTCCACGATGTGATGCGACTCGTTCTACGTGATCTTCATTGCATAATGATTATATATATGAATTTAATGAATGAATATGATATATATTATACTAATAAAATTCTGGAAATGAGGTATATATAACCTAAAGAGAAGAATAAGAATTTATTCGACAAAACACGCATAAGAACAAAAAGTAATAAACACCCGAATAACAAGTTGTAATGAAATATTACTAATAAGAAGCTAAGAATATGACCATATATGATATGATAACAAAAATTATGATTCTAGAATAAGTAAATAACATTATTTAAATCATTATACAGGAGGTTTAGACACTTACGAGGAAAATCGGACCTAAGGTAAGGGAAATATCAGAATCACATTTTTATCCGAGATTGTTTATACTTTGAAATTTACTGGGGTGTATCTTATCATCCACATCCATGTTTCCTAAATATGTAATATTATTTCCATCCACCTACAATTTTTTAAATCTAATTTTACCCTTCGGTGAGTTTTTAGTAAAATATATGAAAGGAATCTTTTGTCGTTTTCGAACGAGGTACTTTTTGACTTTTCCGACAAAAGTACGAGAAGAATGTTTTTTTAACTTATACGGCATGAATGGATTTTTAAAACAATATTTCCAAGAATCTTCCTTTTCAAGTTTTCAAGTTTATTTTTAATCAACTTCTTTTATTTTAAAATTGTATTACATGTTAAGAAAGAAAAAATGTTTTTGAAGTAGAAAGGATATTTTCCTCAAGAATGGAGTTCAAGTGTTTTATCAAAATTATTTTCCATCTAAGATAATAAAGGGTTATGTTTATATCTCTATTCTTATATTGATTTTATTATGTTGTGATGGAAATATTTTTATGAATTCCTTTATCTTATATGAATTGTTTTATGATGTCACGATGTTTACGATTCCTATTTTTTATTACATGGGTTATGCTATGATGTATGGTTTATGATTTTGTGGAACACATAAGAATGGTATCATTATGAGATGGGTGGGACCTATATCTACCTCCAATGCATTGGGTAAATATTTTATATCTCATGAGATAGACATGGCTGGAATGACAGGTTAAACCGGTTCAGTGAAACATGACTGAATTGGGGAGTGAACTCAGTTCAGAAATGGACTTTGTCCACTGAGATAGTCTTGGAAATGAGTCTTGACTAACAAGAAATGATTCTATATGATTATGTGTGTATTACACAAAGTTTCATGTTTTATGTTATGATTATTGGGATTACATTTCACTTCTATGATTTATCCCATGTTATGAAATTATGATTTCTTTTGCAGGTTAAGATTTCCAAAAGTTATGTTCTTATGTATATGATGTGATTGATATTTCTTTTGTTTACAATTACTGAGAATTTGAGCTCAACCTTTTGTATGTTTTATTTCCCCAGGTCAGGAAGAAGGTTATTAAGTAGGATATGCCAAAAAGTGACTCTAGATATGATGAAATAAATGGGAGGCAAAATAGATGCTTTATGAACCAGTTGTTTATGTTTCCCAGTTTCTAAAGACTCTATACCTATATGGTCCTTTCCTGGTTTTGTTATATGTTGTAATAAGTTTGATTCAATTTTGAAGTAATAACAATGTATGTAAAGTATGGGTCATCATAGTTGGTATCAGAGGAAAGGTATAGTCAACCTTTGGAAACTAGGATGTGGAAGCCTTAGTAAGAACCCTAAGGATAATTCTAAGCATTGAACACAATCTTAGTGTTTTAGAAATGACCATGAATAACCTAGGATAAGACCTTATGTGTGAAATTTTATTATGTGGTTTTCCTATTATAATTACAGTTGCTCACACTATTCTTCTTGGTTTTACTCAATGGATGGAACCCGAAGGAACCGTGTTAATGCGGAATGCGACGGGAAATGCAATGATTGTCCCCCGGAGCAACCAAACGTTATGGGAGCTGGATTAAAAAATCTTGTAGCCATGATCACACAACTTTCTCAAGCTATGAATCATGCAGGACTTCCAAATGAGCAAAGGAAGGAGCAACATTCTGTTGAATCCTTCATGAGGCAGTGTCCACCTTCTTTTAGCGGGTCTAATGATCCATTAGTTGCTGAACAATGGATTGGTACTACTGAAAAGATATTTTCAGTTCTTCAATATTCTGAACATGATAAAGTCATCCTAGCAGTGTATCGTTTGGAAGGAGATGCTGATAAATGGTGGAACTTTATTAAGAATACAAGGAAAAGGGATGAAATTGAGCCCATGGAATGGGACGAGTTCAAGAACTTATTTTTCAATAAGTACTTCCCTCATATTCTCCGAACAAAGACGGAGAACGAGTTTCCTAAACTGAAGCAAAAGGATGATGAATTTGATGGTACTTATGAAGCAAATTTTACAAGACTTGCAAGGTACGCTTCTGGTATTATTATCCAACCTGAGAGTAAGATCGATCGATTCTTTACTGTCTTAAAACCAAGTCTTCGATGGGTGTTAGCCATAAGGGACTTCAATAGCTACGAGGAAATCATTCGATGTGCTCTCAAAGTCAAGATAGAAATTGGAGTAACCCATCAGTCATATGGGTTTGATAAGAAGAGGAAAATGGAATTCAAAGGAAAATATAAAGAGCACACTGAAAAGATGATGATCTTTCCTTTATGCTCAAAGTGTGGAAAGAAACATGGATGGAGTTGTCTTAAAGGGACAAGTAAATGTTTCAAATGTTGAAAGGAAGTTCATAGGGCATTTGAATTCCACAATGATGGGAAGAAGATGTCTAATGATGAAAACAAAGGAAGGGATACACATAATGACCCTACTACACTTCAATATTTCAATTGAAAGGAGATGGGGCATTATTCCAATCAATGCCCAAATCCAAGGGTTGATGATGATGGTCGACGTCAACAAACTCTTAAGGCTAAAGACAAATGAAAGTCACATTCAATTTCTATCAGTGATGTGGAGTACGATAACGATGTGGTGAAAGGTACACTTACCATCCACTATAAAGTAGAAAATGTTTTATTTGATTTTGGATCCACCGACTCCTTTATTTCTGAAAACTTTTCTAAGGATATCACCGTATGACCTCAACAGTTAGATGTTGAGTTAGCTATGACAACCCCTAATGGCACAACAGTCGCATCAAAAGTTTATAATTCTTCTCCGATTGAAGTTTGTGGGAAATTGCTTCCTGCAAATATTTTGATCCTTCCTATAGTGGAATTTGATGTGATTCTTGGCATGTATTGGCTTTCTATACATGGAGCTCTTATAAATTGCCAAAGAAGGGAAGTCACATTTCATATTCCAGATCAATCTATGATCGTCTATCGATGCAAGGATGAACATAAACTTACAGTGGAAATTTCTTCCATTTTATGGGTATTGATTCCACTAAATGAAGGTTATTTATCTCAAATGGTTGGTGAGAAACTCACAATTAAGAATATTCCCATTGTACGAGAGTTTGATAATGTCTTTCCGGAGGAATTACCGGGTCTTCCACCGAATCGTGAAGTTGAGTTTTCAATAGAACTCGTACCGGATGATTTTCCTATTTTAAAGACACCTTATAGTATGGCCCCAATTGAGTTGCAGGAATTGAAGAAGAAAATCCAAGAGAATCTTGATAAGGGGTTCATACACCCTAGTGCGTCACCTTGGGGAGCACCTGTTCTGTTTTTTAAGAATAAAGATGGATCAATGAGACTCTGCAATGATTATCGAGAACTTAACAAGATCACTATCAAGAAAAAATATCCTCTCCCATGTATTGATGACCTATTTGACCAACTACGCGGAGATCAATACTTTTCCAAGATTGATCTTCATTGAAGGTATCATAAATTAAGGGTCAAAAGGGAGGATATACCAAAGACAACTTTCCGTACAAGGTATGGACACTATGAATTTATAGTGATTCCATTTGGTCTTACTAATTCCCCTGCTATCTTCATGGATCTAATGAATAGAGTCTTTAGAGATGATCTTGATCAATTTGTGGTAGTCTTTATAGGAGATATTCTTGTCCATTCAAAGAGCAAGTAAGAACATGAAGATCACTTGAGAATTATATTGAAGACCCTGAGAAAGGAAAAGCTTTATGCCAAATTTACCAAGTGTGAATTTTGGATTCAAAAAGATTCATTTTTGGGTCACATAATCTCAAAAGAGGGGATATCCGTGGATACAGCAAAAACAGAGGTTATCGAAAGATGGTCGAGACCAACAACAGTAACTGAGATCCGAAGTTTTCTTGGTTTGGATGGATATTATCGATGTTTTGTGAATGATTTTTCACGATTATCTAATCCACTCACCAAGTTGACTCGGAAAGGAGTTAAGTTTGTTTGGATGGAGGAATGTGAAGAGAATTTCAAGGAGTTGAAAAGAAGGTTATCCAGTGCACCTATGCTCACACTGCATTGTAGTGGAGAAAGGTTTGTGATCTATAGTGATGCATCCAAGAAGGGTTTGGGGTGTTTTCTTATGCAAAATGATATGGTGATAGCTTATGCCTCACGAAAGTTGAAAATACATGAGCAAAATTACCCAACTCATGATTTGGAGTTAGCTGCGGTAATCTTTGCATTAAATATTTGGAGGCATTACCTTTATGGTGAAAGGTGTGATATTTATACTGATCATAAAAGTTTAAAGTATATTTTCATACAAATGGAGCTGAATATGTGCCAAAGAAGATGGTTGGAGCTGATTAAGGATTACGACTACTCAATTCATTACCACCATGGGAGAGAAAACAAGGTGGTAGATGCATTAAGTCGACAAGACCATGCCAGTTTATCCATGATGAGGATCACAAAAGATCCAATATTTATGGATTTACAGAGGATGGATCTTGGAATTATAATGAAAGGGGAAAAATCGTATCTTTCTCAAATTAATGTTCAACCATCTATACATGTGATGATTAAAGAGGCACAGAAAGAAGATGTAGAGTTACAAAAGAAGGTGAGAAATGTTCCTGAATTCAACCTTGATTGTGATGGGATAATAAAGTTCAGGAATCAGGTTTGTGTTCCTGCCATCCATGAATTAAAGAAGGAGCTGCTGGATGAGGCTCATAGTTCTTCATTCTCTATTCATCCTGGATGCATGAAGATATATAGGGACCTAAAAGAGTACTTCTGGTGGGATGGCATGAAAAGAGATGTTGCTGAATATGCCTCTCAATGCTTTGTTTGTCAACAAGTTAAAGCTGAGAGACAGAAGTCTAAGGGGATGTTACAACCATTACCCATACCTGAATGGAAATGGGAAAACATCACTATGAACTTTGTCACAGGACTTCCTAAAACATCCAAAGGAAATAATTCTATCTGAGTCATAGTGGATCGTCTTACAAAGTCTGCACACTTCATTTCTATTAGAGAGGATTTCTCTCTGGATCAGCTTGCCAGGATATATGTAAAGGAAGTGGTAAGATTGCATGGAGTACCACTTTCTATTATATCTGATCGGGATCTGAGATTTACCTTGAAGTTCTGGTGAAATCTTCAGCATACTATGGATACAGAGTTGAGTTTCAGCACTGCTTATCATCCTCTGAAAGACGGTCAGTCTGAGAGAACAATTCAAACTATAGAAGATATGTTGAGAGATTTCTCTATGGATTTCAAAGGTGTTTGGGATCAACACCTACCTTTGGTGGAATTTTCTTATAATAATAGCTTTCACTCCAGTATTCAGATGGCTCCTTATGAAGCTCTCTATGGAAAGAAATGCAGGACTCCAACTTGCTGGGATGAAGTTGGGGAAAGAAAGCTATTAGGACCCGATCTCATTGATGAAATGGAAGAAAAGGTCAGATCTATTCAACAACACATAAGAGAAGCTCAGAGTCGACAGAAAAGTTACACCGACAACCGAAGAAAAGACCAAGAGTTTGAAGTGGGTGATAAAGTGTTCTTATGAATATCTCCCATTAAGAGTTCATGAGATTTGGAAAGAAGGGGAAGTTGAGCCCTAGATATATCGGTCCTTTCGAAATACTGGATCGTGTTGGGAAGGTAGCTTACCGATTGGCACTTCCACCGAATCTCTCTCAAGTTCATGATGTGTTCCATGTATCTCGCCTAAGAAAGTCAATACCTGATCCTTTACATGTACTCAGCTCAGAAGTTGTATCGCTGGAGCAGGATCTTTCTTATGAAGAACAGCCGATAGAGATTCTGGATCATAGCGAAAAATTCCTACGAAACAAGACCACTCGATTGGTGAAAGTTTTATGGAGGAACCACCAATTATAAGAAGCTACATGGAAGCTTGAGGATATGATGAGGGAGAGGTATCCTCATCTGTTTGTTACAAAGTGACGAATTTCGAGGGCAAAATTCATTTTAAGGGGGGTAGAATGTAACACCCGAGACTTTAATGTTATATAAATCATCAAAGGAATTTTTTCTACACACAACACTTGCTTGTATTTCTTTACACAAATTCGCGACATTCCTCGATAGCTTGCGTCGTACGCAATACCGAGATTCACTAAATAATGATATGCTAATAAAATATTATTAAAACTAGACGTTATGAATATTAATAATTTTTTTTTGAAATTTTATAAATTTTATTTTTCAAAATGGACTTCATTTTTGGATTCGGAATATCGAAATTATCCTAGGGTTAAATTTTGGTATTTTTCTGAAAACTTTCAATTTTTGACGAATAGTGAAACCACTAAGTGGTAGTTAAAAAACTGAATTTTTCATAAAACTTAATTTTACCGCTTCTGTGAGCGGAATTTGAAAAATCCGAGAGACACGATTTATTTCAGTAAGTAAAATGTGGTTCAATGAAATGAAAATAATTTTTGGTGAATAGTAACTTCTTACTTTTATTTACCACAGTTAAAAGTAAATAGGGTAATTAAGGGTAAAAATGATATTATTATTACCCTATCACATGTCCTAATTCTATTGGATAAGATTAATTCGACCAAAAACAATATTAGGAATAAAATATGACCATTTAGACCCACTTGGATTAGATTAGGACATTTGTTATTAATTTATTTAAAGAAGGGTCAAAATAGTTAAATTTAAAGTTTAATAAGTAAATAATTTTTAATATAATGTTATATATAAGATAAATTCTACTATAAATATTCATTATAAAGATAAAAAGATTTCCTACATAATTTTATTTTATTTGTAATTTTTAGACATTAAATAATTTAATTTATTTATGACACAACGATGATGCAATAATTATCTTATTAATGAAATATTGGCATAATTGATCTTATAAATAACAAAATAAATGTAATTTGAGACTTTTTATGAATTAAAATAATTTATAGGTTAATATGACATGTTATTATTGATTTAATTAACTTTTTTAGAACTAATCATTCTGTTATTATTTTCAAAAAAATCAATTACTAAATAGTGTCAAAATTGACATAAAATTGTTTTTAAAACAAATATTATATTATTAATTGTTATTATATTCCTAAAAATCTAAGGCTCGGAAAAATGACTTAGATAAGGTTATATATATTAATAATAAACAACTTGGGGTTCTTTTTGATTCTTATAGTAAGTTTATTAACCTTATAGTGTAAGAACACAAGAAGACACGGTAAAAGTAAAACTATTTAACTTAATGTTAAATCTAAATGATAAGGCCAAAATAGGAACCTAAACTTGTCTAAATTTTATTGGATGAGAGTATTTCGACCCATCCCCACCTTATATTCGAAATAAATCAATTTGGAGCTATTTAAAACCGAATTTGGCTTTATAATAAAATAATATTTTTAGTTATTCCAAAGGTGCCCTCTCCTCCCTTATAAAAGGGCACCTCCTCCCTCTCTTCCTCACACCACTTTGAGCCTTCAAGATCGGCCAAAACCTTCCACATTCTCCTCTAAACTTCCCTAGAGACATCCTATAGGTCCTGGTCTTCTTCAAAGACCAATTTTAGTGCCCTAACTGGAGGTCTCAAAAAAGCACTTCAAAGAAGAGGTAATGTCCGTTACCGATTCTTTCATCTTTATTTCTTCTTCCAATTCTTCTTCTTTAGTTGTTTCATTATGAAGTAATAACATCAGTATCACTAATATACTGATATGTTATTATAAGTATGAAACAACCCTATTTCACCATCTATCCAACCTACGGAAAATGAAATCACCGCGCGTACGTACGTACGTACGTACGGAATACCGTCTCCGCGCCGTGGTGTAATCTACTTTCCACCACCACCTTACTTGGATGGGTTTAATGGTGTAAATAATGACTATATATGATTATTGTAAAGTGATATTGATTATGAAATAGTATACATACACTCCAATACAATTCCATGATCATGGGAACGATATCATCGCTCGTACGTACGTACGGAATACCGTCTCCACGATGTGATACGACTCGTTATACATGATCTTCATTGAATAATGATTATATAAATTAATTTAATGAATTAACATGATATATATTACACTAATAAAATTCTGGAAATGAGGGTTCTATAACCTAAAGAGAAGAATAAGAATTTATTCGACAAAACATGCATAAGAACAAAAAGTAATAAACACCCGAATAACAAGTTGTAATGAAATATTACTAATAAGAAGCTAATAATATGACCATATATGATATCATAACAATAATTATGATTCTTGAATAAGTCAATAACATTATATAAATCATTATACAGGAGGTTCAGACACTTACGAGGAAAATCGGACCTAAGGTAAGGGAAATGTCACAATCTCATTTTTATCCGAGATTGTTTATACTTTGAAATTTACTGGGGTGTATTTTATCATCCACATCCATGTTTCCTAAATATTTTATATTATTTCCATCCACCTACAATTGTTTAAATCCAATTTTGCCCTTCGTTGAGTTTTTAGTAAAAGATATGAAAGGAATCTTTTTTCGTTTTCGAACGAGGTACTTTTTGACTTTTCCGACAAAAGTACGAGAAGAATGTTTTTTTAACTTATACGACATGAATGGATTTTTAAAACAATATTTCCAAGAATATTCCTTTACAAGTTTTCAAGTTTATTTTTAATCAACGTATTTTAGTTTATAATTGTATTACATGTTAAGAAAGGAAAAATGATTTTGAAGTAGAAAGGATATTTTACTCAAGAATGGAGGTCAAGTGTTTTATCAAAATTATTTTCCATCTAAGATAATAAAGGGTTCTGTTTCTATCCCTATTCTTACATTCATTTGATTCTGTTTTTATGGAAATATTTTTATGAATTCATTTATCTTATATGAATTGTTTTATGATGTCACGATGTTTAAGATTCCCATTTTTATTACATGGGTTATGCTTTGATGTATGGTTTATGATTTTGTGGAACACATAAGAATGGTATCATTATGAGATGGGTGGGACCTATATCTCCCTCCAATTCATTGGGTAAAGATTTTATATCTCATGAGATAGACATGGATGGAACGACAGGTTAAACCGGTTTAGTGAAACAGGACTAAAACGAGGAGTGAACTCAGTTCAGAAATGGAATTTGTCCACTAAGATAGTCTTGGCAATGAGTCTTGACTAACAAGAAATTATTCTCTATGATTATGTGTGTATGAAACAAATTTTCATGTTTTAAGTTATGATTATTGGGATTACATTTCACTACTATGATTTATCCCATGTTATGAAATTATGATTTCTTTTGAAGGTTAAGATTTCCAAAAGTTATGTTCTTATGTATATGATGTGATTGATATTTCTTTTGTTTACACTCACTGAGAATTTGAGCTCACCCTTTTTTATGTTTTAATTCCCCAGGTCAGGAATAAGGTTATTAAGTAGGATATGCCAAAAAGGGACTATAGGTATGATGAAATAAATGGGATGCAAAGTAGATTCTTTATGAACCAGTTGTTTATGTTTCCCAGTTTCTAAAGACTCTATACCTATACAGTCCTTTCCTGGTTTTGTTATATATTGTAATAAGTGTGCTTCAATTTTGAAGTAATAAAAATGTATGTAAAGTATGGGTTGTTATATAAAGAGAGGGTAATAAGAGGTCATAATCAAACCATATATAGTATTATATATATTAATATTGTTCTATAATATATTTATAATAAATATATATTTATTATTTCAGTTATTTGAATGAGTACGACGGGAGTCACGACACAAGTTAAGGTGATTTCATCTAACTTTTTATTTCTATTAGATACATGTTTTATTCACCACCCATTCATTTTTTGTGGGGTGTACACTATTGAGTGATGTATTTATGGATTATTGTAATTAAATTTATAGGTAATTTCATATAAATCATATCATATTTATTTCATGTTATTTATGTCTCAAAATCAACCAAATTGTTAAGATAGTTTTGTCTTAGTTTACATTTATTGTGACACATTCCATGTTATGAACCTATATTTTCATATGAGTTGTACATACTAAATTTGAAATGTTATATAATTAATATACTTCCTTTAATGACATTTTAATCATCATTTATTTTCAATTTCAAACATGGGGAGTTTGGTTCAAATTTATCAACTAGTAAGAGTTTATTGAAACAATCCCATCAGTTTTCGAGGATGTTTATTTTTATGCTTCCTTGGATGAAATATTATGATAAATCTCATAAGACCTCTCCAAAAAACATTTATGATAATGTTATTCATTATATATTCAAGTATTGGTTCCATTTTCCACTCTTTCGTACATAAGATAGTTAAGAAAGTGTTTTTAAGAAATTTCGACTTTACCCTATATTTTTTCCAGAAATCTAGGTTTCATTAAAACAATGTTTTCTAAAAACAGTTTCTAGGAATATCAAACTGATATACTATAATATTTATTATAAATTTTACCATTTTTTATTTTAATTTTTTTTCAAGATATTCTTTGTATCTCTTTCTGAACAAGGAATTTTTCTACCCCTTTTACCGTGAAAAAGAAATGTCTTTTGTATCTTGTACAACATGTATGGATTTAACCATCGTAATTTTTGTAAAAATTAATTTTAATGATTAAAAGTAATTTTTTTAAATAGTTTAAAAAAAATTATTTTAATAGAAATGGGATTTAAAATGTTTTCAATATTCTTTTATATGTTTTAAATGAATTTTGAAAGAATTTTTTAAAATATTTTGAAGCTTATTTTATAAGTTTTCAAAGAAAATGGGTTTTAAAATGATTTTAATATTATTTTATATGTTTTCAAGGAAAAAGGATTTCAATTTTTTTTTTCAATATGATTTTATATGTTTTCAAGGAAAATGGTTTTGAAAATGGTTTCAAGTCTTTTATATATTTTTTCACTGTATTTTCTAAGAAAATGATTTTCAAATGGTCTTTTGTATTAAAGATAATTGTTTAAATAAAAACGCTTATTTTACTCAAGAAATTTTTTTGTAATATATTTCAAAATAATTTTATATATAATATAAAATCTATTAATGTTACTTATGACTTTCCAGGAAATGATCTAATGGTTTGATTCATATTATTTCTTTGAACGTGTTATGCTTGATGTCACAGTCTTTTTGAAACATGTTTCTCTTTCATGGGTTATTTTTTTAATAAAATTAATTTCCCTTTAAAGAGTTATATGTATATGAAATACATTCTATTTCATGTATTATATGTTTATTAAATCCATTTATCTTTAATGGGTTATGATTTTGATGAAATTATTTTGAAACATATATCATATTCCAAAGTTTATGATATGATTTCATGTTTATAATACCAATTTCATATCATGGGGTATGATATGATTGTTTATGTTTTTTTGGAACATATATTTATGATTTCATTATGAGATTTGTGGTACCTATATCTCCCTCTAATGTATTGGGTAAAGATACATATCTCAGGATGTATACTTAGCTGGAAATAGAATGGAACTTGGTTTAGTATAATATGGAAGGAATAGGAAATGAACTCGGTTTAGTATTATAGGGTTGGAATGGGGAGTGAACTCATTTTAGTAATTCAAGGTTAAAACATGGTGTGAACTTGGTTTAGAAAATGACTTTCTCCACTAATATGGTATCATTAGCAATGCCTTGAATACTATGAAAATTATTACACATGCTTTTGTGTTTTCCATAATTACATGTTTAATTCCTATGTTATGATTTCAGGGATTATGTTATTTAATTCCTTATGTTTCATGTATTATGAAATTCTAACCTTCATGCGATGATTCATGGTTATGATATTTGATATGCAGGGTATGATCGTTTTTTTCATGATCAGGTTTTTATACCCTTATTCTCAGGATTATGCTTATGTGTCTCCTTTTTTTACCCTTACTGAGAATATGAGATCACCCCTTTTTATGTTACATTCCCCATGTTATGAATATATATTTCATGTGTTATATGTTTATGAAGTGTGAGAGTCTTGGAGAACCTAGTGGGAGATAATTTAGCTCAGTCATGTACCAGAATTTACGTGTTTGTGTTCACAAAGGCACTAGACTATTATGGTATTTGGGAATTTTTTTTATAATGTATTAAGTAGTATGTGAAAGTGATGTAATATTAATGTATAAAAAGTTAGAGTCTCTATAGTTAGTATTATAAAAAGGGTTTAGTTAAATTTTGGAAGTTAGGATGACAAAACCCTAGTAGGAACTCTAATTACATGTCTTGAGATAAGTATAAGGATAAGGAAAATAATAGAAAAATCTATTTGAGTTTTGGTAAAGGATATAGATAGTGTTTTCCTAGAAATACATCCTTTTCTGGTTTCTATAAGTTTATGTGTCTCTCTAATAAATGTACTTAGGGGTAACAACTCTGATAAGATGTTCTGGGCCTGACTCAGGGTAATATTGTATGCGACAATGGGACATTATTCCCACCTATTTTGACACTCCCATGGTATATGATTTAGAAATTCAAAAACACTTCATGAACCATCATGAAGGATTAAAATATATTTTGTTTATGAATAACATATTATTAACATAGGATATCATATATTAAATAAGGTTTCAAGATTTAGACATCCTATAAGTAATTATTTTCATGAGTATGTGGTTTTATAATATGAAAAGTAATGATCACACTATGCTTATGGTTTTAGTCAATGGAAGGGACCTAGAAGAATTCGATTAACATTGAATGTTATAGATGATTTTCTAATGAGAAGTCTAGTTGGATGATCACTTGAGTGAAAGATGTTATGGTCATGCATAATCTGTTTTCAAGGAACATGATTAAAAATGTACACCACAAAAAACTCACATACTCTACAAGAAAGATAAATAAGGCATTATTTTAGATTTTGGGTAATAGAGACCAAAAATAAAAGATTGTTAGGTTTCTATTCTGTCAAGAATGTGGAATGAATAACCTAAGTGAATGTATTGTAGGAATAAGAATATTTTTTGGACTGTGGAAAATAAGGACACAAAACAAGTGAATGGAAGGAAAAAAATTGTGAGTTCGGTTAATGAAATGGATGAGAATATTTTCATCCCTATGGAATAATATAAGATTATTATTTTTAAGTGTGTATTAAATGGTCATTATGAGACTCAATTCATCAAGTAGAATTTTCCTGAAGGGAATTAGCAAGGTGGTGCAGGTACTGGAAAACTGACAGATGATGAAGATAATGATGATAAAATATGAAAGGAAAGAGGTATTGTATAATAAGATGAGGTATCCTTGTTAATGGAATTAGGTTGAAGTATAATAATAAAAGTTTTTATATATTTGGATTAAATAATAATGTTATATAATGATATTTTAGTTTGTGTTTTTTTCTATATATTTAAAAGAACACATTGAATGGTTCAAATAGAATAGAAAAGATATATAATAGAAAGTTTATGTCCATGAAAAACACATGAATAAGGAAAATATAACCCTAATATATTAATTATGCAGTCATAATTTTGTTTGGATAAAGATACATGTGATATGAATAAGTAAATTATATGGTACTGATTACCTTTTAACTTATTAAGGACCTGTTGATCAGTAGCTTATGCTATCAAGGATGATGTTTTCAACTTATTGGGATTAAGTAATATATCGAATAATATTTGGAATTTTGAGGCATTCATGTTTTCAACAAGTATTTATAGTTATTCAATTTATTACCATCTTTAAAGAGAAAATATGATAAGGGTACTCACATGTTTAGAATGTGACAACCAAGAGATACTTTTTGGTATACAGGGGAATCAATGTTAAGCTGATTTCATGACTTTATTTATAAAGTTTTGTATTTTCATCTTTCATAAGGGATATATGGTTAACCATTCATGAAAAATTTAAGCTAAACTGCATAGGACATATTCTATTGAAAACCATGACTAAAATTCTATTTACTGATTAACCTTATTTTGAAGATGTCCATAATATTTATTTTGGAAATTATTTTAGTATACTTTTAGGATTGGAAGTCATGTATATCAAGTAAAAACAATAAAATTTTATAAGGACACTGGTCGTGAACCCCTGACTAAAGAACGATAATAGTTTTATGCCTACCATTGGCCTACAGAAGGTCCTGGTTCATGTATAATTATTTTTGAGGAAAAATTATTTATGATGAAATAGTAGTGTTACCATTTATGTTTTGAAAATAATGTATTAACCATATTAATTTTAAGCATAATTATAGATAAATAGTTTTACTTTTTATTTTTTTAATTGGTTTTAATTTATGCTAAAAGTGTATTTTAGTTATTTGAGGTCAATATTAATTTATGGAAATCCATTTCTTGAAGTAATGGATAAAATAGAAATAATTAAAATCACAACCAAAGAATGAAATTTATTTTTTAGAAATATATAATGTTTGTATATTTTCTTATATTATTTTTCAATAAGATAATTCTCAACTTTAGAATAATGATAAAAATAAAATGGACTTTTAAATCATCATTGATTTATGACTTTGAGGCCCTCAACCTTTATTTGATCATTCACTTGTTTGTTATTGATTACCTAAATCACTCCCTATAAATATTGATGTTTTTTTCCTTGTCCAATCTTCACTTCCAACCTATGTTCTCTTATGTGTAATACTAGTTATATGTTATTTTGGGAAGCTATTATGGTTCCAACTATCCCTTTTTAAGGGAGGTTTTAATATCCATTTATATGATGTGAGTTTCTATGAATAAAACTTTCAAGTATTAAACATTTTATAACCCATAATATTTTTTTGGGTTAAATTCATTTGAAGGGGTGTAAAATGAAACAGCCTCAGTTATTATGGAAATTTTTCGTATAAATTAAATTTTTATTTATGTATTTCAATCCACTAAGTCAAATATTCCATTCGCATGAAATGAAATTGGTGTATGTTACACAAAACATTGACTTGAATTATGTTACATGGAACATAAAATTTGAATACATTACATGGAAAAGATACTTGGTGTACGTTACATGAAACAATGACTTGGTGAAAGTTATACAAAACACTAATATTTCTACAAAACATCATTTTATTGTTATAATTATTTAAGTGATATAATTATAACCTATCAGTTAAACAAAGTAATATGAATAGTAATAATTACTTTTCAAACATTTTTTTATATTGTTTTATTATAAATAAAACAAATTGATAATGAAATATATAATTTTTGGTAAAATCTTTATGTGTTTAAAAATACTATTTTCTCAAACAAACTACATTTCGTGTACTTATATGAAAAAAATAAAATTAATTTTAGACACACATAGAAATTTAATTTTATAAAATAAAATTCATTTTTGAATTTATAATTTCAAAATTATATTAGGGTGAAATTTTGGGATTTTTATGAAAAACATCATTTTTCAATGAATAGTGAAAATATCAGATTTTAATTCAAAAATGATTTTTCATCAAATTTATTTTGAAGGATAAATTATATTTTAAATTAGATTAAAATGTTAATTTGATAATATTATTATCAATTAATAAAATTTATGTCCTTGATATCAATTTCACATTGTTATTAGATATAAAAACATAGAAAACTTTTAAATATTTTTATTTTAAAACCCCTCATTGTCGTCCCGACAGTGGGATTAATTTAGATTAATTTCTACCAATTATGTGACTATAATTTGGAAAAATGGATTCCATATTTTAAATAATCATAATTTATAAATTATAATACATTCAACTTATTTTTTGACAAAAAATATTAGTGAAAGTAAATAAAATTAATTACATTGATTAAGGTAAAACTAAGCGTAACTGTGGTGTAAAACATAACTTTAAGGCCCAAAGATACTTATAATCTTGAAAAAACCCATTGGATGGAAATTATTCATACATAAAAAATTCATTATTGAGTTTTTTTTTGGTTTTTTATATTTTTTTTGTAAAAATGCGGGTACAACTAACTTGTTTGAAAAAATGTAAAGTGTGTCCTTTACATTCCCTATAAATCCACCATATCTCCCTCTTATTAACTCCTCTTCAACCACCTATGTTCGGATAATATATGCGAAATTAAATTCTAAAAATCCCACCCTTCCTCTTAGAATCCGCCCCTTGGGCATAAGGAAATCCAAGGAGGCCTTTTGGAAGAAACCAAAAGGAGTTACCCAATTAAGAGGTACTGTCTTCTCTCAAGCTCCTTTCTATTGTTTTCCATGTCCACCCCTCCACCTTCTTTATTACATGATTGTATAAAAACAATAGTATCATATATATACTAGGATTTTTTATGCTAATTTTTCCACTTACACTTACACAAACCTCAATCTAATGGGTAATGAAAATACAATTTACGTGTATGGTGAACTCCACATGAGCCTCAGCCCTGTTGGTGGGGACTCCTTAAGTGCATCCAAGCGACCCGGAATAAAATCCCGGCAGATGCTTATTTCCGTGGTACTGTAGAAGGCAATGTTTGATGGTGTTTTAGCCTGGGATATTCCTTTGTTTGGGCCTTTGGGCCACCGATTTGGTCCCCAAGTCCTTTAAGGCCTTTGGGCCACCCAAGACATCGGGTCAGTAAGGCCTTCAGGCCACCTTAAGGCCTTCGGGACACCTTAAGTGCAGATGCAAACCAGACAACCTACAATGAACAATCTCCAGAAGGAGGACGAGAAATGAGATTACACTATAGAGGAAGCTATATGGATTGTAATAATGAGACGATATGGTACCTTCCACTAGGACAAGCCTCTACATGCACAAAAAAGCCTAGCCGAACAGTAATGAGAAGGTGGAGAGCTAATTTCACGATGAAGATGCTGGGGAGGATCAGTTCCATGTATTTAGTCTGGGTTGTATATCATATTTGAAGACTACGGGAAAGGAATTTCTCTAAGTCCTATGGGCCACATAATACATACGCCTATGGGTATTTTAAGGGTTCCACATCACCCCTTTAAAGGGGGATTTTAAAAAATCAATAAAAAATTAAGTCCTTTGGGCCATTGGAGGAGTGTACGGTGAACTACCGCTTCACTAAACAAAGATTGTTCATTTTCCTTTATCACCTATATGGATGTATATTATGATGGGAAAATTATTTATATATGTCATATATTATATTTATTATTTCATTAATATTATTTATTCCTTTTGATGCACATATATTTTTTCCTTCCATTCTGCGAAAATAAGATAATTTCATTTGAGGAAGTGTGGACTACCACCCCCTCAAAGTGATGTGATTTATTCACACACTACATGTAGTTTATTAAGGATGGTATTAGTGAAATTATATTTTAGATATAACATTGTAATTATAAATTAATGTTATTATATACATATAAACAGATATGTCATTTTATTTGTTTTTTTCAATATGATAATAAAAACGGAAACAATGTTCATGCATACATAGGACTTACCATCTCCATGAATGATGTATTCCATTTCATACGTATTTATTATAGAGAATATTATAATACACATATAATGATTGTAAATTATATTATAATCATGGTTTAAATTCCCTAATCACGATACAATTATAAGGACCATAGATAAAACAAATTAATACACACAGGTAGAACAATGCAGATATTACCCAAAGTAAAACCTTAACAATGGATTATTAAAAAGAGGGTAATACAGGGTAATAATGAAACCACATATGGATTTAGATATAATAATATTGTTCCTTAAAATATATATAATAATTTTATATTTATTATATAGGTTTTTTTAATGAGTACGATGAGATTCAGGACACAAGGTAAGGGGATTTCATCTCACTTTTTATTTCTATAAGATACATGTTATATTAACCACCCAATCCTTTTTTCCGGCACATTTACTATGAATGGATGTATTAAATTATTATTATACTTAAATTTATGGGTATTTACATATCCATTATATGATCTTTATTTTAGGGGATTTATGTTTCAAAATTTACCGAACCGGTACGTAAATTTTGTCTCAATTTAGCTTTATTGAGACACAAGCCATGTTATTCATCTATATTTTCATATGTGGTGTACATAATACCTTTTAAATGTTATATCATGAATATAATTACTTTCATGATATTTTAATCTTAATTTAATTTCAATTTCTTACATGGGGGTATGGTTCTAATTTACCAAGTGGTAAGAGTTTATTGAAACAATCTCATCGCATTTTGAGATTTTTTATGTTTATCCATGCATTGATGAAATATTGTTATCCATATCTTAATAAATATCATGAATTTTCATCTCATATGTTTATTAGTGATATATTCATGTATCAATTATATATTTCAAATATTTGGTAAATAAGATAGTTAAGAAAGTGTTTTTAAGAGAGCACGACATTACCCTCTCTTCGGTCAAAAATCTATGTTTCATAAAAACAATGTTTTCTAAAATGGGTTTCCATGAATATTATAATATTATAATATAATATTTAAAAGTAATTTCAACCATTTTTTTCTTTTAAAAATGTTTTCAATCGAATCTTCTCGTCTCTTTCCAAACAAGTCTTGTTTTTACAATTTTAACTGTGAAAAAGGAATGTTCTTTGTACCTTATATGACATGTATGGATTTAAATAGCATCATTTTTATAAAGATTAATTTTTATGTTTAAAAGTTTATTTTTTTAAGAATTTTTTTTAAATTATTTTCAATGAAATGGTTTTCAAAATGTTTTCAATCATATTTTATATGTTTTCAAGGAAAATGGGTTTGAATTGTTTTGCACGATTTATTTATATGTTTTCAAAGTTATTTTCAAAGAACTATTTCTCAAAAAAATTCAAGATTTATCTATTGGTTTGGAAAGTGTTTAGAAAGAAAAAAGTTCTTAAAATGTTTTGAATCTTATTTTATATATTTTCAAATAATTTTTTTTAAAAAGTTTTTGAATATAATTTTATAAGTTTTCATGGAAAATGGGTTTCAAACTATTTTCTAGATACTTTTATATGTTTTAAATGAAAAGATTTGTAAAAATTATTTCAAGTATTATTTATAAATTTTCATGTAATTTTATAAGAAAATTATTTTAAAATGTATTTATGCATTAAAAATCCTTTTCTAAGAATAAAATATGTTTTTTTGAAGAAGCATTTTTGAAAGATATTTCAAAATTATTTTCCATATAAGATGATATATGTCGATGTTACAAAGGCCTTTCTAGGAAATGATATAAAGGTTCAATTAATATTTTTTCTATGAATGAGTTATGAATGATGTTGTGGTATTTATGAAGCATATTTATATTTCATGGTTTATATTTTTATGAATCCCATTTCTCTTTTATGGGTTATAGGTTTATGAAATCTATTATCTTTGATGGATTATATGTTTATTAAATTCATTTCTCTTTCATAGGATATTTTTTTTTGATGAAATGATTATGAAACCCGTATCTTCTTCCATATGTTATGATATGATTACATGTTTATGATACCCATTTAATCTCATGGGTTATGATATGACTGTTTATGATTTTGTGGAACATGTATGTATGATTTCAATATGATATGAGTGGGACATAAATCTCCCTCTAATTCATTGTGTAAATATTTATATCTCATGATATAAACATGGATGGAACTATAAACGTACTTGGTTTAGTATAACATGGATAGAATGTGAATAGAATCATTTCAGTATTTTAGGGATGGAATGAGGTGTGAACATAGTTCAGTAATACATCGTTGGAATGGGGTGTGAACCCAGTTCAGTAAATAATTTTTCCACTAAGATAACCTCAGTGGAAATTCCTTGACTTCTATGGAAATAATTAATATATGCTTCTGTGTTTTCCAGAATTCCATTTTTATTCATATGTTGTGCTTTCATGGCCTATGTTCTTTATTTCCTTATGATTCACAACTTATGAAATTCCAAGACTTATGATATGATTCATGTTTATGATCTTTTATATATAGGGTATGATCATCTATTTTCATGATCATGTTATCATACCCTTATGCTCATGATTATGCTTACATGTCTCCGTTGTTTACCTTTACTAAGCATCTGAGCTCACCCATTTTTATGTTTCCTTATCCATGTTATGAAGATATAATTCTTATATGATATGTATAAGAGGGGGTATAGTCTTGGATAACCTTGTAGGAGATAATATAGCTCTCTAATGTACTAGTGTTTATGTTTCTATGTTTCCAAAGGCACTAGACCAGTATGGTCTTTGGGTGCGTATTTGTATAACGCGTTTTGTATTCAGAAAAAGTTATGTAATGTGAATGTGTGAAATTAAATGGTCTCTATAATGATGGCTCATGTTTCAGATTATTCTACTACCATAGAATAAGAATAATGATTAATATTTATATTTTTGGATTTAGTAATTATGTTATTTGAGTATTTTATCAACACTAATTTTGTTATAAGAATCATGAGATATATAAGGTTTGTACTGCAATATTTATTTTTAAGGGATTTGATGCATGAGATGAATAAAAACAGTAATCCGATAAGTTTATTCTGTTGTAACTTGATCTTCTTGAACAAACATGACTTGATAATGATAACTCAAAATATTATCTTGAAGTTGTGATAATAATAAATATATATTTATGGGATAATATTGGTGACCATGAAGGTGGTTATTGATTTTATGGTTTATGTTATGTTATAATTATTGGATGATTTTTATTTAAGGAATATATTCACAAACTTAATATTTTACTAATAGTCGAATGCATGTTTCACAAATGATTAAAGGTGACTATGGTATTCATGTATTTGGTATGTGAAAATAAGAGATACATTATTTGTGGATATCTTATGTTATGTTTTGGAAATTTAGAGGTCTTACATCTAAATTTTTTATCATTGAATTTGGAAATACATATTTTGGATGAATGTTAAGGTCAAGTACTTCTAGAATTAATTAAGTTGAACTTTGGGTATTATTTTTAAGATAAATTATGATTTATCAAATTGGATAACTGATTCTAACCATTGTGGATTTGGTAAGTATTTGAAGGATGAATGAATAAATCAAGGATATTATCATTCATAAAATCTCTTTAGGAATAGATATTTGACTTTAATATCCATCTTCAAATTTAAGAAACGGTGTGGAGATAGATCAAAGCAAAACTAAAGGATGTAATTATAACATGGGAAAAAATTCATTTTGTTTATTTTCTTAAGTAATTTTACGGATAATAAAGTAAAACCTCAAATCTAGGAAATGAATTTTGGAATAACAACATCATACATTTACTTTTCTTTCTATGAAATCATTTTCCTTTTTATTAGTAATAAATTTATGGTTTTTGATGGTAGAATTTCTAATGACCATGTTCTCCATCACTCTCCATCAGAAAATGGTAGTTATATATTTTTCTTTCATGCCCATGTTTTCACATCCAACTAATGTTCTCCTATAGGAAAACCTAGCTTCTTTGTTTACCTTATGATTTTAATTTCACTCTTATTAAGTGGTGTTTTATTAAACTTATTTACGATGTGGGTTTCACACAATGGAATTTTTAATAATCAACTACTCTTTTTTGAATTGTAATTTCAGATTTCAAGGACACAAAATATTGAAGGAGGGAAGAATATAAAAACCCATGATTTTAAATAAATTCAATTCATTCCTTATCTTAAATAGCACTAAACAATGAGATTAAATTAACCATGATTATATATGGACATGATCATTGAAATTGTAATATGACCGTCAAGAATAGTAATGAGAAAATTAGGAATAGTAATGTGACCATTAGAATAAAAAACTCACAGATGAAATTATATAAAAATTAAAGTATCTAATAAATGAGAATATGATTTATTTATATCAGGGAATAGGGAAATCAATGTTTTAAAAATGATAAATTAAGTGTTGGTATTTTTGTAAAAGGGGAATGTTTATTTACAATGTTATAATTAATATAGTAATTAAAAATGATATTTAATTTTTATTAAATATATTCATAAGTTAATATTTTTTTCTTCTGATTATAATGTAATTTTATGAGACCATAATTACGTTTTCAAATTGTTATAAAATCAGTTATAATTTTCTAATCGGTATTTTTTTGAATGAGGGGTGGTTTTAATTAAAAATGAAATTTCTGAAATTTTGAAAATTATTTTCATAAAATTGAGTCCATTTGTCATTTATACACATAAAACAATTATTAGAGTGATTTTTTAGTATTTTTATAAAATAGTTATTTTTTTAAATAGTGAAATATGCTAATTTACGGTATTTAACATTATTGGAATATACAAGAATTTTTGATTCATGGTTGAGTCATGGATGATATAAGTGGCCACTATCTAAAACTAAAAAAATTTAGTTACTACATTTAGTAATGGGAAGAATCTCTATTAATAGTGTTGATCCAAAAAAATAAACAAATGAATAAAATAATCAAAAAACACCCCTCACCTCCCACTATAAATACCACCCTCACCACCACTTCTACTAACACATTATAAGTATTTGATCTTACTAAGATTATAAAAAATTTCTCACCCAAACCTATTCCCCATGTTCTTGTCTTTTTGTTATCAATAAAATACCATTTTCAAGTCCCTTAAAGAGTTTCTAAGTGAGACGACACACAAGAGGTAAAACATTCTCTCTATATGTTTCGATTTATTTTTCTTTTCTTATCTTTTAATCACCTACCCAATCCAAAGTGTCATGATAACTCAAATATAATATATATATATACTGTAATTTTATTATGTTAATGGTATATCCACCAACAATTCTCTTCATTCCCTATTTTGTTCTAAAAATGCAAACATCATCTAAGAGGTGTCGATTCATCACCTCGATGAACGATGATTTTTTATTTTATAATACCACCTTAAATAATGTTAATAAAACAATTATAATAATTAAGAAATATTTTAAAATTTATATTAAAATTTAATTAGTGGTCTATAACTTGAATATATACATAATATTAATAAATAGAACAAAACTAGTTTGTGATGATTAAAAAAATGAAAAAATAATATAAAAAATTATCATTAAAGTTTTATCTAATGAATCATAATCATAACTAAAAAAATTATATATAAGACAATTTAATATTCTATAATTTCATTAATAACATATAATATGAATCTTATATTATTATTCCCATTTTACATGATCTTTCATACATGTACACAAGTGAACCAATCACGAAAACCAAGGAAATGAAATCTCCCAAACAATGAAATTGAATCCCGCCACTCATCAAAAAGGCCATACCTAAACTTAATAAAATTATAATAAAAAACTATATGAATAAATGGTTATGAATTACATAATTAATTAATATAAATTTATTATCTAGGATATTAAGTACAAGTTCAAAACCCTTTTATTCATATGTTTGGGGGGTTCCTTAACTCAATTTTCATTTTTTAGGTTAAACTTCTATTCCCCTGGTATTCTTATGACAAGAATATGTGTTTAATTAACTCTTATTATTTTATAATTTATTTTTTATATTTAAAAAATTTCCACAAATAATTACTTTATTGATTTATCTCACTATAATGATACAATCATTGTAAGGGTTATCCCATCTCACTTTTATTTTTTGTGAGAAATTCCTTACTCACCAATTGTTCCATGTTAGTGGTGTATGTAATTTTCCCTTTGAATAATAATATCATAAATATAATTATTTTATTGGAATTAAATGTTTAATTTTATTATTATTAATTTTATAGATTATATGATTTGATTGATTATAAAGTGGTAAGATATTTTCTCCTAACACCAATTTTTCATTTGGAATTCACTTTCTCACCCTTTAACACAATGTTATTATTAACTAATTCTTTGTAATCCTCCTAAATTATATGTGTATGTTACAACAATATGTTACTAGATCAATTATTCTTTTTTATGGGGAAATACATGTTTTATAAAGTTACTTTTCTAATTCTTCATGATAAGAAATTCTAATTGAAGTTAACTTCCCAATTTCTTATCCATGTTCATGTGCACACCATAATCTGCATTAAGATACTAATATTTTTCTAAAATTTTGATTTTTATCATAAAAAATATCATTATTATTTTATGTTTTTATAGAAACAATTATTGTTTTGTATTTTTAACGACTCTTTAATATTTTCCCTTAAAACTCCACTAAAGTGGCTCATTAGAAAAGTTTCTTAAATACTCATTTTATATGTCAACACTTATGTTTAACATAATTTATCATTATATATTCATATTTATTCTTTTAAATCGATTTTTCATTGATATTATAATTTTACAAGTTGTTTTCTATTCATAAATATGGTGTTTACCTTGATAATTATTTCATTAACTGGGGAAATATTGATAAATTAGTATCTTTTGTTTAATATAGATATTTGATGATAAGAAGAATTTTTTTTTTATTAAATCAATATATTAGGAATGATTTAAACTGATATGATACGATTTGGGTTTTTTAAAGAAATCCTTATGGGTTTGGGACTGGTCAATGCATGCCCCTTGATGCATTTATAGTCTCATGAGACTGAATCACTTTGTAAAAAACCCTTCATGTTTTTTCCAAGATGAATCGGTTGGATTTATAACCATAAAATTAAACTATCTTGATGGTATTACGGTTCATGTGGTAGATACATAAATTACAATAATGATGAATTTTCTTCATTAAATAATCATATATTATTCTCTAGAAAAATTTCACTATGATAAAATCTATGGATGCATTTTCATTTTATGTTTATTGATTATATAGAATGTGTTTTTAAAATTTTTGACTTTATATATTTATTATTCCTAATTTATTATTATTCACTTATTGATGATTCATGTTTCTATTGTACCTAACCCTTACAGAGAATTTGAGTTGATACTTTTATTTGTTTTCATTCCTAGAGATATGAAGAAGAGATCATTTAGTGAGTTTTTAAGGATACAGTTCTTTATCTTTTGTTATATATTATATTTTATTTTATCAATGTATTATGGGTTCCAGGTATGTATCTAGTTATTCAAGACTAGTAATTTGATCGATTTTTGGGGATGTAATCTCTTATATCTATACCATTGTAATAAAATAACTGATGAATCGGGACTACTGGGGTTGAGGTTGTCACATAGTTAATGACATCCATGAATTTTATACATAATTTTTACATTTTAAGTGTTAAAAGATTTTTTTCTAAGATATATTGTTTTATTAATTTATGAAAGTCAAATTAATGAATAGTATCAAAATTTTCATTAATGATATATATAAAAAAATATTTTATTAAATGATATAAAATTTATAAAAAATTAAAATTTATACAAATTATTGAGATAATGTTGATAATTTTATCAATTATTCATTTATGGTTAGATTATCATTTTATAGTAATAATATTAACCATCATAGAGTAAAAAACCATGTTGGTACAGTAAGTGTTAAACGGATTAAATAAAGGATTAAATCTAAAGATAAGGGTAAGAATTTGAAATAAACTATTATAAAAATTATTGGATGTGATTATTTGGACCCATCCAAATATTATCTAGGAAATAAATCCCTTTAGATCAATTTTTAATTAAAAATTAATTTATATTAATTAAACAATTTTAGAGTTTTCTAAAGTGCCCATAACCTCAATTTTTAAATAGAACCCCCTCCCTCACATATTCACACCACATTAAGAATTATTTATCTTACAAAACCTACCCATTTATCCTAGAAACATTATTATACATTTTATAGAGATCCTGGTCTTCCAAAAACACCATCTCAAGATCTCTTAAGATGAGATCTAAAGGAATTCCGCCGAAGAACAGGTAATAATTTTTACTTACTCATCCAAGTTAATTTCTTCTCCAACAATGTATTCAGGTGTTGTTTCTATGAAAAATTAATATCATGAGAATAATATATTTTATTAGATATTATTATTATTTTCAAATAACCACATTTCACCTTTTATCAAACCTATGAAAAATGAAAGCATCTCACGTGCATTTGTAAGACTTACCATCTCCACACCATGGTGTTGACTATTTTTCAGCACCAATTTACATTGATGAGTATGATGATTGAAATAATAGATATATATGATAATTGAAAAATAATATTTAGTCTATAAAATTAATATACCATCCACTTTCTTACCCATTAAACCATATAGAAATGATATCATCACCTGTGTGTATATACGACTTACTGTCACCACAAAGCGATGTGATTCATTATGTATGTTAAAATTATGAGAGAGGTTACCAAAATGTATTTAATGATTAAATATGATATTTATGGAATTGATATTATTCTATAGATGTTGGATTTATATACTGTGTAAGATAACTGGGAATTTCAAAACAAAAAAATCAGGGAAAACATGTCTATTAACACCAGAAATAGTGAAATTAATAAAATATTATTAATAAATGATTAGTAAAATGTCATAATGGGATCAAATATGATATAATAAATGTTATAATGTTTTTAGTATAGGTTAATAATATATTTAAAATCACTATACATGCTTTTTAGATAGGTACGGTGGAAATCGGACCTAAGGTAAGGGTTTAATTTACAATCTCATAATTAATTGAGATTATTTATGTTTAAGTGTCTACTAGGGAATATTTACTTTAAATGTTAGTGTTTTATAAAAATGTTTCAATTTTTTTTACAATTCACAAATGATTGTTTAATTTCATTTTAAACTATTTTTTACTATTTTAAAACATTCCATTAAGGTTATATGATTTCGTTTTCTAAGAAGGTTCTTTGATACTTTTCCCAAAAACATTTGAGAGGAATGTTTTATTATGTATATGATGTGAGAGGATTTTATAGCTATCATGAAACCATAATACTTTATAAATTACTTTTGGAATTTTATTAATTATTTCCAGGGAATTTTTTCTTTTATAATTGCATATTGTTCTAAGAATGGGTGATTTTCAAAGTTAAAAGGGTATTTTCCTCAATATTTTCAATGATTTTTTAAAATATTTTTATATATGTCAATTTTTTTTTTAATATTATTGTTAATTTAGATTTATATATTATGATACCATTCACCCTATTTTATTAAATGTTTTATGATCAATTTTTATTACAGATATACTATTTTAACACCATTAATGTTTTATGGTTAAATTATTCACATTTAACATACATGTATTTCAATACAAATGTTTATGTTGGTTATATTTTTATCCTATTCATATTGGGAATTCATGTTACTTAGCATTTTATGGGAGGGGCCCAACATATCCCCTCAATTCATCCTTATGTCTTATGAGAAAAACTGAATCGCGATTTTTCTGAGGCCTTACCAACTTATTTTCAGATATTTGTGTTGAGACATCAATAATATGTTTCGGATGTTCATAATTAGGCATTCAATATTTATGATACTAGTTAATGATATTTAATTTTATTTTTCTACCAGTATAATATTCATGGCTACGTATCATTCTCATGTAGGTATTTATATGAAATTATTTGATAATATTTTATTCATTTCATGTTATTCTCAGGGTATTGATTAACTGGAATGTTTTTTAGTTAATTACCTTACTATAGAAATTTATTATTATTTATGATTTCTTCTTCTATATGTATACCCTTACTAATCATCTTATCTCACCCATTTTTTATGTTTCAATTTTCCTTGGGATATGAGGATGTTTTTTGTGGTTGATATGTAGGGATAATAATGGCATTCTCAAAGAGATTGTTTGTTTATTTCTGTTTAAAATGTAATATAAATTTAAATAATGTATATAGTTTACCATTCATACTAAACTATTTAGTAATTTGGGATTTTATTCCTTGTATCTTGGTCTAATGTAATAATGTAAGGCACCAAATCTGGGCTACTAAGTATTTAAAGAAATAATGTTAATAATAAAATATTATTAATAGATGGGTAGTAATATGTTATAAGATGATCATATATTATATTATAAATATAAATATGATTCTGTTAAAATTTAATAACATTTGTAAAAAAATTACACAATAGGTTAAAGTGTGTTCAAATAAAGTGAATTGTGATGTAGGGGACTTCATCTCAATTTACTTTCATCGAGGCATATTTTGATGTCATGAAACTAATTAATATTATATAGAGTATATAATTCAATTTTAAATTTTAAAATAATGAATCCTTCTCACTTCATGGAATATTATGTTTCAATTCAATTTCATTCATCCATGAGAATCTCACTTGAAAGTTACCAAGTGGTAAGTGTTTCATAACTCAATTTTTTTCATTGGGTTATAATACTTATTCATTTTCATTGATATTCTAATATTATGTGTGTAATAAATTTTGTTTATTTTATTTATTTTTAAATTTTTATGTGTATTTATATTTGATAAAAAAATGAATTCGTTTACTAATTATCACTTCAATGGTAAGATATTTGTAAGGTAATTTCATCTCAATTTCAACTATATTGGTACATATTTGTTATTGTGAACCTTTTCACTTATATGTGGTGAATCTAATAAAAGTTTTATGTATTTTACATTGGTACATATTTATTCATGATAATTAATATTTCAATCCAAATTTGTTTTTTCTAGGGGTTATGATTCAAAATGTAGCAAAATGGTAAGGGTTTATTAATTATTATAATTTAAGTGTTATTATTTATGCTAGAATTTCCATTAAAATAAATTATTTGATAATTATACAATAAAAACTTTTTATTTTTTATCATTTTTTTATTATTGATGTTTTTAAGAAATAGTACCATTTCCTCTATTTTTTGTTAAAGTGTTTGAGAAAATGTCTTCAATAAAAGATAACATTATTTCCATTTTCAAACAAAAATTATTTTCCTTCCATATCTCTATCTTCTTTTAAATTATATAAAGAATATTTCTAATATTCTCCAATGATTTTTAATTCACCTTTACCCATGTTTAACTTTTTACAAGTGATTTAAAAGTAATAATCTAGTTTTTCTAAACTTTTTAATTTTTTACTGTTTACAAATAAAATAAAATAAATATTTGTTTTAACATAAAAAAAATGAATAAATTTTTCCAATTTCATAAACACTCACCAAATTAAAGATTCATTTACATGTTTACAAGGTTTTTAGGGAAATGTTTTTCTTAATATTTTAGATATTTTTAGTTTCTAAAGGTGTATTTCAAAGTGAAAAGGGTATTTTACTCAAGAATGTTTTTAATGATATTTTTATATTATTTATATTAATCAATTATAATAATAATTTATTATATTTATAATCCAATGGGTATATGTTTTAATAATTACATCATTATTATTCCAATATATGGTTTAAGATTAGTTTTTCCAAGGAAAGTATTGACCTTCACTTTATTGATTAATTTTATTGTAATTAAAATTCTATTGAGACAATCACTCTCTTGTGATAGTTTACATTAATTTTACCTTAAATATAATTTTTTTTTTCAAATTTATGGTTATTTTCTTAAAGTGTACCAATTCTACGTTTGGTGTTTTATATTGAGATTTATTTTACTGACTAAGTAATTATTAAGAATCTATATTTCAATACTAAGTGGAGACATTTGTGGATAAGGTGAATTTTTCATGAATTAAAATGATTATTTAAAATAAAAGAAATGAATTGGATGTGTAATGAATAGTGGGATTCTGAATTATATAGACACTCAATGCATAGAAATTTCTCATGAGGCAAATTAGGTAGGTAGCATTAAATGTTATTTTGGTGTATACCTACCCATCAAATAAACTATATTGGAGAAATGTCTTTATGGTATAGATATCATGATGTCTAAGATCATAATATCAAATACTAACAATTTCCATTCCTAAGAATTAAATTATTATTATTCATTGAGATTATTCCATTGATATTATATATGGATTCACTTCACGATCAAGTTATTGATTAAATAGTATGTGTTTTCAGTTTTTTACCTTGTCATATGACTTATTCCTTATTGATTCATGATTTATTTGGTTGTACATAACCATTATTGATCATGTGAGATCACCTTTATTTGAATTCCCCTAGTTAATGAAGAAGTATTATTTAAATTATTTTAAGGATTTAAAATATTTACTTTCACAATGATTATTATTTTATATTATCATATATGACGTGAGATTCATGTATATATCTAGTTTTACCATTTGTTTCTGACGCTTTTGCCGGGGCACGCGCGTCCGTCCGCTGGGGAGGGTGCACTGCTTGTTGCCCCGCATTCCTGCTTTCCAAAGGCGGGCGGCATCCGTTCCTTGTTCAGGGATGTCTGCTCCTTGATCGAAACCGGGATGAAGGGATGTCAGTTCTTCTCTTCGTGGATTCCTCCTCGGAGCTCATTACCTAGTCAGGGTCTCCCTCATAGATTTAAGATGGGTTCTTGAAGCTCATCCCCGGTGCCATATCTACATGGATGCTAGTTAATTACGCTGCTTCCGTCAAGATGCTCCAAGGGGTCTTGTCGGGACAGTAACCTACGGTGAGGAGAATGGTCACGTTAGGGCGTCGTCGACATGTCTGTCTTTGGTCCCTCATCACAGGGTTTCTCGAGGGCACGGAAACCCGAGGCACCCCACATCGAACGTGGGGAATGTGTACCATTTGAGTTTTTCCTCATCTTCCCATGTTTAACACAGGGTATGTCGCGAGTTTAACTTCTTCCAGAGACAGATCGGGTTGAAGGATCCCTAGGGGGGAACACCGATGTTGGGCCCAGCACGTGGGCGGCTTCCCATATATCATGGAGTGAGAAAGGGTGGCATGATCTCACCGGGATGTGGCTTCCCAGGTAAGGATCAGGATGGATGGTGGAGTGAGACATGGGGCTTACGTTCTGAGATGGCCCAAGAGGGGGGATACAATTTAACGTCATTCGGGACGAAATACAGTTTAACGTCATGCGGGACAGAATACAGTTTAACGTCATGTGGAATGCGATACAGTTTAATGTCATGCAGGACAGAATACAGTTTAACATCATGCGGGATGGAATACAGTTTAATGTCATGAGAGATGGAATATTTGGGGCTTACGCTCTGAGGCAGCCCATGGTGGTCGGGTAACCGACATGGAGAGGTCGGGACGACCGGGTGGTGGGCTTGAACCTCGTGGAGGCTTCCTACGTACCATGCGTTAGCACGGATCAAAGTCCACGTAGTTCGCTGGGATGGGGCTTACGCTCTGGGGCGTCCCATAAGAGGATTTCATGGTCTACGCGCACTCTAAGACCACGTGAGTCATGCTCGGTGTGGGAAATAAGAGGTAGCGGGGACCAGACGATCACGTCGCGAAGGGTGCGTCCGTGAGAAGCAGAATGGGGCTTACGCGTTGAGCGGCCCAAAGAGGATTAGGGGCTTACGCGTGGTTAGAGGCCCTTGGTGTCGGGGCTTACTCTAGGGTGGAGGCCCGTAGTGCGACAAGGCGCAGTGGGAAAAGGACTCCACTGGCCTTGGCAGGGGGGAAGTACAGAGATGCACAGGTGCAATCATCCGCAAGAAAGGTTAGGGGTTTACGTTCTGAGGCAGCACTTCCCCTGTGGACAAACGCCGCTCCGACAAGGAGGATCTCATTCAAAGTGAGGAAGAGTCCATTCCCATGGAGACGAGTGGGTGTAAAAAATGTCCAAGTTGGGGGGACCCTGCGTGCGAAGCACGGGGTCAGACCACAGTTTAACATCTTGTGTTAAGGACGAGGTGATTAGCAGTTTAACGTCCTGTAGCTTGGACAAGGTGGGTTCGCTCCACACCCCTAGGGATTACATGCCCAACGCCCTCTACCCCATGTGGAAGGGAAGGCATCGGTAAGGCCATGATGAAGGGGGGCCGCAGGGCGAACCACTGGGGGGTCCACGTTAGCATGGCTATGCGAAGAAGCAATAGCCGATAGCGTGCCTATGCATAGAAGCATAAGCCAAAGCAACTCAACGGGAAACACGGTCTAGGGGACCTTGAGGTTACTTCGCACGAGCCTGGAAGGTTGTGCGGGAAAACAACGCATGGCGCACATGCCCGACAAGGGAGACATTAGGTACCGGTGAAGGGGGTAGCCAAGGGGCATCAAAGTGAGGAGTCCTGGGTTTTGCGCGCAAAAGGGAAGGTTTGCGCGCAAAAGACTAGGACGACACACAATTAGAGAAAAGGAATTGTGCACGGAGAGGGAACTACGCACAGGGTATTGCGCGCACAAGGCACAGATTGCGGGCCAGGATAGAATACTGCGGAGGGGGAAAATTCACTGAAGCCGGTGGAGTTGCGCGCAAAGGCGAAATCCGGGGCAAGGTTGCGCGAAATGAGGGTTTTACCTGGAAGTCATATTTCGCGCAGTGGAGCCGAATTGCGCACACGAGAGTCGCTTCAGATTCCTCAACCCCCAAACCATTCGGGGTCACCTTCTATTTATAGGTGACCTCCGACGCGGAATCTAGGTGGCGTGCGAAATTCTTCGCGCCGAGCGTAGCCGGCGCGCAAAAGCTTTCCACGTGGAACCGGGGTGCACATAGATTTTGCGCCTCAACAGCTCAATTTCGCGAAACCCGGTGATTCTGCGCGCACAAAATAATTTTTCGCATGGAGCCTCTTTTATTTCGCGCACCACATCCCGGGCCCCCAGATCGGGCCTCTGATTCCGAATATGACTTCTCTTCGTCATTTCGAAACTTCCTTCGGGAGTTACGGGCTTTTTTTTGACATCAACAAATGCCCCCCCCCCCCACTTGGAATTGGATCGGAGAGAGGTCGCAATGATCGGATTCCAAGGGAAATGCCGAAAAACCATAAAGCCAAGTCTCTTGATCAAGTTGAGCGCCAAATTCCGATGGGGGGCGCAAAACCTACGGACGCACGCAAAATACTCTTTCCACGTGGCGCGGAACCCTGGCCTCGCCTATAAAAAGGGGCACTGGGTCCCAGATCCGTACTTCTGCTTTTTCCGCGCGATAAGCTTACCGCTCTCGTGCGTGAAATTTCTTCCGCTTCTACGTGTAATAACTCTCTGGAATCACGGAATTCCATCCGAAATTCGGCCGTAATCTCATGCCTCGTCGGGATTTTTCGCGCTCCGTGTGCCGATTGCGCGCTCATCTCCAAGATTCTGTGCAACTCAGCCAGATTTTGTGCCGAACTCTTCGATTCCACGCACTGCATCCTGATTTTTCCCAACTCCCGAAAAATTCGAGATGGAGGCAAATTGAGTTGATGAGGGGGAAGCCGCTGCACGTATTACAGAAATGGCAGCAAACGAGTAGGTTTATGGCGCCAAGGTGATTGTCTCCAACAATCTGACCTTGTTCAACCTGCATCCTCCAGCCCAGAAGGCATATCCGTTATCGGACAACCTCCCGCTCTGGAATTTTCGCATCCTGGAAGAGGTGCCCCTGCCGGGCTTCGAAGTGGACACGCCGCGGTCTTGGGTGACTCGGGAAGATGAACTTCCTCACTTCAACATCACCAACAACGGAAATCCTGCTAGGGAAACTAGACATATGGATGTTTATGTCCTGAACCCGAGGACTAGGACCATTACCGGGGACGAGCCTATGGAAGAGGATTCTCCGGACCTCTACGCGAGCACGTTTCGTCAAAGCATCACGGATGACACGAAGGGCTGGCAGAAGGATTGGGACCTGCGGTCTAGGGGTAACTTCACCAGCGAATGGGCCTGGGCGTTCTGGGTTCACCACACCTATGACCAGTTCGGGGACAAACTGCGGTATATTGGCCTATTCGAGGCGGTATGGACATCGCAGTTCCATTTCCACCGCCAGCCTAAACTTGGACCGGAGCTATTCACCTGGTGGTCTCCTAACACCAACACGTTCCACTTTCATCATGGGGAAGTCGACATCAGTCTCTGGGACGTCCACTGCATCGGAGGTATCCCACTGGAGGGTTACCAATACGACAAGTTCGTTCCTCCAAATAACACCTGGGGAGACAGGTCACGGACGCCTATGCTGACGTGGCACCTGTTGTAGCTAGCCAAAGAGAGGCTGGGGGTCAAGGACTTCCTGAAGGACATCACCTACAAGGGCTGGTTCAGCCTATTCCTTGAAAGGGATCCCGCCGTCAAGATGCCGGGATTGGGCAAACGGTGCCCAACCATGACTCAGAGGAGCAAGGACGGGTCATACTGGAAGACCTCAGAGGCAGGGAAATACCAATCATGGGGCTACCGCGTCATTGAGGCCCGAGACCCAAACGTCCGGTATGCCGGGTTCCTTGCCGCCTTTCCGATCGGGTGGCTCCTGCCGGTGCGAGACGCAAGGATGGGAGTCCGTCCAGCGACTTTGGTGATGGCGGGCTCCATGGCCGCCAACAAACGGTTCAACTTGGGAGTCCCCGTGCTGGCCAATCTGTATACCATCCTGGGGCGCATCTCACGAGGGGGGTCGCCTCGGAGAGTCTGTGGTCCCATCCAGATCTTCCATGGCTGGGTGGCGGCTCATCTCTGCGGGTATACTTTCCTAAATGTCGTCCGTCCTCCAGGCAATGGCTTGGGACCGTCCTTTCTAAACATTTCAGGGGTGGCGCCATTGACGATCAACGAGGAGGGAGTGAGGATCCGCATTGGCAACCATGCCAACTTCAACTTCAGCCCGTTCCCCACCACGGTTGGCCAACTAGTGGACAATGGTCGAGGGTCTCTGGAATATCAAGAATTCTTCCAGAGCATTCGGGGTGGGGTGCTCATGGCTCGGATCGACGGGAAGGTGATCCGCGAGCCCTATGTGCCGTCCCGATTCGCTAGGCAGTTCGGGTGCCTTCAGCGAATGTCGAAGAAAGTATTCACGGCTGTCTGGAAGGAGAAGAATCCATGCATCCTGCGCCATATGTGGTTGATGTTTACTACTTTCGGCTCTGGCGACGTCGTTACTCTTTCTCCCACCGGGGTTGATGCTGGCCTAGCAACCGAATATGCCGAAAACTGGACAATTTCGTACCCTAAGGGGCTATTACGAAAGCGCGTCCGACAACTCGAGGTTACTCACGTGGAAACCGGGGTGACGGGAAAGAAGGCACGGTGCCATCGGAAGGGGGGAACCAAGGGCGCATCAGGTAGCGAGGCCTGCGAAGGCCGGGACTTCGGCAGCAGGAACATCACATGGTGCTGCCACGTCCTCGTTACCCGTAGGGGGGTCACATGAGGCGGCCAGGGAACTGCCCGGGAAGTAGATAAGATATCTGATTGAACCTTCCCAAGACGCAGTTCTCCCGGAACTGTGGTCGGCCTGGATGACCCTGCGGAAATCGTTGAGCGTTGAAGCCATATGGCAGAAGATAATGCAGAACGAGATCCAACTGCCAGAGGTCGGGCTCGTTCGAATTACCGACCGAGTGAACTTCCATTGGAGGCATGCTTATCTGACGTCCATGGACGCATACGCACGCCAAAGGGGGAGGCATGCAGAGCCAACATTCCTAGTGAAAGTGATTCTCGGCCAGGAGAATGATCTGGAAGCGATGCCACCGGGAGAAGGCGACAGTGATGAGGACCCGAAGGGGGAGTAGGAAACCTGAGAGGACGAAGGCGAGGGAGAAGATGAAGAAGAGGAGCCCGAAGGTGAGGGGTCGCAAGGGGTGACCTACCAAGGGAGTCTCCGAGAGAGAGACGAGATCGCCGACTCTAATCTCGACATAACCGAGATTCTCGAGGTTTGTCTCTGTCTTCATTCATTTCCCTCATTCATCCATTCTACTTGCAACTTCTAAATCACTTCCCCATCCTACTCAGGAGAAACTAAGCGGTGGAAGGGTGTCCCCACCAGAGGAGAGCGGAGAGGAACCAGTGGGACATGATGGGGATCTGCCACCCATCATTGAATTAACCAGCGCAGAGGGGTCTCCCCTTATGGCGGCTCCTACAGCGGCCAGAACATTGGGGACCGATGCTCTGGATTCCTATAAGTCTCACGCTTCACTACTGGTGCTTGGTATCAAAAGATCCCATCTGAACAGCGTATGACCTACGCGGTGATCTCAACACTGGAGGAACGTCATGCTGCGGAGCCCAGGCCATCTGTGAGTGGACCAGCCACAGACATACCACCTCGCTCAGAACATGCTCTCCGCACTGAGCTGGCCCCGACAATAGATGAACAGGGGGCGGCGGACATCAGCGACGTTGTTCCTAAAGTGCGGTCGGAAGCTGGTGGAGGCATCATTGCTGCTGGGGCGAGAGAAGGTCGCCTGAACGTCGAGGATTATATTCCTCCCAAAGACATCCCTGGGGTGGATCCTGCTGCCGATCTGTTGGCGGGCTTCCACCTATACCGACCCGCTGACCCTGAGGAGATTGATGACTCTGACTCAGAGGCCACCGAGGAGATCCGGATGACACAACGCAAAGGGTGGAAGTGTATCCAGCGCTTCCTCAGGAAGCCCCAGTCGGATTGGCTGAGGCGGATGGGATCACTTCAGACCTGGCCGCGCTTCTTGTGCGCTGGAGGGGCTGACTCTCAGCACCTTCATCTAACGGTCCATGATTACATGGCTGGGAAGATACGTGAGAGCAGCCGGCGCACTGACATTTCCCAGTGCTGGGAAGGATCGGCCCACACTCAAGTGCTGCTGAGGGCGGAGCAGGAAGTCCGACACCTCGAAGGGAAGGCGACAGATAAAGAGGCCTTCATCGCAACATGCTCTGAGCTCGTGGAGCAACTGACGGCCCAGCTGGCTGATGCGCAGGAACAACTGGTGGAGGCGAGTCGCCAGATGATCGTACTTCAAACCGAGCGGGCGTAGGCACAAGCTAGGGCTGGCGAGCTGCACTCTATGGTGGCCGATGAGGAGAGAGTCTTCAAAGAGTGAGAAGCGGTCCTGGAGGCTACCAGCCAGAGGGTAGCAGCGCTGGAAAGATCTCTTCAGCACGCTGACCCCTAAGGGATTTGTTTCTTTTATCTCATGAACTTTCTTCTTGTACTGATCATCGTCTCAATCCAATATGTGGTCAAATCCACTCATTTGTACCCCTGGTTTAATGCACTCTACCATAGTTTCGAAACGAATAAAAACTCATCCCTAGGCTCCTATGGGTCATGCCCAACGCAAGGAGCAGAACATGCTTGTACCATCATTTCGTTTAACTGTGGGGCATTGACCAAGCTTCAGGCGTCCAAAATTGAGCCTGGACATCTGAGGAGACCCCTGAGCCGATTGATGTATCGGCTTCTCAATGTGCCCTTACACACAAGCGGGGCAATGCCAGGGGCATTGAAATCCATCCGAACACAGGGGAATGGAGAGGAAGGGTGAATCACGCTGCCGAAATTCGGAACCCAATGGGGCGCAACCATGGAGGATAACTGTCAATCGTGGCAGAAACACAACATTCATATCACGTTGGCCTGGAATGGGAGGACAATAAATGAGGTCTGACCACTGACCATGTTCGCAACACGGGGCCTAAATCAAATATCGTTGGTCAGTTTTTCGGAGCGTTGGCCCAGGACAGTAGGCAGACCATAGGTCGAGCATCCATACTGTTAGGGGGTCCCGTAAAACATGACCAGTTCTCTGGAACGTTGTCCCAGGACAGTAGGCGGACCATAGGTCGAGCATCCACACTGTTAGGGGGTCCCGCCAAACACAAAACGAAATGAGGGTCCGAACAAGGGGGGACTCAAGGCGTGGAAGGTGGAGTGGTGGTTTGTTCGAATAGAGTCCAACACTCCTGAAATTGCGCCACCATGGTGAAGGCGCATTAGGCGGACGTACCAACCTGATCACGGGTCGTCCCAATTTCCAGGCAGGACCTCTTTGGCGAGAGAACTGCTGCTTCCCATTATTACCATGGGGCATCCCGAACATGATCGGGGTAGATATCCCGATTACACCACTTCCCATAAAGTCGGGCCGAGCGACCGACAATAAGGATGGGGTTTAATAATCCCTGGGGCTGGACCGAAGATGAAACATCCGGGCGGTCCTACGTATCTCATAAGGATGAGAATCAAGCCACACGTAGTTCTGAAAATAAAGTTTAACATCATGCAGGACGAAATAATGTTTAACGTCATGCGGGACAGAATACAGATCTTAGTTTTAGGTCTTAGAGCTCAGACCATAAGGATCTTAACTTTAGGTCTTAGAGCTCGGACCGTAAGGATCTTAGTTTTAGGTCTTAGAGCTCCGACCGTAAGGATCTTAGTTTTAGGTCTTAGAGCTCGGACTGTAAGGATCTTAGTTTTAGGTCCTAGAGCTCGGAACGTAAGGATCTTAGTTTTAGGTCTTAGAGCTCGGACCGTAAGGATCTTAGTTTTAGGTCTTAGAGATCGGACCGTAAGGATCTTAGTTTTTGGTCTTAGAGCTTGGACCGTAAGGATCTTAGTTTTAGGTCTTAGAGCTCGGACCGTGGAAAGGGGAGAAACAGACACATGTCCAGGCGGTTACAAAACCCAACATGAAGGAGGACCTAAGCCCTACTTAACATGTGCTCTCTGGGGAAATGCTCGAGTCGAGGTACCGAACACGGATGTAGGCTGGACCCACGGGGAAGTGCCCCAGGCGTTCCTACGTATCTCATAAGAATGAGAATCAATCCATACGTAGTTCTGAATGTGACATGGTAAGATACCAGTGCCAAGGGAAAAGGGGAGTGCGGGTGTGGCCCTTGCACTAAAAGAAGCATCATTTGATAAATCTTGTTTGTTCTTTAAGGTGAGTGGTTTTTATTGTTGTGAAATGACAGGACCAGAGTAGCAGGACATGGTGTCACCACAAGCATCAAGCCGTGATAGGCGTTGACAAATGGCATGGAATAAAACCAATACCCAATGTGATGTCCTCTACAACGAGGTCACCACAATGCAGTGCCATTTTTCGTCATGCGGCCAGGAAGATAATGTAACAGTTTAGGGTTATATGGTTTGGACCAACAACACAGTTTAAGGTCATAAGGTTTGGACCAACATCACAGTTTAAGGTCATATGGTTTGGACTAACAGCACAGTTTAAGGTCATAAGGTTTGGACCAACACCACAGTTTAAGGTCATATGGTTTGGACCAACAGAAAAGTTTAAGGTCATATGGTTTGAACCAACAACAGAGTTTAAGGTCATATGGTTTGGACCAACAGCACAGTTTAAGGTCATATGGTTTGGACCAACAGCACAGTTTAAGGTCATATGGTTTGGACCAACAGCACAGTTTAAGGTCATATGGTTTGGACCAACATCACAGTGTAAGGTCATATAATTTGGACCAACAGCGCATTTTATGGTCATATGGTTTGGACCAACACCACAGTTTAAGGTCATATGGTTTGGACCAACAACATAGTTTAAGGTCATATGGTTTTGACCCACAACACAGTTTAAGGTCATATGGTTTAGACCAACACCACAGTTTAAGGTCATATGGTTTTGACCAACAACACAGTTTTAGGTCATATGGTTTCGACCAAAAACACAGTTTAAGGTCATATGGTTAGGACCAACAACACAGCTTAAGGTCATATGGTTTGGACCAACAACACAGTTTAAGGTCATATGGTTTGGACCAACAACAGAGTTTAAGGTCATATGGTTTGGACCAACAACACAGTTTAAGGTCATATGGTTTGGACCAACAGCACAGTTTAAGGTCATATGGTTTGGACCAACAACACAGTTTAAGGTTATATGGTTTGGACCAACCGAGAGAAGAACCTCGGGCAAAGGGGCCTACGAGGGTTCAACAATCAGGGAGGGGTAGCAGATGCTAGCTCCCAGCTATGCTGGGCCCGAAACGTAATGTATGGGCGACTCCTCACTCCCCTAAGGGGATGAAGGTCAAGCTGCACGCAACCCGTAAAGAAGAGACCCAAGCACATACTGTAGCGCTCAGATCGCGGGAGCCCCGAGAGACACCGTTACACAGCTCGGTCTGTCTGATGTGCGGGGGTGTACTGAGGGTTAGTACAAGGACTGTCGAGATTCCACCTTGGAATGGCAGGGCGGAACATGACATGAACCATTCCACCAACATTCAGGGCTTGGGGAACCGGCATGAGGACTAAGGATTACTGTTGACCATGTTCGCAACACAGCATCCTGTCGTGTTAGCCATGGGGACAAAAAAATGAGCATCAACCGCTGACCATGTTTTCAATGCGGGATTTGTATCAATTTGTTTTCTGAAACCCTCGGGGGCGTTGGCCCATGACGGTAGGAGATCCCTTGGGCGTTGTATCCAGGCCATTCTTGGGGGTCCCTCCGGGTATGAAGGATGACGGGGGCCCGAATGAAGGGGAACACGAAGCTTGGAAAGTGGATGGAACTTGGCTAAGTCGAATCTGGCACTCCATGTTCAGACCAGAGTGCCTTGAGCAAATCAGGAGACCACTGGAAAGGGTCAGAGGGCTCAGTCCGAGAGTGGCCAAGAGATAGCGGATCCCTGGGCAAAAGAGGGGGCGTAATGCCAAACACCCTGCGCACCTGGAGATTGTGGAATCTCCTAAGAGATGGGGCTAGACCTGACATCTAGGTGTTCAGGCGGTCCTATGTATCCCATAAGGATGGGAATCAAGCCATACATAGTTCTTAATATGCGTCTTTAAACTCCATTGGACAGAGGAGGGCTAAACCCTGAGGACAGGGTGCGCGGGGTGCAGCTATCGCAAACCCGACGTGAATGGGGACATAATCTCACACCACGCCACGCGACCCTGTGGTCAAAGTCCCAAATGCAAAACAGACGCGACAACAGACCTCAATCTGGACCCAAAGATGAAAGGTCTGGGCATTCCTACGTATCCCATTAGGATGGGATTGAAGCTAGACGTAGTTCTGGCAATACAGTTTAACATCATGTTGGACAAAATATAGGTCTTAGTTTTAGCTCTTAGAGCTCGGACCGTGAAAAGGGCAAAACCAAAAGAGGATCTTAGTTTCAGGTCTTAGATCTCGGACCATGGAGCCCAGATGTTGGGCAGAGTGTAGTTTAAGGTCATGCAGGACCATACAGTTTAAGGTCATGCAGGACCATACAGTTTAAGGTCATGCAGGACCATACAGTTTAAGGTCATGCAGGACCATATAGTTTAGGAAAAGTACTTCTTGAGGAACCTGGCGTTGGTGGGAGGAGTGATACGCTCACCATCCATAGTCACCAGGGAATACGCACCATTGGGATAAACCTTATGGACAATAAAAGTTCCCTCCCACTTGGGTTCCAACTTGGGTGGTTTCCTGCCAGGAATCATTGGCGCTCTGAGAGCCAACACCAGGTCACCTTGTATAAAGGAGTAGAGGCGAACCTTCTTATCAAAAGCTTGAGCCATCCTGCTCTGATGCCTTTCGAAGTTATGTAAAGCGCGAAGCCTACATTCATCCAGCACTTCCAATTCGGCTAGACGGATCTCGGAAACTCTGTCCGGCGCTTTCTGGTCGTAGACCGCCGTGCGCAATGAGGGCATTTGAACCTTTATGGGAAGGACGACCTCAGCTCCGTATACCAGAGAATACGGGGTCACCTGGGTGGAATTGCGAGTCGTCGTCCTATAAGCCCAGAGGGCGTTGGGGAGATTGTCTGGCCAAATTTTCTTGTTTTGACCAACCATTTTTTGTAGAATGTTAGAGAGGGTTTTGTTAAACGCCTCAATCTGTCCATTCGCCTACGCATGATAGCGGGAGGTGTGGTTAGAGCGAATGTTGTACTTGGCGTACAATCTCTTCAGCTCGGCCGCTCAGAAGTTGGTTCTGTTATCCGTGAGGATACCGTGAGGTATTTCAAAATGGTGAATGATATTGGAACTCACGAAGTCGGCTATAGAACCAGACTTGACTTCCCTAAGCGGGGCTGCCTTTTCCCACTTTGAGAAGAAATATATGGTGGTTAAGATGAACTGGCACTGGTGGGCCGTCGCCGGTGGGTAAGGCCCTACGACATCCAACCCCCGGACTGCAAAGGGCCAAGAATACTTAGTAGTATGGAGAGGCTCTGGTGGCCGATGCACAAAGTTATCATGAAATTGGCCCGCATGACACCTCTTGGCGTACTTGATGCAGTCGTCGATCATGGAGGGCCAAAAGTATCCCAGTCTCCGAATCTGGTGGGACAAATTTGACCCGGCTTGGTGGGCGCCACAGGAGCCAGCATGCACTTCCTGCATGACCTGCGGGATCTCAACTCTTTGAAGACAATGGAGGAGAACACTGTCAAACCCGCGCCTGTAAAGGAGCTGCTCACGACTGGGACCGCTTTGAAGGGTGAACTGCGGCGCGCGGCGCCGGATTCGTTCATGCTCTGCTCAGTCCATCGGAAGATTTCCGTGCTGGAGATATTCAACCAATGGTGTCCTCCAGTCAGGAACTGTCTCGATCACTGCGCCTAATGCCCCGGGGGGTCCGGACGTGGGGGCACCAGTGGTGAGATGGTTCACTCGCGGGCCATGACCGCCCTCCAGGATAACAGGAGAAATGAATCTTCAGTGCGCCACGTGGATGATTAGGTCATCCTATTTGGGCTCCGCGAGTGATGCGTCCAGGCTGGCCAAAGCATCTGCTCGACTGTTCTGCGGTAGGGGAACGTGAACGACATCTGGCCGGGATAGTAACTTAGTCATTAGATGGAGGGTACACTCCAGCAACGGCACGAGTTCTGGATTCCTGACAGCGTAGTCACCGCTAACCTACATGATGACTAGCTCAGAGCCCCCTTTTACATACAGGTGGGGTACGTCAACCTCCAGAGCCAACTCAAGGCCGGTGATGAGTGCATGATATTCCACCTCATTGTTGGTGCATCCCTCTGACAACAATAAAGAATATGGCAGAACAGTTTGCTCCGGGGTGATAAAGATGATACCCAGGCCCACTCTGTTAAGCCTAGGATCATTGAGCCTTATACCGGTAGGGCTTCGAGAGGCATCATCAAAGTGCATCTGCTAGCATGGGGTGGCGTGATCGACTGAGAGGATTACCTCATCAGGAAAGCCCAAATCCAGCGGCTGGTCTGCAGAGGTTGGATGAGCAGCTAAGAAGTCTGCCAATGCCTGTCCTTTGACAACCTTCTGAAGTATGAACCTAATGTCAAACTACTGGAGGATCACCGCCCAGTGTGCCAATCGGCCGGTCAACATAGGCCGACTCAGGATGTATTTCAACGGGTCTACCCCAGAGACCAGCTGTACCTCGTGGTGCTGCAAGTAGTGCCGCAATTTCTGTACGGCGAATACAAGTGCCAGGAAGCTCTTCTCAATGGGAGAGTATCTAACTTCCACGTCGAGGAGCATGCGGCTGAGGTAGTAGAGGTTATTCTCCGTTCCCTTGTTGTTCTTCTGGGCGAGAAGGGCGCCGAGGGATTGCTCCAGGGCGGTCACGTAAAGGACCAGTGGCTTTCCGGGAGCGGGTGGCATCAGGACCGGAGGTTGAAGCAGATACTGCTTGATTTCCTCAAAAGCGATCTTGCACTCTTCATCCAACCCATAGGCAGCACCTTTCATCATGAGCTGAGAAAAGGGCTTACACTTGCCGGCCAGATTCACAATGAATCGGCGTATACAGGCTAAGTGGCCTTGGAGGCCTCGAAGCTCCCGAATATTACTTAGGGGAGGCATCTAACTGATGGCCCTGATCTTCTCGGGGTTGATCTCAATACCTCGATACCTGAAGATGAAGCCAAGAAACTTTCTGGAGGTGACCCCGAAGGCACACTTCAACGGGTTCATCTTCAAGTGATGAGAACGGAGCAAACCGAAAAATTTCTCAAGGTCCTTGAGATGGTCCGGGCGCTGACAAGATTTAACCACCAGGTCATCTACATAGAACTCCACCAGCGTCCTAAGGATAGGCTTGAATATGCGGTGCATAGCCCGTTGATAGGTGGACCCCGCGTTCTTTAGGCGAAAGGGCATAACCCGATAGCAGAAAGTGCCCTGGGGGGCCCTGAAGGAAGTGAACTCTTCATCCTCGTGGGCCATCCAGGTCTGGTTATACCCGGAGTACACATCCATGAAGGAGAGGGCTTGGAACTCGGCCATTGCTTCGATCAACAGCTCTGTCACGGGAAGGGGAAAGTCATCCTTTGGACAGTGGCGATTAAGATCGCGGAAGTCAATGCAGACCCTGATCTTCCTGTTCTTCTTCCTAATGGGCACAATGTTGGCTAGCAACCTGGGGTACTGGACTTCCCTGATGAAGTTGGCCTTAATGAGCTTATCAACTTCGGCCTCAACCATGGCACCATGAAAGGGGTGCATTTTTCTGGGAGGATGCTTGAACCCGTGATGGTTTGCTGGGAGGCCAAGGCGGTGGACGGATACCTGGGGATCTAGTCCCGACATCTCATCATAACTGCAGGTAAACACATCATGGTGCTGTCTGAGGAAGTCTATGTACTGTTTCCATTCCTCGGGAGGCATAGCGGCGCTGACCAATGTGGGTGTCAGGTCCGCCTCACTACCGAGGTTCACCTGTACGAGCTCATCGACCGTGGTGGAGACGCCCTCATCAAAGGTAGGAGGAGCATCTTCCATGTCTTCTTCTCCGCTTGTGGAAGGATCGTCCACGGGGGGAGCCATTTCGGGGCTGCTTGACCCTGATGGGGAGCTAGCACCGGCTTGGGAAGAAGAGGTCGTCACGACGGGAGACTCGTGCACCGCGGAGACCGTAGCGACAAAGGCGGTCGATCCAATCCCATACGGCCTGTGGCCCAAGGGGCCACGATTTACGACATCGAAGCAGTGGTGTCGTGTTGGCTTGAGCCGGTCGATCCTGGCTCAGTGAAACAGGCACGTATGACGTACCGCCGTTGCCATAAGACCAACTTCCCGATATCGTACGGGGGTAGAAGGCTTGGGGATCACCCGGGCCTGGTTGGTGTAAGAGTACGAGGTGATTTCCCGCTGTCGCTTAGACCCAAAAATATGCATTCCTCTGGTACCCAAGACAACAAAGCACTCTCCCATATCGGGAGTCGTGGCCTCCAACCGATGGATTGGGAAGACATATGCGTCATCCAAACCTGCCCAGGGATTGCTCGCGACAGCGACAGGCTCAACCTCACCTGCCAGGATATGCTTGTCCTTGCTCTTGTAATAGTCAGCGTCCAGGTAACGAGCTTCACAAGAGGAAAACAGGGACGCATCTCCTTGGAGCACACTTACTCGACCATTAAGGGAGTATTTGAGGCACTGATGGTATGATGAGGGAACCGCTGCGTGAATATGGAGCCACGGCCTGCCCATCAACGCGTTGTAGGCAGTGTCCTGAGAGACAACCATGAATTCAGTATTAGAAATTAAGCCGCCAAACTGGGTCTTCAGGCGAATCTTGCCGAGTGGAGTTTGCTCGGTCCTATCATACCCCTGGATTCTGAGGTCAGAGGGAGTTAAATCATCCTCGGACAACCCCAGTTTTCACAGTGTCTGAGTCGGGATCAAGTTAATCCTAGAACCCGTGTCGACAAGACAGTGACGGACCTCCACGCCATTGAACTGGCCGGTGATGTACAACGGGCGGATGTTCCCCTGTATGGGAGGGTCTTCATCTTCACCAAAGAATGAGATAACCGCCTGGAATTCAGCTTCCTCAATCACCTCGGTGTGGAAGGCTTCTGCGGCCGCTACCTCCGTTTCAAACTGGAGGGGGTCCTTAGAGCCTCGGTGAGCACCTCACGCATTTCAGACGACATGCGGAGGGCCTCAATGATGGAAAGCCTCACCAGAATGCCGGCCAAATGCTTCAGGACATCATACTTTCACGCCAAACGTGAGCTTCTACTTACAGGAGGTCTCTCTGTGATTGGGGGCATGGCGGGCCCTGGTAGTGGGACCGGTGACTGACTTGTACTAGGCACGTCCCGTTGTTCACCAGCTCAAGCCCAGAAGGTGGCTGCCATGCTAGGACAGGAAGGCCGTAGTCGGCCAGTGGTAGGGCTGGGCTGGTTGCGACGCGGGCAAGGCGATTCCGCCCAATCCAGCAACACAAACGGTGGTGGGAGCGAACTTGTTGTCACCGGGTGAGGGAGCCGCGAGTGTTGCTCTCTATACCGGGCCTGTTGCCTGGTCTCGGTGGCATGCACGACCTGACTAGAGGTGACGACCGCCGTGCCCCGGTGATTCGCGTAGCCATGGCTCCGTCGACGTTGGCGAAGGCTGGGGACATTGGGGAGGTTCACCTGGCGCTCCTCATCGTCGGGAGCCACAAAGGGATTTACCAACTCTACAGTGTTAACCAAAGCGTACCCCGATCTCTCGGGGAGGTTCACCTAGCGCTCCTTGTCATCGGGAGCCACAAAGGGATTTACCAACTCTACGGTGTTAACCGAAGTGTACCCCGAGCTCTCGGGGAGGTTCACCTGGCGCTTCTCGTCATCGGGATCCACAAAGGGATTTACCAACTCTACGGTGTTAACCGAAGCATACCCCGGGCTCTCACTCGAGGAGTCATCCATTACCGGACGGGGTCTCGGAGGGATCCCCACTTCCGGGGGCATGAAATCGCCAAGCGTGTGAGAAGACGACGACAATGGCAGGGTGCGTTCTTTCTTCTTGCGCCGCCGCTTTCTTTTCTGGGAAGAAGTAGGCTGGGACGACGATGCCAAAGCAGCGCTCACAGATTCCGAGGGCTCTGGCTGGTCCAGGAGGGCACGGATGATTCCATGGTCATGGGCGACCGTCCTACAGGCCATCCAGTCATTGTACTTTTAGGACCCATGGTCGGAAACCTATTCCCACCCATCCCCGTCGTCACTACTGCCATCTGATCCCACGAAGACACCTGCCACCTGTGCCGGGGCTGGGCCCAACCTGACTATGTTGTTGTCAATTTGGTCTTTGAGCCAGTCCTTGAACACATAGCATTTCTGGATGGTGTGTCCCAGGAACCGGTGACAAGGGCAGTTGTTAGGGCGATCCGTGAGACACGCCTCTTCTGGCTTCCGGCACTCAGGCAATCGCACGATCCTCTACTCCAAGGAGCTACGGAAATATCCGAGGACTTGGGCCTCGCCAAACGAGTAAGCCCAATTACTTCTGCCTGGAATGGGGACTCTTGGGGGCTGACCATGGCCAGGGGCCAGTGGAGCAGGCTGAGGAGGTGGAACCGGATTACCTCGCCTAGGTGGTGGCGGTGCATTACGCGGAGGCGCCTGCCGATTTTGAGGAGGTCGCTGCTGGGCCGGAGGCTGTGGGGGTGGACCCCTATGAGCCTGCTGAGCTGTCCTCACTGGCAGCAACTCTAGCTGTCTGGGGGCCTCTATCTACGCCACAGCAGTGGGCTCGGCTCTGGCGGCTCCCCTTGCAGAGATCACAGGAGGCTGCGGGCGTGCCTGACTGGCCTATTGCAGGGATTCTTCGAGGCACTGAGCCTTGTCCGAGAAGTACCGAAACCCTCCAGGGTAATTCTGCATGATCAGGGAAGGAACCAACTCCTCCTTGACGTTCCCCACACACATCGTTAGTAATTGCTCCTGAGTCAGTGGCATGTCAAGGGAGTACGTGAGCCCCTTCAACTGGGCGATGAAGGCCGCGACTCGGTCATCGGGCCTTTGCTTGCACCTGAAGAGGTCTAAAATGTTCGTCTTCCGGGTTGTGGAACTGAACTGGTATAGGAATTGTCGGTGATGGCCTCCCAACTAGTCACTGATCCAACAGGGAGCTAGCTGTACCAAACGAATGCTGGTCCTTCCAGTGTCTGAATGAAGCACCGAAGCTTGGCAGCCTCCTGCTGCATCGGAGTCCCTAACATAGGCCCGCACCTCGAGTTTAAGTGGGCCATGTGTTGTGGCGGGTCTCTGGTCCCGTTAAAGGGGGAAAAGTGGGGTTCCCAAATCCTGGCGGGGTCGGCATGTCATCCACCCATGCGGGGTAGGGCTTGCCATCCTGTGGGATCGCCACCTGGTGAGTTTCCAGGGCCTCCAAGCGAGTGGGGAGTACTTCCATCAGATCATCCGGATGCGGATTCCTGTCCTGACAGGGATCTCTAACCACAAGTGCATTTCCAGGCTCTTCGATACGATAGTCGCGCTCAGCGGCTCGGGGGCAGCTGGCGGAGCGACTCTCGGAGCGGCGGGAGGAAACCGAGTAGGGTCTCCTAGGTTGCCTCGCTGCTCGGGAGGGTTTGGCGAAACATATCGTGCCCTCTTTCCATGGGCTTCAATTTCTCCCCTGTCGGCGAACACGACACGGTCACGGTTGCCCGGGGGATCTCAGCAAGGGGTTGATGCTCCTGCCCCTGCTGTCCTGGTCTAGGGTTGCCGTAGACAGGCCGCCGCTCTGCAATGCGTTCGGCCATGAGCTCATCAACCAGCCTCTTTTTCTTGGATAGTTGTTGGCGCAGCGTGGCCTTCTCGGGATCTTCCTCTGCCTTTTATACTGAGGCAGATGGGTCGGCGAGTTTGACAGACCCGACGGGCTCCTTACCCTTGCCGATGTTTCGGCCCAGCGCCAGTGCCTCCATTGGTACAGGAAGGCCAAGGAGTCTCCTCTGTTGGCGAGTAATCCTCCAATAAGGGTCCAGTAGCGGCCTGTCCTCGGGGGGGTGAGTCCCCGTAGAGGGGCTCCACAATGTTGCCCTCATCTGAAGGTTCAACCATGTTGACTGCTACAACCATTGGCGACGTTCCATCAGGGTCACCCAGTCGATCGGGCTGCCGGCGGATCACACAGAAGAGGAGAGCAGCGTACTGCCCCCACCCACGGACGTGCGCATGGGGGTGGCCTCCTCAATAACTCTGGGGAGTACTTGAAAACTCTAGACGCATTGTTTCTGAAGGGCCTCGTGGAGGCCTAGCGACTCGGGGGGCCGGACCGCGGGGAGTGCTGCTAGGTCAACCCGGCGGCATTGCTCACAAATCTCCTCAAGATGCGCTTGGCTACCGGGATAAGGCGCTAGCTGATGACGGAGGCGGTAGTGAGTCACCCGAAGAATCTGGCAGAAGCATTCAAACTCTCCCGGGGTGAGTGACTCTGGCACATCAAAACCCGATCCTGCGACCAGCCAAAACTTCTCAGGGAAGTGGCCCGCTGCAAGAACGGTCCAGAGGCTCCACGGCTCCGGCTCGGTGTCCGGAACTTGCCATCCCTGCTCGTCCACCGAGGAACGTCGGGGAATTGGAAATGGCGCCGAGGCAGGCCATCGGGGCGGTGGGATGGCCGGCGGGGAATACGGCGAATAGGCGGATAGGCTGCCGATCCCTGGGTCATCCTCCCGGGGTTGCAGTGCCCTGGCCGCCACGTCGCGATAGGATGGGCCGGTGGATGGGCCTGCTGTCACAACATCAGTGCTTGCCGAGGGTGTGTCGCCTCGCGATCCTTCCGTCGGTCCCCAGATAAGTTCCTCACCCTCCCTAACAGGGGCAGGAGGTGCTTCCGAGGAGATCATAGGCAACTGCGGGCTTGATCCCTGGAGGTACACCAAGTCCTCATCCTCCTGGATATACCTTCGAAGGGAGGATGGAATCATACGTATCTCACATTTGGGGAGTATGATAATGACGCGCCGCGTCCCCATCCCTGCCCTCAACTCGAAAGGTTGGGGGGGGGGGGGTTCTATCGTCGAGTCGTACTCTAACTCAGAATCCAAGAAACAGACTGGTCTAATTCCAGTCCGGACTCCCCTGACATTCCTCCTACGGCGACGATGCCCGACCTTCCTACCCCTTGGTAGCTCCTCCGGGTAAAAACGACTTCCGTCATGGGGTCCCCCGGCCACAATAGAGCTGGGGCAGAGGGGACCGAAGGCCAGGGTGCGAGAAGCACCGAGACAGATGTCGAAAGGGACATGGGGAGGACCTCTATGTGAGTGAGCGACTGGATACACAACGACTCCATGCTCGCGACCGGCGGTAGGGGGAGTGACCTCATACCCCATGCAGTGGGTTCTGGAAGGAGTCATACCTAGAGCATAGCCGTCACGAAGAAGCTTTTGGCTTCCCAGATCAGTGACACGGAATGAGACTTCACGGTGAGCGGCAATACCGCGGATTGGTCCGCAGTGGCCATTGCCAGTGTCCGCGACCGGGAGATTCGACCCAACCTGCCTGCAGAGCGGTCGGGGTTTCGATCCCAGTCGGGCACGTGGCTGCCCCTGCTCAACATGTTCAAGGATCTGGGAACAGGAGTCAGTAGTGGTTGGGGCCACAATGGTTGCTGATGTCGGTGCCCCAGGACGGGCATTCTCCCCCACTCGCGCCCGACGCTGGCGTCAAGTCAGATGTGCCAAAACCGGCGGTGCGTGCATGAAGATTGCCTGCTCCTCGGCTTGGGGAGTCGGGCGGCGGCATCGAGGTAGCCTGGAGGGGGTTCTGGCCGTTAACCCCTGGGACGGATCACCGATCGAGTGGACCCGGACATCCCCCACCTCATTGGCGTAGGGGAGGGATGTGTCACAGTGCTCCGGGGATAGGCTCCCGAAGCGGTTGAATGTCGGCGTGGGGAGTAGCAACTCCCTGCGTGGCCCTCGAGGGCAGCGATGGTGGTGAGGCGCGACCACCTCTAGATCTAAGCGGGCCATGCCCCTAGTGGGGATGACCCCTTACTCGTCATACCTACGAACCAGGTTATTGATCACCCTCTATTGGATGATTTCTGATGGGGAGAGGGGGTGCAAGTGCCTAGCTGCTATGGAGGTCGAAGTCGAAGCGACCGTGGGATAGGTGGGACCGCGCGGGGTAGCCGCGTCGACACTGCCCCTGCCCCTGCGCCGGTGGGCAGGTGGCGATCGAGCTCCGAATGCAGTGATCTGATTCCTGGAAATAGGGAGATGAACCCACTATTATCAACAGGAAAGGAGATCAACAACCGAGGCCCGACATCATTTCGTCTTCCATGGTCGGCGAGAGGGATCCACTCTGACGACGTCACAGAACGGTGTAGTCAACGTCCTGACAGCCTCGACCCCTGGCAGGTCACGTCCCGGTGAGGGTTACCCGGACCTGGTGACATGCTATTATTCCGATGCTCCAACGGCTACCATTCCCCGTGTTGAGGAGAAGTGCTTCACGTCGGGTTCACCATTTTTTGTTTCCGACACTTTCTCCGGGGCGCACGCGTCCGTCCGCTGGGGAGGGCGCGCTGCTTGTTGCCCCGTATTCCCTCTTTCCAAAGGCAGGTGGCATCCGTTCCTTGTTCAGGGACGTATGATCCTTGATCGAAATCGGGATGATGGGATGTCAGTTCTTCCCTCTGTGGATTCCTCCTCGGAGCTCATTACCTAGTCCAGGTCTCCCTCATAGATTTAAGACGATTTCGTGAAGCTCATTCCCGGTGCCATATCTACATGGACTCCAGTTAATTACGCTGCTTCCGTCAAGATTCTCCAAGGGGTCTTGTCGGGACAGCAACCTTCGGTGAGGAGAATGGTCACGTTGGGGCGTCGTCGGCATGTCTGTCTTTGGTCCCTCATCACAGGGCTTCCCGAGGGCACGAAAGCCTGAGGGACCCCACATCCAACTCCTAGAACGCGTACCATCTGAGGTTTTCCTCAGCTTCCCATGTTTAACACGGGGTATTTCGCGTGTTTAACGTCCTGCGGAGACGGATCGGGTTGAAGGATCCATAGGGAGGAACACCGATGTTGGGGCTAGCACGTGGGTGGCTTACTGTATATCATGGAGTGGGAAAGGGTGGCATGATCTCACCGGGATGTGGCGGCCCAAGTAAGGATCAGGATGGATGGTGGAGTGAGACATGGGGCTTACATTCTGAGACGTCCAAAGAGGGGGGATACAGTTTAACGTCATTCCGGACGAAATACAGTTTAACGTTATGCGGGACAGAATACAGTCTAACGTCATGCGGGACGCGATATAGTTTAACAGGACGGAATACAGTTTAACTTCATGTGGGACAGAATACAGTTTAACATCATACGGGATAGAATATTTGGGGTTTACGCTCTGAGGCAGCCCAAGGTGGTTGGGGAACCGACATGGAGAGGTCGGGACGACCGGGTGGTGGGCTTGAACCTCGTGGAGGCTTCCTACGTACCATGCGTTAGCACGGATCAAAGTCCACATAGTTCGCTGGGATGGGGCGTATGCTCTGGGGTGGCCCATAAGAGGATGTCATGGTCGACGCGCACTCTAAGCCCATGTGAGTCATGCTCGGTGTGGGAAACAAGAGGCAGCAGGGACCAGACGATCACATCGTGAAGGGTGCGTCCGTGAGAAGCGGAATGGGGCTTATGCATTGAGTGGCCCAAAGAGGAAATAGGGGCTTATGCGTGGTTAGCGGCCCTTGGTTTCGGGGCTTACTCCAGGGTGGAGGCCCATAGTGCGACAAAGCGTAGTGGGAAAAGGACTCCACTGGCCTTGGCAGGGGGGAAGTACGGAGATGCACGGGTGCAATCATCCGCAAGAAAGGTTAGGGGCTTACGCTCTGAGGCAGCCCTTCCCCCGCGAACAAATGCCGCTCCGACAAGGAGGATCCCATTCCATGTGAGGAAGAGTCCATTCCCGTGGAGACAAGTGGGTGTAAAAAATGTCCGAGCTGGGGGGACCCTGCGTGCGAAGCACGGGGTCGGACCACAGTTTAACGTCTTGTGTTAAGTACAAGGTGCTTAGTAGTTTAATGTCCTGCATCTTGGACGGGGTGGGTTCGCTCCACACCCCTAGGGCTTACATTCCCAATGCCCTCTACCACTTATGGAAGGGAAGGCATCGTCAATGCCATGATGAAGGGGGGCCGCAGGGCGAACCACCGGGGGGTCCACGTTAGCGTGGCTATGCGAAGAAGCAATAGCCGTTAGCGTGCCTATGCGAAGAAGCATAAGGCAAAGCAACGCAATGGGAAACACAACATAGAGGACCTTGAGGTTACTTCGCATGATCCTGGAAGGTCGTGTGGGAAAACAACGCATGGCGCGCATGCCCGGCAGGGGAGACATTAGGTACCAGTGAAGGGGGTAGCCAAGGGGTGTCAAGGTGAGGAGTCCTGGGTTTTGCGCGCAAAAGGGATGGTTTGCTCAAAAAAGACTGGGACGACGCACAATTGGAGCAAAGGAATTGCGCGCGGAGAGGGAACTACGCACAGGGTATTGCACGCACGAGGCACAGATTGCGCGCCAGGATGGAATACTGCGGAGGGGGAAAATTCACTGAAGCCGGTGGACTTGCGCGCAAAGGCGATCTCCGGGGAAAGTTTATGCGAAATGAGGGTTTTACCTGGAAGTCATCTTTCATGCGGGGGGAGCCGAATTGTGCACACGAGAGTCACTTCGGATTCCTCAACCCCCAAACCATTTGGGGTCACCTTCTATTTATAGGCGACCTCCGGCGCGGAATCCAGGTGGCGCGTGAAATTCTTCGCGCCGAGCGCAGCCGGCACGCAAAAGCTCGCCGCGCGGAACCGGGGCGTGCAAATATTGCGCGCCTCAATAGCTCAATTCCGCGAAACCCGGTTATTCTACGCACACAAAACAATTTTCACGTGGAGCCTCCTTTATTTCGCACACCACATCCTGGGCCCCCGGATCGGGCCTCTGATTCCGAATATGACTTCTCTTCGTCATTCCGAAACTTCCTCCGAGAGTTACGGGCTATTTTTCGGCGTCAACACCAGTCTACTAAACTCGTTAGTAGATAATAGATCAATACTAATGTACCTATAATTTTTTTTGGGTAAACCATTTCTATACATAACTCTAAACCAATGGTTCACAGAAATCATTGGTATAGGATGTGTTAGTGAAGGATATTTGATCGGTATCAAAAAGAATTTGTATATAACATTTTAATGCAAGGATATTCCAATATTATCAATAAACCATTATTATAGAGTGTAAATATTAATTTTATACAAATGGTTTTAAAACATTGTTGGCATAAAACTCTAAGAAAAATCCCTACTCATAAGCTACACCTCCGAGTATATGACTCATGTCCAGTTTCAACCATATGAGAACCTTTTATTCTCTTCCTTAGTCGAAGTGATCTATCATAGATTTTTGGCTTTCATTAATTTTTTTCAACATAAAATTAGTGATTTACAAATCCATCATATATTATTCCAAGAATCATATTAATTTTTTTAGGTATAGAAAGATTAGTTAAATTTTTATGGGAGTATTCTTACAGATTCATTGAGTAATGGTTAATATTGGTACTCATGGATTGATGTAAATAATTTTTTTATATGTTTTTGTTGTGGTATCCATACCTTTTTTAGATTTTTCTTGGATATATATAATTGTTTTTAGAATTTTAATGATGATTTTTTATGGAAGTGGTTTGACATGGTTAATATAAGAGTGATATAGGCGTGGGTGGATTTGTCTTTTTTTTTCAGGTCTCTCTTGCTCTGTGGGGTGATCTATGTTTTTGGGATGGTTATAATTTTAGTTACATCTACTCTGATTTTGGGGTTTTTTATATTATTGTGTTCTATTGAAACAAGGGTTTTCCATACATATTTTAAAGTAGAGTTTTTAAAATTTATTATTTTTCACACCCTTTATTTATGATTTTATAAATTCACTAATGCTATCTTTTTAATTTTAGTTTTTCACTAGATGGTTTTCTTAACTCAATACCTATAAAAGAATTCTATGGTTATTGGTTTCTCACTATAATGTCCAACCTTCTCTTTTTGATATGTTGATCCATATTTGACTCTATGTGGGATGTTTTTTCACTCATTATTATTTTTATCATATTTTCATCAACAAGTAAATTGTGAGAAAATAAATATTTCAAATAATCAAAAATGTTTCCTGATTGAGTAATAAATTGAAATTTTGATTAATATTGAACTATTGATTTGAACTACACTAATTTCATGTGACAATATATAATTGAGTTTGAATTTTCAAATTAATAAAATTGTTATCAATAGTTTGTCTTGTATTTTTCAAAAGACATTTTCTTGTTAGTGATTTATTTTACTATTCTTATGGTGATCACTAATAATTTAGAAAATTCTTAGTTATCCTATAATATAAACTTATACCAAGAAAAGATATTTAAGATACCCATTGATATAGTGGAATTAAATATCAAACTTATATATATTGTATTATATATATATATAGTTTTTTTATTTTGTACCATATTTATCAGATAAACTACTGTGTTATTTATGGTTTCATATAAATGGAAAAAATTCTTATTTTGTTAAATATATTATCGATTTAACTTTAATATTATTTCATTTTTTAACAACATGGCATATAACATTTTTTATTGAATGGATAGAAGTTGTATGTATGAAACTGGTCAAATATAAAGAGGATTTAAAAATAATTTGGATAGTCCTTTAGATTTTTAATTTCATAATTATTTATATAGAGTTATTATATAATTATCATTTTTAATTATGTGGTAAGAACATGTTTAAGTCAAGAATAATTTATCTACCATATAACCAAGTAGTTTTCAAAAAAACTATTATGTATAGTATCAAAAGTAGAAGAAAAATTGATCCCAAATTTTATTTATCTCAAAGAGATAATTAGATTATATAATTTTTTAGATGAACAAATTCTTTTTATTCTTCATCATGGGAAATAAAGGATTAAAACCAAAGAATAATTCTATATGAGAACACTTGATTCATTTAATGAAAATGATTATGTTGATAAGGTGAAAAAATTGAATTACACTTCCAAGACTATAGTATATGAACAATGTGGTAAAATGAAAATTCTATAAATTTTAATCCATATTTTTCAGGGAGAAACCATGTATGGAATTGTTAATACTTACAAAAATAATATTCTTAACTTTTATAAGTTCTTGCATTATAATTATGGATATATTACATTAAATAATCATATGTAATGGATGTTAGTTGGGGAAAATGGTTTTTTTTTAAAAACCATACTTTCCTAAAATATTCCATCTTATCTTAAGAGGAAACTACTGAATGGAATGATTGTATAAAATGTGTTACATAATAATAAAAGGGAAAAAATTATTTAACACCATCTTGTGTGCCAAATAAAATTAATGTGGAACCTTACATTGATTCCTAGACTCCAAATTTTTTCAGGTCTGATGAAATATCAATATATATGTGATAGAAGGATATTGATAGAAATAAGGATTTGGATGAGTTATTTCATCCTAATGATGGAATAGCATGGAATACATTTAATTCTTGATATCCTAATTTTGTAGCTAAAGTTCGTAATTTGATGTTGGATCTATCATGTGATGGTGCTAATACATTTGGTATGATTCTTACTTCACACAACACATGGTTGGTTTTCATACATGTTTATAACCTTCTTCCATGGATGTTTATGAAAGAGAATTTTAATTTCCTTAGTATACTCATATTTGGTTCTTCTGATCCTGGAAATTATATAGATGTGTACATAAATCATTTAATAAAAGATTTTATGCATCATTGGAATGTGCGTGTTCACACATACAATACTTATTCAAAAGAAATATTTCAGATGCTTGTTTTGCTTTGGTTGATGATAAATAATTTTCCTTCTTATGTAAGGATTTCTGGCATGATCATGAAGGTAAAACATCATGTCCTATATTTATAAAGAATACATGATCTTTAAAACCTAAATATCACCATATTTTTTTATGGGACATCAAATATTCTTTCAAATGGATCATCCTTATAATAATAATCATGCAATGGTTGAAATTACCAAAGATTCATGAAATCTACAACAACCTATGTCTAGAACTGATGTGCTTAATGAATTGAAATATCTCAATTTTTCATTTGGGTAGGGTTAACTAAAATATAGACATAAGAATAATGTTTCCACTAGATCCAATTAAAATTGTAAGAAGAAAAGATTCTTCATTGAGTTGAATTATTTGTCAACCAATTTGCTACATCATATCATAGACTTAATGCACATTGGTGAAAAATATTTCAAATGATTCTTTCAATGATTCTAAATATTAATAGAAATAAAAAATATGATTGAAGATATTAGAAAGACTTAGTGGATTTGTTTTTGAGACCCGAATTTTATCCTGTGTGTGTCTCTAAAAATATATAAAAATTTCTGTGTGCTTCTTATCTGATGATACCAACAGAAAAAAATCATTTTATAGAAGTATAAGAAACCTTTAAAGTTCCTTATGGATGTTCAAGAAACATATCAAAATGGGACTAGAGAAGACAGTTGAAGTTGAAATATTTTAAGACTCATGATTATTACAGGCTTCTACATGAGTTGATTCCAATAGAAACCCTTCATCTATTGTCTAATAATTTAATGGTGGAATTTATTTATATTTTCCATTTTTATATAGACCCTTTTGATAATAATTTGTTCAAGTATTTAATGTAAAGTATTCTAGAATTTGTACCATTATTCTTTTGTGAGTTAAAAAATGTTTCCTTTATCATTTTTCACATTCATGCGGCATCTGACTATCAATATTCCAACTAAAATACTTATTGGATGACATGTTTCTTTTCTGTGGATGTATCCAACTAAAAAAAATATTTACAAATTTATTTGTTATATCTTGAATAGTAATAATATTGAAGGTTCTATCTTTAAAGGATGTTGGACAAATAATTTGTAGATTTCTATTAAATGTATTAGTCAAATGTAACTATGAGAGGAAATATGCCAATGTAAAATGACAAAGTGCTACATGGGAAAAGTGAACCTATAACACCCCAATATTTTATAGTATTCATATTCTTAAATAAATTCAATTTATTTGACAACTTACATTGCATGAAAAACTGAGTTTAAACAAACTGTGATATACTATTAAATTTTAACATGAGTGTTAGAATAGTAATGCAACTATTAAGAATAGTAAACTGGCCATTAGAATAATAACATCACCTATGAATGTATAAATAAAATTTAGACGTATAGTTGATGAAAATATGATATATTTATTTCATGGAATAAGGAAATAAATGTTTTTAATATGATAAATTAAGTATTGGTATTTTGGTAAAATGTAAATTTTTATATAAAATTTTAAAATTTATATATTTATTTAAAATAAAATTGTATTAATATAATATATTTATAAATTAATATTTTGTTTTTTAATAATTATAATAAAATTTTATGTGACCGTAATTAATTTTTCAATGTACCATAAAAGGAGTTATAATTTTAAAATCACTATTTTTTAAATAAGTGATGATATTTAATTGAAATTAAATTTATAATGTTTAGAATTTTTTATAAAATGGAGTCAATTTTTAAAATCTATGCATCAAAAAATTGTTTCGGTGTTTTTTTCATTTTTTTCTGAAATAGTTGAATTTTTGGTGAATAGTGAATTACGACAATTTACATTATTTAACATTTTAAGCCAAATACTCGAACGTTTTAAGCATTGATGATGTAATAAACCAATATTTCTATCTAACATGAACTATTTAAAATACTTAGTCATACTAATCAACAATATTGATATTTTTGAGCCAAAATAATAAAAAAATGAATAAAATAATTAAAAGACACCCCTCTCCACCAATTATAAATACCATCCATCACCACCCATTATCTTTACACCTTATAAGAATTTAATCCTATCTAAATAATAATATATACCTTCCCAAGACACTTCCACATGTCCCATAGATACTGGTCTTACCAAAATACCAAATCCAAGTGTCTTAATGAGTTTCCCCAAAAGATGGTATTCGATAGCTAAAATTCTCCTTCATTCTGTTTCAATTTCATTTCTTTTCTTATAATATCCTCACATAACATATCCAAAGTGGAATCATAACCCAAATTATATATATATAATTTAATGTTATTGTATTAATATAATATCCATAATTGAATCTCCTCTCCTCTCATTTTAATTATAAGAATGAAAACTGTGTCTGTGCAGTGTCGATTCACTGCCTTTGTGGATGATGAGTTTTCCTTTTTTCATTACCACCTTTAAAGAAGATCATAAAAATATATAGTTAAAACAGGTTATAATAAGTTTAATAAAATTTATTTTATGTTATGGAACTATTTTATAAACATAATATTAAATAAGACATTACTAGTTTATGATTATCGTAAAAACAAACTAAAATAAACTATTCAGGTTTATTAATGTTTTATCTAGGGAATTAACCTAAAATAAAAAAACAATATGATATATAAGACCATTTAAAATACGTGATATTTATTAATACCATTTAATTACACTTTTTTAGAAATATTTTAATTTGAAAAAGAACTTCCATAATTATGCACATGTGAACCGATCATGAAATAGTGAAACAAACGCTCCCAAAATAATGAAATTATCCATTACAACTCCAAGATATGGAAATAAATGAATTTAATAAATTTATAATAAATAAATTATATGCTAAATAGTTTTTTAATTAATAAATTAATGAAATATAATTTAATTTTCCAGGTTATTATGTACAATTCTAGAATACTTTCATACATAAGGTAAGGGGTTTCTCATCTCACTTTTATTTATCTCAGATATTCCTCATTCACACTAATTTAATTTGTGTTGTGTATGTACAATGAAATTTGATATATCAAATAAAGAAAATAATTATCTTCAATATATTAAATTTTTCATTTGATGATTATTAATTTTATGGTGAATAAAATTCGACTGATTACACGTGGTAAGGGTTTTACGTCTCACATTATTTTCTTTGGGACATATGCCTTATTCATAACTTATTACATTTGGGTACTTACCCTTTATTTATTATCATAATTCATTGATTATTTGAATATATATCCCTATTTCTTATAACAAGGATATTATTTTCTCTAAATCCATATACAAAATTTTCATATGTTGTTTACTTGGAAGGTTATTAGATTTACTAGGGAAATAATTTTAAACCAATATCTTTTACCCTATAGGGATATTTTTTGATAAGACATATTTATTGATGAATTAAATTGACCATTTAGATATTTTAGGAATTCTTTGGACATGCAGATATGGTTGGTACCTGGTTATAGATATGCCCTTGATGCACTGACAGTCTTATGAGACAAAAAAGTTGGCCAAATTAATTAGATTTTTAACCATAATGATTAAACCATATTTTGAAAGGTAATAATTTTAATGGTACCTTGATTCCAAAGATCATGGAATCAAAATTAATAACCGTTTCTTTTATTAAGATTTCTGTAATTGTAATCATTGTGATTTTCACTATGGTATGAATTAAGATTGTGGTCGACTTATTTATTAAATGAAATTTGTTTCCAGTATTTTACATTTCCATAATGATTACACCTTATCCTCTCATGATTCAAAAGTTTCTAATTAAATATAATATAATTAAATAATATATATATACACTGTTACATATAGATTTATGTTTCATTTATCATTGATTCAAGAATGCTTTCATTGTATTTAACACATACTGAGCATATGAGCTCACCCTTTTATTTGTTCTCCCTTCCTCAATTTATGAATATGAAATGATTGAATGAGTTCAAGGATGAAATTACTTTCCTTTTAATGTTTTATATTTCATTACCAATATAATAATTTTACTAGGTATGTACCTAGTTATTCACAAATACTAAAATGATTGGACTTATGATATTATAATCATATATATATGACAATGTAATAAAGTAAGGCTCTAGATTCAGGTTATTTGGCTTTGGGTATTTATAGCTAGTATCATAGAAAGTTTAGTAGAAACATTGCGAAGTACATTTTAAAATAAACATTACAAATATGAAAATATAATAATTCTTTATAGTATTTGTAAAAATTTACCATAATTTTTATTTTGTGGATCAATTATCATGATGATTATATGTTAATTCAATGTGTTCTATTTCTTAGTGATGGATCCTAATGAAAGGAAAGGAATCAATACTTGTAGAGATTGTATGGATTTCCCCAATGAGTAAATCAAGATAGTTAGTATTGGGGTTGAGGATATCATGACCATATTTGGATAGATTACTCATGTTAGGGTGAATAACCATACTACCCCTATGTTGGATTGTTTCATGTTAAAAAAACACCTATATTTCTGTGGGACTACTAATATAGTGGTATCTGAGAAATGGATCATGTCTTATGAAAATAAATTTCTAGCATTGGGATGCGATGAAAGAAAAATGTTGCACAAGAAGTTCATTTCCTCATTAGAGATAATAATAATTGGTATTCATTGATATAGAATACTTAAGAGGGAGATGAAATAGAAGAAATGGAATGAAGAACATTTAATAATACATTATTTGGAAAAATATTTCCCTCATTAGAAATATATTGAAATGAAGATAAAACTCCTGAGATTAAATTAAAAGGATGAAGAGAGTGTGAAAGAGTATTAGATATAATCACGAGACTATCAAGGTAGTTTAGACATTATATATGTGATTCAGAAAAAATATTGATCATTTATTGGAAGGAATTAATCTAAGTCTTTGAAGGGAACTGACTTCTCAAACATTTTCATCATATGTTAAAATAGCACCATGTTACATCAAAACAGAAAAGTAAATATCTAAAAATTATATATTCAAAGGAAATAAAGAGAATAATAGGCTGGATGATAACTATGAGAAAGATAAAGCACCAAAAAAAAATGGAATGAATCATTTTCAATATTTTTAAAATTTTGGGAAGAAACATTAGGAAAATGTCTGATGGGAATAGGAGTGTGTTACAAGTGTGAAGAAAAGGTTCATTTTTCTCATCAGTGGGAGGGGAAAAATAATGATATTTTGTGCATCAAATTTAATGAAATATGTAATTATTCAATCTAATGTCCCATGTTCCATGGGAATATATCATATAAGATGTTAGGGGGAGATGGTCAAGCTTATGCAATCACTAGATCTAAGGTAAAAGTATCCAACAATGTGGTACTAGGTACATTAATCCGATCTTCAAATTTATCCAATGATTTATTTTATTCAGGATCCTCAAACTCTTTTAGAACTACAAATTTTCCAATGAAAATTAGATATATACCTTTTGATTTAATAAGGAATGTTTAGTGAAAAATCCTAAGGGAAGTCTCATTAAAAAAAATATGTGTCAGAGAATCCCCACTATGGAAAATAAACATTCTTTTTTTTCTAACTTTAGTATCATACCTATGTTTAACTTTGATATAATCATATTGATGCTAAATTTCAAATAGAGCTAGTATTGGGATGATAAAAGAACACCAAAGGCATTTAGAGGGTGATGAAAACATTTCATGACCCGAGGGGCGCGTGCACGCAAGAATTATGGGATGCACACAAGAGTTCCTTCAGTACAAAAACCCTTGTGTGCCTAATGCACCATCAAAGGAATGATTCCACAGGGACCCACCAAAAACTGCAAAAAATGGGGCGTAAGATTTCGGGAGGCGCACAAAATTCCCTCTGGCACACAATAACTTGCGTTCCCAATGCATCCTTAAAGGGACCCTTTCGCGGACACCTTCTAAAAAAATATCCAACGAAAGGGCGCGAAGGATGAGAGTTCAACACACAAGTTTCCAATAGGTGCGAAAATCCTTGTGCACGCAATGAGACATCAATCAGTCACTTCCATGCAGCATACCTTTGCGCATTGCCTCTGAGTATTTTGGCTATAAAATAATGTGTGCCCCCTTCCCTTTGAGACTGTTATAGATGATGAAGTGATGATCTGTTGTGCGAAATGCACCTCTTCTCCGGCCACATGAAAAACACTATGGACTCAATGTATTGGATCAAGCACAATAGGTCCCCCAAGGTTCCTCCTTCAGGCGGTCCCTCTTGGGCATGATCCTTTCCATTTCCTTTTACCCTATGTAATTTGTGCACAAACGATCCCTCTTGCATGCAAGTTTCCCTTACATTAGACATATTTTGCATTCATCCTTCTGGTTTGTGCGCCACCATTCCATCTTGTGTGTAGCCTTTCTTCATGAACTCGACTCTCCTTTTTCACTCCATGGGTTATCCTTACCCCATGGAACCATGTCCGAGACCATCTTACACGCGACACATCTGTGTCACGAACCTTTATCTTGTAGGACCCTCTAGGTTCATACAACAAAACTTCAAATTCCCTTGAGCGGTGTTTTACATTGTGTTGCTTAGCCTTATGCTTCTTCTCATAGGAACATTAACAGATATTTCTTCTTCGGATAGCCACGCTAATGTGGTGCCCTCAATGGATCACTCCAGGACACCCCCCACCACGGAATTTCTGATTCCTTCACTTCCCCAAGGGAGGGAGAGTATCCGTTATGTAAGTCCTAGGGGTACAGCGTGAAACCACCTTGTCCGAGCTACAAGATGTTAAACTGACAAGAGCTATCTTCCTTAGCACATGATGTAAAACTGTGACTTCACTGCATGAACATTACATAGGGTGGCCCGTATCGGATATCCTCTATGCCCACTAGTCTCCACAGGAGTGAAATATTCCTCACATGGAATAAGATCCTCTTCATTGGAGTGGTGCCTGTCTATGGGAAAGGGAAACCATCTTTGTGTAAGCCCCTAGAAATTTTGTAGGGAGGTAGCATCCCTACCCCTCCTATCTTCTTCAGTGTAAAACACCAAAAGAGAGATGGGCAATGTGACCTTCGTTATCCTATCCCTCTCCCATTGGGCATTGTCGCCACTCGGGCCTCCACCTTGGAGTAAGTCCCAATCTCCATCTCCTTGGGATGCAACCATGTATAAGCCGTTGTTTACTTTTTGGGCCACTAACCACATGAAAGACTCACTCCACTTCCCATGGATGCACCTTTCGCTATGTGATCATTAGGTCTTTACTACCTCTTTTTTCTCACACCGAGCATGACCCACGTGGGCTTAGAGTAAGCACTAAACATGACAAAAAACTACTTCTGAACTACATATACTTTGATCGTTTCCAAGGAAATGTATGTAGGAAGCCTCCCTGACGTTCAACCCCAATAGCCATTCGTCCTGACCCACCTTCACATCGGTTCAGGAACACCTCTTATGAACTACGTGGACTTTTATCCTTTTATAGGTAAGGTACGTAGGAAGCCTCCCTGAGGTTTAAGCCCAACAACCATTAGTCTCGACCCCCTTCATGACCGTTCACCAACACATATTACGAACAACATAAAATTTGATCCTTGCTATGGTAACGTACATAGGAAGCCTCCCTGGGATTCAAGCCCAAGAACCATTGGTCCCGACCCCTTTCACATCGGTTCTCCAAACCACCTGAACTACATGGACTTTGATCCTTGCCAAGGAATGGTATGTAGAAAGCCTTTCTGAGGTTCAAGCGCAATGAACTTATTGGTCCTAACCCCATTCACATCAGTTCACAAACATCTCCGAACCATATAGAATTTGATTCCTACAAAAGAAAAGTATGTAGGTATCCTCTCTGAGGTTCAATCCCAACTCACATCAGTCCCGACCACTCCACGTCTATCCACCCCCATCTTGCATGATGGTAAACTATATGCCCCTTCATCCCGCAAGACATTAAACGGTACCCAATTGAACAATGTGGTCTTTGATCCTTGTCTCCAAGGAAAGGTATGTAAGAAGCCTCCCTGATGTCCAATCCCAACCAATAGTAAGACGTTGTGTTCCCAATCGATAGTGATCTGTTTTCACCCTCAACCAGTGGTAAGTCCTTGGGTTTCCCATTCGATGGTAAGACATTTTAGTCCCCATTGTTGGGACCCATATCTCTTGTAAGCCCCTCAAGTTTCAGACCAACCCGAGATGCTAACCACATGTAAGTCCTAGTATATCCTCGATTCGTCATCCTCTGTGCACACCATGATTTTATACCCCATCCTTAACTATGTGGACTTCGACTCCTTCACACATGGATACGTAGGAGGCCTCCCTGAGGATCAATCCTATCACTCATGTATTTTCATGGTCTCTACCTCGATCCTTTGTGTTTAGGGAGGGTCATTCCTCAACTCGGAGGTTCCACTTCCTCTGGGTCCCATCCATACACTCGTCTTCAAGGGTCGCCTCCTTAGGTGTCCGATAACCCCGCAGAACTATGCGTACTTTGATTCCCTGCCATGGGGATATGAAGGAAGTCTCTTTGAGGATCATGCCCAACATCACCGTCACCCTCACATCGGCTCCATCTCATTCCCCACTACACCATTCAACTTCCTATATCTATCAGAATTCATTCCATGGCTTCCACGTCTTGGTGGTATCATGTCACCCACTTTCTCAATACTCCCATCAGAAATCGGGCTACCAACCACACATTAGCACTAGCATGAGTGTACCATCTAGGGGTTGCACCCATCTGATCTACTCTCATAAGTGTTCTGATCAGTCTGATCCATCTCTTCTAGACGTTAAATGTGCGACATACCCTATGTTAAACAAGGGAAGATGAGGAAAACCTTAGAGACATGCCTATGGCATATAATTCCTCACATTCAATGTGGTGTGCCTTGAGATTCTATTCCCTTGATAGTCCCTATCATAAGGGAAAGAAACACATATGTACAAGTTTTCCGGTGTCCAGACATGCCAGTGTAGTGAAACGTGACAACTCCCTCTACCGAAGGTTGCTGCCCTGACCGGACCCCTTGGAATGTCCTGAAAAAAGTTGTGTAATTAACCAGAATTCAAGAATACACAGAACTAGGAAGATTCTCATGAAAAATGCCTAAATCTATGAGGGATACCTGGAATAGGTAATGAATTATGAGGATGATTCCACTATAAGAGGAACTAACTTCCCATCAATCTATTTCAATCAAGGAGAAAATGTGCATGAACAAGTGACAAATGTCGCCCGCCTTTGGAAAGTGGGAATTTGGGGAAATAACCAGTGATTCCTTTGAAACAGACAGATGTGTGCCCCAGAAAAAGCATCGAAAATAGAAATGGTGAACTTGGTGATAAGTTCTTCTCCTCAATGTGGAGATTAGTAGTGTTCAAGAAATTAGTGGACTAGCATGTCACCAGAACCATGTATCTGGTGTCGGGTCCCACCAAGAAAATAGCGGGCCTGTCTTGAAACTCATCTGAAGTTGGGGCAGTTGAACGTTGGACATCCTGGTCTGTGTCGTTGTTAGAGTGTACCCTTATTACCATCCATGGAAGAAGTAATGGTGCTGGGGAATTGGGAATTGATTTCATTGTTTCAGAACTAATGGTTTAATGTCTCTTCCTTCCAGGACCCAAGCTGCTGTAAAGGAAACTGATCACCGCCCTACTATAGACACAGGGGCTGGGGAAACATTGTCACAAAAATATTTCATAGCCTCATTTCCCCCATGGAAGCCTCCACATCCATAACTGTTGGGCGCCTACACCCCATCTACCCATCTGAGTTCATCTAGAAAAGGGTGATAAACGACCTCGTCTGACGATACGAGGAGGAGGGGATCATCCCAACCAGGGACATGGCCCAACAGGACCTAGTGACATCTGCACCTCATTGCCACCACTTCCCCTAAGGTCCACACTGGGATCCAATAATCCCCACTCTGACTTATAATGATTTCAGGATCCTCTCCCAGAAATGATTCAATGACTCCCTCCCCTATGCCGATGAGGGGGGGGGGGGATGTTCAGGCCACCCTATCCGGGATAATGTTTCAGGGGATCCCAATGATGGCCTCCACTTGGCTGTGCCAGTGCCTCCTTCCGGCCCCACGAGATGAGGAATATGTAAGTTATGCGTTTGCATCACCATCCCTAGTCTGGTTGACTTGATGCCAGCGTCAGATGCATGCTGAGGAGAATGACTGCCAATGGGAATCAATGTCAACGACTACCATTGATTGTGACACCAACAATGTATACCATCAGTTCCCTGTATATTATGAGTAGAAACATGTAGACTCCCAACTCGGATCGAGGCCCCAACTTCCCCACGGGTAGGCTGGGTCAACTCCTTAGGTTTCCAATGCATGTAGTGCCCGCCGTGGGCCGACCCATAGAAATGACACCCAGTACGGAGGTCCACCCCGTATTTACACCTTTGAGAAAGTGGGTCCTCCCCACTTCTAAGATCGGTGTGGAGGTCCGACCCAAGCCACCTTCAATCCCAATGAGGGTCCTCCCCATGATAGTGACACTTAGTATGGAAGATTTTTCCGCACCCATGACATCAGGTATGGAGTTGTTACTCTTTCCACAGGTCGATGACATGGAGATGTTACACATCTGATCAATCTCTAGTGTGGGGGACATCACCATGTCCTTATAGAAGCCGACAATGGCCCTCCTCACCCCCAAAATCAAAGGAGTGAAGTTCATACTCACTTCATTGGAACTCAAAACGGTGGTCCTACCCGTGTTCGGTTTGACGTGTATGAGGACCCACCTCGCACTGACGCTGCCATGGGGAATAAGCTTGGAGGCCCTACCCATGCCCCTACCCACTCCAGTACTTTCCATCGAAATTTCCTCCATACATCAGCAAGTGGACATAGAAGTCCACCCAATGTTCCCTTTGACATCTGACCAGGTGCTCCACGCACCCCATCTCACTCAGGGTTGACTTCCTCTCCACCCCCAGCACCAGTTTGGCCAAAGGACCTCCCCGAGCTAGAAATCTACCCTATTCCAAAGATCTATCCCAGGGCAAGAAGGCAGGTCATCTCCACCATAAAAATAATGCTTAAATGACTCATACTAGAATTAAACATGTTTTCTTCACATATTATAAGGTGTAATATGATTTAGCAATGGAACTTGTGCCTTGATCCTCCGTGTCAAGGGCTAGGGATGGAACGAGCCACATCCGCCTCATACTTCCAGAATGCGAGGTCCACTGGATCCCTACCTCCCTATGCAGATACATGTAGGAGGATAAAGATTTGGCATCTCCCCAGGGTTTGGACATTCAATCACCACAATCAACACCAGGAGCATTCTCTACCTCATCCAGAGATCACAAAGTGTTATTCCCGGGACCGATGGCGAATGAGAAACATCGTGGTCCACTGCCAGCATATGTAGTCCCTACGCCAAGAACCGTGATCACCATCCTTTATTAATGTGATGTGGTGGATAAGTCATTGCACTCTTTGGAGGATAGCCCGAGATGCAGTGGCTTGTTAACCCGCTCGCCGTATTCTCCACCGGCCAGCCTACCATCTTAGTGGCCTGCTTCACCACCACTACTAATTCCCCAGTAGCCCCCAATTGACAAGTGGGGAAACCAAGCTACAGACCCCAAATCTTCTCCAAGGAGCTTGTGTGACATTCTTATGACAGACTATTACCTAGAGATGTTTTGTCAAGTCGCTAAACCAAACTTTAGTACACCATAATAACTCACCTTGGAGGAAGTTGGATGCTTTCTCCAGAACCTCTAGACGAATCACTTTTTTCTTTTTAATCAATGAGTTGCCTAACCCAAGAATCAGGAACTGTTTGATGAAATTGGTCAACAATTCTGTTTGGTTGATTTGGTTGCACTCACTGTGGCCCAACACCCTAGGTCACTAGGTCTCCATAAGACCCTCTGACAACTATGCGTTCATATATTTAAAGTTTTCTATAGGATTATGAAGTAGGATTCCCCCCACTTGTAGATTCGTGGTTGGGGGAAGTTTGTTTCCCTCTACATCAGTTCTATCTGGAACCAGACCGACATTCCAGGTGACATCGAGGATATGCCTCCTAGTAGAGTCGAGTTTAATATGGATGATTTATTAGAGGAAGATACAGAAACAAAAATCCTTGGGGGAATACTTACCCCCAGGGGAGTTCCAAAACTTTTGGACTCATCAAGAAGGGTTACTCACCAGTAGAGAAATCTTCGAGGTTTTCTCATTCCCACTGAGGCATTGGTCCTCAATAGAAATCCCAAAAATGGTAAGGAGGAACTCGATGTTGTAAAAACCTTTTACCCATCTGGATCAGTACAAAAGACGGGGGATGATCCCAAGAATTCCGCATTGCATAAATATCTCATGGAGTATAATAATATGGTTGATGACCTCCTTGCTGAGCTTTCCATGAATTGACGACAAGACTATGGTGATCCTTGGTCGGGGAAGAAAGGGAAGACACAAATTACCCCCAAACAATTGCCTCCAGGTGACCTTGACCATCATTCCCACACAGATTAGATTGAGGATAGAGATTATGGAAAGAGGGTGTGGTATGTGTCGCTAAATCCACCGGAGCGGCATGATAATCCTCGAGAACTGACTCAGGTTCCCCTAGCTACTCCCTAGGTCATCCAACCAGCCGCTCCATAGGCCTCTGAGCCTACTTATCACGTTGAAGAACCCTCCAACACACTGGTGTTCGAGGATCCACTTCCTGATAGGAACCCCCACCCAGATAATCCCATGGAGGAACTCATTGCTTGCCTCAGGGCATTGGAAACGTGATAGGTATCAAATATTCCTGATGGAGATCCATATCCAGAATGAGTGGATGATATGCCAACGCTACTAGATTTTGAAAATTTAACCTTTCCCCCCTTTAATGGGTGGGTGACCCACTACAGTATCTATCCCACTTCATTTCAAGGTGAAGATCCCTACTAGGGACTCTGGCAAAGAAGGAGGCCGCCAAACTCTGATGCTTCATATAAAAATTGGAAGCACCTACATTTTTCTTGGACAACCAGCTACCCATCAGGTCAATAGCTATCTAGAAAGATCTTCGTAGGAAATTTCTTTACCAATTCAGTTCTACCACTCAGAAGATGAGTATTTTAGACCTCATCATGTGCAAATAGAGGCCTGAAAATAATTTGTCGGACATTGTCACTTAGTGTAAAGGGATCACATACTCTTTTGAAATGTCACTGAATTAGGTGAAACTACTAACAATGTGTATAAGGAAGGTCAAGATAGAATGGGTCCCCTATCTAATCACCCAGACTTACCCCAGGGGATTCCAAGGATTCTCGAATAATTCCCAATGCCTAGAGAAATCCTTACAGTATTCCAAGCAGGCACGACCATTGCCTCATGGAATTCTGCAAGACGGGATGCTAAAACTAAGCCTGCCAAGGTGGCCAGAATAGAGGCCCCTAGAAAACTTATAAAAGAAACTACTCCCATTCACTCAATGAAGATCAGGTTCTCGACTATTTCTAATGTGCCTTGGAATAGGGGATTGTTTGTTAGCCTAAATGCAGAAGGACAAAAGAGCAAGATCAAACTAATTTCCCCATCTACTTCCATTATCACTAGATCATAGGGAACATCTTTAAATAGTGAAATGTGTTTACGGACTGGCTTAAAGATTAGGTCGACAACAACGTAGTCAAGTTGGACCTAGCTCCGTCACAAGTGGTATATGTATTCATGAAGCCCGATATTAGCAGTGACAACGATGGGGAGTGGCATCAGGTTTCTAACCATAGGTCCTAGAAGTTCTATAATCGGATGTCTTTTAAAATAGTCGAACATGCCCATGTTATAACCCGTGCACTACTAAATCGACCTGAACCTTTAAAAGCCACTGCGTCACCCGCATCCAATACCTTTGCATCAATGGCTCAACCATCCTCTTCACAGAGGAGAAAGTATTGAGGACACAAGGAAAAACAATGTCCCCTTCCAATGTTGTCATCATCTCGTACTCTCGGTGACTTAATGACCCCATAGATGTTGATTCACCCCCCAGAATCCACCCAGTAGTGGATGGTTTTTCAAGAGACAGTCAAGGGTACGCCTCAATTAACACCGTAGAGCTGGTCAACCCCTACATGATTTTTGACGGTGAAGAGTGCCAAGAATATCCTCTCAATGTTCCCAAAAATCTCCAACGTCGATGAAGATGTGACTATATGGGTCAAATGAGCGCCTTAGTCAGTACTTTTAGCTAGGAAGTGCACACCACAAAAATTAGACAACAGAAGTAGTGTAGAGCACAACTTGTACAAACTTCTCATATGGTGTCATCAAGGCCGCCTTTGCCACTGTTTGTGGTTCTTGATTAGGAGGAGCCTCCTCGATAGCGCTGTGATCATCCATGCTCTTCTATGAAACGAAATTAGTGATCTGGACCTCATCTAGTAGTCACTCCATAGGCTTGATCATGTGAGCAGCGGTATATTCCCAGCACCAGTTAATCGCTGGCCCGCCAGCAAGGTTCACCATACATTCTGTCACCGAGCGACCTCCGGTAAGAAGAAGATCAAACATGGTTTAGAAGTATGATGTACTCAAACATGTTTCTATTGTCCTTGAAAGGTTCTCCATAATTGAGACTCTTCACCTTTCGATGTATATGATAGAAGCCCTTATTGAGGCTTTAAGAAGCCCCATCCATTTTTAGATAGAGGTAGCTTCTGCAGAAGCCTTCCACGACGAGGAAATTGTGCACGCCGAATGACAGACCATTATCTCATTCTCTAGAGAAGATAAAGTCTCTCCTATATAGATAAATATCTATCCACTGTACATCCATGAGCATTTTAATGGTATATATGTTCGTCACTGTCTTGTCGACACAGACTCTGGGATCAAAATAATCCCGAATTGGACGCTATGAAAAATGGGGTTGTTCAAGGATGATCTGAGTACCAATGACCTAAAAATACATGGTTATGATAGGGGAAAATAGACACTGGTCGAAAAAATTCAACTAAAAACCCAGTTCGGTGGTCTGGTAACAATCACAAAGTTTATGGTTGTCTCCCATGACACTGTCTATAATGTGTTGATGGGTAGGCCATGGTTCCACCTGTATGCGGCGATCCCTTAATCATATCATAAGTTCCTAATGTACACCCTTAATGGTCAAGTGGGCATAATTCAAGGTGACGCATCTCAATTTTCCTCTTGTGGAGCCTTCTATCTGGATGCTGACCATCACAAGAGAAAGAAAAAGAAGATTCAGACGAACAAAGTTGTTCATTCTATGGATGTGAATGACCTGTGGACAAATCTAGATGATTCCTACATCATTCCAATCCAACAATCGGAGGCTACAACCCCGGAAATGGGAAATTGCTTCTTTGTTTATGGAACGAGGGGGAGCACATTCCCAAGTCTATTCAACGTAGTAAGGTCACCACATACTCATACACGAATTAGGCTTGGGTGATTCTAGATCTCCCCAACCCCCATATGATATTGGGTTGTCCACACCATGGAAACTATAATATGTCATACATGCTTGTTTCGCTGGGTTGGGATAAACCAGTTAAATTAGATACGTCACTATTTCTTTTATATCATCAAGCACGACCCTTGTTCCAAAGACCATATGGGATTAGATCAACATCTTTCTTCACTATGGTTTCAGTAGAACGGGTGTCCATCGATGCAGTGTCCTTCGCTGCTCCGGCTGGTACCAGTCTCCCATCAAGATCTGTTGACTCAGAGAAACTCCTCCCACCAAGGATACCTCCTCAATAAGTGAAGAAGAGGATTTAGAGGATGATTCTACTTCCTTGGAAGATGGAGTCTCCAACACGGTCGATGAATTGGTATATGTGAACCTTGGTAGCGAGGTGGATTAGAAGCCCACATCGATCAGTGCCTCTATGCCTATCGAACAACAATAACAATATGCAGACTTCGTCAAAAAACATTGTGATGTATTTTTCTGGAGCTATAAATAAATGTTGGGGCTAGATATCAAGGTTTCTGTCAACCACCACGGTCTCCTATCAAACCATCGTGGGTTTAAGAAACCTCCCAGAAAGATGCACCCTTCACCCGATGCCATGGTTGAGGATGATGTTGATATGCTCATCCAACCCAATTTCATCAGGGAATTCTAGTACCCAATATGGTTAGCCAACATTGTTCCTGTCAAGAAGAAGAAAAGACATATCAGGGTGTGTATTGACTATTAGGATATCAACTGTCACTATCCGAAGGGTGATTTTCCCCTACTTATGAAGAAATTGTTGATTGATGCTATAGTTGGGTTCCAGGACCTCTCTATCATGGATGGGTTCTCTGAGTATAACCAGATCTGAATGGTTCTTGAGGATGATGATTATAAAGCCTTCAGGGAACCCCAAGGTACTTATTGTTACCATGTAATTCCCTTCGATTTCAAAAATATAGGTTCCAACTACCAGCATGTCATGCATCACATATTTAAGTCGACCTTCAAGAAATTAGTGGAATGCTATGTGGATGATCTGTTGGGAAAATCTCACCAGCATCAGAACCATCTCAGAGGCCTTGAAAAAGTGTCTAGATTCCTCTGTTCTCACCACTTGAAGATAAACCCATTAAAGTGTGCCTTCGGGGTCACGTCAGGAATGTTTCTCAGCTTCGTTGTCAGATACAGGGGCATCGAAATTAACAAGGATAAAATCAAGGCCATCATCCAAATGACTCCTCCAAGAAATATCTGGTAGCATTGAGGATTCAAAGGCAACATGACCTACATTTGTTGATTTTTTGAGAATTTGTCATGTAAGTGTAATCTATTTTCTCAGCTCTTGAAGAAAGGAACTGTCAACTACTGGGATGAAGAATGTGAGACTTATTTCGTGGAAATCAAGTAGTACCTTTTACAGCCTTCAGTCTGGATGCCGCTGGCTTTTAGAAAGCCACTGGTCATTTATGGGACTACCCTGGAAAGGTCTCTCGATACCCTTCTCTCCCAGAAAAACAACAATGGAATGTAGAACGGTCTCTAATATATCAACTGCATGCTCATCGATACGGAGACTAGATACTCCTCTATCGATAAGAGGTTCCTTGGACTGGTATTCGCAGTACAAAAATAGAGACATTACTTTTAGCACTATGATGTATAGATAGTGCCTCGGGTGGATCCACTATAGTACATCCTAAACTGACCCTTGCTGACAAGTAATCTAGCTTGGTGGGCCATGATTATCCAACAGTTTGACATCATGTTTGTCCCTTAGAAGGCTATCAAGGGGCAAGCATTGGCATATTTCCTTTCTTCCCATCCATATCTCGTAGACCATTCTGTAGACCTTGTATTACAAGATGAGTCAATACTCTAAGTAGACCATTCCATCCCATGTTGGAAAATGCACTTTGATGTTGATTCAAGGAGCCCCATCGTCAGAAGGCTCAATGACCCTAGATTCAACATAGTAGGCCGGGGTATTGTCTTCATTACCCTAGAACAAGCCATTCTGCCGTATTCATTCCGGTTGTCATAATGTTGCACCAATAATGAGGTGGAGTACCGGGCTCTCATCACTGGTCTCGAGCTGGCCCTCAAGATTGATGTTCCCCACTTGTATGTGAATAGGGACTTCGAACTGGTCATCAAGTAGGTCAACAGTGACTATGTCATCATAAATCTAGAACTCATACCACTATTGGAAAGCACCCTCAAGTTAATGGCCAAGTTTCCATCGCATCTAGAAGTTACTCATCTCCCTCAATATCAGAATGGTTGAGATGTTGCCTTGGCCAACCTAGATGCATTACTTGCAGAGCTGGAACTAGATGATTTGATTACCCAAGAGTCACACCAGAGAGTCATCGCCCCTGTCACTACAGATGACATTGACAGCCCGCTGGTAAGCCACCTTACCATTGACGCCTCCACTTCAGGACCTCCAGGTCCCCTAGATGCAGTGATTTAGGTGACTCCTGACTCGAGAACCTCCTTTGTCGAATAACACCAAAACAGTTATCTCACGAAAGATGAAGCCGAGCGTGAGAGATTCAGACACCGCCCAATATAGTTTACCCTCTCGATTGGTCATGATCTTTATCAGATTAACAACAAGCATGAGTTTGATGGGGTTCTCCTCTGTTGTATTCAAGGATCTGAGATTTTCCAATCCATGTAAGAGGTTCATGCGGGTTCTTGTGGAGCTCATCAGACCGGGCCAAAACTATCTCACCAGATCTAGAGAATGGGGTATTTTTGTCCCTCTATTATCCATGACTACAACGAGTTTTCCAAGAGGTTCCATTCATTCCAAATTCATGCCAACTTTGTGCATTAACCACCAGAGCCACTCCATACAACCAAGTACTCCTAGCCCTTTGTGGTCTGGGGATTCGATGTCGTGGGACCATATCCACCCATGATAGCTCGCCATTGTTGGTTCATCCTGACTGCTACAGATTTCTTTTCCAAGTGTGCAGAGGTGACTCCGCTCATGGAGGTCAAGGCTCATTCTATCATTGACTTTGTGTGCTCCAATATCATCTACCGGTTTGGAGTTCCTCATACCGTCCTAAACAATAACAACACAAAATTTAGGGCATCCAAGTTGAAGAAATTGTATGATAAGTAAAACATCCATTCTAACCATACCTCTCTCTATCACACATAAAAAAATGGGATGATCGAGGCATTCAAAAAAACCCTATCTAACATTCTGCAGAAAATGGTTGGTCAGAACAAGAAGTGTTGGCCAGAAAATCTCCCCAACATCCTCTGGGATTATTGGACGATGACTTGTAATTCCACATTGGTGACACTATACTCCCCGATGTACTGAATGAAGGTCGTCCTTCCCATCGAGATTCAGTTTCCTTCATTACGGACATCTTTTTATGATTAGCAAGCACAATATAAGGTAACTGAAGTTTGTTTGGATGAATTGGAAGCACTTGACGAGAATAGTATTTGTGCCTTGCATAATCGAGAGAGGCCTTAGAACAATATATCTAGAGCTTTCAACAAAAAAGTTCACCTATTCTCTATCTTGTAATGTAACATGATATTGTCCCTGAGAACACAAAAATGGTACATGGATGGAAACCACCCAAGTTAGAGCCCAAATGGGAAGGACCTTACATCATTCATGAGGTTTAACCCAATGGTGAATACATCCTGGTAGCAATGGATGTTGAGCGTATCACTCCTCCCACAAATGATATGTTTCTCAAACAATACTTTGCCTATGAAAAAGGGTCCTACATGACCTTAAACTGTCATGTCACACATGAAATTATAATGTATGTCACCATGTTGGATGATAAACATTATCTGGTCCTACACAGACTTAAACTGTTATGTCCTACATGACATTAAATTTTACATCATCCCACATGATGTTAAACTACATTTCAAGAACTATGTATGGCTTGATTCTCATTATCTTGGGATATGTAGGAATTTCTAGACACCTTGTCTTGAGTCCAGCCCCCAGTTTCCTCTTCGACTATCCCCTGGGTATATTTTTCTTGGAGGATCCCGCATAGTGTCGTGTAGGATTTTTTCCCCACTCATGTCTGCATTACAATTACCGCACCATGTTCCCCCTCCTCATTCTGCTATTACCATTCGTCATCACCGCATGACACTAAACTGTATGACCTTCACGAACTATGTGTGGCTTGATTCTTATCCTTATGGGATATGTAGGAACAACTGAAAATTTCATCTGTAGGCCTAGTACCAAACTTCAAGATCACTCCTAGGCTCAGAAAACATGGTGTGGTGCTGGATTTTTCCCTCCTTTACGTTGGGTTCATCATAACCGCACCATATATCCCCTTCCATAGTGATCTCTTCCTTTTTCACTATCCTTCTTGATGTTAAATTGCACAAGAGCATTTGTGCTTCACACACTACGTGTACTTGGGACTCATCCATCCTTAACCATCAAAAGGGCCCCCAAATGGTACAGATACTTAGCCAAAGGGCTCTCCTATAATTTCGGGCCAACTCCCTCGAGGACCTCAAATGACAAGTTGATGCAAGTATCGTGTTTTGAATATGCTCAGCAGTCGATGATCATTTTCTGATTCCCATTTCAGTTCACATGATATAGATTCTATGATACGAACATGGTCAACAACTATCCTTTTTCATTGTCACCACCCCAATATGTCCCAAGTATTGGGTGTAGTAGTTCATTCTGTCTAGATATCTCTTCAAACGTCAGTCTGCCTCGGGCAAGAGTGTGAGTCCAGCTTTCATACCCTTATATTTTGGGGAGATCCAAGTCCAACTCATTGTTTTCCACACTGATAATTGCCCACGCGGGCTTAGAATTTGTGGTAAGAAATAACTGTATAAGGGGAGGTCACATATCTGTGGTTCGAGCCCTATGACCTTAAACTAATTTCACCATCATCCTCGTTGAAAGACATTAAACTGCGAATTGGTTGGGACTTCACGTCTTAGATCTATCAACCCTATAAGCCCCCTGGCCCAAGTTCTCATCTAGGATTTTGTGGTGTGGTATGTAATTATTCCCTAATTCACATCAGGATATTTTTTCCATGCCACATATAAACCCTTGGGACATCCCTCCATCATTCATTGTCCTTTCGAAAGCATAGGTCTCTCCATGCTTTGTGTGTTATATCATTTGGGATTTCATCATCATTAATATCCAAAAGAAACCCCAAACAACATGGATTCCATGACCTAGGGCACACCTACTATTTCAGTCCAACATGACCAAGAATTTTGAGAAAAAAGTTGATACAAGTCACGTGTAGCGAATGTAGTCAATGGTCGACGCTCAACTGTTTTCCCCAAACTCTGGTCACACAATTATGGATACTATGTTACAAACATGGTAAATAGTTATCCTCTAAAATTGTTGCTATTATGTATTTTTTTCTACAGGAACAATGATTCTCCCTCTCCACACACCCGTCCCATGAATATGACATTAAACTATGCATGTACAGTCTAATCCCTATGACCTTAAACTAAGAGGTCCATCATCCTCACCACAAGACGTTAAACTATGAACCAGTTAGGACATCCTATTTTAGGTCCCTCAATTTTTTTGGCCCCTTGGCCCATGTCCTCATTCAAGATTATGTGATGTGGTATGAAATTATTTCCTCATTCACCTTAGGCTACTCGTCTTTCCATACACATCTCTCATTGGGATACCTTTCCCCTATTTGATTCCTTTCCGTATAACGTGAAACTGCAAAACATCCTTCTCCAGAACTATGTGTGGATTGATTCCCATCCTCATGGGATACGTATGACCACCTGAACATCCAGTATTAGGGTCCTTCCCCATCTCTTAGAAACCTCATAATCATTCTGGCCTCTTGGCCTGAGTCCTTCTTGGGAGGGTTATACAACGTGGTATGGGCTTATATCCCTATTTATGTAGGGTTTTTAACAACCATTCCACATACCTATTTCTCTTGAGATACCTTATCTCTCCTGTGATACAATCATATTTTCTAGTTAGCTTCTCTTATGTTGGGCCCTTAGAACATCTTCGGTGATTCACCAATGTGCCCCAGAGTACAGTGGTTCAGAACCTAGAGTGTTAGATTCTACATAGATATGATCTCACACATTTGGCAAGAATTGTGTCCCCTTCGTTAGGATTTTAATCATCTTTCACATATGAAAGGACCCCAAAATGGCATGGCTTCTCATCCCAAGAGATATCCTACCATTTCAGGCCAACGTTTTCAAGGGTTTTGAATGAAAAATTGATTCAAATCCCACATTTCAAATATGGTCAGCGATTGAAACTCATTTGTTGTTTCCATTTCAGGTCACATGATGTAGATATTGTGGTTTGAACATGGTAAACAGTTATCCTACATTGTCCCACCAACCCCATCAATACCTAAATGTCAGTTTCATGTTTTAGATCATTTTCCACCTGATCACGTCCAAGTGGAATTTCGACACTCTTGGTACTATCCCTCAGTGCGCATTTGCTCGTTAGGAGGAAAAAGCCATCGTAAGTCATAATTCAGGGATCCACACCAATTTTCCCTTTACGTGTATCCCATGTGTTGTAAAGACCTATTTTTACCTTGTTTCCCACACTGATTTTGACTCACGTGGGATTGGGGATCAGATCGAGGCCTGTGCTCGCTTGGATGAGTTTCACTTCTCTATGGTCCAAGATCTATGACCTTAAAATAATATATCCTTATACATCCTCTCCTTATAAATACGTCTATCTTTATTTTCATGCTCATGGAATACCTAGGCATTCCTAGACATCTCATCTTTGGGTCCAGATCAGGTTCCACTAATTATCTCTTCTGTTCAGCCTTTTAGGCCTCGACTCTTATAGTATTCCGTGGTGTGGCTTGTATGGGATTATGTCCTCATTCATGTTGGTTTTTTAGTAGTCACACTATATACTCTTATTCTAGGATCTACTATCTCTTACCACCTATCCCACATGAAATTAAATTGTATGTCATCCCGCATGACATTAAAATACATACAGTCTTAAATGACCTTAAACTGTTACGTCCTGCATGACGTTGAACTGCATTCTCATTACTATGTAAAGATTGATTCCCTATCTTAATGGGATACGTAGGAAAACATAGAAATTTCATCTACATGTCCAGCCCCAATTTTATGACATTTTCTAGCCCCTTGGCCCAAGGTTTCTATCCAATAATTTCATATGGTGCGAATTGAACCTTGTCCTCATTAACCTCAGGTATGCTTTATCACGTCATGCACATTCCCCATAAAACCCCATTTATCAGCCTTGTCCAAGCTATATGACATTAAACTATGATGCCTGGTCCCGCATGACATAAAACTATTGAATATTTATTGAATGAACTTAAAATGCATGGTTGGTCCTACCATGAAACCCTAAACTATGATATTATAATCATGGTTGCATGAAAAAAACCGCAATGCATTGTGATGTCCTCACTCAGTGGGGACATCATGTTATGTATTGGTCATCCACCATACCATTTTTCAGTGCCTACATGTGGCTTGATTCCTTTAGTGTCACTAGGATTATCTGTACTTGGTTTATCGATTCACAAACACACACACACACACACACACACATTTATCCAAAAGGAGAAACAAGATCTATCAAATGCGGATTCTTTTGGTGCACTGACCAGAACCGCATGGCCTTATTATCCCTCACACTGGTACCCTACCATACCATTTCCATAATTATGAATGTACTGATCCCCATTATCTTGGGGTACGTAAGGATGCCCACACACTATTCATCGAGCCCACCCTAACATTCAATTATGTTCCCTTAACCTAAAATATTCCCAGTGAGCACAGTGTGGTATAGGCTTACATTCTCATTCACATCGGGATATGTATCACACCGCATGTTCCCATTCTAGGTAACCATGTAACTGCATATATACCCTGAACAAGTTCCGGATGCCCCATGACAATTATGGGATGCATCATCTTCCTCTCCAAAGAGGCCCTTTATAGAAGTAACTTTGATCTATGATCAGACCTATGAACTCACCTAATGTGTTTCACCATGGTGGCGTAATTTCAAGAGTGTTAGACTCCATTCAAACAACCAAATAACTCCACCATCCACACATTTCATGCCTTTTATTTGGACCCTCTACCTCATTCACATCCTAAAGAACCCCATAACAGTGTGGATGCTTGACCTATGGCTCACCAACTATTCTAGGCCAACATTCGGGAAGACTAATCAATAACACTTTGAGTCAGGCCCCCTGTTTCAAATTTGTTCAGCGATCGACCCTCGTTTGTTATCCCCATATTAGTCTAACACAATAGGGATGATGTGTTTCAAACAGGGTCAACTAATATCCTCAATTGCCAAGATATCCCTATAGTTTTGAATGTTGGGTATCAAGATTCACACCTTCCACCCCCCTATGTTCGGATGGACTCTGATGTTACCACACTCATTTACTAGTGTACTTTGGTAGATGTATGTTGATTTTTCCAAGAACTTCATTCTCTAGTCACCCCTTTTCTCCCTAAAATACCGGATGGTTCATTTACACCCCTGAGGGCTGTAGATTGGTTGTAACCCCCTCATTTAAATCATGTAACGACGTGACCATCCCTTTTTCCCACATTAGACACGACCCACAAGAGCTTAGGGATGTATTGCTAATTATTTCACAATTGTGGTTAGAATGAATCAAAATAAACAAAGAAAGTAGCTCATCCATACACGCAGTTTGGAATAAAAAGAGGGATATGGATTTATGTGTTAGGCCAAAACAGGGCCCTTAGGGGTCAGTGTCTTTGATGGAATGCTCATGTGTTTCCACATTTCAGCTAGTGGCCTCTAGGATTGATTCTTTCTCCCTGATATCCTTTTCTTTATTAGAGGCAATAGAGCATAACTCGTTATCCCTAGCATGTTATCGCGCTTGTTCATCCTGGAGCACAACAATTTGTCGACCTGACTACGCTATCTACTCTTCGGTGTCCACCAATTGGGCACTCAAATGCTCAATGAGGTCAGAGCGGGTTTTGATGAATAACCACCTTTCGTTTACTTTTATTTGAGGCGTCATACTTATTTCTCATTTCTAAGGGATTTTTGGGTATTCACTGACTCCTTTTGGCATTGAGAAATGTTGGAGTGTTGGCTGTTCTCCCGTATTTTATCAGCCATGTAATTTTGGATAATTATATGAAGACTGTGAGAATCCACCCATCTAGCGCATAGAAAGCGTAGCTAGGTGTGAATTGAGTCCATCCGGCTTAGTGATTCAGCCTATGACTGACTGAGAGAATGTTTGATGCACTTCCACTCTATGCACTGCGTCATGTAGCTCTCATCATCCACCATTGGGTCAAAATCATCTATCTCTTTATGGTCCATGGATGAATACTTTGGAAAGGAAACCAAGAGTTCGGTGGCCAGGTCCACTTCTAGAATTCCTTCTCCTTCAGCAGCTTTACCCTCGTTGTCCTGAAACTCCACCCTTGTATCAATACTTCCCATTACTATAGTCTCCGGCTCAACGAGCATTGTGGTAGGGTTAGCTTGAATGGTTGGCTCTATAGGAGCTGGTGTAATCACAAGCATAGCTCCTGCAGATGTTCCCAAGTCGATGGCCTATCGAGCCTTCAACCTTGCAATTAATGCAATAGGAATCGATATGTTAGTTAGCTAAGATGACCAATAAAAGATGATAGCTGGTAAGAATAAAGACTTACAAGAGCCAAGGGCCGAAGCATCCAGTGCCTACGTCATGGTAGGAGCCGCCCCTACAGAAGACCCCTCAACACTTGTAAGCTCAATAATTATCACCGGTTCTTCCTAAATTGTGGGAACAACTGGGAACTCAAAGGCTGAAATTTGACCCCCTTTCTTTTGGCTCATCGCCGCCCATAGCAGGTTCCCCACATGGCTCAATTTTGAGGAATGGTTCTTGATAATGTCCTCCTACCTCCGTGGGAACATCATAACCCCCCATGGTGAAGGATTCTGGGATTCCATCATCCATATGTTACAAAATAGGATGATATTTTGTTTACAAGTTAAGATCATGAGAAGGGAAAGGCCAGTAGAGACAAGGGAAAAACTCACCTCGAGCTACTAGGTCCATTTTGTATCAGATCCAGCAACCTCACCACTCCCACATGGGCTTCTACGAAGAGAAGTTGTTCTAAAAGGTCCTTCACCACTTAGGCCTTCAACCTCTTCCTCCTCTTTATATTCTTCATCTTCTTCTCCATCATTTTCTTCATCTCCTTCCCTCCATCCTCTTCTTCTTCTGTACCCTCATCTTCAGATGGCAGATAATCTCAGTCATGTTCGTGGCCAAGAATCACATTAACCAGGAGGTGCATCTCTACATATCACCCCCACTAGCATGAGTACATGTCCATGGCTGGCAGGTATGAATGCCGGCAATGAAAATTTTCCCTATCCACCCCTTGGACATGACCTATGCTTAGAAGGTCGAGCCCAGTACACACAAGCCTCTTCCAACATTCTTCGATGGACATAGAATGCCGCATTATCCTCCAAGAATATCCGAGAGATAGAAAGATATCATCGGAGGTTGTTTGTAGGAGGTTCATGAGCTACATCCCAGGAAGTTCCCTAGTTAGACCACGGGGTTTCCCGCTGGACCACCCCTTATCGAAAGGTGGATGCATGTTCTCATCTTGCAATGCTCCTACCGATGAAGTGCCATCCTGTTCCATGCTTTCCACCTAGCATGTTCTTTGTCTCACATATTCCATGGAACATTGCCTACCTCCCTGATCTTTGGTATCCATATTAGTTTCCTTAATTTTTCTAATTCATTTCTATAAAATTTCCTCAAGATATGTTTTTGTCTAGTGTTCGACACACTCTATTGACAAGACGAGACTAACATTGGTGGGGGGAGGAGAGTGAAGATTTTTCCCAGGCCTGCAGTTGTGAACATGAGACATATTTTGAGAAGAATGTAGGGATTTCTCTCTCCCTAAACTTCTATATACACTTTCTTTTGCATTCTCTACATGCACCCAAACTTTATGGTGAACATGGCTGGCACATATGGTTCGCAAATGATTTTTCCATCAATCCGGGCTACCAACACACTACCCCTGATTGTTTATAGATAATTCCTCTCTTATAAGGGGCCCCTCATATCATCTACCATATGAAAAATTGGAGTTAGGAATGGGTGAATGTAGAAATGGGTTTGGCTGCTAATCTTGAGCTTGATCCCTTCTTCCTTGAGCATCAGTGGGAAAATTCCATCAATGTTCAAGAGGGATGGACACATTTCATCACCTAGATGGAGAAAAAGGTTTGAAATTCATACCCCTCACAGTGGGCTACAAACCAGCCATGATGGATATGGAATGTTCCTCATATCCTTTTGGGAATACTTCCCCTTGAGATGTGCCCTAAAATGATGTATAACATAGCTAATATAGGCACCCCAGGTTAACCTTGTTCTTCGCCGCCATGATCTCGGCCATCAGTAATGTTTCATGACGCACCCCCATCCTCGTATACCTCACTAGAAATAACTAACCACTCCAGAATGTAGCAAAAAATCCAACATATCATACATTTGGGTCTCAAAATTCATTTATGGGAAGCCCCATGATCGATACTCTCCTGCATATAGGACCCTCTCGTATGATCCCACTTTTCCCCTCTGAGATATGTTTGGGCATTGCTTCCCTCATCCTCGAATCTTTACATACTTATCTTGCATTAGGAAAATACTAAACCAACCAGAATAAGATATTTCCTTCAGGACATATTTTATTTTCAACTCTTCCTTAGCCAGCTCTAGCAGATTCCATGTTAGGATGGGGGTGTACGTTCTATCCCCCCAATGTTTCTCTATTGGGTGGAACTCATTGTACTGGTACCCCTCCAAGGGGATTCCACCATTGTAGTGGATATCCCAAAGACTGATTGCTAGCTCCCCATGGTGGAGGTGGATGGTTTTGGTATCAGGAGTCCAATGAATGAACAATTCTGGTACCGGGTCCTGCTGCCAATAGAAATAAATTTGGGATGTCCAAACAGATTTGAAGAGCCCGATAGATCGTAGATCTAGACCGAATTCCTCAGATATATGGCGTACCCTTTATGACCATGAAAAATCTCTTGTAAATTTAGCTCCGGACCTAAAATACCACTCTTTCCAACCATTCTTCTCATCAGTAATACTAATTTGAAAGGTACTTTCATAAGGTGACGGGGATTCCTTGGGGACTGGGTCTCTCCCTATGATGGTCCTGCTATTTGGATTCATGATGTAGATGGATATATTGTGCATTTACCTAGAAGTATGGCTATTTTTCAAGATGATGAATTATGGGAGACTATCCTCGTGAGTCACCTATGATCGCAACCTATCAGTTTTGAATCCAGGCATTAACACGTCCTCTAGAATGATGAAGTTATATATCGGTAGGCCATCACTCAGGACATAATCTTTTTGAGCTTTCATAAGCATGCCAAAAATAATCTAATTATCAGACACAAACTTCCTCGCCTGAAGTATCTAGGAGTCCATGATCATCTGAGTCCTACTTATAGCTACAGTGGACTACCTCCTGACATCGGTTTATTGGGTAGCCAAGTTTGGCAGGATTATAGAAACCCTTAGGTCCATGTGAGAAAGAATAAAAATCTCCAAGAAAATCAGTTGAGTGTGCATAAGAACGCCACTAGAATTTGGTGTCGTGATTCAAAGAAGGCATCGTTCAAGTGACTGGATAGTGCACAAAATGCGGTGTCGGCCGCAGAAACTTGCGTGCAGATCAGAATCATTTTCATGCATGATAGAAAAGCGCATATCGTATGGAAAAAGTAAAAGTAGGGACTGGGGGGGGGGGGTTCAATGTATTTATAGGAATGGTCAGTGTCTTCCATGCGCAAAAAATAATCTTACATGCCCAAACACCATTTTTTTGCGCCTAACGTGGGTGATTCCCTAATTTTTAGCGTGACCCTTAAAATCTGACTATTAGGTCCCCCTTCATCTCTGATTCTGAGGGGGGCATTTTTTGACACCGTATTTAAGATAGGGACAATATTGGGATGATAAAATAACACCAAAGTAATTTCTAGGTTGAGGAGAATATTCCACGACCCAAGAGGCGCGTGCGCACAAGAATTATGGGATGCACACAAGAGTTCCTCCAGCACAAAAACCCTTGCGTGCCCAATCCGATGTCAAAGTCATGCTTCCATGATGACCCACTATAAACCTCTAAAGGAAATGGAGTGCAAGAGTGTGAGAGGTGAAAAAATTGACCTCTAGTGCACAAAAACTTGCATGCCCAGTGCGACATCAAAGGAACCCTCTTGCGGCCATCTTCTCAAAAAAAATCAGCCAAGGAAAGGGTGTGAAGGAAGAGAGTCCTGCACACAAGTTTCCAATAGGTGTGCAAATCATTTCGCACCCAATGAGATGTCCAACAGTCATTTTTGTGCTGCCTCCAAGGATTTAGACTATAAAACATAGTATAACCCTCTCCCTTCAAAGATCGTGACTGAAGATGAAGTGATACTCCGCTGCGCAAAAGTCACCTCTTCTACGATAGCACAAAAAATACTATGGCCTCAAGGTATAGGATCTTGAGAGATAGATACCCCATGTGTCCTCCTTCGTGTGGGCCCTCTTGGGCATGATCCTCATAGATTTAATTTTACCCTATGTCATTTTCATGAAAACCATCCCTCTTGTGTGAAAGTTTCCCCGCAACTGACCTATTTTGTGTGCATCCTTCCAGTTTGTGTGCAGAAATTCCACCTTACTCACAACCTCTCATATTGCACGTGAACCTCCTTGTGTGCTCCATGTTCCACAATTACCCCAAGGTATTATTTCTGTTCCCCTCTTACACATTACACACCTCTGTCACACACCTTTATCCCATACAACCCTCTATGTTTGTATGAAGCAACTTCAAAGTCCCTTGTGCGGTGCTTTATGTCTCATTTCATAGACTTGTGATTCTTTGGATAGGAAAACTAATGGCTATTAATTACTTACATAGCCAAACTAATGTGGGACCCTCAATGAAATACTGCACAACACCCCCTTGCTACAACGTCACTGATGCCTTCCCTTCCATAAGGCCGAGCATGTATCAGTTATGTATGTCCGAGGGGTAAGAAGTGAACTTGCCTCATCCGACCTACAGGACATTAAACTATCAAGCACCATAATCCTCAGTACATGAAATTAATTTGTGACTTCACCCTGTGCACTTTACATGGATTTCCCCATCTCAAACATCCTCTATGACCATTGGTCTTAACAGGAGTGAAATCTTCCTCACATGGAATGCTATCCTCTTTGCTGGAGTGGCTCCTGTCTACGGGGAAGGGCAACCACCTTGGTGTATGCCTCTAGCCTTTCCTGTAAGAAGTATAAAACCTACTCTAAATCTCTTATTTGGTTCCAAATACCAAAGGAGATATGGGAAATGGGATCTTCGTTATCCCGCCCCTCCCTTGTTGGGATTTGTCGCCACTCGAGCCTCTATCTTGTAGTAAGTCCCAATCTTCATATACCTGGGCTTTTAAACACTAATAAGTCCCTATTTATTTTTTGGGAAACTAAATACATGTAATCCCTACTCCACTTCTAACAGACCCACCTTTCACAATGTGAACGTCAGGTTTTTGCGGCCTCTTGTTTCTAAAACCGAGCACGCCTCATGTGGTCTTAGAGTAAGCACTAAACATGACAAAAAACCACTTCTGAACTATGTGGAATTTGATCTTTGCCAAGGAAGGTACATTGGAAGCCTCCCTGAGATTCATGCCCAACAACCATTGGTCCAGTCCTCCCTTCATGTCTGTTCACCAACACCTCTTATGAACCATGTGGACTTTGATCCTTGCCAAGACAAGGTAAATAAGAAGCCTCCCTAAGGTTTAAGCCCAAACACCATTGGTCCTGACCCCCTTCACATCGGTTTAACAACACCTCTTATGAAATATGTAGACTTTGATCCTTGTCATGTCATGGTACGTAGAAATCCTCCCTGAGGTTCATTCCCAACAACCATTTTTCCCAACCCCCTTCATGTTGATTTTACAAACCACATGAACCTTATAAAATAGATCCTTGTCAAGACAAGGTACGTAGGAAGACCTTATGGTGTTCAAGAACAACACAACTATTGGTCCCAACCCCCTTCACATCAGTTCACCGACATCTCCAAACTATGTGGACTTTGGTCCTTCCCAAATCTAGGTACTTTGGATGCCTCTATGAAGTTCAATTCCAACAAACATTGGTCCCAACCACTCCACATCGGTCCACCCCTATCCTGAATGGCGTTAAACTATACGCCCCTTCATCCGGCAAGACATTAAACTATAACCAATTGAACTATGTGGGATTTGATCCTGGTCTCCTAGGAGTGGTATGTAGAAAGCCTCCCTAAGGACTAGTACCAACTGACAGTAAGCAATTGTGTTCCACAATCGACAGCAAGCCATTGTCTTCCCCAAACAACAATAAGCCATGCTGTTTCCCATTCTACAGTAATCCATTCTTCTCCCCTTTTATAGGACCAATATCGTTGGTCCTCCCATCGAGCGTCAGACTAACTCGGGGTGCAGATGATGTGTACGTATGAGAATATCATCGGGTCACTATCCTATGCGCACACCCCAATTCTACACCCCATCTTGAACTATGTGGACATTGATTCCCTGCCACATGGATTCATTGGATCCCTCCCAGAGGCTCAAGACAATCCCTCAAGTCCCATCTTGGTCTCTACCTTGATCCTATGTGTCTTGGTAGGATCATGCTCCAACTCGGAGGTTCCACTTCCTCTGGGTCCCATCCGTATGCTCATCCTCACAGGTCACCTCCTCAGGTGTCCCATCACCCCATCGAACTATGGAGACTTTGATTCCTTGCCACAGGGATACATAGGAAGTCTCTTCGAGGCTCAAGAACAACATCACTGCCAGCCTCGCGTTAGCTCTATATCATTACCCACCATATCATTCAACTCTCAATATCCATCCTGATTCTCACTCGTGCCACCCCATACCAGTGATATCATGTCACCAAGTTTCTCACTGCCCCCAGTAGTAATCGGGTAACTAACCACTTGTTAGCACTAGAATCAGTGTTCTATCAAGGGGTTGCACCCATATGATCCACTCTCGTCAGTGTTCAGATCAGTCCTATGTGTCTCTGTTAGATGTTAAACGTGTTGTATACCCTGTGTTAAACATGGGAAGGTGAGGAAAACATTAGAGACATTCCTATGACATATAATTCTTTGCATTCGACATGGGATGACCCAGGCTTCCGTGCCCTCGAGAAGCCCTATATTAAGGGGAATAATCTCATATGCGCTAGTGTTCTTGTTTCCATACAATCCAATGATGTCCAACATGACTACTCCCCTAAACGAAGGTTTCTGCCCTGACTTGACCACTTTGAATGTCATAACAGAAGCAGTGTAATTAACCAGTGGCCATGAAGACATAGCACTGGGAAGAGTTTCACAAACAACATCTTAATCTATGAGGGAGACCAGGAATATGTAATGAGTTCCGAGGAGAAATCCATGGAAGGAGGAACAAACATCCCATCATCCAATTTTAATCAAGTAGAAAATTTCCCTGAACAAGCGACAGATGCCACCCACCTTTGGAAAGCGGTAATGTTGGGCAACAATCTCCACGTCCTTCAAAACAGACAGATGTGTGCCCTACCGAAAGCATCTGAAAAAAATCCCTAGTATGGACTGAATTTCAAAATATTATGTGAAAATTTATTTCAAGAAGAAAGAAATTACAATTTGTGAGGAATAAATAGAAGTCTTTTTCTTTAGAGAAGAATGTTCATCCTCAAAATCTTATATATATCCACCCCCAATATCTATAATGAATGAAAATATTGGAGGGGTAGAGAAAACAAAATCTTGGGTTGAATAAGGTAATATAAAAATTCAGGATGTACCAAGTGTTAAAAAATACATTGATGTATTTCTAGAGAAATTACCTAGACACCCCCATAGTGTGAGGTTAAGTTTACCAATGATTTAATTGCTGAAAAAAATACAATATCAAAGAATCCCCATAGAATAGCCACTATGGAATTATTGAAGCTAAAGAAATAAATATAGGAGTTGAGTAATAATGGATTTATTCACCCTAGTCTTTTTCCATAGGGATCCCATATTTTCTTTGTTAAAAATTAATAAAGATTCATGAGGTTGTGCATTGATTATAGATAAATATGCAATTACAATAATGAAAAAATATCCACTACCTCAAACTAATGATTTATTTCAACTTTAGGGATCACAATATTTTTAAAAGATTAAAATTTTATCAATATATCATTTTGTGGGTGAAAATAAGGAATACATTATGAAGATTTCTTTTCATATGTGGTATGGACATTATGTGTTTACTGTAATTCCTTTTGGATTGACTAATGAACTATAAATTTTTATAGATCTAATGAATAGAATATTCATGGAATATCTTGAATATTTTTTTGTGGTATTCATTGTTGATATTTTGGTATATTATAAAACCTATAAAGACCATGATAATCACTTGCGATTCATTTTTTAGATTCTCAAGACAAATTAGATTTATAGTAAATTTAGAATGTGTGAATTTTAAATTGTTCTTATTAAAAAAACATGACATGTGAATGATAATCCCAAATATTTTCTTGACGATGGGATAATAATAAATATATGTTTATGGGAGAATACTAGTGACTGTGAAGGTGGTTATTAATTTGATGGTTTATGTTATGTTGTAATTGTTGGATGATTTTCATTTAAGTAATATATTCACCAACATAAAATTTTACTCATAGACGAATGCATATTTCAAAAATGATTAAAGGTGACTAAGGTATTCACATATTTGGTATGTGAAAATAAGAGATACTTTATTTGGGGATATCTTATGTTATGTTTTGGAAATTTCGAGGTCTTACATCTAAATTTTTTGTCTTTGAATTTGGAAATACATATTTTGGATGAATATTAAGGTCAACTACATATGGAATGGCTTGTGATGAACTTTGGGTATTATTTTTAGAATAAAGATGTATTTATGAAATTGGATAACCAATTCTAACCATTTTGGTTTTAGTAAATGTTTAAAGGCTTAAGGAATAAGTCAAAGATATTATCATTCATAAATGTGCTTCAGGAATAAATATTTGACTTTAATATCCATCTTCAAATTTAATAAATGATGTGGAGATAGATCAAATCATAACTAAATGGTGACATTATGACATGGAAAGGAATTAAGTATGTTAATTTTCATAATTAATTTTAAGAATAATAAACAAACCTCAAATCTAATAAATGAATTTTGGAATAACAAAATCATACATTTACTTGTCTTTCTATGAAATCAATTGTCTTTTTACCAATAATAAATTTATGGTTTTTGATGGTAGAATTTCTAATGACCATGTTCTCCATAAATATTTATTAGAACCTAATAGTTATATTTTTCTTTCATGCCAAAGTTTTCACATCCAACTAATGTTCTCTTATAGGAAAACCATGTTTTTTTGTTGTCCTTATGATTTTCATTTCACTCTTATTAAGTGGTGTTTTATTAAACTTATTTTCGATGTGGGATTCCCCCAAAGAAGTTTTTAATAATCAACTAATGATTTTCAAAGTGTAATTTCAAATTTCAAGGACAAAATATATTGAAGGAGGGAAGAATATAACATCCTGTTATTTTAAATAAATTCAATTAATTCCATATCATACATTTTACAAAACAATGAGCTTGAATGAACCATGATTAAATATTAACATGAGCACGAAAATTTTAATATGACCGTCAAGAATAGTAATAAGACAATTTGGAATAGTAATGTGACTAATAGACTAAGAAAATCACAGATGAAATTATATATAAAATTTAAGTATCTGATAAATGATAATATGATTTAATTATATCAGGGAATATGGAAATTAATTTTTTAAAAATGATAAAATAAGTGTTGGTATTTTTTTGAAATGTGAATGTTTATTTACAATTTTATAATTAATATAGTAATTGAAAAAGAAAAATTATTTTAATTGAGTATATTCATAAATTAATATTTTTTCTTATTAGTATAATATAATTTTATGATACCTTAATTACCTTTTCAAATTGTAAAAAAATCAGTTGTAATTTTCAAATCTGTATTTTATTAAATAAGGTGTTGTTTTAATTAAAAACTAAATTTATGAATCTTAGAAAACTATTTTTATAAAATTTAGTCCGTTTTTTTATTTATACACATAAAAAAATAAATACGGTGATTGTTTGGGATTTTTTTAAAATAGTTTATTTTTTTTTGTTGAATAGTGAAATATGCCAATTTACGCGATTTAACATTCTAGCCACCTACCAGAATTTTTGATTCATGGTTGACTCTTGGATAATATAAGTGGACACTATCTTAAACTAAAAAAATTTAGTTACTGTATTTATTAATGGGAAGAATCCCTATTAATAGTGTTCGGCAAAAAAAAAATAAACAAATGAATAAAATAATCAAAAAACACCCCTCACCTCCCACTATAAATACCACCCTCACCACCACTTATCCTAACACATTATAAGTATTTGATCTTATTATGATTATAAAAAATAACTCAGCCAAACCTATTCCCCATGTTCTTTCCTTGTTGGTATCACTAAAATACCATTTCCATGTCCCTTTTGGAGGTTCTCAGGGAGACGACACACAAGATGTAAAACCATCTTTCTATATGTTTCGATTTCTTTTCCTTTTCTTATCCTTTCCTCACCTAACCCATCCAAAGTGACATGATAACTCTAGTTTCATATATATATACTGTAATTTTATTATTTTAATGGTATATCCACTATCAATTCTCTTCATTCCCTATTTTTTCCTAAAAATGAAAACATCATCTGAGAGGTGTCGATTCATCGCGTCCATGAATGAGGATTTTTTATTTTATAATAATAACATAATGGATGGTAATAATACAATTATAATAATTAATAAATATTTTAAAATTTATATTCAAATTTATTTAGTGGTCTATAGCTAGTATATATACATAATATTAATAAATATAACAAAACTAGTTTGTGATGATTTAAAATAAATAAATAATATAAACGGTTATCATTAAAGTTTTATCTAATGAATCATCCTCATAACTAAAAAAATTATATATAAGTCAATTTAAAATTCAACAATTTCATTAATAACACATAATATCAATAATGGATTACAATTCCCATTTTATATGATCTTTCATACATGTACACAAGTGAACCAATCACAAAAACCAAGGAAATGAAAACTCCCGAACAACGAATTGAATCCTACCACTCATCAAAAAGGCCATAACAGTACTGAAAAAAATTATAATAAAAAAATAAATGTATAAATGTTTATGAATTACGTAATTAATTAATATAATTTTATTATCTATGATAATAATTACATGTTCAAAACGCTTTTATTTATATGTTAATGGGTTCCTTAACTCAATTTTAATTTGTTGGGTTAAAATGCTATCCCCTGGTGTTGTTATGACAAGAATATGTGTTTAATTAACTCTAATAGTTTTATAATTTATTTAAAAATTTATTTTTTGGATTTAAAATTTTCACAAATAATTGTTTTATCAATTTATCTCACTACAATGATACAATCATTGTAAGGGTTATCTCATATCATTTTTATTTTTGTGAGAATTTCCTTACTCACCAAATGCTCCTTGTTTGTAGTGTGTGTATTTTTTTCTTTTAATTATAATATCATATATATAATTATTTTAGTGTAATTAAATATTTAATTTTTATGATAATTAATTTTATGGGTCAAACGTATTGATTGATTACAAAGTGGTAAGATATTTTCTCTGGACACCAATTTTCCTTTGTGTTTTCCATTATGACCCTTTAATACAATGTTATTATTAATTCATTATATGTAATCCTGATAAATTATTTGTATATGTTAAAAAAATATGTTACTACCTCAATTATTATTTTTTATGGGAAAATAGATGTTTTATAATGTTTCCTTTTCAATTATTCCTGATAAGCAAGTCTATTTGAATAGAACATCCCAATTTCTTATCCATTTTCAAGTACAAAACATAAACTATAATAAGAAACCAATATTTTTCCAAAATATAAATTTTTATCATAAAAAATTTCATTATTATTTTATGTTTTTATGGAAATAGATATGGTTTTGAATTCTTTAATGACTCTTTAATATTTTCCCTTAAACTGCACTAATATGGCTCATTTTAAAAGTTTCTTAAATACTCTTTTTACATGTAATGACTTATGTTTAACATAATTTATCATTATATATTCATGTTTCCTATTTTTAATCCTTATTTTCATCAATGTTATAATTTTACAGGTTGTTTTCCATTCTTAGATATGGTGTTTACCGTATATACAACTTACTGTCACCGAAAAGCGACGTGATTCATTATATATGTTCAAAATATGAGGGAGGTTACCAAAATTTATTTAATGACTAAATATGATATTTATCTAATTAATATTATTCTGGAGATTTTGGATCTATATACTATGCAAGATAACTGGGAATTTCAAGACAAAAAAAGCATTCAAAACAAGTCCATTAGCACTAGAAACAGTGAAATGAATAAAATATTATTAATAAATGAGTATTAAGATGTTATAATGGGATCATATATGATATAATTAATGTTATTAGTTTTCTATTATAAGTTAATAATATATTTAAAATCATTATACAAGTTTTTAGGCAGGTATGGAGGAAATCAGACCCAGGGTAAGGGTTTAATTCACAATCTCATCATTAATCAATATTGTTTATGTTTAAGTACTTATAGGGGGAATATTTACATTAAATTTAAGTGTTTTATAAAAATCTTTTAATTTTTTCACAATTCTCAAATGATTTTTTAATTTCATTTTAAACTATTTTTTAATATTTTTAAACATTCCTTAAAAGTTTTATGTTTTCGTTTTCTAAAAATCTTCTTTGAGACTTTTCCCAGAATCATTTGAGAGGAATTTTTTTTACTTATATGATGTGAGAGGATTTTACTACTTTCTTAACACCATAATTATTTATAAATTACTTTTAAAATTTTATTAATTATTTTCCAGGAATTATTTATTTTATAATTGCGTAATATTTTAAGAATAGGTGGTTTTCAAAGTTAAAAGGGTATTTTCTTCAATATTTTCAATGATTTTTTTATAATATTTTTATCCATGTCAAAATACTTTTTTGAATATTATTATTAATTGATATTTATATCTTATGATACTATCTACCATATTTTATTAAATGATTTATGATAAATTTTTACTACATATATACTATTTTGATACCATTCAAGTTTTAGGGTTAAAGTATTCACATTTAGCATACTAGTATTTCAATACAAATTTTTATGTTGGTTATATTTCACCCCATCCATATTAGGAATTCATTTTACTTATAATTTTATGGGAGGGGCCCAATATATCCCAACAATTCATTCGTCTATCTCATGAGAAAAACCAAATCATTATTTTGCTGAGGCCTTACAAACTTATTTTCTGATATTTGGGCTGAGACATCAATAATATGTTTCAGATATACATAATTGGTCATTACATATTTATCATATTAGTTATTGATATTTAATTTGATTATTATACCAGTATAATATCCATGCTTAAGTATCATTGTCATGTGAGTATTTATATGGAATTATTTGATCATATTTTATTCCTTCCATGTTATGATCAAGTTATTGATTAAATGGAATGTGTTTCAGTTAATTACCTTAACATAGTCATTTATTATTATTCATGACTTCTTCTTCCTTATGTATATCCTTACTAAGAATCTTATCTCACTCATTTTTTATGTTTCAATTTTCCTCAGGATACGAGGATGTTTTCTGTGGTTGATATGGAGGGGGAATAATGGCATTCTCAAAGAAATTATGTGTTTATTTTATGTTTAAAATTTTATAGGAATTTAAAGAAGGTTTATAGTTTACCAAGAATAATAAACTATTTAGTAATTTTGTATTTTTTTCATTTTATCTTATGATAATGTAATAAAGGCACAAAATCTAAGCAACTGAGTATTTAAATAAATGATGGTAATAATAAAATATTATTCATATATGGGTAGTAAGATGTTTTAAGATGATCATTTATGATATTATAAATATGAATATGATTCTGTGAAAAGTTAATAAAATTACAAAAAAAATACACAATAGCTTAAAGTGTGTTCAACTAATGTTAGTCGTGATATAGGGTACTTCATCTAAATTTACTTTCTTTAAGGCTTATTTTGATGTTATGAAACTAAATTATATTATATTATGTATATAATTAAATTTTATATTTAGTATAATTAATCCTTATTACTTCATGTAATATTATTTTTCAATTAAATTTCTTTCATTCATGGAAATCTTACTTAAATGTTACTAGGTGGTAAGTGTTTCATAAAACAATTTTTTTCATTGGTTTATATTACTCATTCATTGTCTTTGGTATTATAATATTATGTGTGTAATCAATTTTGATTATTTTATTTCTTTTAAAGTTTTTATTTGTATTTATATTTGATTATAAAATTAATTCATTTACTAATTATCACTTCAATGGTAAGATATTTTTAAGGGAATTTCATCTCAATTTCTACTCTATTGGTACATTTTTGTTATTGTAAACCTTTTGAAATTTATTTGGTTAATCTAATCAAAATTTTATGTATTTAACATGGGTACCTATTTATTAATTATGATTAGTTTTTCAATCCAAATTTTTTTTTCCAGGGGTTACGATTCAAAATCTTTAAAAATGGTAAGGGTTTATTAATTAATATAATTTAAGTGGGATTATTTATGCTATAATTTCCATTGAATAAATTATTTGATAATTATATAATAAAACATTTTTATTTGTTTATCCTTTCTTTATCCTTAAAGGTTTCAAGAAATACTAAAATTTTCCTCTATTATTTCTTAATTTTTTTTGAGAAAATATTTTCAATAAAAGATAACTTTATTTCCCTTTTCAAACAAAAATTATTTTTCTTCCATATCCATATCTTCTTTAAAATTTTATGAATAATATTTCTAATATTATATAATTATTTTTAATTCATTTTTACCCGTGTTTAACTTTTTACGAGTGATTTAAAATTAATATTCTCGTTTTTCCTAAACATTTTAATTTTTTCATTTTTACAAAAAATGTAAAAGATATATTTGTTTTACCAAACTAAATATGAATAAAAATTCCCAATTTCCTGACCACTCATTGAATTTATGATTTCTTTACATATTTACAAGGTTTTTTTAAAGAAATTTGTTTTCTAATATTTTAGATATTTTTATTTTTTGAAGGTGATTTTCAAAGTGAAAAGGGTATTTTCTTCAAGAATTGTTTAAATGATATTTTTGTATTATTTATATTAATCAATTATAATAATCATTTATTATACTTATAATCCAATGGGGATATGTTTCAATGATTCCATCATTATTATTTTAATAGATGGTTTATGATTAGTTTGTCCAGGGAAAGTATTGATATTCACTTTCTTGATTAATTTTATTGTAATCAACATTATCTTGAGACACTCACTCTGTTATGATCATTTACATTAAATCTACCTTAAATATCTATATATATTTTTTCATTCATATGATTATTTACTTAAATTGTAACAATTGTACATTTGGTTTTTTACATTGTATTTTTTTAACTGACTAAGGAATTATTAAGAATCCATATTTCAATACTCAATAGAGACATTTGTGGATAAGATACATATTCATGAATTAAAATGATTATTTAAAGTAAAAGGAATGAATTTTATGCGTAATTAAAGGTGGGATTCCAAATTATATAGCCCCTAAAAGAATTTAAATTTCTCATTAGATAAATTAGGTAACTGGAATTAAATGTTATTTTTGTGTATACCTACATAGAAATTAAACTATAATAGAGAATGGTCTATATGGTATAGATATCCTGATGTCTAAGATCCTAATATCCAATAATAACAATTTCCATACCAAATAATTAAATTATTATTATTCATGAGATTATTGCATTGATATTATATATGCATTCACTTCCCGATCACGTTATTGATTAAATGGTATGTTTTTCAGTTTTTTACAATGTCATATAGATTATTCTTTATTGATTCATGATTGATTTGGTTGTACATTACCATTATTTATTATGTGAGATCACTCTTATATTCATTTCCCTAGTTAATGAAGAAGTATTCTTGAAATTATTTTAAGGATATGAAAAATTTGCCTTCACAATGATTTTTATTTAATATTATCAAATATAACGTGGTACTCCTGTATGTATCTAGTTTACCAAGTCTACTAAACTTGTTAGTGGAAAATATAGCCATACTAATGTACCAATAAATATTTTTCAGTTAAAAAAATTGTATAAATAACTCTATACCAATGGTTTATTGAAATCATTGGTGTAAGATGTTTTAATGAAGGATATATGATCAGTTTCAAAAAAAAATTGGTATAGAACATTTTAATGAAAGGATATTCCAACAGTATCAATAATCCATTATTATAGAGTGTAAACATTAATGGTATACCAATGGTTTTAACAAATATTTGGTATAAAACACTACAAAAATACCTACTCATAATTTCCACCTCCTCAGATATGACCCATGCCCAGTTCCAACCCTATGAGAACCATCCATTTTCTTCCTTAGTTGAAGAGATCTATCATCGATTTTTTTGTTCATTAATTTGTTTCAATGTTAAATTAGTGATTTAAAAATTCATCATATATAATTACAAGAATCATATTATTTTTTAGGTATAAAATGATAACCTATATTTTTTGTGAGAGTATTCTTACAGATTCCTTGAGCAAGGGTTAATATTGGTACTCATGGATTGAAGTAAATAATTTTTTATTCAATGTTTTTGGTCTTGGTATCAATACTTTTTTTAGATTTTTCCTGGATATATATAACTATTTTTGGAATTTGAATGATTATTTGTTTTTTTTTCTATGGAAGTGGTTTGACATGGTTAATGTAAGAGTGATATAGGGTTGGGTGGATTTGTCTTTTTTTTTCAGGTCTCTCTTTCTCTATGGGGTGATCTATGTTTTTGGTATGGTTATAATTTTTGGTTGACAACTACTCTGATTTTGGCGATTTTTAGATTCTTGTGTTCTGTTGAAACAAGGGTTTTCCATATATATATTGAAGTAGAGTTTCTTAATTTTATTCTTGTTCACCCCCTTTTTTTTAATTTTTTATATACACTAATGCTATCATTATAATTTTAGGTTTTCACTAGATGATTTTCTTAGCTCAATACATATAGGGAAATTATTTGGTGGTGGATTTCTAACTATAATTACAAGTCTTGTGTTTTTGATATGTTGAGCCCCATTTGACCCTCTTTGGGTAGTTATTTCACTCATCATTTTTTATTATCATATTTTAATCGACAAGTAAAATGTGATAAAATAAATCCTTAAAATCATAAAAAAAATTCTGCTTGAGTAATAAATTGAATTGTTGTCTAATATTGCACTATTGATTTGAACTACAATAATTTCATGTGAAAATGTACAATTGAGTTGGAATTTTCAAATTAATAAAATTGTTATCAATAGTTAGTCTTATCTTTTTTAAAATAAATTTTCTAGTTAGTGATTAATTTGAGTACTCTTTATGGGGATCACTAACTATTTATAAAAGTTATAGTTATCCAAAAATATAAACTTATGCCAAGAAAAATATTTAAGATACCCATTGGTGTAATGGAAGTAAATATAATGCTTATATATATATAGAATTTTTTATATATATAGTTTTTTTATTTTATACTATAATTCTCAGATAGACTAGTGTGTTAGTTATGATTTCATATAAAGTGAAAAATTCTTATTTTGTCAAATATAATTTCGATTTAACTTTAATATTTTTAAATTTATTTAACAACATGGCATATAAATTTTTTTATTGAATGTATATAAGTTTTATATATGAAACTGATCAAATATAAGGAGGATTTAAAAACAATTTGGATATTCTTTTAGATTTTTCAATTTATAATTATATATATAGAGTTATTATATAATTATCATTTTTAATTATGTGGGAAGAACATGATTAAGTCATGAAGAATTTTTCTACCATATAAATAAGTAGTTTTAAAAAAACTACTATGTATAGTATTAAAATTAGAATAAAAAATAATCAAAAAAATTTAATTATCTGAAAGAGATAACTAGATTATAGAATTTTTTAGATGAACAAATTATTTTTGTTCTTCATCATGGGAAGGAATGGATTCAAACCAAATAATAATTCTATATGAGCACACATGATGCATGTAATGAAAATTATTATGTTGATAAGGTGAAAAAATTGAACAATGCTTATAATATTCCTGTGTATCAACAATGTGGTAAAATAAAAATTATATAATTTTTAATCCATATTTTTCATGAAAAACCAATGTATGGAATTTTTAATACTTACAACAACAATATTCTTACCTTTTTTAGGGTATTACTTTAAAATGATGGATATATTACATTAATGAATCATATTTAATGGAAGTTAGTTGAGTAAGATGTATTTTTTAAAAACAAAATTCTTGATTTCTTAAAAGATTACATCTTATTCTACGAGGAAAGTACTGAATCGAATGATTGTATAAAATGTGTTACATCCTAATAAAAGTAAAATGATTATGTAACACCATATTGTATGCCAAAAAATGTAATGTGTAACCTTAAATTGATTCATAGACTCCAAACTATTTTCATGTCTGATGAAATAACAATAAATATGTGATGGAAAGATATTGAGAGAAATAAAGATTTAGATGAGTTCTTTTATCCTATAGATGCAATAGCAGGGAATAAATTTGATGATTGATATCTTAATTTTGTAGATAATGTACATAATTTTATGTTGGGTTTATCATGTGATGGTTTTAATCTATTTGGTATGATTCTTACTTCACACAACACAAGGTCTGTTTTCCTACACATTTATAACATTCCTCCATGGATGTGTAAGAAGGAGCCTTTTAATTTCCTATTTATACTCATATTTGGTCCTTCTGATCCTAGAAATTATATATATGTATACATACATCATTTAATAAAAGAGTTTATGAATAATTGGAATGTGAGTGTTCACACATACAATTCTTATTCGAAAGTCGTATTTCAGATGCATGTTGTGCTTTGGTTGATGATAAATAATTTTCCTTCTTATATAATAATTTGTATCTTGAGCATGAAAATAAAATATCATGTCATATTTTTATGAATAATACATGATCAAGAACACCTAAATATCACCATATTTTTTGTTTTAAGAGACATATATTCTTTCAAATAGATCATTCTTATAATAATAATCATGGAATGGTTGAAAATACCATAGAGTTCTGAAATCTACCTCAATCTATGTCTAGAACTGATGTGATTAATTAATTAAAATATGTCATTATTTAATTTGGGTTGGGTTAACTGAAATATAGAAAGAGGAATAATGTTTCAACTAGATCTAATTAAAATTGTAAGAAGAAAATTGTTTTTGCTGATTTGACTTAATGGTCAACCAATTTGCTACATCGTATCATATACTTAATTCACATTGGGAAAAAAATATGTCAAATGAATTTTCAATTATTATAAATATTAATGAAAATAAAAAATATGACTTAATATATTGGAGAGACTTAGTGGATTGGTGTATGAGGCTATAATTTTATCCTGTGTGTGTCTCTAAAAATATATAAAAATATCTATGTGCTTCTTATCTGATGATACCGATAGAAAAAAAGAATTTTTTAAAAGTAAAAGAAACATTCAAAGTTCCTGATGGATATTCATGAAACATATCAAAATGGGCCAAGAGAAGACAGTTGAATTTGAAATATTTTAAGACTCATGATTATTACATTCTTCTACATGAGTTGATTTCAATAGAAATCCTTCATCTATTGTCTAATAATGTAATGGTAGAATTTATTTGGATTTTAAATTTTTACATTGACCCTTAAACTAAAAATTTGTCCATGTATTTCTTCTAAAGAATTATAGAAGTTTCACCATTATTTTTTTAGGAGTTAGAAAAAAATGTTTTCTCCATAATTTTTCACAAGCATGCTACATCTGACTATCCATATTCTAACTAAAATACTTCTTGGATGACCTGTTTCTTTTTATTTTATGTATCCAACTGATGAAAATATTTACAAATATATGTGTTATATCCATAGTAATAATAATATTGATGGTTCAATAGTGAAAGGATTGATGGATAAATAATTTGGGGATTTCTATTAAATGTATTAGTATAATGTAACCACGAGAGGGAATATGCCATTGAGAAATGAGGAAGTGCTTCATGGGAAAAGTAAACCCTATAACACCCCAATATTTTACGGTATGCATCTTATTAAATAAATTCAATTTATATGACAACTTACACTGCATGCAACGACAAGTTTAAACAAACCGTGATATACTATTAAATATTAACATGACTGTTGGAATAGTAATGAAACTGTTATGAATAATAAACTGGCTATTAGAATAATAACATCACCTATGAATGTATAAATAAAATTAAGATATATAGTAGTTGAAAATATGATATATTTATATCATGGAATATATAAATAAATGTTCTTAAAAAGATAAATTAAGTGTTGGTATTTTGGTAAAATGTAAATGAATATTTACAATTTTAAAATTTATATATTGATTTAAAAAAAATTATTCATAAAATATATTCATAAATTAATATTTTGTTTTCTTATAATTATAATAAAATTTTATGTGACCATAATTAATTTTTCAATGTTCTATAAAAATGTAATAATTTTAAAATCACAATTTTTTAAATAAATGTTGTTATTTAATTGAAATTAAATTTATAATATTTAGAATTTTTTATATAAAATGGCGTCAATTTTTAAAATGTATGCATCAAAAAATTGTTAGGGTGTTTTTTCATTTTTTTCTGAAATCGTTGAATTTTTTGTGAATAGTGAATTATGAAAATTTAGGTTATTTAACATTTTAAGCCAAATATTTGAATTTTTGAGGCATTGATGATGTAATAAACCATTATTTTCAATTGACATGAACTATTTTCAATAATTAGTCATAATAATCAACACTATTGATATTTTTGATCCAAAATAATAAATAAATGAATAAAATAATAAAAAGACATCCCTCTCCACCAATTATAAATACCATCCATCACCACACATTCTAATTACATCTTCTAAGACATTAATCCTATAAAAATTATAAAATATACCTTCCCAAGCAAGTTCCACATGTCCCATAGCAACTGGTCTTACCAAAATACCAAATTCAAGTGTCTTAACAAGTTTCCCTAAGAGATGGTATTCGAGACCTAAAATCCTCTTTCATTCTCTTTTAATTTAATTTCTTTTATTATACTATCCTCCCATAAAATATTCAAAGTGTAATTGCAACTCAAATATTATATATTTAATTTATTTTTAATATATTAATATAATATCCATAATTTAATATCTTCTCCTCTCCTTTTAATTATTATAATGAAAACTGTGTCTGTGTGGTGTCGATTCACCGCCTTTTTGGACGACGAGTTTTCCTTTTTCATTACCACCTTTAATAAAGGTAATAAAATAGTTTTTATGGTTAAAACATGTTATAATATGTTTAATAAAACTTATTTAATGTTATTTAAATATTATATAAACATAATATTAAATAAGACATTACTAGTTTATGATTGTCTTAAAAACTTCTAAAATAAACTAATCATGTTTATTAATGTTTTATCTAAGGAATTTCCCTCACATAAAAAAATAAAATGATAAAAAAGAACATTAAAAATATTTGAATTATATTAATACCATTTAATTACACTTTTTAGAAATATTTCAATTGAAGAATCAACTTCCATAATTATGCAAAAGTGAACCGATCATGAAACCGTGAAACAAATGCGCCCAAAATAATGAAATTAACCCTTAAAACTCCAAGAAATGGACACAAATTAAGTTAATAAAATTATAATAAATAAATTATATGTTTAATAGGTTATTAATTAAGTAATTTATGAATCTAATTTTATTATCCAGGTTATTATGTACAATTCCAGAATACTTTCATACATAATGTAAGGGGTTTCTCATCTCACTTGTATTTATCTGATATATGCCTTATTTGGCATTAATTTATTGTGTTTGGTGTATGTATAATGTAATTTTATATATCATATCATGAAGCTATTTATATTCAATACATTAAAATTCTCATTTGATTTTTATTAATTTTATGGTGAATACAATTAGATTGATTACATGTGGTAAGGGTTTTACGTCTCATGTTATTTTCTATGGGACGTAGACATATTCATCAATTTTTACATTTGGGTAATTCCATTTTCTTTATTATCATCATTATTTGATTATTTCATTATATATCCATATTTATTATATCATTAATATTATTTTCTCTAGATTCATATACAAAATTTTCATACGATGTTTACATGGAAGGTTATTTGATTAACTAGGGAAATAATTTTAAATACATAGGTTTTACCCTATAGTGATATTTTTTGATAAGAAATATTGATTGATGAATTAAATTGAACATTAAGATATTTTATAAATTATTTGGACATGTAAATATGGGTGTGACCCAGTTGTAGATAGGCCTCTGATGCACCGACAGTCTCATGAGATTAAAACATTGGCCAAATTAAGTGGGTTTTTACCCATAATTATTAAAACATATTGTGAAATTTATTAATGGTAAAGGTACCATGATTCTAAAGATCATGGAATCAAAATTAATAATAATTTCCCTAATTAAGATTTTAGTAATTGTAATCCTCGTGATTTTCACTATGATATGTATTCAGATTTTGTTCGATTTACTGATTAAATGAAATTTGTTTCTAGTATTTTACTTTTCCATAATGATTACACCATATCTCCTCATGACTGAAAAGTTTCTAATTAAATAGATTATAATTAAGTAATATATATATACTCCATTCCATATTGATTTATGTTTTATTTTTCATTGATTCATGAATGATTTCGTTGTATTTAACACTTACTTAGCATATGAGCTCACCCTTTTATTTGTTCTCCCTTCCTCAGTTTTTGAATATGAAATGATTGAATGAGTTCATGGATGATATTAATTTCCTTTTAATGTTTTATATTTCATTACCAATATAATAATTGTACTAGTTATGTATCTAGTTATACACAAATAATAAAATGATTGGAATTCTGGGATTATAATCTTATGTATATGGAAATATAATAATGTAGGGATCTTAATTAAGGGTATTGGGTCCTGGGTCTTTATAGTTAGAATCAGATCATGTTTATTAGAAACCTTGTGAAGTAGATTTCAAAATAAACATAAAAAACGTAAAAATAAAATAATTCCTTATAGTATTTTAAAACATTTACCATTATAATAATTTTTATTTTGTGGATCAATTATCATGATGATTATGGTTTAATTAAATGTGTTCCATTACAGAGTGATGGATTCTAGTGAAAGGAAAGGAATCAATACCTGTAGAGACTGTAGGGATTCCCCCAATGAGTAAATCTATATAGTTAGTATTGGGGTTGAGAAGATCATGACCATATTTGGATAGATTACTCAAGTTAGGGTGAATAAACATACTACACCTATGTTGGATTGTTTCATGTAGAAAATACCCCATAATTCAGTGGGACTACTAATATAGTGGTAGCTATGCAATGGATCAAGTCCTATGAAACCAAATTTTCGGCATTAGGATGCGATGAAAGGAAAACCGTTGTACTATAAGTACATTTCCTCATTGGAGATACTGATAATTGGTGGTCATTGATCCATAATACTTAGGAGGGAGATTAAATAGAAGAAATGGAATAAAGAACTTTTAATGAAACATTATTTTGAAAAATATTTCTCTCAATAGAAACAGATTGAAATGAAGATAAAACTCTTGAGATTAAATTGAAAAGATGAAGAGAGTTTTGAAGAGTATTATATATCATCTTGAGACTCGCCATGTATGTTATACATTATATACGTGATTCAAAAAAATAATGATCATTTATTGGAAGGACTTAATCTATGTCTTTGAAGGGAACTGACTTTTCAAACATTTTCATCATATGATGAAATCATACCATCTTACCTAAAAACAAAAAAGTAATTATCTATAAATTGTATATTCAAAGGAAATAAAGAGAATAATAGGTTGTATGAGAACTATGAGAAAGGTAAATCTCCAAATAAAAACAACGGAATGAAGTATTTTCAATCTTTTCAAAATTTTGGGAAGAAACATTAGAAAAATGTCTGATGGGTATATGAGTGTGTTAAAAGGGTGGAGACAAGGTTAATTTATCTTATAATTGGAAGGGGAAAAAATAATGATATTCAGTGCTTCAACTGTAATGAAATGAGGAATCATTTAAACTAATGTACCATGTTCCATGGGAATCTATCATATAAAATTCCAGGGGAGATGCCTAAGGTTATGCAATCACTACAACTAAGGTATAAGAAACCAACGATGCGGTACTGGGTACATTAATACTATATTCAAATTTATCCAATGACTTATTTGATTCTGGATCCTCACATTCTTTTATAACTACATATTTTCGCATGAAAATTAGATATTTACCTTTTGATTTAATAAGGTATTTTAGTGACAATCCTAAGGGAGGTCTCATTGAAATAAATATGTGTAGGAAAATCCCCATTATGGAAAATAAACATTATTTTTTTCCAAACTTAGTATCATATCTATGTTTGACTTTGATATAATATTTTTGATGCTGAATTTCAAATAATTCTAGGATTGGGATGATAAAAGAACACCAAAGGATTTTGGAGGGTGATTATAAAAACTCTGATTTTTTTATTACACACTTAAACCCAATTTATTACATAATATATTCACTTGATACAACATAGGAGATCAAGATATCTAGTGTCTATGGGTATTAGGAACATTATAAAACAACTTAGAACATAGAAAACACAACATATTCATTGAAAACATCCTTTACATAACCACTACATTCCCTCATACTTAGCATTTCATGGGATAACCTGAGGACATGCATAAAAAAATTGTTCTATAAAGCCCATTAAGGGAATAAAAATGGAATACATGATGAATAAAATACATGTTAGACAATAGACATATCAATGGAGCACAAGAGAAACATTAACATAAAGTCATGATAAAGCATGATAATCATAACATGGAAATGTGGCAACAACACTTAACATTGAATTAGCATGTGCCAAAGCTCATTGCACGTGGAGCACGAGTAAACCCTCATTGCACATGAAGCATGTGTAAACCATCATTTCACATGAATTTGCATGAGTCAACACCAATTTCACATGACATATCAGGATAGTATACTTTACCAAATGCATTGGAGTGCTATCAGAATGCAACCTTATTAAACATGTTATTTCAGGCATAATTGTGCCACATGGATCATATAACAAGGAATCAATAATAATAATTTATTCCAAGACAAAGGGATGTGGAATATACACATGAATCTTTATAATAATTATGTAAATTTTCATAAATATGAATACCTTTTATAGAGAAATGAGAATGGTATTCACAATACAATTACATTGTCATGGAAAATCGTAGTGCAATTTCTGCAGCATAACGACGTGAAATAAGAACACATAAAAAATGGTTGATAAGAGATAAATGGGTGTCTAAACCAATTTAAATTAAATTTAAATTAAGGGGGTTATGTAGATACATTTACTAACAAAAATAATTGAAATTAGATTCATAATTCAAAATAATTACTTGGATGTAAAAGAGGAGAGGGAAATCCCTCACGGAATTCTGGCATGGTAACGGTTGTAAATGGGGGGAATTAATGAGAGATAAATGGGTAACCCATAATACAAAAATAAATTGGGAAGAATGGGGGAGGTGAAAAATCATACCCCAACATTGGTAATTGAAAACAAAAGGGCATAACAACTTAAATAAAATTGGAAAAAAAATGAGAAAGGAAGAAATCCCTTACTTGGAAGTGTGATCCCAAAGGATTGGAAGAGGCTTGAGAGAGGCTTATTGGGAGCTTGGGGAACCATTTTAGGATTATATAGAGATGAGGGCATGGTTTGGTGGAACTCTAATGTCTCTGAGTGAAGAGGAAGCCGGAGCTTGGGTGGGTTTATATAAGAAATGAGAGGGAATTCTTAATTATTTAGGTTTGGGACACCTCACATTAAACAAATCAATACCTCAAAACAACCCATGGTTTTTGCGCATGGTTTTTTCAAAAGGTCAGTGGAAAACAATATTTAAAAGTAAAATGGACTAAATTCTTAAAATAATAGGGTTTCTTATGTGGAGGTGAGTCACACTCTCATGGGAAACAATTTAAACAGACAAAATGTTTTATAAGTCTTAAAGTGTCCAAAAAATCATTTCAAAATAAATCAAACAAATATAAAATCACATTATTTTAATTCTAAAACATATATTGGCAGAAAATAATTTTTATGGTATTTTATTACCACACTATTGGGTCATTATAATGTGAAAAAACAAATTATATATTTAAATGGTATTTAATTCTTACCCAAAAATTCGACTATCTTAGAAAATTATGAAAAATTCACCATTGGATAATTTTGACATCCTAATTCCAGAAATAATATTCATTTTATATAAAAACTTTTATAAATATGTGAATTTTTACTTTTAAAATAAAAACCGACATTTACCGAAATTCATGGGTTTTGACAAAAACAATTTTTAAACCATAATTAAAATTACAATTGCATTAATAAAATTATATGATCATTTATATTTAATAAAAACTACATTAATAATATTATTTAATTCAAAAATACATTAATTCATAAAAATAGAATTCTGAGTTTATTATTAGCTAAAAATACTATTGGTGGTTTAAAAACTATTTACAAAGTAACAATAATAAAATGAATGCACATTATTTATGCATAAAATAATGTACATTTTTATAGTTCTAGGGTCTTGTTACATAAACCCTTATAACACCTGCATAATACTGAAGGGTAAGGTGTGCGATCATTATAGGCTCATGGGGTGGCTCGAATAACATTACTTGAGTGGTAAAGTCTATTAACATCCATTTCACCCGTAGTCGGTTCTGCTCAAGGTTAACATGTTCATGCTTGGATTGGGAATGGTCAAGAGAGAAGCCCAATGATGGAACCTCATTTCTGAGCTCTAAAAAATGGGCTTCGTTCCGAGAAAGTCTATTGAATGAGGCCATCACTTCCTTTGTCTGAGTAAATTAGATTTGTTAAAGCCCTATATTTATACTAATCATGTGATCACTGTTCAACAACTATATTAGAAACTATCACAATTCATAACGGTATTTTAAAATCTATAAACATAAAATCAATTAGTTTCACATTTTATATAACTATAAAAATACACTTAATTAGATCAAGAGGAATTTTCATTAATGAAAGTTTGGGTCATTACAATCTTCCCCCCTTAAGAAATTTCACCCTCGAAATTTTATTTTACCACACTAAAAGAGATGTGGGTAGCTTTGCTTAATAAATTCCTATGATTCCCAGGTCACTTATTCAAAATTTTGGGTTCACCAATCCACCTTGATGAGGGGCATTGTCTTATTTCATAGAACTTTTTCTCTATGATCCAATATCTTCACTAGTTGATCCTCATAAGAAATATCATCCTCTAGCTGTACTACCTCTGAATAGAGTACATGATGACACACCAGGAACTTTGATGTATATTCAGTAATATCCTTCATCATATTATCCCACCAATAATTCTCTCAGAGATCTCGATACATCTTTCTGTTTCGTGGGTGAACAGAGAAATTTGAATTATGCACATCATCAAAAAGTTCCTTCTTCAGCTCCAGACTTAATGGAACATATAGTATTTTCTAAAATCTCACAATTCCTACTTCATTAACATTAAACTCCAAGTATTTCCCTTTTCTGATAGCTTCCACTCTCTTCTGAATTCCCCCTTCATCCTTTTGAGCATCCTTTTACCTTTCCAAAAGAGACGGTTGTGAAATCATTTGTGAAAGGATTAATGATTTTCCCTTCTTTATGATTCCCATGTCTATCTTCATCAAATATAAGAAGACTGGGTTCTTCTAAATTCTCATCATTGATAGAATTGCTGGGTCCTTTCAACATAGATAATTTTCCACCTTGTTAGCTTTCTCGGGGTGGAAATGGATTGAACAATCATAGTATTTGATTAGCTCTAACCATATTCTTTTGGCACATGTTAAACTCTTTATTTGTGAATACATAATTAAGGCTTTTTTGGTCCGTATATATTTCACACTTCTCCCCAAAAGAGATAATGATGAAAAATTTTTAAATCGAAGATCACCATAGCCAACTCCAAATCATGTGTTGGAAAATTCTGCTCATGAACATTCAATTGCCTTGAATCATTGGCAATGAACTTTTCATTTTTCATCAACACGCAGCCCATGCTCTTCTTTGAGGCATCACTTAATACCACAAAAAGTTTTCCACTTGTGGGTAAAGTGAGCACATGCGCAGTGATAAACCTACTTTTTAGCTCCTTGAATATTTCTTCGCTTTAAACACTCCAAGAAAACTATACTCTCTTCTGAGTTAGCTTGGTAAGAGGGTTGGAAAATCGTGAGAAATTTCTCAAAAATTGTCGATAATATCAAACCAACCCAAAGAAGCTACTGATATCTATTAGCGATGTTGGCCTTGGACATCCCTCAATTGAATCTTTTTTAAAGAGATCCATAGACATCCCATTGATTGTGATGACAGAGCCCAAAAATGATACCTCATTCAACCAGTACTCACACTTGTTGTACTTTGCATAGAGATTATCCTCCCACAATGTCTCTAGTACAGTTCTTAGATTCTCCTCATGATCCTCCTTGGTTTTTGAGTATATCAAAATATCATCTATAAAGACTACCCCAAATTTGTCTAGGTAATACGTAAAGACTCTATTCATCAAGTCCATGAAGATTTATGGAGAATTAGTGAGTTCGAAAGGAATTACTTTGAATTTATAGTGCCCGTATCTTGTACAAAAAGTAGTCTTGGGGATATCTTCCTTCTTCACCCTTACATGATAATATCCTGTCCGAAAATCCACCTTGGAGAAGTATTGTGCTCCATGCAGCTGATTGAACAATTCATCAATTTATGGGAGAGGATACTTGTTATTTATTGTGATTTTGTTAAGCTCATGATAATCAATGAAAAGGCACATTGACCCATCCTTCTTCTTGATGAATAGGACTGGTGAACCCCATGGTGAAGCACATGGGCATATAAACCCTTTATCTAGATTCTCCTGTAGTTATTTCTTCAGCTCCTCTTGATCCATAACAACCATTCTATATGGAGTTTTGGATATTGGAAATGTCCTAGGTATAATATCAATTGAGAATTCAACATCTCTTCTTAGAGGAAGGCCAGTCGATTCCTCAGTAAACACTTCAGAAAATTCCCTCACAATAGGCATGTCTTCAAGGATGGTTTCCTCCTTAGACTCAATCATCTGAGCCAAATAAGAATTCTCGTAGGGCAGTAATATCCACGCTTAAGATAATGGATCTATAGAAGATTCATCTCCCTTATTTCACTTTTATAGAATCAGGGGTCGATTCTCCTCATGGAGAGTGATTTCCCTCTCACAGTAAATTATGTTGGATCTATAGAAGGAAATCCAATCCATGCCAAAAATTGCATCAAATTACACCAAAGAGAGTATGAATAGGTTCTTTGGGAAGTTCAATCAACATATTATGACAGAGGATGAGTTATATTAATTGGATGAAATGATTTCCACATTTTACTTACTCACCGAAATCTTTACCATCATGATTTGTGGTGGTGCTGGGATTTTTATACTAAACTATTGGGATATAATAGAATGCGTAGAAACTGAATCAAAATATATGTTCTCTATTTTTGAATAAATAACTAGTGTACCTATCACCACTTTGTTTTTGGGGTTCACTTCGGCAGTAGTGATGGAAAAATCTCTCCCTTGGTTCCTTGGATGTTGTTGGTTGCCTATGAAATTCCTTGGATTAGGGAAATGATTTGTAAGATGCCCTGGTTCTTTGCAGTTGTAACAACGAACTACACATTGAGGTTTAAACGAAGCATTCGTCTCCTCTTTTTCATCCATGTGCTTTTTTTCAGTAGTTAACAGCTAGGTGACCTTCTCTTCCACACCTATAGCATTTCCTCATCCCCTTTAGTCAATTTCCGGGGTGATTCTTTCTACACCTTTTTCAAGTGGGGTGTTGGATCTTCTTAGCACCATTGGATTTATCCATCGGACCACCAACATTGAAGTACACCTTATGCTTCTTATCCCCATGATACCCCTGAGATTCTCAGATCTCTATTTCAACGTTGAGGGAACATCAGACAATTTCCTCATAGATGTCAAAGTTAGAGATCGCCAGCACATTCCATAGGCTAGGTTTCATCCCACTAAAGAAGCATTCAACCATGCATTAGGGGGTAACAAAAAAGCCAGAGGCATATTGTGCAAGCCTTGTGATGTTTTCCTCATACGCTCTAACAGATTCATCGTCTTTTCTCTTGAGGTCAAGGAAGTCCCTTTCGATCTTATTTCGGAGGGTGCATGGAAGATATTTATCAAAAAACATCTTTCAAAAATCCGTCCATTCCAATGCCTCGATCTCTTCCTTAGGCTTCATATTTTTGATCAAAATCCACCATTGATTGGATTCAACTTCTATATGATAAGAATCCATAATAACCTTCTCTTGTTCGGAACATTGAAGGATAGATAAGATATTTTCAATGGAATTGATCCATTAAAAGTAGGAGGCCTTTGTCTCATAAAGCTCCCAATAGCGACTTGTTCTTTCTTGGGGGGGGGGGGTTGAACATTATTATTGACCCACTTTTCTATTAATATATTGAGTTAACTAAGAGAGAAGAATGAAAAAGTTCATGATTCTCGCTCTCATCAGATTGGGTTTCTCATTTGCACAATCATCACATAGATCTTCACATCGGTTGTTAGCCCGAGTCCTACTACAGGCCATTGGCTGGAATAAAAAAGAACGTTATGGGTAACACATAAAGGTTAATCCAAGGATAAAACTAATGACTTATAAATGACATTTATTTCCTTAACTTATGTATCCATAGGCTTCAATCTATGTTATCCATGATCTACTTTCTAACATATATTCTTTGGGTCATTTTTTTAATTCCCTTAATAAGGGTTCATACCAACCTTATGAATTTACCAAAGCATATCCCCTGGGAGTTTCGTAACCAAGAGTGCATCAAGGCCCATTTTTATGCACCGGTTCCCATTCATGTATAGATCAAAGAGGTGTTTTATGGTTTTACCCATAGGATATATCTGTGCCAGAGCTGCCTCTACCTGCTCGTATCCAGACATGGATGCATTTTCTTGATAAACCACATAATAAATACTCACCAATAATTAGGGATGGTTTTATTATACTTATTCTTGTATCTAAGTATTCAATAGGGTTTTCTAATCTTAATCTAAAAAATAACTAAACCTATCCTCTAATACCAACTATAACAACTCTACTTTTTATTACACACTTAAACCTGATTTATTACATAAAACATTCACTTGATACAACATTGAAGATCGATAGGTATAGTGTCTTGGGGGCTTAAGAACATTACATAATAGCTTAGAACATAAAACACACAAAATATTTATTTAAAACATCATTTACATGACCACTACATTCCCTCATACTTAGCATTGCATGGGATAACCTGAGGACATGCATATAAAAAGGGTGAGCTATAATGACCAGTAAGGGAATATAAATGGAATAACACGAGGAATACAATACATGTTAGACAATAGGCATATAAATGGATTACAATAGAAACATGAACATAAAGGCATGATAAATATGATAATCATAACATGGAAATGTGGCAACAACACTTAATATGGAATTAGCATGAGCCAATGATCATTGCACATGGAGGATGAGTAAACCCTCATTTCACATGAAGCATGAGTAAAACCTTGTTTCACTTGAGTTATCCTGAGTAAAAACCCATTTCTCATGATGTTTCATGATTCTATACTTTACGCAATGTATTGAAGCGCTATCAGGGGACACCCTTCTTAAACATTTTATTTCGTGTAGAAGTGTGCCACATGGATCCTATAACATGGAATCAATAATCATCATTTTTTCCATGAAAAATGGATGTGGAATAAATAAATCAAGCTTTATAATCAATAAGTATATTTTCATAATGGTGAATACTATTCATAGATAAATGGTCATGGCATTCTCCACACAATGACATTTTCTTGGAAAATCGTAGTGCAATTTAGGAAGCATAACAGCGTGAAATAAGAACTCATAAAAAATGGTTGATGAGAGAGAAATGGGTGTCTCATCATATTTACATGAAATTTATAGTAAGGGGGTCATATATATAAATTTCCCAACAATCTTAATGAAAATTAGATTCATAATTCCAAATAATTACTTAAATGTAACAGAGGAGACAGAAACCCCTCACAGAATTTCGGCATTGTGATGGGTGTATATGGGAGGTATTAATGAGAGATAAATGAGTATACCATAATAAAAACATAAATAGGTAAGAATGGGGGATGTTAGAAATCATACCCCAACATTTTTAATTGAAAACAAAAGGGCATAACAACTTAAAGAGAATTGGACAAAAATAAGAATGGAAGAAATCCCTTATGTGGAAGTGTGATCCCAAAGGCTTGGGATAGGCTTGAGAGAGGATTATTTGGAGCATGGGGCACCTTTGTAGGATTATAGAGAGATTAGGAATGGATTTGGTAGAACTCCAAATGATTATAGTGAAGAGGAAGTGGGAGGTTGGGTGGGTTTATATAGTAAAGGAGAGGGAATTCTTTATTATTTTGGTTTGGGACACCTCACATTAAACTAATCAATACCACAAACAAGCCCAAGGGTTTTCCCATGGATTTTTCAAAGGGGAGTGGAAAAAAATATTTTATAAGTACAATGGATGAATGTTTTAAAATAATAGGGTTTTTTATGTGGAGTTGAGTCACACTCTCAAGGAAAAAAATTTAGAAAGATAAAATGTTTTATAAGTCTTGGAGGTTCCGCAAAAGCTTTGTAAAATAAATCAAAAAAAATCTAAAATCACATTATTTTAATGCTAAAACATATATTGGCCGAAAATAATGTTTATAGTGTTTTATTACCTCACTATTGGGTCATTATGATGTCATTAAACACATTATATATTTAAACGGTGTTTAATTTTTACCCAAAAATTCGACTATCTCAGAAAATTATGAAAAACTCACCATTGGATAATTTGGATGTCCTGATTCCCAAAATAATATTCATTTAACCAAAATAATTTCATAAATATTTGAATTTTTTCTTTTAAAATAAAAACCGACATATACCTAATATTCATGTTTTTTGACAAAAACAGTTTTCAAACCATAATAAAAATTACAATTGCATTCATAAAATTATATAATCATTTATATTTAATAAAAAAAAATTAAATAATAATATTTTATTAAAATATTATTTAATTCAAAAATCCATTAATTCATTAAAATAGATTTCTTAGTTGAATATTAACTAAAATACTATTTGTGCTTTAAAAACTATTTAAAAAGTAACAATAATAAAATGATTGCACATTATTTACACAAAAAATAATATACATTGTCATAGTGCTAGGGTATTATTACATAACCCCTTATAACACCTGCATAAGACCATAGGGTAAAGTGTGCGATGGTGACAAACTCTTGGGGTGGCTTGGATAACATCGCTCGGGTGGTAATCTCTATTAACTTCCACTTCTCCCGTAGTCGGTTCCACTCAAGAGTAACATGTTCATGCTCAGATTGCGCTTGTTGAAGAGTGAATCCCAATGATGCCACCTCTTTTCCGAGCTCCAAAGAATGGGCTTCATATGGGGAAAGTCTACTGGATGAGGTCATTGCATCCTTTGTCTGAGGAAATTGGATTTTTTAAAGACCTATATTTATACTAATCATGTGATCACAGTTCAACGGCTATATTAGAAACGATCACAATTCATAACGGTATTTTAAAATCCAGAAACATAAAACCAATGGAGTTCAAATTTTATATAACCATAATAATACATTTAATTAGATCAAGAATAATTTTCATTCATTAAATTTTGGGTCGTTACAGTGATGAAAAGATTCTACAACTTGAGATTCACGTGTGCGCAAGAATTATGGGGTGTACACAAGAGTTCCTTTAGTGTGAAAACCGTTGAGTGCCCAATGTGACGTCAAAGGCTGGCTTCTGCAGCGACCCACTGTAATCTGCCAATAAAATGTCATGCAAGAGTCTGTGAGGTGCACAAAATTCCCTCCGGTGTACAAAAACATTCATTTCCAATGAATCCTTAAAGGGACCCTTTCATGGCCACCTTCTACAAAAATAGCCAAGGAAAGGGCAAGAAGGAAGAGAGTTCGGCATGCAAGTTTCCAACAGGAATTCAAATCCTTGTGCGCCCAATGCGATGTAAAACAGTCATTTCCCCCAAATCATTTTTTTGCATGAAATGTCTGTGGATTTTGGATATAAAATGAAGTGTACCCCTAGCCCTTTGGGGGCTATTACAAAAGATGAAACGATTCTCTACTGCACGAAAGACACCTCTTCTACGATCGCATGAAAAAAACTATGGCCTCAAGGTATTGGATCTTGCACAATAGGTCCCCCAAGGTTCATCCTTCGGGTGGGTCATATTGGGCATGATCCTTTCCATTTCCTTTTACCCTATGTCATTTGTGTGAAAATGATCCCTCTTGCGCACAAGATTCCCCTACATCAAACCTATTTTGCGTGAATCCTTCTGGTTTGTGCACAACCCTTCCATCTTGTAGCCAACCTCTCATCTTGAACTCAGACCTCCTTATTCACTCCATGGTATATCCTTACCCCATGGAACCATGTTCAAGACCATCTTTCAATAGACACATCCATTCCACACACATTTCTCCCGTACGACCCTCTAGGTTCATATGAAGCAACTTCATATTCCCTTGAGTGGTGTTTCACATTGTGCTGCTTAGCCTTATGCTTCTTCGCATAGGCACGCTAATAGATATTTCTTATTCACATAGCCATGATAACATGGGTCCCTCAATTGATCACTCCAAAACAACCCCTCTCCATGGCATTGCTGATGCCTTCCCTTCTCCAAGGGTGGGAGAGTATCAGTTATGTATGTCTATGGGGTATGAACTGAACCCGCCTCGTCTGAGCTATAAGACGTTAAACAGCCAAGCATCATCGTCCTCAAGAACATGATGTTAAATTGTGACTTCACCCCATGAATTTTACATAGGGTGTCATGTACCATAATCCTCTGTGCCCACTGGGCTCCATGGGAGTGAAATCTTCCTCAGATGAAATGAGATCCTCTTCGATGGAGTGACTCATGTCTACGGGAAAGGGAAACCATCATGGTGTAAGACCCTAGCCTTTTTGGAGGGAAGTTGCATCCCTACCCATCCTATCCCCTTCAGTGCCAAAGAACAAAGGAGATATGGGAAACATGACCTTCGTTATCCCATCCCTCTCCCATTGGGCATTGTCGCCACCCGGGCCTCCATCATTGAGTAAGTCACAATCTATATCTCCTTGGATAACTAACCATGCATAAGCCCCTGTTTCCTTTTTCGACCACTAATCACGTGAAATTCCTACTCCACGGACCATGGAAGAACCTTTCGTGACATGATCATTAGGTCTTTCACGTCATGATCGTTAGGTCTTTGTTGTGTTCCACAATCGACGGTAAGCCGTTGTCACCCCCAAACAGTGGTAAGTCCTTGTGTTTCCCATTTGACGGTAAGCCATTGTATTCCCATTTGTTGGTACCCATATCTGTTTTCCACCCCTTAAGCGTCAGACCAACCTGGGCTGCTAACCACGTGTAATCCCTAGTATATCATCGAGACGTCATCCCCTATGCGTGCCCTGATTCTATACCCCATCCTGAACTATGTGGACTCTGGTTCCCTGCCACGAGGATATGTAGAAGGACTCCCTAAGGCTCAATCCCATCACTCATGTCCTATCATGGTATCTCCCTAGATACTTTGTGTTTATGGAGGGTCATTCCCCAACTCGGAGGTTTCACTACCTCTGGGTCCCATCCATACACTCGTCCTCAAGGGTCGCCTCCTTAGGTGTCCCATCACCCTGCAGAACTATGCAGACTTTGATTACCTGCAATGGGGATACACAAGAAATATTTTTGAGGCTCAAGCCCAACATCACCATATTCCTCACATCAGATACATATCATTCCCCACCACACCATTCAACTCTCTATATCCATTAAGATTCTTACATGGGCTACCACATCCTGGTGAGATCATGTCACCCACTTTCTCAGTACTCACAGTAGCAATCGGGTAACCAAAAACACATTATCACTAGAATGATTTCACCCTTCATGTGTTTCACCCATCTGATATACTCCCATAACTGTTTTGATCAGTCCAATCCATCTCCGCAAGATGTTAAATGCACAACACACCCCATGTTAAACATGAAAAGATGAGGAAAACCTTAAGGACATGCCTATTGTAACATCCCAAGTAAGTAAATAATTATTTATTTTCATATCTATGTCTATTTATGAATTAGATAGTGTTTTAATGACTTAAAATTAGAATAAATCCAATCTTAAGCATAGAATTCTCTAATATTTTTAAAAAATTGTTTTACCGCCTTTGGATGGAGACCCATTTTTAAATCTATATTCTGACAATTTTATAAGTTATATTTGTCAAAACAAACTTATTCATTATAATTGGGAAATTTAAATTTACTTTGGATAATTTTTTGGTATTTTTCTGACAATGTTAATTTTTTAATGAAGTGTGAAAAATACTGCATTTTACTTCAAAACTGCGTTTTCATCGGATTTAATTATATGGATATATTATCTATTTAATTGTTTTTAAAGTATAAATAGAATATATTTTTACTATTTAATCCAATGGTGGTCATTGGGACTAATTTCACTTTGAAATTGGACATAAACAATTGTCAAACTTTTGATAGAAATTGTTTCTAAAAACCCCGCTATTTGTTTTGACAACAGGAATTATTTTTAAATTAATTATTGAAATTTCTGTGTTTGGAATTTGATAAAATGGATTCCATATTTGGAATCAGAAGGTAAAAATTATGTAATTAAGGCTCTTTTGTTTTTGGACATTATGAATAGTAACGACGGTAATTATCTTTAATTATCGTGATTAATTAGTAATCGGGTAGTTAAGGGTAATAAAATAATATCATAATAAAAAAAAATGACAAAAAAATGTGTCCTAATGCAACTGGTTGTGTCATGTACGACCATGGGATTCCTTGTTCCAAACATAGGGACCCCATGGAATCACTTTTGGGTGATAGTGACACTTTATCATTTTATATTTAAAGAAGGGAGAATGTCACAAAAGTATGTAACACCTAAGTAAAATAATTTTAATTTTGTCTAAATACAGAATCTCTTTGACTATACATAGTAATTGGAAATCTAAAATGATCTCCAACATCATAGTATTTGTTTTACAATTTTTAGACATTAAATATATAAATTTTTTTATGACACCATGATGATGCAGCGATTACCTCATTAATGAACGATTTAAATAAAATGAAAAGATAATGTAAAATCGAATACTTAAACTAGTACAAAACCTATTGGATGAGTATATTTGGAACACTTATCACTTTATACTTGAAATATATCAACGTGGGACCTTTAAAATCTGAAATTCATTTTAATATAAAGTAACATTTCTTGACTTTCCAAGTGTGCCCCACCTCCCTCTTATAAAAGGCCCCCACCTCTACCTCCTTACCCACAACTATCAGGCCATTAACTCATCCATTCTCTGCTCATTTTGTCTCTCCACATCCCTCTCTTCATCATAGAATCCTTACCTTAGGTAGAAATCTCTTCAAGTAACCATTTTGGTTCAAAGCAAGAAGAGTTACCCGATTTAAAGGTAATGTGTTCACTTGTGTTTTTTTATTTTATTTTTCTTATCCAACCGCAAAACTATTTTTATACCTTTCATTTGTAACAAAAATAGTATATTCAATATACTAGGATGTTTTTATGATAAGGATTCTTGCTACACTTACACACACCTTCATCTAATAGTTAAGTAGATGGTGAATTTCTGCCTCACGAAACGATGATTGTTCAACATTCTTCTAACACCTTCCATGGTGGCCATGACGATGTCAATCTATTTATATATGATATATATTTTTTTATGTTTTAATTATGATTCTGAATTTTTCATTTATGGCATTCCTTTATGGTTTCCATTATGGGTAAACACGATATCATCATTTTAGGAAGTGCGGATTACCGCCCCCTCAAAGTGATTTGATTCGTTAATGACATATGTGGGACATATAAAGGATTGAGTTAATGTTATTATATATGATATTATACTGGAATTATTATACACCTTTATATCATTATGATTTCATTCCATTAAATATGAAATAAAAATGAAAGTGGCGTTTATGCGTACGTACGACTTACCGTCTCCATGAACGGTGCATTTCATTTCTTACCTCTAAATGTTATGTAATATTATAAATGAATAAATATAATAGATATATATGATATATATGATATCTATGTCATGAATATAATTCTGGATAAAATGTATATTTTACCACATGAACAACTTGTAATTACAAGAAGTTTTTTTTTGGCTCAAGTACCAATGATCGACAAAATGACTGTTATTAACTTAAATAATTACATAGTGTTCATAAAATGGTAATAAGTGATATAAATGGAATAATAAACTTAAAAATCATCTTAATCAAGTAGAAATTAACTCAAGTTTATTATTTAGGAGATTAAATAACGATCAAGTCAAGTCGGACACGAGGTAGGGGACTTCGTCTCAATATCCTTTCATTGAGGCATATTTTATTTTATACACAACTTTCTTTTATACGGTTTATAAACCCCTTTGACTTCTACATTTATTGAAAAGGAATCTTTTTTATACGAATAATTTTACTAAATGAAAAGTGGGAATTTTTTTTGTACGTATGCGGCTACAAAGACTTCTCCGCCACCGTGACCATTATTTGAGTTTCGGCTTCCTCTACAAGCCATAAATTGTTTTTAAATGAAAAAATAAATACCATGTTTTACTTTTCTTTTATTTTGGTATTGAAAATGGTTTTGAAAATGTTTTTATTATGTCAATATGTTATTGATACCTTGTTATTGAAATGTGGAAATGTTATGTTTCCTTTATGCATGTTTTATGTGATACGATTATGTTATGGTTCTTGGGAATTGTTTATAAAGAGGGTGGTTCTGTGATAAACTAATGACGGGTGAGCCAGATATAGCTCTCTAATGCATTGGGTAACGCGATGGGGTTAAACTCTAAGGTTTCTCTGAAGAGATTTATGGAATATACTGTGATGGGTATTCCAAACGTAACCATGAGGGTTACTCCCTACATAAGAATATTATGAATGCCTCAAGTTACCTTTATGTCTTATGATTTCTATGATTTATTCATGATTAGAAGATTCATGTTAATGTTCTTATGTTTTATGTGTAATGTATGATTTAATTAATACGTATGTATACATGGACTAATGTTTTCATTTCATACTTTTATATCCCTTACTGAGATTTTTATGCTCATCCCAAGTTTTTTTGAAATGTTTTTCACAGGTCAAGGGAAAAGTACATAATGTGTTGATAGTGTCTTGGAAGTGTCATGAAAGAATATATGTTTTATTTTAAATATGTCTCCATTGATGGGAAAAAATAATACTATCTTTTATGTAACCTCCTTGTTTAAATGTGGAATGTAATGCATGATTTATGATATAATTATATAAAAGTATAAACCTGAAAAGATCCTCAATGTGTATTCTTGAAATAACTCATGATCAAGTAATATTTAAGGCTGGGCCCTTATAGTTGGTATCATAGGTCAGTTTAGATAACTTTAAGAGTTAGAATTCTATTCAATGATTATCCAAAAATATTTTTTTATGGTCAAATTGAAATGATATAGTATTTGAAGATTACCATGTTGCTTCATCTAAGACATGTTTGTTCAGAATGGTTTTGGGCAGAGGAAACAGGGAAGCAGTGCTAGGAAGGCATACAGAAGGAAATGACCTTCCAAATCAGAATCCTGAGATGTTCGGAATTGAAACTGAATAGTTTGTTTTAGTAATGGTGAAGTTGAATCAAGCCAGAAATGGTGGTGGTATCCATGCAAGAGATCAACCAGATCAATCGTAGAGGAACATGTCAGTGGTGGAACATTTCATGAGGCAACATCCCCCATCATTCAGAGGATCATCTGACCTTGTGCTAGCTGAAGGGTGGATTAAAGCACTAGAGAATATTTTCGAAGTCATGGGGTGTTCAGAAAATCAAAAGGTTAGTCTTGCAATTTACCGTTGGGAGGGTGAAGCAGGTTAGTGGTGGTCGATGGTTAAAATTATCATAGAAACTGATGAGATTGATGCTCTAGACTAGGATTAATTCAAAGGTATGTTCCTTGAGAAGTATTTTCCTAAGGCTGTTCAACTTAGGATGGAAAAAAAATTCTTGGAATTGATGCAAGAGGATGACTCAATGGCTGCTTATGAAGAAAGGTTAACTCTATTGGCAAGGTATACTCCAAATTTTATCCGAGACCTTGATAGTAAATTCAGTCGTTTTTACTCAAGATTAAAGCCAAAATATCAAAGGGATTTATATTTTTGCGAGTTCAAGAGTTATTAAAAGCTTGTTCGATGTACTGTGAAGGTGGAAATGGAGTTTTCCGATGATTAAGTGTTCTATAACTACCAACAGAAGAAGAGACCGAGGTGGCAGGAGAAAGGGAAGAATCCTTCAAAAAGGTCTGATGGTAAGAAAACTAAGTTTTCAGTTTGTGATAAATGTGATAAAAGGCATGCTGGGGAATGTCTTATGAATTCTGGAAAGTGCTACAGATGTGGTAAGATGGGACATAAGGCTTGTGATTGCACTGAAAATGATCAGGGTGATGGTAAGACCAAATTTGATTTACAGTTAGTGAAATGTTTCAAGTGCAATGAGATGGGTCATTATGCAAACGAGTGTCCGAAAAAGAGCTCGAATAATGGGAAGCAGCCAGAATACAAGAAGAAAGGTGTGGTGAAATCCTTTGAAACTACTTCAATAGATGTTGGGACATCAAATGAAGTGGTATCAGGTACTTTTTTTGTTTTCTCAGATTATGCTAATGTGTTGTTTGATTCAGGGTCTACACATTCTTTCATCTTTGAAAATTTTTCTAGTAAATTGAGAATTACATCTTAAGAAATGACTCCTGAACTTGTGGAAAAAACACCCGGGGGAAATGTTGAGGAAAAAATAATTTATAAGAGTCTTCTTATCGTTATCCGTGGAAAGAACCTACTTGAAAACCTTATTGTTTTATCTCTAACAGGGTTTGATGTTATCCTGGGTATGGATTCGCTCTCTATTTACCATGCTAAGATTGATTGTAGAGATAAAGAAGTTTCTTTTCGAAAAGAATTTTATTTTGTGTACAAGAATGAACACTTACTGTTGATAACATATCAAGAGGCTGAGAAACTTGTAAAAGATGGAAATTAATGTTACCTTGCACATATTGTTGAAAAAAAGGGAACTATTCAGATTAATGAGGTGCCAATGGTAAATGAGTATAATAATGTTTTTCCTGACGATTTTCCTGGAAAAATACCAGATCAGGTAGTTGAATTTGCTGTTGACTTAGTTCCTGATGCTAAGCCAATTTCAAAACCCCCTTATCGAATGGATCAAATTGAACTTTTAGAGGTGAAGGAGAAATTGCAAGATTTATTATAGAAAGGTTTAATTCGACCTAGAACATCACCATGGGGCGTTCATGTCTTATTTGTTAAAAATAAAGATGGTTATATGAGACTTTGCATTGATTATATAACATTGAATAACATCACTGTTAAGAACAAAAAACCTTTGCCTCATATCGATGATTTCTTTGATCAACTTCAGGGAGCTCAGTATTTTTCAAAGATTGACCTAAGATCGGGGTACCATCTGTAGAAGGTAAAGGAAGCAGATATTCTTAAGACTGTGTTTCGTACAAGATATGGCCATTATTAATTTGTAGTAATGCCTTTTGGGATAACCAATGCACCTGTTGTATTCTTGGACCTTATGAATAAAATTTTCTATGAGTTTTTGGATAAGTTTTTGGTTGTTTTCATTAATGATATTTTGGTTTTTTCTATAAGTAAAGAGGAGAATGACAGTCATTTAAGGGTTATTTTGCAAACCTTAAAAGAAAATAAATTGTATGGGAAATTCAGAAAGTGTGAGTTTTGGTTGCAATAAATTTCTTTCCTTGGTCACATTGTTTCTAAAGATAGGATAACTGTTGATCCTGAAAAAACAAAGTTTGTTGAAGAATGGCCAAGACCCGTAAATGTGACTGAGATTTGTAGTTTTCTTGGTCTGGCAGGCTATTATCGAAGGTTTGTTAGAAATTTTTCCCGATTATCTAGTCCAATTACTAAGCTAACTCGGAAGGGTGTTAAGTTTATCTGGAAAAAAAATGTGATGCTTGTTTTTAGGAATTGAAAAGAATATTGGTTAATGCTCTAGTTTTGGCACTACCTTCCAGAAATGATGATTTTGTTATCTACAATGATGCTTTATTGAAAGGACCTGGTTGCATCCTAATGGAGAATGATCGGGTAATTGCTTATGCTTCACGTCAGTTGAAAACTCATGAGGTAAATTACCCTACACAGGATTTGGAATTAGCTGCTATTATTTTCACTTTAAAAATTTGGAGGCATCATTTGTATGGTGTAAAGTGTGAAATATATAATGATCACAAAAGTTTAAAGTATATATTCACTCAGAAAGAATTGAACATGAGATAGAGGAGATGGCTAGAATTAATCAAGGATTATGATTGTACAATTCATTACCATCTGGGAAAAGAAAAAAAAGTGGTTGATGCTTTGAGTCGAAAAAGTAATGCTTCATTAACTATGTTACATTTGGAATGTGATAGTTTGGTTAAGTATTTGATGAACTGTGGATTAGAATTTGTTGGTGCAGGATGTTCTTCTGTTTCGTTTTAGGTATTAGTGAAATCTTCTCTATCAGATAGAATTAATCAAGAACAGAAGAAAAATATTGGGTTGCAGAAAAGGTAAAGCTGTTTTAGAAGGGCAAGTTGCCTAAATTCAACATTGATAATGATTGTGTTTTGATATTTGAGAAGAGATTGTGTGTGACGTGTGATTCACAGTTGAAGAGAGAGTTATTATGTGACGCTCATAGTTCTCTGTTTTCAGTTCATCCAGACAGTACTAAGATATATAGAGATCTTCAGAAGTACTACTGGTGGGATGGAATGAAAAGAGATATTGCTGATTTTAATGTGAAGTGTTTGATTTTTCAACAGGTTAAAGCATATTAGAAGTTACTGAAGGGGATTCTTCAGCCTTTACTAGATCTGGAGTGGAAATGGGAGAATACATCCATGGACTTCGTTGTGGGATTGCCGAAGACACCTCGAGGTAATAATGCAATCTGGGTTATTGTTGATAACTTGACTAAATCTGCTCATTTCCTTGCTATACGAGATACTTTTCCTGTAGATACCCAAAGCTTAACGTTCATGGACATTAAATTACTTTTGCGGAATACTTAGTACATAAAAAAAACAAACACACAAGGACCATAATAGTTTAGTGTCTTTGGAAACTCGGAATATAATCTTCTAATCGTGGTGAAAGATCTTCAACATATCGCATAAATATCTTCATTTTCTTTACCTAAACCCTTTCTTTATATCCTGGGGAAGAGAAAACATAAAAGGGTGAGCTCAAATGCTTAGTAATGGTAAACAAAAGAAATATCAATCACATCATATTCATAAGAACATAACATTTTGGAAATCTTAACGTACAAAAGAGATCATAATATCATAACATGGGATAAATCATAGTAGTGAAATGTAATCCCAATAATCATAACTTAAAACATGAAACTTTGTGGCATACACACATAATCATATATAATCATTTCTTATTTGTCATGACTCATTGCCAAGACTATCTTAGCGGACAAAGTCCATTTCTGAACCGAGTTCATTCCTCGTTTCATTCATGTTTCACTGAATCGGTTTAACCTGCCATTCCAGCCATGTCTATCTCATGAGATATAAAATCTTTACCCAATTCATTATAGGGAGATATAGGTCTCACCCATCTCATAATGATACCATTCTTATGTGTGCCACAAAATCAGAAACCATACATCATAGTATAACCCATGTAATAAAAATGGGAATCTTAAACGTCATGACATCATAAAAAAATTCATATAAGATGAAGGATTTCATAAAAATATTTCCATCACAACATAATGAAATCAATGTAATAATAGGGATAGAAACAGAATCCTATCTTAGATATAAAATAATTTTGATAAAACACTTGAATTCCATTATTGAGGAAATCATCCTTTCTACTTCAAAAACATTTTTCCTTTCTTAACATGTTATAAAATTTTAAACTAAAGGAAGTTGATTAAAAATAAACTTGAAAAATTGTCAAGTAAGATTCTTGGAAATAATGTTTTAAAAATCCATTCATGCTGTATAAGTTAAAAAAAACATTCTTCTCATACTTTTGTCGGAAAAGTCAAAAAGTACTTCGTACGAAAAACGTCAAAAGATTCCTTTCATATCTTTTACTAAAAAATCACCGAAAGGTAAAATTGGATTTAAACAATTGTAGGTGGATGGAAATAATATTACATATTGAGGAAATATGGATGTGGATGATAAAATACACCCCAGTAAATTCCAAAGTATAAACAATCTCGGATAGAAATGAGATTATGATATTTCCCTTACCTTAGGTCCGATTTGCTTCGTAAGTGTCCGAACCTCCTGTATAATGATTTAAATAATGTTATTGACTTATTCCATAATCATATTTCTTTTTATGATATCATATATGGTCATATTCTTAGCTTTTTATTAGAAATATTTCATTACTACTTTTTTATTCGGGTGTTTATTACTTTTTTGTTCTTATGCGTGTTTTGACGAATAAATTCTTATCATTATTTTTAAGTTATAGATACCTCATTTATAGAATGGAATTAGTGTAATATATATCATATTTATTTACTAAATTCAGTTATATAATCATTATGCAATGAAGATCATGTAGAACGAGTCACATCACATCATGGAGACGGTATTCCGTACATACGCACGAGCGATGATATCGTTCCCATGATCGTGGAATTGTATTGGAGTGTATGTATACTATTTCAGAATCAATATCACTTTACAATAGTCATATATAGTCATTATTTACACCATTATCTCCATCCAAGTAAGGTGGTGGTGGAAAATAGATTACACGACGACGTGGAGACGGTATTCCGTATGTATGCACGCGCGGTGATTTCGCTTTCCGTAGGATGGATAGATGGTGAAATAGGGTTGTTTAATAATTATAATAACATATAAGGATATGAGTGATACTGATGTTATTACTTCATAATGAAAAAACTAATTTAGAAGAAGTGGAAGAAGAAATAAAGTAGAAAGAATCGGTAATGGACATTACCTCTTCTTTGAAGCGCTTCTTTGAGACCTCATTTTAGGGCACTAAAATTGGTCTTTGAATAATACCAGGACCTCTAGGATGTTTCTAGGGACGTTTAGAGGAGAACTTGGCAGGGGTTGGCCGAGATTGAATGCTCAATGTGGTGTGAGGAATAGGGGGAGGAGGTGCCCTTTTATAAGGAAAAAGAGGGGCTCCTTTGGAAAAACTAAAAATATTATTTTATTATAAATACAAATTCGGTTTTAAAAAGCTCCAAATTGATTTACTTCGAATATAAGGTGGGGATGGGTCTAAATCCTCTCATCCAATAAAATTTAGAAAATTTTAGGTTCCTATTTTAACCTTATCATTTAGATTTAACATTAAGTTGAATAATTTTACTTTTACCGTGTCTTCTTATGTTCTTATACTATAAGGTTAATAAACCTATTATAAGCAGCCAAACGAACCCCAAGTTGTTTATTATTAATATATATGACCTTATATAAGTCATTTGGACAAAACATATATTTTTAGGAATAAAATAACAATTAGTAATATAATATTTTAAAAAAAAACTATTTTATGTCAATTTTGACACTATTTAGTAATTGATTTTTTTGAAAATCATAACAAAATTATTAGTTCAAAAACAATTTAATTAAATCAATACTAACATGTCATATTAACCTAGAAAATTATTGAAATTCATAAAGAGTCTCAAATTACATTTATTTGGGTTTTTATAACATCAATTATGTCAATATTTCATTAATAAGATAATTATTGTATCATTGTTGTGTCATAAATAAATTAAATTATTAAATGTCTAAAAATTATAAATAAAATATAATTATATAGGAAATCGTATTATATTTCTAATGAATATTTAAAATCTAATTTATCTTATGTATAACCCTATATTAAAAATGTTTTAGTAAATAAACATTGATTTTAATTCTTTTAACTCTTCTTTGAATTAAATAATAATAAATGTCCTAATCTAATCCAAGTGGGCCTAAATGGTCATATTTTATTCCTAAGGTTGTTTTTTGTCGAATTACACTTATCCAATAGAATTAAGACATGTGTTATGGTAATAATAATATCATTTTTACCCTTAATTACCCTATTTACTTTTAACCGTGATAAATAAAAGTAAAAAGTTACTATTCACCAAAAATTATTTTCATCTCATTGAACCACATCATACTTACTGAAATCAATCGTGTCTCTCGGATTTTTAAAATTCCTCTCACAGAAGCAGTAAAATTAAGTTTTATGAAAAATTCATTTTTTTTAACTACCACTTAGTGGTTTCACTATTAATCAAAAAATGAAAGTTTCCAGAAGAATACCAAAAATTAGGCCTAAGCTATATTTGATATTATTAACTCAAAAATTATGTCTATTTTACCAAATTCAAAACATATCAGTTGCATTAATTAATTTAAAAATTAATTCCCATCGTCAAAACAAATAGCGTGTTCTTAAGAGATAATAACTATCAAAAGATTGACACTTGTTTATGTCTGGTTTAAATGTGAAATTACATCTAATGACCAACATTATATTAAATTGTAAAAATATATTCTAAATATACTTTAAAACCACTAAAATTAATAATTTATCACTACTAATTATTTCGATTAAAAAGGTTGTTTTTAATTAAAATTTAGTAATTTTCACTATTCATCAGAATATGAAAGTTATCGGAAAAGTACCAAAATTTCACCCTAAGCTAATTTCGATATTCCGAATCCAATAATGAAGTCCGTTTTGAAAAATAAAATTTACACAATTTTTAAAAAGTTGTTATTACTATTCATAACAGCTAGTTTTAATAATATTTTAATAGCATATTTTTGTTTAGTGAAACTCGTTATTGCGTACTACACATGCTATCGAGGAAGGTTACGATTGCGTGTAATGAAAGGCAAGTCAAGGATGCGTGTTGTGCAAGATCCTTTTGGTGTAGCGTACAACACAAGACATTAATGAAATTAAAAAGAATAATTTTCATAAAATCTCGGGGTGTTACATTTCCCCTAGATCAAGTTTCTCATTTGTATCTTAAAGAGATAGTCAGGTTACATGGAGTTCCCCTCTCCATTGTGTCTGATCGTGATCCCAGGTTTACTTCTAAAATTTGGAAAGGCCTTTAGAAGTCGTTGGGTACTGAATTAAATTTTAGTACAACTTTTCATCCTCAATCAGATGGGTTGCCAGAACGAACAATTCAGACTTTGGAGGATATTTTATGTGCTTGTTCGATGGATTATCCGGGAAGTTGGGACCAACATATTTCTTTGGTTGAGTTTTCTTATAATAACAGTTTTCATTATAGTATACAGATGACACCATTTGAGGCATTTTATGGGAAGCGGTGCCGAACTCCATCTTTTTAGGATGAAGTGGGTGAAAGGATGTTGATGGGATAAAAACTGGTAGAAGAGTTGGTAGAAAAATTTTAGCTGATACTGAGACATGAGAATAGCTCGGAGAAGGCAGAAAAGTTATACGGACAACAGGAGGAAGGATCTCTCTTTTGAGGTAGGTGATCATGTCTTCTTCAAAGTTTCACCATGGAAAAGTGTGATGCGATTTGGTAAAAAAGGAAAGTCGAGTCCAAGGTTCATTGGACCATATGAAATTCTATAGAGAGTTGGATCAGTTGCATACCGAGTGGCTTTACCTCTGATTTTATCTCAGGTACACAATGTTTTTCATGTTTCAATGTTAAGGAAGTACATGCCAGATCCATCTCATGTTTTGAGTCCAGAGGTAGTTCAACTGGAAGAGAATCTATCGTAAGAGGAACAACCGGTCCATATTCTTGACCACAAGGATCAAGTGTTATGGAATAGGTTGATTCATCAAGTAAAAGTTTTGTGGAAAAACCACGTGATTGAAGAGGCAACATGGGAATATGAAAATGCAATTAGGGATAAATACCCCCACTTATTCGATAAGTAAATAAATTGTGGGGACACAATTTTTCTAACGGGGGAAGGATGTAACATCACAAGTAAGTAAAGAATTATGCATTTTTATATCAATGTCTATTTATGAATTAGATAGTGTTTTGAAGACTTAAAATGAGAAGAAATCCAATCTTAATCATATAATTCTCTAATATTTTTAAAAGATTGTTTTACCGCCTTTGGATGGAGAAACATTTTTAAATATATCTTTTGAAAATTTTATAATCTCTATTTGTCAAAATAAACATATTCATTATAATTGGTACATTGAAATTTACTTTGGATACTTTTTTGGTATTTTTCTGACAATGTTCATTTTTTAATGAATAGTGAAAAATACTGCATTTTACTTCAAAACTGGTTTTTCATTTAATTTAATTATATGGATGGATTATCTTTTTAATTGGGTTTAAAGTGTAAATCGAATATATTTTTACCATTTAATCCAATGGTGGTCGTTGGGATTAATTTCACTTTGAAATCGGACATAAACAATTGTCAAACTGTTGATAGAAATTGTTTCTAAAAAACCCACTATTTGTTTTGACAACGAGAATTATTTTTAAATTAATTATTGAAATTTCTGTGTTTGGAATTTGGTAAAATGGATTCCATATTTGGAATTATAAGGTCCAAATTATGTAATTAAGAATCTTTTGTTTTTGGACATTATGAATAGTAATGACAATAATTATCTATAATTATCGTGGTTAATTAGTAATGGGGTAGTTACAGGTAATAAAATAATATCATAATAATAAAAAATGACCCCAAAATGTGTCCTAATGCTACTGTTTGTGTCATGGACGACCATGGTATTCCTTGTACCAAAATTAGGGACCACATGTAATCAATGTTGGGTGATAGTGACACTTTATCATTTTATTTTTAAAGAAAAGAGAATATCACAAAAGTATGTAACACCTAAGTAAAACAATTTAATTTTTTCTAAATAAATGATCTCTTGGACTATAAATAGTCATTTGAAGGCTAAAAATATTTCCTACGTTATATAAGTTTTATTGTAATTTTTAGACATTAAATAAATTAATATTTTTATGACACCATGATGATGCAGCGATTACCTCATTAATGAACGATTTAAATAAAATGAAACGATAATGTAAAATCTAAGACTTACACTTGTCAAAAACCTATTGGATAAGTACATTTCTATACCTTATCACCTTATCCTCGAAATATATCAAATTGGGACCTTTAAAATCCGAAACTCATTTTAATATAAAGTAAAATTTCTTGACTTTCCAAGAGTGCCCCTCCTCCCTCTTATAAAAGGCCCCCACGTCTACCTCCTTACCCACAACTCTCAAGCCATGTGCTTGGTAAATATATTCTTATTTTGTCTCTCCACATCCCTATATTCATCATAGAATCCTTACCTTAGGTATAAATCTCTTCAAGAAACCCTTTTGGTTCAAACCAAGAAGATTTACCCGATTTAAAGGTAATGTCTTCACTTGTGTTCTTTTGTTTTATTTTGCATCTCCAACCCCCTAAAATCTTTTTATACCTTTATTTTGTAACAACACTAGTATCTTCATTATACTAGGATGTTTTTATGAGAAAGATTATAGATACACTTACACACACCTTCTTTTAATGGTTAAAGAACATATTGTTTCTATGGATGGTGAATTTCTTCTTCATGAAACGATGATTGTTCAATATTCTTATATCACCTTTATATCATTGTTATTTCATTCCATTAAATATGAAATAGAAATGAAAGTAGCTTTCATGCGTACATACGTATTACCATCTCCATGAACAGTGCATTTCATTTCTTACCTATAAATGTTATGTAATATTATAAATGCATGCATATACTGGATATATATGATATATACGATATCTAAATCTTTAATATAATTCTGGATATAATGGATATTTTACCACATGCACAACTTGTAATTACAAGAAGTTTATTTTTGACTCAAGTACCAATGATCGAAAAAATGACCGTTATTAACTTAAATAATAACATAATGTTCATAAAATGGTAATAAGTGATATAAAAGAAATAATGAACTTAAAAGGGCTCTTAAGCAAGTAGAAATTAACTCAGGTTTATTATTCAGAAGCTTAAAGAATGATCGAGTCAAGTCAGACACGAGGTAAGGGACTTTGTCTCAATCTCTTTTCATTGAGGCATATTTTGTAATATACACAACTTTCTTTTATGCGGCGTATAAACCCATTTGACTTTTACGTTTATTAAAAAGGAATATTTTTTATACGAAGTGTTTTACTAAATGACAAAAGTGAATGTTTTTGTCATACGTATGCGGCGACAATGACTTCTCCACCGTCGTGACTATTATTTGAGTTTCGGCTTCCTCTACAAGCCATAACATTTTTTAAATGAAAAAAATAAATATGATGTTTTACTTTTCTTTTATTTTTGTATTGAAAATAGTTTTGATAATGTTTTTATGACATCAATGTGTTATTGATATCTTGTGATTGAAATGTAGAAATGTTATGTTTATTTTATGTATGTTTTATGTGATACGATTATGTTATGGTTCCTTGGCATTGTTTATGAAGATGGGTGGTTCCGTGATAAACTAAGGGTGGGTGAGCCTGATATAGCTCCCCAATGCATTGGGTAACGTGAAGGGGTTAAACGCTAAGGTTTCTCCAAAGAGATTTAGGGAATATACTGTGATGTGTATTCCAAACGTAACCATGATGGTTACTCCCTACATAAGAATGTTATGAATGCCTCAAGTTACCTTTATGTCTTATGATTTCAATGATTTTTTAATGATTTGATTAGGTATGTTAAAGTTCTTATGTTTTTTGAGTAAAGTATGATTTCATTAATTCTTATGTATACATGGACTAATGTTTTCATTTCGTACTTTTATATCCCTTACTGAGATTTTTATGCTTATCCCAAGTTTTTTTGAAATGTTTTTCACAGTTCAAGGGAAATGTATATAATGTGTTGATAGTGTCGAGGAAGTGTCACGAAATAATCTATGTTTTATTTTAAATATGTGTCTTTTGATGGGAAAAAATAATACTATATTTTATGTAACTTACTTGTTTAATTGTGGAATGTAATGCATGATTTGTGATCTAATTATCTAAAACTATAAACCTGAAAATATCCTTAATGTGTATTCTTGAAATATAACTCAATATTAAGTAATGTTTCAGGCTGGGGCCTTATTCCTATGACTTATAATTCCCCACATTCAACGTGGGATGCCTTGGGATTCCACGCCCTAGAGAATACCTATCATAAGGGGAAGAAACACAGATGCACCAGTTTTCCATTGTACAGACACGCCAGTGTTGTCCAATGTGACCACTCCCCCTACCGAAGCTTTCTGTCTTGACCGGACCCCTTGGAATGTCCTGAAAAAAGTAGTGTAATTAACCAGCATCTGTGAATACATGAAACTAGGAATATTTTCATGAAAAAAGTCTTAATCTACGAGGGATACCCAGAATAGGTAACGAGTTCTGGGGAGGAATCCATGGAAAGAGGAACCAACACCCCATAAATCCGTTTCAATCAAAGAGAAAAAATACATGAACAAGTGACAGATGTTGCCCACCTTTGGAATGCAGGAATGTGGGGAAATAATCAGTGCGTTCTTTGAATCAAAAGGATGCACGCCCCAGAAAAAGCATCAAAAACAGAAATGGTGAACCCGATGATATGTTCTTCTCCTCAATGTGAAGATTAGAAGCATTTGAGATATCAGTGAACTAGCGTGTCACCGGATCCATGTATCTGGTGCCGGGTCCCACCAAGAAAATAGTGTTCCTGTCGTGAAACTCACAAGAATTTGGGATAGTTGAACGTCGGACAAATCGGTATATGTCATTGTCAGTTTGGAACCTTCTTAATAGCCATGGATGATGAAATGGTGCTAGGGAATTAGGAATCTATTTCATTATTTTGACACTAATGGTTTAATATCTCTGCCTTTCCGGACCCAAGATTCCGTATCAAGAAACTGATCACTGAACAACTACCAACGCAGGTGATGGGGAAAATTCATCACGACAATCCTGCGTGGCCTCATTTCTCCCATGACATCCTCTGCATCAACAGATATTGGGCACCTATGCCCCATCAACCCATCTGAGTTTTTCTAGAAAAGGGTTATAAGAAACCTTGTCCGATGATACGAGGAGGAGGGGATCATCCCGACCAGGGACATGGACCAACAACACCTAGAGGCACCTACACCTCATCACCGCCTCCACCCTTAAGGGCCGCGTAGGGATCCATTGCTCCCCAATCTGACTTATAACAGTTTCATGAGCCTCTCCCCTAAATGCTTCGATGACTCCCTCCCCTATATCGATGAGTGGGGGGGGGGGGGATGTTCGGGCCAGCCCAGTCGGGATCTTGTTCGAGGGGATCCCAAGGATGGCCTCCACTTGGCCGTTCTAGTGCCTCTATCTGGCCCCACAAGATGAGGAATAGGTAAGATATGCGTTTTCATCACCATCCCTAGTCCGGTTGACCTGATGCCAGCATCGGGAACATGTTGAGGAGAATGACTACCAGGGAGCATCAATGTCAATGAATACCATGGCTCGTGCCACCACCGATGTATACCATCAGTTCCTTGTCTATTCTGAGCAGTGGCATGTAGACGCATAACCCAGATCAAGGCCCCAACTTCCCCACCGGAAGGATGGGTCAACTATCCAGGTTTCCGACCCATGTAGTGCCCACTATGGGCCGACCCGTGGAAATGTCACCTAGTACAGAGGTCCTCCCTGTATTACCACCCTCGAAAAAGTGGGCCCTCCCCTCTTCGAAGCTCAACGTGGAGGTTTGCCCCTTGCCACCTTCAATCCGAATGAGTGTCCTCCCATGACAGTGACACTCAGCATGGAAGCCTTTTCCATGCTCATGACATCAGGTATGGATTTGTTACTCCTACCACTGGCCAACGACATGGAGATGTTACACATCCAGTCATTATTAAGCGTGGGGTCTACCCCCCGTGTCTTTACAGCAGCCGGAGAAGGCCGTCATCACCCCAAAAATCAGAGGAGTGAAGGTTAGCCTCACTTTATTGGAACCCAACATGGAGGTCCTACCCATGTTCAGATTGACAAGTACGAGGACCCTCCTCGCACTGACAATGCCAGGGGGAATAAGCATGGAGTCCCTACCCGTGCTGCTACCCACTTCAGTAATTTATGTGGAGATTTCCTCCGTACATCGTCCAATGGACATGGAGGTCCAACCCATGTTTCCTTTGATATTTGTACAAGTGATCCTTGCACCCCATCTCATTCAGGGTGTAAGTCAGCACCAGTTCGGCCGAAGGACCTCCCTGAGCCAGAAATCTACCCTGTCCCAAAGATCTATCCCATGGAAGGAAGGCATTTCGTCACCATAATAAAAATAATTCCAAAAATATTTATACTAATATTAAACATGTCTTCTTATCATATTACAAAGAGGAATATGATTTGGTAATGGAACCCTTGCCTCAATCCTCCGTGTCAAGGGTCGGGGTAGGAAAGAGTCACATCGGCCTCATACTTCTAGAATTCGAGGACAACCAGATCCCTGCCTCCCTCTATAGATACATGTAAGAGGTTGAAGAATTGGCCTCTCCCAAGGGTTCAGATGTTCAACAACCACCATCATCACTACAAGAATTCTCTACCTCAACCAAAGATCACAAAGTGTTATTCCGGGGACCGATGGTGAATGAGTAACATCATGGTCCACCGCCTGAAGCCGTAGTCCCTACGCCAAGAAACACGGTCACCATCACATATTATCATGATGTGGTGGCTAAGTCACTGCACTCTTCGAAGGATAGCCTGAGATGCAGTGGCTTGTCAGCCCGCTCACCGTATTCTCCACCTACTAGCCTACCATCTCAGTGTCCTACTTCAGCACCGCTACGGGTTCCTCAACATCCCCCAGTTGACAAGTTGGGAAACAAGGGTCCGGACCCAGAATCTGGGCTGGGGAACTTGTGGGACATTTTTGTGGCAGACCCTTACCTGAAGATGTTTTGGCCAATCATGACACCAAACATCAATGCACCAAAATCACCCACCTAGGAGGAAGTTGGATGCTTTCACCAGAACATCTGGGAGACTCACTTTATTATTCTCCATCAATGAGTTTCCTACCCCAAGAGTCAAGAAAACATCTAAGACATTGGTCAATAATTCCGATTGGTTGATTTGGCCGCACTCCCTGTGCCCCATCACCCTGTGTCCCTAGGTATCCACAAGACCCTAAAAAAACTACGCGTTTAGAGATTTAAAGTGCTCTATAGGATCATCAAGGAGGCTTCCCCCAATGTGCAGATTCATGGTGGGGGGCATTATGCTACCCTTCACTTCAGTTCTATCTGGCACCAACCCTACTTTCCAAGCAATATCGACGATACGACTCCATGTAGAGTCATGGTTAACAGGGACGATTTATAGGAGGAAGAGATGAAAACAAAACTCATTTATTAAGACTTACCCCCAGGGGAGTGATGCAACTTTTGGACCCATCAAGAAGGGTTACTCGTCTATTGATAAATCTATAGGGTCTTCTCATGCCCACTGAGGCATTGGTCCTCAACCGAAATCCCAAAAAGGGTAAGGAGAAACTCAAAGCCGTCGAACCCTCCAACCCGTCTGGTTCAGCACAAATAATGGGGGACGATCCCAAGAATGCCTCGTTGCATCAAAATCTCACAGAGGAAATGAAGATGGTTGATGACAATCTTGCTGAGCATTCCATGATGTGATGACCAGACTATAGTGATCCTCATCCGGGGTAGTAGGGGAAGACATAAATTCCCCCTAAAGAATTTCCTCCAGGTGACCTTGAACATCCTTCCCACGTGTATAGTATTGATGCTGTAACTAATGGAAAGAGGGTGCAATATGTGTCACTAAATCCACCTAAGTGGCGGTATAATCCTTGAGAACCGATTCAGGTTTCCCCAGCTACTATGCAGTTCCACCTACCAACCGCTCCACGAGCTGCTGAGCCTACTTATCATGTTGAAGAACCCTCAAACGCACTGGTGGTCAGGGATCCACTTCAAGAAAGGAACCCCCACCCAGATGATCCCATGGAGTTATTCATTTCTCTCCTTGAGGCATTAGAAATGAGACAGGTGGCAATACTACTTGATGGCGAGCCGTATACGACACGAGTGGATGGTATGCCATCACTCATGGGTTTTAGGAATCCCAAGGTTTCCCCCTTTAATGGGATGGGTGAACTATTATAGTATCTGGACCACTTCATTTCAAGGTGCAGACCCATGCAAAGGACTTTGGAAAAGATGGAGGCTACCAAACTCTGATGCTTCATATAAACACTGGAAGGACCTGTGTTTGTCTGGTACAACCAGATACCCATCGGGTCAGTAGCCGTCTAGAATGATCTTCATAGGAAATTTATATCCCAATTCTATTCTGCCACCCAGAAGACGAGTATTGACGACCTCTTCAAGTGAAAGTATAGGCATAACGAGTGTGTTGTAGAATTTTTCATGTGATGGAAAGGGCTCACATACACTCTTGAAAAGCCACTGAATCTAGAGACACTACTGACAGTGTGTGTGGAGAAGGTAAATACATAATTGTTATCCTCTCTGATCACCCACACATACCCCGAGGGATTCCAAGACTTATCTGATAATCCCCAATGCCTAGAGGAAGCCGTATTGTATGCCTAGAAGGCACGACCGTTGCCTCCTGCAATTCCCACAAGATGGGATGCTTAGGTAGATCCTACCAAGGTGGCCAAAAAAGAGGCCCCTAGACAACTGAAACTAATACTAGTGGAGCCATATCCGCAGCCTCCTAGAGGCCCGCCACCATAGGCATAACCTACGTCTAGTAGGGCCCACCTCAGAACCGGAAGACGCCCCCATAAAATGCGCCACCACCACCCAACCATGATAACTAGGCTCTTCATCCTTGACAAGAACCTCTAGCCCCCGTCACGGTATGGATCCCAGATCCCCTTCTTAGATAAAAGAAACTGGGCTTACGAATTCAATAAAGCAAAGGTTCTCGACTATTTTGAATGTGCCTTGGAACAGGGGATTGTTTGTTAGTCTGAGTGCAGGAGGACAGAAGAGGCAGATCTACCTGATTACCCCAACTATTGCCTCTATCATTGGATATTAGGGAAAACCCTCAAAAAGTTCTATGTGTTTAAGGCATGGCTTCAAGACTAGGTCGACAAAAACATAATTAGGTTGGGCCTAGATTCGGCACATGTGGTGTGTGTATTCGTGAAGCCCAATAAGAGCAATGACAATGAAGGTAGATGAAATCAGGTATCTAACAATAGGTCCAAAAAGTTCGATGATCGTATGGCTTGTAAAATAGTCGCACATGCCTATGGAATTATTCATGCACGTCTAAATCGAAATCAACCTTCATTATATTCCTCATCACCCCCATCCAATACCATTGCATCAATGGATCAACCATATTCTTCCCAGAGGATGATGCATTGACGACGCAAGGGAAAACAATCTCTCCTTACAATGTTGTTATCATCCCATACTCTCAAAAACATCATGACCCCATAGATGGAGATTAACCCTAGAATCTATCCATTAGTGGATTATTCTTCACGTGTCAGTCCAGGGTATGCCTTAGTTAACACTGTAGAGCTGGTAAACCTCTACCTGATTTCTGATGGTGAGGAGTGCCAAGTAGATCCTCCCAATGTTCCCAACTATCTCCAACGTCGACAAAGACATGACTATATGAGTCATAAGAGTGCCTCAGTCAGTACTTTCAGCCAGGATGAACATTCCACAAAAATTAGAAAAGCGGACCAGTGTAGAGCATAACATGTACAACCTTCTCATATGGTGTCATCAGGACTGCTTTCACTGCTGTTTGTGCTGCTTGATCAGGAGGATCCACCTCGACTGCACCGCGATTAGAAATGCTCGGCAATGGACCGACCTCGATCATCAGGACCTCGCCCGATAATCACTAAATAGGCTTTAGAAAGTGAGAAATGGGATATTCCCAGCACCAATCAGCCACCGGTCCAGTCGGCAGGGACCACCATATATCCTATCACAGAGTGACCTCCAGTAATAATTAGTTCAAACCTCTTACTGAAGTATGATGTACTCAAACATCTTTCCAGTATCCTAGAAAGGCTCTCTATACATGAGATTCTTTTCCTTTCATTGGATATGCGTGAAGCCCTCAATGAGGCCTTAAGAAGCCCCCACCATTTTGAGATGGAGGTAGCAACTTTAGAGGACTTCCATGTCGAGGAAATTGAGAACGCTGAATGTCAGGAAATTATATCATTATTTGGAGAAGATAAATTCTCTCCAATACAAGGTCAAATCCCCCCACTGTACATTACCATCCATTTTAATGGCATAGAGGTACGTCACTGTATTGACGACACAAGCTCTGGGATCATCCTAATTTCGACTTGGACACTATGAAAACTGGGGTTGTTTGAGGATGATCTGAGTCCCTCTGACCTGAAAATACAAGGTTATGATAGGACATAAGAGACACCAGTCAAAAAAATTCACCCAAAGACCCAATTAGGTTCTCTAATAACCAGAATCGAGTTCTTGGTTGCCTCCCAAGACACTTCCTACAATGCATTGATGGGAAATCCATGGTTCCACCTACATGCGGTGATCCCTTCCTCATATCATAAGTGCCTAAAGTACTCCCTTAATGGTCAAGTGGGCATAATTCAAGGTGAAGTGTCTCCCTTTTACACTTGTGGATCCTGCTATCTGGATGCTGACTATTACAAGAGAAAGTAATATAATATTCAAACTAATGTGGTTGAGCATGCTATGGCTGTGACTGACATGTGGAAAGATCTAGATGATGCCTACATCTTTCCAATCCAACAATTGGAGGCTACAACCCCGGAAATGGGTCAATGATTCATTGTTTCTGGAATGAGGGGGAACACATTCCCATGTCTAATTGAAATAGGAAGATCACCACATACTCCTACTTGAATTAGGATCAGGTGATCCTAGAGCCCCATACCCCCATAAGATATCAGGATGTCCACCCCATGGAAATAACAATATGCCATACAAGCTTGTTTTCATGGGCTGGGATAAACATACTCAAGAGGTTTCATCACTATTTCTTTGATATCATCATGTGTGTCCCTTGGTCAAAAGACCAGATGGGATCAGATCAACAGCTTTCATCACAATGGTTTCAGCAGCACGAGGGTCCCCCAATGTAGTGTCCATCAACGCTCCGGCTGGTACCGGTCTCCCATAAAGATCTATTGACTCAGAGGAAACACCTCACACCAAGGATCCCTCTTATATAAGTGAAGAAGAGGATTTAGAGGATGTTTCTACCGCCTTTGATGATGGAGTCTCCACCACAATTGATGAATTGGTACAGGTGAACATCAGTAGTAATGAAGATCCAAAGCCCACATTGATCAATGCCTCTATGCCTATCGAAGAGAAATAACAGCACGTAGACTTCCTCATAAAACATTGTTATGTATTTTCTTAGAGCTATAACAAAATTTTGGGGCTAGAGCCTCAGGTTTCCATTGACTATCTCGGTCTCACAGCAAACCACCGTGGGTTTAAGAAACCACCTAGAAAGATGGACACTTCCCACAGTGCCATGTTCGAGGCCGAAGTTGAAAAGATCCTCAAATACAATTTTGTTAGGCAGGTCTAGTACCCTAGATGGATAGCTAACATTATGCCCATCAAGAAAAAGAAAAGATAGATCAAGGTCTGTATTGACTTTCAGGATCTCAAATGTCACTATCTGAAGGATGATTTTCCCCTCCCTCTCTATCATGGATGGGTACTCTAGGTATAACTAGATCCAAATGAATCCCAAGGATATAAAGTCTATAGCCTCAAAGGCACCCCAAGTTACTTTCTGTTACTAAGTAATTCCCTTCAGTTTAAAAAAATTTAGGCGCCATCTACTAGAGTTCCATGCATCACATATTTAAGTTGATCCTCAAGAAATTAGTGGAATGATACATGGCTGATCAGGTGGTCAAATCTCACAAGCATCAGGAATATCTCAAAGGCCTTGAAAAAGTGTCTGTATTCATATCTTGTTGCCACATGAAGATGAACCCACTGAAGTGTGCCTTCGAGGTCACCTATGGAAGGTTTCTCGGCTTCGTTGTCTGATACAGGGGAATCGAAATAAAATGGACAAAATCAAGGCCATCATCCATATGCCTCCCCCAAGAAACATATGGGAGAATCAAGGTTTCAAAGGACACATAGCCTACATATGTTTATTTATAGAAAATTTGGACAGTAAGTGTAATCTGTTTTCTCATATCATGAAGAAAGGCACTGTCTACCAGTGGGATGAAGAAAGTTAGACTACTTTTGAGGAAATCAAGCAGTACCTATTACAGACTCCGGTATGGATGCTGCTGGTTTCCATAAAGACACTGGTCCATTATGTGACAGCCCCAGAATAGTTTCCCAGCACCCTAATCTCCTAGAAAAACAATGAGGGAATGGAGAACTGTCTCTAATATCTCAACTGCATGCTCATCGATACAGAGGCCATATACGCCTCTATCGAGAAGAAGTGCCTTGGGTTGGTATTTGCAATACAAAATTGCGACATTTCTTTCCGCATCACGTGGTACAGATAGTATCCTAGCTGGGTCCCCTAATGTACATCCTAAATATCCCCTTGCTGATAGGTCATCTAGCTTAGTTTTCCATGATTATCCAATAGTTTGACATCAGGTTTGTCCCTCGGAAGGCTATCAAGGTGAAAGCATTGGTAGATTTTCTTTTTTCCCATCCAAATATCATAGACCCTTCTCTGGACGTTGATTTTCTAGATGAGTCAATCCTATTAGTAGAACAAGCCATCCCATGTTAGAAAATGAACTTTGATGGTGATTCACAGAGCCCCATCGACAGAAGGCTCAATGACCCTAGCTTCAATAGAATAGGCCTGTGCATCGTCTTCATTACCCCAGCACAATCCATTTAGATATATTCATTCAGGTTGTTAGAAGGTTGCACCAGCAATGATGTGGAGTACCAGGATCTCATCACTGGTCTCAAGCTAGCCCTTGAGATTGATGTTCCCCAATTTCATTTGAAAGGGGACTCCGAACTGGTCATCAAGGAGGTCGACGGTGACTATGTTGTCATAAAGCTAGAACTCAAACCACTATTGGAATGCACCCTGAAGATGATGGCCTAGTTCCCATCTCATCTAGATGTTACTCATGTACCTCGATCTCAAAACAGTTGATATGAAACCTTTCCCAGCCTAGATACATTACATGCAGAGCCAGAACAAGATGATTTGATATCCAAGAATCACACCAGAGATTCATCACTCCCGTCACATCAGATGACTTTGACAGCCCGCAGGTAAGCCACTTGAATGATTACGCCTCCATGTAAGGACCTCAAGGTCCCCCAGATGTAGTGAATGAGGTGACTCCTGACTGGAGAACCTCCGTTGTCGAATACCCCCAAAATGGTAATCTCCTGACAGATCAATCCAAGAATGATAGAATCTGACACTGCACATTACAGTTTACCGTCGAGAGTGGTCCCGATCTTTAGAAGATTATCAAAAATCAAGTGTTTGATATGGTCCTCCTTATTTTCATTCAAGGAGTTGAGATTTGTCAATTCATGGTGGAGGTTCATGACATTTTTTGCGGGGCTCATCAAACAGGGCCAAAACTATATCACTAGATCTGAAGGCTGGGGTATTTTGGGCCCTCAATGATCCATGACTACATCTAGTTTTCCAAGAGGTTCCATGCATGCCAAATTCATTCCAACTCTATGAAAAATCCACCAGAGCCTCTCCACACTACCATGTACTTCTGGACAATTTTCATCTGGGGGATCGATGTCGTGGGACCATATCCACCTGCGAAAACTCGCCAATATAGCTGCATCCTGACCACTACATATTTCTTTTCCATGTGGGCAAAGGTGAATCTGCTCAAGGAGGTCAAGGCCCGATCTAATGTTGAATTTGTTAACTCCAATATCATCTACCGGTTCGGAATGCCTTACTCCATATTCAGCGATAACAAAACTAAATTTTGAGAATCCAGTTTGAATACATTTTACACCAAGTAAAACATCCATTCTAACCATACCTCCCACTACCATGTTCAAGAAAATGGTATGAACAAGGTGTTCAACAAAACCCTATATACCATTTTGTAGAGAATGGGTTTTTATAACAAGAAGAGTTGGCTGGACAAGCTCCCCAACTCCCTCTGGGCTTATTGTACAATGACTTGTAATTCCACAAATGTGACACTATACTCCCTGATGTCTGGAATGAAGGTTGTCCTGCCCATTGAGATTCAATTGCCTTCATTACGCATATCTGTTCATGATCAGCAAGCACAATATAAGGTAACTGAAATTTGTCTAGATGAATTTTAAGTACTCGATGAGAATAGGCTTTGTACCCTGCATAATATAGAGAGGCATCATAACAATATAGATAGAGATTTCAACAAAAAAGTTCACTTCTACTCTTTCTGGAAAAGTAACATGGTGTTTCCCTAGAGAACACAAGTGATACCTAGACAGAAACCACCCATGTTGGAGCCAAAATGGGAAGAACCATACATCATTCAAAAGGTTTACCCAAATGGTGTGTACTTCTTGGTAACCATGGATGGTGAGTGTATAAATTCTCCCACCAATGAAAATTTCTCAAGTAATAATTTTCCTGAGAAAAAGGGTCCTACATGACCTTAAACTATCATGTCCCACATGACATTAAGCTGTATGTCGTCCTGGAGGATGTTAAACTATATCCGGTCTAACAGGACCATAAACTGTTATGTCCCACATGACATTAAACTGTACGTCATCCTGTAAGATGTTAAACTACATTTCAAGATCTATGTATGGATTGATTCCCATTTCCATGGGATACGTAGAAATGTTCAGATGCCTCGTCTTGAGTCAAGAACCTAGTTTCCTCTTTGAGTATCCCCTGAGTATATTTCTCTTGAAGGATCTCGCATAGTGTTGTGTAGTCTTCTTTGGCCCACTCATGTCGGTGTTATAATTACTGCAGCATGTTCCCCCCTCCTCATTATGTTATTCCCCCACATCCCCACCGCACGATGCTAAAATGCGTGGCCTTCACGAAATACATGTGGCTTGATTCCCATCCTTATGGGATACGTTGGAACGCCTGAATATTTCATCCGTAGTCCCATCCCCAAACATCAGGATCTCCCCTAGGCATGGAAAACATGGTGTGGTGCTAGATTTTTCCCTCCTTTACGTTGGGTTCATCATAACCGCACCATATATCCCCTTCCCTGGAGATCTCTGACTCTTTCACCATCCTGCTTGATGTTAAATTGCACAAGTACATTTGTGCTTCACACACTCCAAGTACTTGGGACTCATCCATACTTAGCCTCCAATTGGGCCCACGATTGGTACGAATACTTATCCTAAGAGGACTCCTATCATTTCAGGCCAACTACTTTAAGGATCTCGAGTGACAAGTTGATGCAAGTCAAGCGTTGTGAATATAGTCAACAGTCAGTGCTCATTTACTGATTCCCATTTCAGGTCACACGATATGGATGCTATGTTACAAACATGGTAAAAACTATCCTTTTTCATTGTCACCACCCCCTTATGTCCCAAGTATTAGATTCAGTGGTTCTTTTATTCCCGCTATCTCTTTAAACGTCATTCTGCCTCAGGCAGGAGTGTGAGTCCAGCTGTCATAACGTCATATGTTAGGGAGAGCCTGGTCCTAGTCCTTGTTTCCCACAATGAGAATTTATCAAGGGTGATTAAGAGCTATGGTAAGTAAATACCCACATAAGGGGAGGTAACATATCTATGGCCCGATCCCTATGACCTTAATCTAATATCACCATCATTCTCACCGCAAGACGTTAAACTGCGAATTGGTGGGGACTTCCTATCTTAGATCTCTCAACCCTATCGCCCCCCTGGCCCAAGTTCTAATTGAGGATTGTATGGTGTGGTATAGAATTACATTTAATTCACATTGGGATATTTTTACCATGCCACATATATCCCCTTGAGACATCCCTCCTTCATTCATTAACATTTTACAAGCATTAGTCTCTCCATGCTTTTTACATTATATCTTTTGGACATTCATCATCATTCATATCAAAAAGGACCCCCAAAAAGAATGGATTCCAGGCCCTAGGGCTATCCTACCATTTTGGGCCAACGTACCCAAGGATTTTGAGAAAAATGTTGATACAAGTCACGTGCTGTGAATGTTGTCAATGGTCTATGCTCAATTGTTTTCCCCAAACTCAGATCACACAATTACAGATATTGTGTTGCAAACAAGGTAAATAATTATCCTCTATCATTGTTCCTATTCTGTTTTTTTCTAAAGGCACAATTATTATCTTTCTCTACTAACATGTCCCATGAATATGGCATTAAACTAGGAATGTAAGGTCTAAGCCGTATGACCTTAAACTAAGAGCGCCATCGTCCTCACTACTAGACGTTAAACTGTGAACTAGTTGGGACTTCCTATTTCAGGTCCCTAAATTTTTTTCATCCTATTGGCCCAAGTGGTCATTCAAGATTGTGTGATGTGGTATGAGATTATGTTATCATTCACCTCAGGCTACTTTCCATGCCATACACATCCCTCATTGGGATACCTTGCCTCTATTTGCGTCCTTTCCACATGACATAAAACTGCACAACATCCTTCTCCAGAACTATGTGTGGCTTGATTCCCATCCTCATGGGATATGTAAGACATCCCTAACATCTAGTATTTGGGTCCATCCCCATCTCTTAGAAACATCCTAATCATTCTGAACTCTTGGCCTGAGTCCTTCTGGGGAGGGATAAACAACATAGTATGGGCTTATATCCCCATTTATGTGGGGCTTGTAACAACCACGCCACATAACTCTTTCTCCAGAGAGCCCTTCTCTCCCCTATGATACACTCATTATTTCATGTTGCATTCTCTTATGTTGGGCCCCTATACCCTCTTTGGGGATTCACCAATGTGCCCTAGAGGACACTCGATCAGAACCTAGAGTATTATATTCTATCTAGACATGATCTTGCCAATTTTTCAGGAATCGTGTCCTCTTAATTATGGTTTTCATCATCATTCAAATTTGAAAGGACCCCCAAATCGCATGGATTCTTGGACCAAGGGATCTCCTACTATTTCAGGCCAACATTTTTGAGGGTTTCGAATGAAAAATTGATACAAATCCTACATTGCAGATATGGTCAGGGATTGACGCACATTTTTTGTTTCCATTTTAGGTCACACAAAGTGAATACTATCTTTCGAACATGTTCAACAATTATATTCCATCGTCAAACCAACCCAATATTTCCCTAAATGTCAGATTCATGATTCAAATCATTTTCCACCTCATCACGTCCAAGTGGAATTTCGACATTCTAGGTACTATCCCTCAGTGCACATTTTCACATTTTGAGGACAAAGCCATGGTAAGGCATCATTCAGGGATCCACACCAATTTCCCCTTTACATGTAACCCATTTTTTCAAAGACCTCTTATTACACTGTTTCCCACACCGAGTCTGACTCACATGGGATTGGGGATAAGATCGAGTTCTGCGCTCGCAGGGGAGAGTTTCACTTCTCCATGGTCCAAGATCTAAGACCATATAAATAAGATCTCCTTATACATACAATCCTTATAACTATTTCTAGTTTTATTCCCAATCTCATGGAATACGTAGGTATGCCTAGACATCTCATCTTTGGGACCATCTAAGGTTCCACTAATTATCAATTCTGTTCAGCCTTTTAGGCCCCGACTCTTAAAGTATTTCTTGGTGTGGAATGTGTGGGATTATGTCCCCATTAACATTGGGTTTTAAATAGTCACACCACGTACTAATATTCTAGGATCTAATATCCCCTACCTCCTGTCTTGTATGAAATTAAACTGTATGTCATCCCTCATGACGTTAAACTACATACGGTCCTACATGACCTTAAACTGTTACATCCTACATGATGTTAAACTACATTCTCAGAACTATTTATAGATTTATTCCCATATTCATGGGATATGTGGGAATACCTAGGAATTTCTTCAATAGGTCCAGCCACCATTTTAAAAAATTTGCTGGCACCTCAGCCCGAGGTTTCTTACCTGGAATTGCACATGGAGTGATGTGGACATTTTCCTCATTCACATCAAGTATTCTTTATCACGTCATCTGCATTTCCCCTAAAACCCCATTTCTCAACCCTGTCCAAGACATATGACATTAAACTATGACACCTGGTCCTGCATGACTTTAAACTATTGAGTATTTATAGAATGACCTTAAAATGTATGGTTTTCCCAATAGTAGAACCCAAAATTATGATATTATAATCCTAGTCGCACCAAAAAAACCTCACAACACTGTGTTGAACTCGCTCGGGGGGGGGGGGGCATCATGATGGGCATTGGTCATCCACCATACCATTTTTCAATGCCTACATGTGGCTTTATTCTTATAGTGACACCAGGTTTCTCTGTTCTTGGTTTATCGATTCATAAAAAAAACACACACATATCTATCCTAAAGGAGAGACAAGATCTATCAAATGATGCTTCTTTTGGTGCGTGGACCGGACCCTCACGAACTTATTATCCCTGAAACTAGTACCCTACCATGAAATTTCCATAACTACGTATGGATTGATCCCCATCATCGTGGTGTACATATGAATTCCCAAACACATTTATTTGGGCCCATCCTAACTTTTACTTAAGTTCCCATGACCTAAAATCATCCCGGGGAGCACATTGTGGTATAGGCTTACAATTTCATTCACATCGGTATATGTATCACACTGTATGTTCCCATTCTGGGTAATAATGTAACTGCATCTATAACCTGAACATGTTCAGAATTCCCCATGACAATTATGCGATGCATCATCTTCCTCGACAGAGAAGTCCTATATGTAAGTAACTTTGATCTCTGATCAGACCGATGAACTCACCTAATGTGTTTCACCACAGTGACATAATTTCAATGGTGTCAGACTCCATTCGAATAACCAAATCAATCCACCCTCCACACTTTTCTTGCCTTTTTATTTGGACCCTCTTCTTCATTCACATATAAAAGAACCCCCTAATAGTATGGATGCTTGATCTATGGCTCGCCTACTATTCTGGGTCGATGTTCTGGAAGACTAATAGATAAAACTTTGAGTAAAGCCCCTTGTTTCGAATATGTTCAGCGATCAGCCTTCGTTTGTTCTCCCCATATCAGGATAACACAATAGGGATGCTGTGTTTCGAACATGGTCAACTGATATCCTTAATTTCCATGACATCCCTATAGTTTTTAATATTGGGTATCATGATTCACACCTTCCACTTCACTATGTTCAGAATGATTTTGAAGTCCCTAACATTACCACGCTCATGTTCTAGTGCACGTCGGGATCTGCATGTCGGTTGTTCCAAGAATGCCATTCTCCAGTCAGGCCCCCTTTTTCTCCCTAAAAGACAGGTCGGTTCATTTACACCCCAGAGGCCTAGAGATTGGTTGGAACCCCCTCATTCAAAATATATAGCGATGCGACCATCCCTTGTTCTCACATCGGAAACGACCCACATGAGTTTAGGGATTTATTCCTAATTATTTCACAATTGTGGTTGGAATTAATTAAATTAAAAAAAGAAATCAGTTCATCAATACACACATTTTGTAATAAATAGGGGAGATAGGTTTATATGCTAGGCCAAAATAGGGCCCTTAGGGGTTAGTGACTTTGATGAACTGCTCAAGTGTGGTAACCTTTCGGCTAGTGGCCTCCATGATTTCTTCTCGATCCCTGAGATCCTTCTCATTCTTAGCAGAAGTAGAGCGTAACTTGTTAACCCTATCCTATACTCACGCTTGTTCGGCCTAGAGAACAATCATTTGGCGACCAACCTACACTACCTGCCCCTCGGTGTCTGCCAATTGGGCCCTCAACTATTCAATGAGGTCAGAGAAGGTTGTGATGAATACCCTCCTTTTGTTGGCTTCTTCATTGAGGAATCATACTTCTTTATCAGCTCTAAGTGATTTATGGGTATTCACTGACTGCTTTTGGCATCAGGAAATTTTAGAGCCTTGGATGTTCTCCGATATTTTATTATCCATTTAATTTCGGATCATTATATGAAGACCATGAGCGTCCAACCACCCATGGCATAGAAAGCGTAGCTAGGTGAAAAGCGAGGCCATCCGGCTAAGCCATTCGACCTATGACTGGCTGAGAAAATGTTTGATGCACTTCCACTCCCTCTGCCAAGTCATGTGGATCTCTTCATCCACGTCTGGGTTAGAATCATCTATCTTCGTATGGTCCATGGGTCAATACTTCGGAAACGAAACCAACATGTTAGCAGCAGGGTCCCCTTCTATAATTCCTTCTCCTTCAGTAGCTTCACCCTTGTCAGCTAAGAACTCCACCCTAGTATCATTATCTACCATTACTATAGCCTCCGACTCTGCAAGCACTATGGCTGGTTTAGCTTGAATTTCTGGCTCTGTAGGAGCTAATTTAATCACCGAAATGGTTCCTACAGATTTTCCTGAGTTGATGGCCTGTCGAGACTTCAACCTTGCAATTACTACAATGAGAATCGATATCTTAATCATTTGAGCTTCCCGATAAAAGCTAATATCCGGTAAGAATAATGACTTACAAGAACCAAGTGTGGTAGAATCTAGTGGCTGCATCATGGTAAGAGCTTCCCCTACAGAAGACCCCTCATCACTTGTAAGCTCAATCATCATCACCAGTTCTTCCTGATTGGTGGGAACAACAGGGAACTCAAAGGCTACAATTTCACCCCTTTCTTCTGGCTCATCGCCGCCCATAGCCAGTTCCCCACATGGATCAATTTCAAGGACATGTTCTTGATAATATTCTCTTTCCTCATGGGAACATACTAACCCCCTGTGGGGAAGGATTTAGGGATTCCATCATCCATATGTTCATAAATAGGATGAGATTTTGTTGAAAAGTTAAGACTGTGAGAAGGGAAAGGCTAGTGGAGATAAGGGTTAAACACACCTTGAGATGCTCAGTCAGTTCTGTATCAGATTCTGCAACCTCACCACTCTTACGAGGGATTCGCTGAAGAGATGTTGTTTCTAAAGGTCCTTCACCCCTGAGTCCTTAAACCTATTCCACATATTCATATTCTTCATCTACCTATTCATCATTTTCTTCCTCTCCTTCCCCTCCCTCTACTTATTCCTCAGTATCCTCATCTCCAGATGGCAGATTTTCTAGGTCATGTTCATGACCATGAATCACTTTCACTAGAAGGTTTGTCTCATAATATCTCCCCCACCGGCATGGGTACATGTCCATGGCTATCAATTATGCATGATGGTGATGAAAATTTACCCTATCCATCACCTGGACATGCCCTCTATCCTAAGGTCGATCCCGGTACGCACAAGCCTCTGCCAATGCTCTTCGGTGGACATAGATTGCCGTAGTTTCCTCTAGGAAGACCAGAGAGATGGGAAGATAAAATCAACAGTTGGATGTAGTATGTTCCTGAGAAACTTCTGAGGAAGTTCCCTAGTTAGCCCATGGGGTTGCCTGCCGAACAACCCCTCCTCGGACGGTGGAGGCACGTTCTCAGCTTGCAAGGATCCTACCGATGAAGTGCCAGCCTATGACATGCTAGAAACCTATCCTATTATTTATCTCACCACTCCCATGGATATTTTCCTACCTCCTTACTCTTTGGTATCCACATTATCTGCCTTGATTTTTCGAAAGAATTTCCATAAAGTCTCCTCAGGATATGTTTTTTTCCAATGATCGGCATACTCTATTGACAGGTCGACACTGACATTGGTGGGGGAGAGAGTGATGATTTCTCTTAGGGAAATTGTTTTCAACATGAGCCATAGTTGGGTAAGAATTCAAAGATGTATGTCTTCTTTAACTACTATATACACTTTCTTTGGCATTCACTACATGCACCTGAACTTCCTGGTGAACCAGGTCGGCACATATAGTTCGCAAAGGATTTTTCTATCAATTCGGGCTACCAACACTCTACCCCTGATGATTTGTAGATACTCCCTCTCTTGAAATGGACCCCACACATCATCTACCATATGAAAAATTGGAGTTCAGAATGGGTGAAAGTAGAAATGGGTATGGCTACCAATCATGAGCTTGATATCTTCTTCTCTGAGCATCAGTGGGAAAATTCCAGCAATGTTACAGAGGGATGGCCACATTTCATCACCTAGTGGGCGAAAAAGGTTCAGAAAGTCATACCCCTGTAGTGGGATGTGACCCATCCATGAAGGATATAGAATGGTTCTCATATCCTTTTGGTCATTCTTCCTATTGAGATGCGCCCCAAAATAATGTATATCCTAGATATTACAGGCACCCCAGGTTATCCTTGTTCTTCGCCTCTATGATCTTGACCATCAATAATATTCATTGATGCACCCCCATCCTTGTATCCTTCGCTAGAAATAACCAACCACTCCAGAATGCAGAAAAAAACCTGACATATCATACACTTGGGTCCCAAAATTCATTCATGCCGAAGCCCCGTGATCGATACTCTCCTACCTCCAGGACCCTCCAATATGATCCCGCTTTTCCCCTCTGAGATGTGTTCGTGCATTGCTTCCCTCATCCTAGAATCTTTACATCCTTAACTTACATCAGATGAATACTAAACCAACCAGAATAACATATGTCCTTCAGGACATATTTTATTTTCATCTCCTCCTTAGCCATCTCCAGCAGATTCCATGTCAGGATGGGGGTGCACATTCTATCCCCCCAATTGTTCTCTGTTGGGAGGAACTCATTATACATGTACCCTTCTAAGGGGATTCCCCCAATGCAGTGGACATCCTAGAGACTGATTCCTACCTCTACATGGTGGATGTGGAAGGTGTGGGTATCAAGTGTCTAATGACTGATCAATTACGGTACTAGGTCCTACTGTCGGTAGAAATTAAATTCGGACGTCTAAACAGCTTTGAAGAGCCCAATAGATCATAGATATGGCCAAAAATCCTCACATATATGACGTAACCTATATGCCCATGCTGAATCACTTTAAAAGATAGATCTGGACCTAAAATACCACTCCTTCCAACCCTTCATCGAATCAGTAATACTGCTTCGAAAGGTTCTTTCAAAAAGAGATGGGGATTCCTTAGAGACTAAGTTTCTCCCTATGATGGTCCTAGTACTTGGATTCAGGACATAGATAGCTATGTTATGACTTTACCGGGAAGGATGGTTGTTGTTCATGGTAATTAATTGTGGGTGACTATCCTCGCGGGTCACCCATGACCGCAGTCTATCAGTTTGGAATCCAGACAATATTACATCCTCTAGCATGCTGAAGTTCCATATCGGTAGGCCATTACTGAGGACATAAAATATTGGAGCTTGAGTAATCATGCCAAAAATCATCTGATTATCAGACACAACCTTCCTCAAATGAAGTATCTAGGGGTTCATGATCATATGTGTCCTCATTGCAGCTATAGTGGCCTCCCTCTCGGCATCAGTATGTTGGGTAGCCATGTTTTTCAGGATTTCAGAAACCCTTAGTTCTTTGTTCAAAAGACTGAAAATTGGCATGCAAAATAGTTGGGTGTGTGCAAGAACGCTGCAAGAATTGAGTATAGTGATTCAATGAAGGTATCATGAATGTGACCAAATAGTGTGCAAAATGTGGGGTCGGCCGCAGAAACTTGCTCGCAGATTGGAAGCTTTTTCGTGCACAAGAGAAAAGTACACGTCATACAAAAATAGTCAAAGTAGGGACTGGGGGGGAATGTATTTATAGGCATGGGCCATGTTTTCCATGCGTGGAAAAGTAGATTACGTGCCAAATCACCATTTTTGTGAACACCACGTGGGAGCTTCCCTACTTTTGGCGTGACCCTCAGAATCCAACCATTGTGCCCCCCTTCAACTCTGATTCTGAGGGGGGTATATTTTGACATCAGATTTTAGAGAGGGCCTATATTGGGAGGATAAAAGATCCCCAAAGGCATTTGGAGGGTGAGGATATTATTCCGTGACCCAAGAGGAGCATACACACAAGAATTATGGGATGCGTGCAAGATTTCCTCCAGAGCGCAAACCCTTGCATGCCCAATGTGACGTCAAAGGCAAGCTTCTGTGACTACCCACCAGAAACCGCTAAAGGCATTGGGGTGAAAGAGTCTAGGAGGTGAAAAAAATACCTTTGGTGCACAAAACCTTGATTCCCATTGGAACATCAAATGAACCGTTTCACGACCATCTTCTCAAAAAAAAACCATCCAATGAAAGGGAACAAAAGAAGAGAGTCGGAAACACAGGTTTCCAATAGGTGTGCAAATCCTTGCGTGCCCAATGTAACATCAAATGGTCATTTGCGTGCTACCTTTGAGGATTTGGACTATAAGATGATGTATACCCCCACCCATCAAGGACTTTGACTGATGACAAAGCGATGCTATGTTACGCAAAATACACATCTTCCACAACCACACGAAAACAATATGGCCTCATGGTATTGGATCTTGCGCGATAGACCCCCTAGGTTTTATCCTTCGGGTATGAATGATTAGGAATGATCCTCATCAATTTCCTTTGATCCTAATTCATTTTCGTGAAAAATATCCCTCTTGCGTGAATGTTTCCCTTTCATCAGACCTATTTTGCACACATTCTTATAGTTTATGCGCAACCATTCTATCTTGCGCGCAACCTATCTTCTTGCACGCCAACCTCCTTGTGCACTCCATGTGCCATCCTTACCCCAAGGCACCATTTCTATGCCCCTCATATGCGCAAAACACCTATGTCACACACCTTTCTCCCGTACGCCCCTCTAGGTTTGTACGAAGAAACTTCAAAGTCCCTTAGGAGGTGCTTTACGTCGCATTTCATAGCCTGCGGATTATTTGCATACGCACACTAATGGCTATTACTTATTCATATAGCCACACTAATGTGGGACCCTCAATGGATCACTCCACAACACCCCCTTTCCACAGAGTCATTTCTGCCTTCCCTTCACCAAGGTCGAGCAGGTATCAGTTATGTATGTTCGAGGGATACGAAGTGAACCTGCCTTGTCCGAGCTTCAGGATGTTAAAATATCAATTTCCAAAATACTCAGTAAATGACATTAAACTGTCACTTCAAACTATGGAATTTACATGGAGTTATCCATCTCAAACATCCTCAATTCCCACTGGTCTCTACTGGAGTGAAATATTCCTCACATGGAATGAGATCCTTTCCACTGGAGTGGTGCCTGTCTTCGGGGAAGGGCAACCTACTTGGTGTAAGCCCCTTAGTGTTTCTTATGAGAGGTATAAAACCAACTCCACCACTATTATTCAGTGCCAAAGACCAAAGTAGAGATGGAAAATGGGATCTTATTTCTCCTACCCCTCCCATGTGCGGCTTTGTCGCCACTCCATCCTCTATCATGGAGTAAGTCCCAATCTCCACCTCACTAGGCTTCTAACAACTAATAAGCCCCTATTTACTTTTTGGGATGCTAACCACATGTAATCCCCACTCCAGATTCCACAGACACACCTTTTGCAATGTTATCGTCAGGTCTTTGCTGTCTCTTCTTTCTCAAACTGAGCATGACTCACGTGGGATTAAAGTAAGCACTGAACATGAAAGATCACCACTTCTAAACTTTGTGGAATTTGACCCTTGCCAATGAAAGGTACGTAGGAAGCCTCCCTGAGATTCATGCACAACAACCATTGGTCCAGACTCCCTTCATGTTAGTTCACTCACACCTCTTATAAACTTTGTGTACTTCGATCCTTGGAATGGAATGGTATATAGGAAGCCTCCCTAATGTTCAAGACCAATATCCATTGGTCCCAACCCCCTTCATGTTGATTCAACAACAACTATTATGAAATATGTGGACTTTGATCCTTACAATTGCAAGGTATATAGAAAGCATATCCGAGGTTCATTCCCAACAACCATGGGTCCTGACCCCCTTCACGTCGATTCGCCAAACCACGTGAACTTCATGGAATTTGATCGTTGCCAAGGCAAGGTACGTAGGAAGACTTTCTGAGGTTCAAGCCCAACACACATATTGGTCCCGACCCCCTTCACATAGGTTCTCCAACATATCCAAACTATGTGGACTTTGATCATTTCAAAAGCAAGGTACGTTAGAAGCCCATTTGAGGTTCAATACCAATAAACATCAGTCTCGGACACTCCACATCAGTACACCCCTATCCGGCATGATGTTAAACTGTACACCCCTTCGTCTCGCAAGACATTAAACTGTATCCAATTAAACTATGTGGGATTTTATCCTTTTCTCCTATCCAAGGTGCATAGGAATCCTCCCTGAGGACCAATCCCAACTGATAGTAAGCCGTTGTGTTCCCCAATCGATGGTAAGCAATTTTCTGCCCCAAACAGTGGTAATACATTTTGTTTCCCATTCGATAGTAAGCCATTGTAGTCCCCTTTGACGGGACCCTTATCTCCGGTCCTCCCTTTGAGCATCAGACAAACTCGGGCTGCTAACCACGTGTAAGCCCCAATATATCATCAGGTTGCTGTCCTTTATGCAATCCCTAATTCACTAACCCATCCTGAATTATGTGGACTTTGATTCCCCACAACAGGGATATGTTGGAGGCCTCTCAGAGGCTCAAGACCATCATTCAAGTCCCATCATGGTCTCTACCTCGAGCATATGTGTTTTGGGAGGGTCATGCCCTAACATAAAGGTACCACTTCCTCCGAGTCCCATCCATATGCTCATCCTCATGGGTAACCTCCTCATGTGTCCCATCACCCCACCGAACTACACGGTCTTTGATTCCTTTCCACAAGAATACATTGAAAGTATCTTCGATGCTCAAGCCCAACATCACCATCGCCCTCGCATCAGCTCCATCTCATTTCCCCACCACATCATTCAACTCTCCATATCCATCATGATTCTTACCCAGGAGACCACATCCCGGTGAGATCATGTCACCCACTTTCTCACTGCTCCCAGCAGCAATTGGGTCACTAACCACTTGTTAGCACTAGCATCAGTGTTCCCTCTAGGGGTTTCACCCATAAGATCCACTCCCGTCAGTGTTCTGATCAATCTGATTTGTCTCTTTTAGATGTTAAACGTACAGTATAAACTGTTTTAAACATGGGAAGGTGAGGAAAACATTAGAGACATTCCAATTGCATATGATTCCCTGTATTCGATGTGGGATTCCTCGGGCTTCCGTGGCCTCGAGAATCCCTATCATATGAAGAAGAAACCAAGATGCGCCAGTGTTCCAGCGTCAAGACACGCCAGGGATGTCCAACATGACTACTCCCCCAAACGAAGGTTTCTTCCCTAACCGAACCCCTTGGAATGTCCTAACATAAGCAGTGTAATTAACTGATGACCATAAAGACATGGCCCTAGGAGGTGTTTCACAAACAACATATTAATCTATAAGAGAGACCCGGAATATGTAATGAGTTATGAGGATGCATCCACTGAAGGATGGACATACATCCCATAATATTATTTCAACGAAGTACCAAATGTCCCTAAACAGGCGAAAATTTCCACTAACCTTTGGAAAGTGGTAATGTGGTGAAACAATCTGCACGTCCTCCGAAACAGACTGATGCGCTCTTTTCCGAAAGCATAAAAAACAAATCCTCAATATGGACTAATTTTCAAAATATGATGTGAAAATTTATTTCAAGAAAAATTAAACTACAATTCCCGAGGAATATGTATAATTCCTTTTATTTAAAGAAAAAAATTCATCCTCAAAATGTTATCTATATCCACCCCCAATAGATATATTGAATAAAAATATTGGAGAGGGAGAGAAAACAAAATCTTGGGTTGAATAAGGTAATATTGAAATTTAAGATGTATCGAGTGTTAAAAATTACATTGATGTATTTCTTGAGGAATTACCTAGACTCCCTCATAGTGTGTAGTTGAGTTTACCAATGATTTAATTGCTGAAGAAAACCCAATATCAAAGAATCCCCATAGAATATCGACTATGTAATTAGTGAAGCTAAAGAAATAAATATAGGAGTTGAGTAATAATGGATTTATTCACCCTAGTTTTTCTCCATAGGGATCCCAAATTTTCTTTGTTTAAAATAAAGACATATGCATGATGTTGTGGATTTATTATAGGGAAATCAATGTAGTTACAATAAAGAAAAAATATACCCTACTTCGCATTGATGATTTATTTCAACTTCGTGGATCTCAATATTTTTTGAAGATTGAATTTTTCTCAAGATTTCATTATTTGTGAGTAAATAAGGAATACATTATGAAGATTTTTTTCATATAGGGTATGGAAATTATGTGTTTAATATAATACCATTGGGATGGACTAATGAAACATAAATTTTTATAGATCTAATGAATAGAATATTTAAGGAATATCTTGATGATTTTTTGTGGTATTCATTGTTGATAATATGGTATATTATAAATCCTATAAAGACCATGATAATCACTTGTGGGTGATTTTTGAGATTCTCAAGAAGATTGAGATTTATAGTAAATTTAGAAAGTGTGAATTCTAAATTGATTTTCTTGAAAACACATGACTTGGTAATGATAATCCCTAATTTTTCTTGATGTTGGAATAGTAGTAAATATATGTTTATGGGATAATACTGGTGACCATGAAGGTGGTTATTTAAGGAACATATTCATCAACCTAAGATTTTACTCATAGATGAATGCATGTTTCACAAATGATTAAAGGTGACTAGGGTATTCAAATATTAGGTATGTGAAAATAAGAGATACATTATTTGGGGACATCTTATGTTATGTATTTGGAATTTAGTGGTCTTACATCTAAATTTTTGGTCTTTGAATTTGGAAATACATATTTTGGATGAATGTTAAGGTCAAATACTTATGGAATGGATTAAGATGAAGTTTGTGTATTATTTTAAGGTTAAATTTTGATTTATCAAATTGGATACCTGATTCTAACTATCTTGGTTTTATTAAGTATTTAAAGGCTGATGGTTTAAATTAAGGATTTTATCATTTTTAAAAGTGATTCCAGAATAAATAGTTGACTTTAATATCCATCTTCAAATTTAAGAAATGACATGGATATAGATCGAAGCATAACTAAAGGATGGAATTATGACATAGAAAGGAATTAAGTATGTTTATTTTCTTATGTAATTTTACGGATAATAAAATAATACCTTAAAACTCAGAAATTAATTTTATAATAACAACATCATACATTTACTTTTCTATCTAGTAAATAAGTTGTCTTTTTTCAAATAATAAATTTTTGGTTTTTGAGGGTAGAATTTCTAATGAAAATACTCTTCATCACACTCCTTCAGAACCGGATTGTTATATTATTCTTTCATGCCCACGTTGTCACATCCAACTAATGTTCTCCTATAGGAAAACATAGTTTTTTTATTGACCATATGATTTTCCTTTCACTCATATTAAGTGTTGTTTTATTAAACTGATTTACGATGTGGGTTTCAGAAAAAGGAATTTTTAATAATCAACCAAAGATTTTTGAAGAGTAATTTCAAATTTAAAGGACACAATATATTATAGGAGGAAATAATATATCATCCCATGATTATAAATAAATTCAATTCATTCTATATCTTACATTTACCAAAACAATGATCTTAAATGAACCATGATTAAATATTATTATGATAATTGAAATTGTAAATTGACCATCAAGAATGGTAATGAGGCCATTAGAATATAAAACTAAAAGATGAAATTATATATACAATTTAAGTATCTAATAAATGACAGTATGATTTATTTATGTTATCGAATAAAGAAATTAATGTTTTAAAAATGATAAATTAAGTGTTGGTATTTTGGTAAAAGATGAATGTTTATTTACAATTTTATAATTAATATAGTAATTTTAAAAGAAAATTTATTTTAATTAAATATATTCATAAATTAACATGTTTTTTTTATTATAATATAATTTTTTTGAGACCATAATTACTTTCTCAAATTGTTATAAAATCAGTTATAATTTTTGAATCAGTATTTTTTGAATAAGGGGTGGTTTTAATTAAAAATTAAATTATAGAAATTTAGAAAATTATTTTCATAAAATTGAGTTCATTTTTGATTTGTAAACATAAGAAACTTATCAAGGTTATTTTTTTGGGATTTTTCTAAAATAGTTTATTTTTTGGTGAATAGTGAAATATGCCAATTTATGGTATTTAACATTCTAGACATATACAAGAATTTTTGATTCATGGGTGAGTCATGGATGATATGAGTTCCCACTATCTAAAAATAAAAAATTTTAGTTACTATATTTTTTAATGTGAAAAATCTTTGTTAATAGTGTTGAGCCAAAAAAAATAAACAAATTAATACAATAATCAAAAAATACCCCTCACCTCCCACTATAAGTACCACCCTCACCACCACTTATACTAACACATTATAAGTATTTGACCTTAATGAGAATATAAAAACATACTCACCCAACCTATTCCCCATGTTCCTTCCTTGTTGGTATCACTAAAATAACATTTCTAAGTCCCATGCGGATGTTCTTAGGGAGACGACACAGAAGATGTAAAACCTTCTCTCTCTATGTTTTGATTTCTTTTCCTTTTATTATCCTTTCCTCACCTACCCATCCCAAATGACATGATAACTCTAGTATAATATATATATATATATACTATAATTTTATTATGTTAATGGTATATCCACTAGCAATTCTATTTGTTCCCTATTTTGTCCAAAAAATGAAAACATCATCAGAGTAATGTCGATTCATCACCTCCATGAACGATGATTTTTTATTTTATAATACCGACTTCAAGGATGGTAATAAAAAAATTATAATAATTATTAAATATTTTAAAATTTATATTAAAATTTATTTAGATGTCTATAACTAGTATATATACATAATATTAAAAAATAGAACAAAACTAGTTCGTGATGATTAAAAAAACCGAAAAAAATATAAACGGTTATCTTTAATGTTTTATCTAATGAATCATACTCAAAAAAAAAAAATTATATATAAAACAATTTAATCTTCTATAATTTCATTAATAATATTTAATATCAATCTTTGAATATTATTCCCATTTTACATGACCTTTTATACACGTACACAACTGAACCAGTCACGAAAACCAATGAAATGAAAACTCCCAAACAAAGAAATTGAATCCTACCACTCATCAAAAAGCCATACCTGAACGTAAAATAATATATATATATATTTATATAAACGGTTATGAATTATTCAATTAGTGAATACAATTTTATTATCTAGGATATTAATTAGAGGTTCAAATTACATTTATTCATATGTTAGGGGGTTCCTTAACTCAATTTTCATTTATTTGGTTAAACTTATATGACCCTTGTATTGTTATGATAAGAATATGTGTTTAATTAACTTTGATTGTTTTATAATTTATTTAAAAATTTATTTTATTGATTTAATTTTTTCACAAATAATTATTTTATTGATTTATCTCACTACAATGATACAATCATTGTAAGGGTTATCTCATCTCACTTTTATTTCATTGAGAAATTCGTTACTCACCATTTGTTCCTTATTTGTGGTGTCTGTATTTTTTCCTTTGAATTATAATATCATAAAAATGATTATTTTAACGGAATTAAATGTTTAATTTTAGGGTTATTAATTTTATGGGTCATACGATTTGATTGATTACAAAGTGGTAAGATATTTCCCCAGGACACCAATTTTTCATTTGGGGTTTGCATTATCACCCTTTAACACAATTTTATTATTAATTAATTCTATGTAATCCTCCTAAATTATATGTATAAGTTACCAAAATATCTTACTAGCTAAATTATTTCTTTTTATGGGAAAATACATGTTTTATTAGGTTTCCTTTTCAATTCTTCCTGACAAGAAAGTTCAATTAAAGAGAGCATCCCAATTCCTTATAAATTTTCAAGTACACAGCATAATATGCATTAAGAAATAAATATTTTTCTAATAGATCAATTTTTATAGAAAAAAATTATGGTTTTGTATTCTTTAATGACTCATTAATATTTTCCATTAAACTACACCAATGTGGCTCATTTGAAAAGTTTCTTAAATATTATTTTTATATATCATAACTTATGTTTAACATAGTTTGTCATTATATATGTATATTCCCCAATTTTAATCCATTTTTTGCATAGATATTATAATTTTAAAAGTTTTTTTCCATTCCTAAATATGGTGGTTACCATGATAATTATTTCATTAAGTGGGGAAATATTAATAAATCATGATATTTTGTTTAATATAGATATTTGATGACAAGTTGAATAATTTATTTATAAAATCAATATATTAAGAATGATTTAAAAATGATATGACACGAGTTGGGTTTTTGGAAGAAACCCCTATGGGTTTGGGATTGCTAATTCAAGCCCCTTGATGTATCTGTAGTCTCATGAGACTGAATCACTTAGTGAAAAATCCTTGATGTTTTTTACAAGATGAATTAGTTGGATTTAAAACCATATAATTAAACTATCTTGGTGGTATTATGGTTCATTTGGTTGATACATTAATTATAATAATGAATCATTTTCTTCATTAAATAATCATCTATTATTCTCTAGATGATTTTCAATATGATAATATCTATAGATGCATTTTCATTGTAGGTTTATTGATTATATTGTATGTTTTTTTAGAATGTTTACCTTTATATTTTTATTATTCCTCAATTATTATTATTCAATTATTTTTCATTCATGTTTCTATTGTCTGTAACCCTTATAGAGAATTTGAGTTGATCTTTTTATTTATTTTCCTTCCCCGAGATATGAAGAAGAGATCATTTAGTGAGTTTTTAATGACACCATTCATTAGCTTTTATAATGTATTATATTTTATTTTATCAATGTATTATGGGTTCCATGTATGTATCTAGTTATTCAAGACTAGTAACCTGATCCATCTTTGGGGATGTGATCTCTTGTATCTATGCAATTGTAATAAAATAAATGTCGAATCTGGACTATTGGGGTTGGGGTTGTCACATAGTTAATGACATACCTGAATTTTTCTACACAAATTTTACATGTTACTGATGTGTTAAAAGAGTTTTTTCTAAGATATATAGTTTAATTAATTTTTAAAAGTCAATGTAAAGAATAATATCAAAATTTTCATTAATGTTAAATTAAAATAAATAATATTTTATTAAATGTTATAAAATTTATAAAAAATTAAAATACATCCAAATGATAGAGATAATAATGAAAATTTAAGAAATTATTTATTTATGGTTATTTTATCATTTTATAGTAATAATATTTAACCTCAATGCTTAAAAAATCCATATTGGAAGAGTAAGTGTTAAATTGATTAAATAAAGGATTAAACCAAAAGATAAGGGTAAGAATGTAAAATAAACTTGTCTAAAAATTATTGGTTGTGATTATTTGGATACATACAAATATTATCTAGAGAATACATCACTTTAGATCAATTTTAAATAAAAAATTAATTTATATTAACTTAAACTATTTAGAGTTTCCTTAAGTGCCCCTCACCTCAATTTTAAAATGGCACCCCTCCCTCACATATTCACACAACATTGAGACTTATATATCTTAAAAAACCTACTCATTTATCCTAGAAACATTATTATCCATGTTATAGTGATCCTGGAATTCCAAAAATACCATCTCAAGATCTGTTAAGATGAGATCTAAAGGAATTCTGCAGAAAAAGAGGTCATCATTTTTACTAACTCATCCAAGCTGATTTCTTCTCCTTCTTCATATTCAGGTGTTGATTCCTTGAAAAATTAATATCAACAGAATAATATATATTATGAGATGTTATTTCTAATATCTAATAACCATATTTTACCTTTTATCAACCCTATGAAAAATGAAAGCATCTCACCTGCGTATGTACGACTTACCGTCTCCACACCATGGTGTTGACTATTTTTCCAAACCGATATACTTTGATGGGTATAATGATTTAAATAATAGATATATATGATAATTGATAAAAAATATTTATTATTTAAAATTAATATATCATTCACTTTCTTACCATTTAATCCATATAGAAATGATATCATCCCCCGTGTGTATATATGGCTTACTGTCACCAAAAAGCGATGAGATTCATTATATATGTTCAAAATATGAGAGAGGTTAACAAAATGTATTTAATGATTAAATATGATATTTATGAAATTAATATTATTTTGGAGATGTTGTATGTATATACTATTCTAGATAACTACAAATTTGAATGCAAAAAAATCACAGAAAACATGTCCATTAACACCAGAAACAGTGAAATGAATAAAATATTTTTAATAAATGAGTAGTAAAATGTTATAATGGGATCATATATGATATAATATATTTTATTATGTTTCCAGTATAAGTTAATAATATATTTAAAATCACAATACATGTTTTTAGACAGGTAATAATGAAATCAGACCTATGGTAAAGGTTTAATTCACTATCTCATCATTAATCGAGATTGTTTATGTTTAAGTATTTATTGGGGAATATTTCCCATAAATGTTAGTTTTTATAAAAACGTTTTAAATTTTTTACCATTCTAAAATTATTGATTAATTTCATTTTAAACTATATTTTACTATTTAAAAAAATATATATAGTTTATATGTTTTCGTTTTCTAAAAATGTTCTTTGAGACTTTTCCCAAAAAAATTTGAGAGGAATGTCTTTTTAATTATATGATATGAGATGATTATATCACTGTAATGACACCATAATGCCTTATAACCTACTTATAGAATTTTTTTAATCATTTTCAAGGAAATTTTTCTTTTATAATTGCATAATGTTTTAAAAATTGGTATTTTCAAAGTTAAAAGGGTATTTTCCACAATATTTTCAAGAATTTTATTATACAATTTTTATCTATGTAAACTATCATTTTTGAATATTATTATTAAATGAGATTTATATCTAATGATACAATCAACCATATTTTATTAAATTATTTATGATCAATTTCTACTACAGATATACTATTTTGATACCATTCATGTTTTACGGTAAATGTATTCACATTAAACATAATAGTATTTCAATAATAATGTTTATGTTGATTATATTTCACCCCATTCATATTTAGAATTGATTTTACTTAGAATTTTATGGTAGAGGCCCAATATATCCCCTCAATTCATCCGTATGTCTCATGAGAAAAACTGAATCTTGATTTTTCTGAGGCCTAACCAACTAATTTTCAGATATTTAGGTTGAGACATCAATAATATGTTTCTAATGTACATAATTAGGAATTCCATATTTATGATATTAGTTATTGATATTTAATTTGATTATTCTACTAGTATAATATCCATGTTTAAGTATCAATCCATTGTGAGTATTTATACAGAATTATTTGATGATATTTTATTCCTTCCATGTTATCCTCAAGTTATTGATTAAATGGAATGTGTTTCAATTAATTACCTTATGATAGTAATTTATTATAATTATTGACTCCTTATTCTATATGTATACCATTACTAAGCTTCTTATCTCACCCATTTTTTATGTTTAAATTTTTCTTAGGATTCGAGGATGTTTTTTTGTTGATATGTAGGGGTAATAATGGCATTCTCAAAGAAATTCATTGTTTATTTTATGTTTTAAATGTAATATGAATTTAAATAATGTATATATTTTACCAAGAATACTAAAATATTTTGTAATTTGAGATTTTATTCCTTGTATCTTATACTAATGTAATAAAGTAAGGCACCAACTCTAGGTTACAGTGTATTTAAAGAAATAATGGTAATAATAAAATATTATTAATAGAATGACAGTAAGATGTGTTATAATATGATCATATATGATATTATAAATATGAATATGATTCTGTTAAAATTTAATAACATTACTAAATAATTACACAATAGGTTAAAGTGCGTTCAACTAAAGTGAATCATGATGTAGGGGACTTCATCTTAATTTCATTTCATTGAGGATTATTTTGATGTTATAAAACTAAATTATATTATATGGTGTATATAATTCAATTTTTTAATCTAATATAATTAATCCTTCTCACTTCATGGAATATTATGTTTCAATTAAATATCTTTCATTCATGGGGATATTACTTGAATGTTACCAAGTGGTAAGGGTTTCATAACTCATTTTTTTCATTGGGTTATATGACGTATTCATTGTCTTAAATTTTCTAATATTATGCGTGTAATCAATTTTGATTATTTTATTTCTTTTCCATTTTTATATGGATTTATATTTGATAAAAAAAATAAATTCATTAACTAATTATCCCTTAAATGGTAAGATATTTGTAAGGGAATTTCATCCCAATTTCCAATCAATTGGTACATATTTTTTATTGTGAACCTTTTCACTTTTATGGGGTGAATGTAATAAAATTTTTATATATTTAACATGTATACCTATATTATCATAATGATTAAGGTTTCAATAAAAATGTTTTTCCCAGGGGTTATGATTCAAAATGTACCAAAATTATAAGGGTTTATTAATTAATATAATTTAAGTGGGATTATTTATTCTAGAATTTTTGTTGAAAGAAATTATTTGATCATTATATAATAAAACTTTTTTATTTTTTATCCATTTTTATTATTGATGTTTTCAAGAAATGGTACCATTTTACTCTATTTTTTCATAATGTTTTTGAGAAAATGTTTTCCATATAAACTAAATTTATTTCACTTTTCAAACAAAATTTATTTTTCTTCTATATCCATATCTTCCTAAAATTTTATAAAGAATATTTCTAATATTCTCCAATGATTATTAATTAATTTTACCCATGTTTAACTTTTTACAAGTTATTTAAATGTAATATTCTTATTTTTTCTAAACATTATAATTTTTGACTTTTTACAAAAAATGTAAAAGAAATATTTCTTTTAACAAACTAAATATGAATAAATTTTCCCAATGTCATGACCACTCATTGAATTGACGATTCCTTTACATGTTTACAAGGTTTTTTAATGAAATATGTGTTTCATATATTTTAGATATTTTTAGTTTTTAAAGGTGATTTTAAAAGGGAAAAGGGTATTTTTCTGAAGAAAGTTATTATGGATATCTTTATATTATATATATTAATCAAATATAATAATCCTTTATTATACTTATAATTTAATGGGGATATGTTTTAATTACTCCCTCCATATTATTTCAATAAATGTTTTATGATTAGTTTGTCCAAGGAAAGTATTGACATTCACATTCTTGATTAATGTTATTGTAATTAACATTCTCTTGAGACACTCACTATCTTGTGATTATTTCCATTAAATTCCCCTTAAATATCAATATTTTTTTTCCATTTATATTATTATTTCCTTAAAGTGTACCAATTCTACATTTGGAGTCTTAGATTAATTTTTTTTACTATCTAGAGAATTTTTAACAATCCATATTTCAATACTAAGTAGATACATTTTTGGATAAGGTACATTTTTTAGGAATTAAAATGATTATTTAAAATACAAGGAATAAATTGTATGTGTAATGAATTGTGGGATTCTGAATTATATATCCCCTCAATGCATAGAAATTTCTCATGGGACACATTAGGTAACTGTTATTAAATGTAATTTTGGTGTATACCTACCCATCAATTAAACTATATTGGATAAAGGTTTTAATGGTATAGATTTCATGATGTCTAAGATACTAATATCCAATACTAACAATTTCTATCCCTATGAATAAAATTATTATTATTCATGAGATTATTGCATTGATATTACATATAGATTCACTTCATTACGAAGTTATTGATTAAATGGTATGTGTTTTCAATTTTCCACCATGTCATATAAATTATTACTTATTGATTAATGATAGATTTGGTTGTATATAACCATTACTGATCATGTGATCTCACCCTTATTTTCATTTCCCTAGTTAATGAAGAAGTATTATTGGAATTATTTTAAGCATATAAAAAATTTACTTGCACAATGTTTTTTCTATAATATTAACAAATATAATGTGAGATTTATTTATGTATCTATATTTCAAAGTTTCCTAAACTCGTTAGTGGAAAATATATCTATACTAATGTACCCATAATTTTTTTTCTTGTTAAACCATTTTTATACAAAACTCTATACCAATGGTTTATGGAAATCATTGGTATAGGATGTTTTACTGAAGGATATATAATCAGTTAAAAAAATGGTATATAATATTGTAATGTAAGGATATGCCAAAAGTATCAATAAACCATTAATATAGTGTGTAGACATTAATGGTATACCAATAGGTTTAAAAAATTGTTAGTATAAAACTCTACAAAAATCACTACTCATAACCTCCACCTCCTTTGATATGACCAATGTCCGGTTTCAACCCCATAAGAACCTTCCATTTTTTTCCTTAGTCGAAGTGATCTATCATTGTTTTTTGATTTCATTAATTTGTTTCAACACAAAATTAGTGATTCAAAAATCCATCATATATTATTACTAGAATCATATTAATTTTTTAGGTATAAAACAATAACCTAGATTTCTTATGGGAGTATTCTTACAGATTCATTGAGCAAGGGTTAATATTGGTACTCATTTACTGAAGTAAATAATTTTTTATTCTATGTTTTTTTTCTGGGTATACATACTTTTTCTAGATTTTTCATGGATATATATAACTATTTTTAGAATTTTAATGATGATTTGTTTTTTTGATGGAAGTGGTTTGACATGGTTAATGTAAGAGTGATATAGGGGTGAGTGGTTTGGTATTTTTTAGGTCTCTCTTTCTCTATGGGGTGATCTATGTTTTTGGGATGGTTATAATTTTTTGGTGATATCTACTCTGATTTTTGGGATTTTTAGATTCTTGTGTTCTATTAAATCAAGGGTTTTCCATACATATATTAAAGTAGAGTTTTATTAATTTTATTCTTGTTCACTCCCTATATTTTTAATTTTATATATGCACTAATGCTATCGTTTTAATTTTAGTTTTAACTAGATGATTTAATTTGATCAATACCTAAAAGGGAATTATATGGTGATGGGTTTCTCACTATAATTACCAGCCTCTATTTTTGATATATTGAGCCCCATTTGACTCTCTTTGGGTAGATTTTTCACTCATCGTATTCTATTATCATATTTTTATCAACAAGTAAAATGTGAGAAAAAAAATCTTTCAAATAATCAAAATATTTTCTTCTTGAGTAATAAATTGAAATGTTGACTAATAGTGAACTATTGATTTGAACTACACTAATTTCATGTGATAATATACAATTGAGTTTTAATTTTCGAATTAATAAAAATTTTATCAATACTTGGTCTTGTCTTTTTCAAAAGAAAGTGTCTAGTTAGTGATTAATTTGACTACTCTATATAGTGATCACTACAAATTTAGAACAGAATCCATTATCCTATAATATAAACTTATGCCAAGGAAAAAAATTTATGATACCAATTAAAATAATGGAATTCAATATCATGCTTTTATATATATAATATTTTTTATATATATAGTTTTTTATTTTATTCTATAATTCTCACATGGAGTAGTGTGTTTGTTATGGTTTTATATTAAGTGAAAAATTCTTATTTTGTTAAATATAATTTTGATTTAACTTTAATATTATATTATTTCTTTAACAACATGGAATATAACATTTTTATTGAATTTATATAAGTTTCATGTATGAAACAAATCAAATAAAAAGCGAATTTAATAAAAACATGGATAGTCTTTTAGATTTTACATTTCATAATGATTTCTATAGAGTTATTATATAATTCTCATTTTTAATTATGTGGGAAGAACATGGTTAAGTCATGAATAATTTATCTACCATATAACCAAGTAGTTTTAAAAAAACTACTATGTATAGAATCAAAATTAGAAGAAAATTGAATCTCAAAATTTTAATGATCTGAAAGAGATGACTATATTATAGAATTTATTAGATGACCAAATTATTTTTATTCTTCATCATAGGAATGAAAGGATTACAACTAAAGAATAATTCTACATGATCACCAATGAATAATGTGGTGAAAATCATTATTTTGATAAGGTGAAAATATTGAATTACACTTCCAAGACTCCAGTATATCAACAATGAGGTAAAATAAAAATGCTATAATTTTTAATCAATATTCTTCAAGAAAAAACCATGTATGGAATTTTTAATACTTAAAAAAATAATATTCTTACATTTCTTAAGGTCTTTCTTTAAAATTATGTATATATTACATTAAAGAATCATATGTAATGGATTTTAGTTGGGGAAAGTGGATTTTTTTAAAATAAAATTAAAGATTTCATACAAGATTACTTCTTATTCTAGGTGGAAACTACTCAATAGAATAATTGTATAAAATGTGTTACATCCAAATAAAAGAGAAATTATTATGGGACACAATCTTGTGTGATAAAAAATGTAATGTGGAACCTTACATTGATTCCTAGACTCCAAAATCTTTTCATGTCTGATGAAATATAAATAAATATGAGATGGAAAGATATTGAGAGAAATAAGGATTTAGATGAGTTATTTCATCCTACAAATGGAATAACAAGGAATACATTTGGTACTCAATATCTTAATAATGTAGCTAATGTACTTAATATGATGTTGGGTCTATAATGTGATGGTGTTAATCCATTTTGAATGATACTTACATCCCACAACACATACTCTTTGTTCATACACATTTATAACCTTCCTCCATGGATGTGTATGAAAGAGCCTTTTAATTTCCTATGTATAAACATATTTTGTTCTTCTGATCCTAGAAATAATATATATGTATACATATATCATTTAATAAAATATTTTACACATCATTGGAATGTGGGTGTTAACACATTCAATTATTATTAGAAAGACATATTTCAGATTCATGTTGTGCTTTCGTTGATGATAAAAATATTTCCTTCTTTTGTAATGATTTATGTCTTGAGCATGAAGTTAAAACATCATGTCCTATTTTTATGAAGAATACGTTATCTAGAAGACCTATATATCACAATAGTTTTTGTTTTATGGGACATCAAATATTATTTCAAACGGATCATCCTTATAATAATTATCATTGAATGGTTGAAAATACCATAGAGTCCTGAAATGTACCTTAGCCTATGTCTATAACTGATGTGCTCAATGAATTGAAATATGTCAGTTTTTAATTTGGTAAGGATTAATTTAAATATTAAAAGAGGAATAATGTTTCCACTGGATCCAATTAAAATTTTAAGAAGAAAATTGTCTCCATTGAGTTGACTTATTGGTCAACCAATTTGCTACATCGTATCATAAACTTAATGCACATTGGGAAAAAATATATCAAATGATTCTTTAAATGATTCTAAATATTAATGGAAATAAAAAATATGATTGAATATATTGGAGAAAATTAGTGGATTGGTGTGTGACACCAAAATTTTATCCTGTGTGTGTCTCTAAAAATATATAAAAATTTCTATGTGCTTTTTATCTGATGATACCGATAGAAAAAAATCATTTTTTGAATTATAAGAAACTTTCAATGTTCCAGATGGATATTCAAGAAACATATCAAAATGGGCCAAGAGAAGACAATTGAAGTTAAAATATATTAAGACTCATGATTATTACATTCTTCTAAATTAGTTGATTCCAATAGAAATCCTTCATCTATTATCTAATAATGTAATGGAGGAATTTATTTGTATTTTCTATTTTTATACAGATCCTTGTGCAAAGAAGCTGTCCAAGTATTTTTTGTAAAAAAATTTAGAAGATTCACCATTATTTTTTTGTGAGTTTGAAAAAATGTTTCCTCCATCATTTTTCACGTGCGTGCTGCATCTAACTATCCATATTCTAACTAAAATACATCTTGGATGACCTATTTTGTTTTCATTGAATGTATCGAACTAAATAAAATATTTACAAATTTATTTGTTATATCCTGAATAGTAATAATCTTGAAGGTTCTATTGTGAATTGATAGTTGGATAAATAATTTTTGGATTTCCATTAAAGGTATTAGTCAAATGTAACCACGAGAGGGAATATGCCAATGAGAAATGAGGAAGTGCTGCATGGGAAAAGAGAACCCTATAACACCCCAATATTTTACGGTATGCATCTTCAAAAATAAATTCAATTAATTCGACAACTTACATTGCATGCAACATCGAGTTTAAACAAACCGTGATATAATATTAAATATTAACATGACTGTTCGAATAGTAATGAAACTTTTAAGAATAGTAAACTATCCATTATAATAATAACATTACCTATGAATGTATAAATTAAATTTAGACATATAAAAGATGAAAATATGATATATTTATAACATGAAATATGTAAATAAATGTTTTTAAAAAGATAAATTAAGTGTTTCTATTTTGGTAAAATGTAAATGTTTATTTAAAATTTTAAAATTTATAAATTGATTTAAAAGAAAACTTTGTTCATAAAATAGATTATTAAATTAATATTTTGTTTTCTTATTATTATAATAATATTTTATGTGACCGTAATTAATTTTTCAATGTTCCATAAAAGGATTTAAAATTTTAAAATCACTATTTTTTAAATAAATGATCATATTTAATTGAAATTAAATATAAGTTATTTATAGTTTATTTATAAAATGGAGACAATTTTTAAAATCTATGCATCAAAAAATTGTTTCAGTGTTTTTTCATTTTTTTCTGAAATAATTGAATTTTTGGTGAATAGTGAATTACGATAATTTATGGTATTTAACATTTTAAGCCAAATAAATGATTTTTTGAGGCATGGATGATGTAATAATCCATAATTTTCAACTAACATTAACTATTTACAATACATAGTCATAATAATTAACCCTATTGATATTTGTGAGCCAAAATAATAAAAAAATGATTAAAATAATCAAAAGACGTCCCTCTCCACAAACTATAAATACCATCCATCACCACCCATTATAATCACACCATCTAAGAATTGAATACTATAAAAATATAAAATATACCTTATCAATCCACTTCCACTTTTCCCATAGCAACTGGTCTTTCCAAAATACCAAATCCAAGCATCTTAATGAGTTTCCCCAAGAGATGGTATTCGAGAGCTAAAATCCTCTTTAATTCTCTTTTAATTCCATTTATTTTCTTATCCTATCCTCCCATAACATATACAAAGTGGAATTGTAACTCAAATATTATATATATAAATTAATGTTATTTTATTAATATAATATCTATACTTTAATCTCCTCTCATCTTCTTTTAACTATAATAATGAAAACTATGCATGTGTGGTGTCGATTCACCACCTTTGTGGACGACGAGTTTTCCTTTTTCATTACCACCTTTAAATAAGGTCATAAAACAATTTTATGGCTAAAAAGGGTTATAATATGTTTACTAAATCTTATTTAATGTTATGTAACAATTATATAAACATAATATTAAATAAGACATTACTAGTTTGTGATTATTGTAAAAACCGCTAAAATAAACTAATCATGTTTATTATTGTTTTATCTAAGGAATTACCCTCACATAAAAAACAAAATGATATATAATACCATTTAAAATATGTGAAGTTTATTAATACCATTTTATTACATTTTTAGAAATATTTTAATTTGAAAAAGAACTTCCAAAATTATGCACAAGTGAACCGATCATGAAACCGTGAAACAAACACTCTAATGATAATTAAATTAACCATTACAACTCCATGAAAATGGAAATAAATGATTTTAATAAAATTTTAATAAATAAATTATATGTTTAATAGGTTATTAATTAAGTAATTAATGAATATAATTTTATTATCTAGGTTATTATATACAATTCCAGAATACTTTCATACATAAGGTAAGGGGTTTCTTATCTCACTTTCATTTGTCTGAGATATGACTTATTCACCAATAATTTATTATGTGTGGTTTATGTATAATTAAATTTGATATATCATATCATGAAACTATTATCTTCAATATATTAAAATTTTAATTTGTTTATTATTAATTTTATGGTGAATACAATTCGATTGATTACACGTGGTAAGGGTTTTACGTCTCATGTTATTTTCTATGGAACATATTCCATATTAATCACTTATTACATTTGGGTACTTCCCTTTTATTTATTATCATCATTAATTGATTATTTCATTATATATCCATATTTCTTATATCATGGATATTATTTTCTCTAAATCCGTATAAAAAATTTTCATACGGTGCTTACATGGAAGGTTATTTGATTAACTAGGGAAATAATTTTAAATCCATATATTTTACCATATAGTGATATTATATGATAATACATATTGATTGATGGATTAAATTGATCATTTAGATATTTTTGGAATTCATTAGACATGCAGATATGGGTGGGACCCTGTTGTAGATAGGCCCTTGATGCACCGACAATCTCATGAGATGAAAAAGTTGGCCAAATTAAGTGTGTTTTTACCGATAATGATTAAACCATGCCGTAAAAGGTATTGATGGTAAAGGTTCCATGATTCCAAAGATCATGGTATCAAACTTAATAATCATTTCCTTTATTAATAATTCAGTAATTGTAATCCTCGTGATTTTCACTATGATATGAATTCGTATTGTCCTCGACTTATTGATTAAATGAAATTTGTTTCCAATAATTTACATTTGAATAATGATTACAACTTATACTTTCATGATTTAAATGTTTCTAATTAAATAGATCATAATTAAATAATATATATATATATATACACTGTTCCATATTTATTTATGGTTCAATTATCACTGATTTAGGAATGTTTCCGTTGTATTTTACACTTACTGAGCATATAAGCTCACCCATTTATATGTTCTCTATTCCTATGTTTATGAATATGAAATGATTGAATAAGTTCAAGGATGTAATTAATCTCCTTTTAATGTTCTTTATTTCCTTTCCAATATAGTAATTGTACTAGGTATGTATCTAGTTATTCACAAATACTAAAATAATTGGAATTATGGGATTATAATCTTATATATATTCCAATGTAATAAAGTAAGGATCTAGATTAATTGTTTTGGGCTCTGGGTCTTTATAGTTAGTATCACATCGTGTTTACTAGAAACATTGTGAAGTAGATTTTAAAGTAAACATAACAAACATGAAAACTATAAAAATCCCTTATAGTATTTTAAAACGGTTACCATTAAAAGAATTTTTATTTTGTAGATAAATTATCATGATGATTATGGGTTAATTAAACATGTTCCATTACTTAGTGATGGAACCTAATGAAGATAAAGGAATCAATACCTGTAGAGACTGTAGATTTTTTCAAAATGAGTAAATCAACATAGTTGGTGTTGGGGTTGAGGAGATCGTGACCATATTTGGATAGATTACTCAAGTTAGGGTGAATAACCGTACTACACCTATGTTGGATTGTTTAATGTGAAAACCCCTAGATTTTAGTGGGACTACTAATATAGTGGTAGCTGAGAAAAAAATCAAGTCCTGTGAAAACAAAAATTCTTGGATTGGGATGCAATTAAAGGAAAAATGTTGTACTAGAAGTACTTTTCCTAATTGGATATACTGATAATTGGTGGTCATTAATCCAAAATAATTATGAGGGAGATTAAATAGAGTATTTGGAATGAATAACTTTTAATGAAATGTTATTTTAAAAAATATTTCCCTCATTAGAAATAGATTGAAATGAAGATAAAAAACTTGAGATTAAATTGAAATGATGAAGAGAGTGTTAAAGAGTATTAAATATCATCTTGATACTATCCAGGTATGTTATAAATTATGTACATGATTCATAAAAAATAGGTATCATTTGTTGGAAGGATATAATCGATGTCTTTGATGGGAACTGACTTCTCAAACATTTTCAACAGGTGATGAAATTGTACCTTGTTACCTCAAAATAGAAAATTAATTCCCTATAAATTATATATTCAATGGAAATAAATAGAATAATAGGTTGGATTAGAACTATGAGAAAGGTAAAGCACCAAAGAAAAATAATGGAATGAAGCATTTTCAATATTTTCAAAATTTTTGGAAAAAACATTAAGAAAATGTCTGATGGGAATAGGAGTGTGTTACAAGTGTGGAGACAAGGTTCACTTGTCTCATCAGTGGAAGGGGAAAAATAATGATATTTTGTGATTCAACTACAATTAAATGAGGAATTATTAAAACTAATATCCCATGTTCCATGGGAATCTATCATATAAGATTCCAAGGGGAGATGGCCAACCTTATGCAATCACTACAACAAAGGTAGAAGTAACCAATGATGCAGTACTTGGTATATTAATCCTATCATCAAATTTATCCAATGATTTATTTGATTCGGGATCCTTACACTCATTTATAAATACAAATTTTCCCAAGAAAATTAGATATTTATCTTTGGATTTAATATGGTATTTTTAGTGAAAAATCCTAAGGTAAGTCTCATTGAAATAAATATGGGTCAAAAAATTCTTATTATGGAAAAGAATCATAATTTTTCTCTATGATTAGTATCATACCTGTGTTTGAATTTGATATAATCTCGTTGATGCTGAATTTCAAATAGGGCTAGGATTGGGATGATAAAAGAACACCAAAGTCATTTGGAGGGTGATTAAAAGAGTCCATGGCCTGAGAGGTGCGTGCACGCAATAATTATGGGATGCGTATAAGAGTTCCTCCCATGTGCAAACCCTTGTGTTCCCAATGTAAGGTCAAAGGCAGGCTTCTGTAGAGACCCACCAGAAACCGCCTAAAAATGTCACACAAGAGTCTGGTAGGCGCACAAAATTCCCTCTAGTGCACAAAACTTGTGTTCCCAATGCATCGTTGAAGGGACCCTTTCACGGCCCCCTTTTAATAAAACAGCCAAGGCAAGGGCATGAAGGAAGAGAGTTCAGCATGCAAATTTCTAATAGGCATGCAAATACTTGCATAGCCAATGCGACGTCAAATGGTTGTTTCCATGCCGCATACCTTTGTGCGCAACCTCTAAGGATTTTGGCAATAAAATGATGTGAACCCCCACCCTTCGGGGACTGTTATAAAAGATGAAGCGATTCTCTGCTGCGTGAATGACACCTCTTATATGACCGCATGAAAAATACTATGGCCTCAAGGTATTGGATCTTGCGCGACTGGTCTCACAAGGTTTCTGGTTTGGTTAAGCCCTCTTGGGCATGATCCTTTCTTTTTTCCTTTTACCTTAAGTCATTTGTGGGAAAATGATCCCTCTTTCATGCAAGTTTCCCCTACATCAGACCTATTTTGCATGCATCCTTCTGGTTTGTGCGCAACCATTCCATCTTGTGGGTAGCCTGTCATCTTGAACTCGACCCTCCTTCTACACTCCATGGGATTTCCTTACATGCAACAGATCTATGTCATGCACCTTTCTCTCATACGACCCTCTATATTCGTATGAAGCAACTTCAAAGTCCCTTGAGCGGTGTTTTACATTGCGTTGCATAGCCTTATGCTACCTCTCATAAGAACGCTAATGGATATTACTACTTTTCCTAGCCATGAAAACATGGGGACCTCAATGGATCACTCCACAACCACACGCCCCTCACCACGGCGTTGTGGATGCCTTCACTTCCCGAAGGGCGGGCAAGTTTCAGTTATGCAAGTCCTAGGGGTACAGAGTGAACCCACCTCGTCCAAGCTACATGATGTTAAACTGCCAAGAGCCATTTTCCTTAGCAAATGATGATAAAATTTGACTTCACCCCATTAACATCACACAGGGTGGCCCGTATCGGACATCCTCTATGCCCATTGGTCTTCACAAGAGTGAAACCTTCCTCCCATGGAATGAGATCCTTTTCACTAGAGTGGCTCCTGACTGCGGGTAAGGGAAACCATCTTGGTGTAAGCCCCTATATTTTTTGGAGGTAGGTAGCATCCCTGCCCCTACTATATTATTCAGTGCCAAAGACCAAAAGAGAGATGGGCAACATGACCTTCATTATCCCGTCCCTCTCCCATTGAGCATTGTCACCACCCAGACATCCATCTCAGAGTAAGTCCCAATCTACATCTCCATGGGCTTCTAACCACGCATAATCCCCTATTTCCTTTTTGTCCCAATAACCACATTAAAGCCCCAGTCCACTTCCCATGGACTCACCATTCATGACATGATCATTAGGTCTTTGCTACCTCTTTTTTCTCACACCGAGCATGACTCGCGTGGGCTTAGAGTTAGCATTGACCATGAAAAAACACCACTTATGAACTATGTAGACTTTTAATCCTTTCCAAGGAAAGGTACTTAGGAATCCTTCCTAAGGTCCAATACAAAAAACCATTCATCCTGACCCCCTTCATGTCGGTTCACCAACACCTCTTACAGACTACGGGGACTTTGATCCTTTCCAAGGGATGGTACGTAGGTAGCCTCCCTGAAGTTCATGCCCAAAAAACTTTGGTCCAGACCCCCTTCATGTCGGTTTACCAACACATATTACAAAATACATAAAATTTGATCCTTACCAAGGCAAGGTACATAGGAAGCCTCCCTGGTGTTCAAGCACAACAACCATTGTTCTCGAACCCCTTCACATAGGTTCGCTAAACCACCTGAACTACGTGGACATTGATCCTTGCCATGGAAAGGTACGTAGGAATCCTTTCTAATGTTCAAGCCCAACAAACGTATTGGTCCTGACCCCATTCACATCCATTCACAAATATCTCTGATCTATTTGGAAATTGATCCCTGCCAATGAAAAGTACATAGGAAGCCTCTATGAGGTTCAAGCCCAACACCCATTGGTCCCAGCCACTCCACATCCGTCCACCACCATCCTATATGACGTTAAACTATATGCCCCTTCATCCCGTAAGACATTAAATTGTACCCATTTGAACTATGTGGTCTTTGATCTTGTCTCCTAGGAAAGGTATGTAGGAAGCCTCCCTGAGGTCCAATCCCAACCAATGGTAAGACGTTGTGTTCCCCAATCGATGGTAATCCATTGCCAGCCCCAACTAGTGGTAAGTCCTTATGTTACCCATTCGACAATAAGTCGTTGTTGTCTCCTTTGTTGGGACCCATATCTCTTGTTCGCGCCTCAAGAGTCAGACCAACTCAGGTAGCTAACCACCTGTAAGACCCAGTATACCATTGATTCATCATCCTCTTTGCGCACCCCTATTCTATACCCCATACTTAACTATATATACTTTGATTCCCTGCCACGAGGATACATAGGAGGCATCCATGAGGTTTAATCCCATCACTCATGTCCCATCATGGTCTCTCTCTTGATTTTATGTGTTTAGGGAGGGTCATTCCCCAACTCAAAGGTTCCACTTCCTCTGGGTCCCATCCATACACTCGTCCTCAAGGGTAACCTTCTTAGGTGTCCCATCACCTTGTTTAACTACACATACTTTGATTTCCTAACTACACATACTTTGATTCCCCACTACACCATTCAACTCTCCATATACATCAAGATTCTCACCCGGGAGGCCACATCCTCGTGAGATCATGTCACCCACTTTTTCACTACTCCCAACAGCAATCGGGTATCCAACCACACATTAGCACTAGAATTATTGTACCCTCTAGGGGTTTCACCCATATGATTTACTCCCATTAGTGTTCTGATCAGTCTGATCCATCTCCTCTAGACATTAATCATGCGACATACCCTATTTTTAACATTGGAAGATGAGGAAATACTTAGAGACAAGCCTATGGCATATAATTCCCTATATTCAACGTGGGATGCCTTAGGATTCTGCACCCTAGAGAATCCCTATAATAAGGGGAAGAAATAGAAATTCAATAGTTTTCCAGTGTCCAGACATGCTAGTGTAGTCCAACAGGACTACTCCCCGACTGAAGGTTGCTGCCCTGACAGGACCCCTTGGAATGTCTTGAAAAAAGTAGTTTATTTAACCTGCGTCCATGAAGACATGGAAGTAGGAAGAGTTTAATGGACAAAGTCATAATCTATGAGGGATACCTGGAATAGGTAATGAGTTTTGAGGAAGAATCCATGGAAGGAGGGACAGATATCCCATCAATCTGTTTCAATCAAGGAGAAAATGTTCTTGAACAAGCGATGGATGTCACCCACCTTTGGAAAGTGGGAATGCGGGGTAACAATCAGTGCTTCCTCCGAAACAGAGGGATGAAAACCCCATAAAAAGAATCTAAAACATAAATGATGAACCCGATGATAAGTTGTTCTCCTCAATGTGGAGTTTAGTAGTGTTTGAGACATCAGTGGACTAGCATTTTAATGGATCCCTGTATCTGGTGCCAGGTCCCACCAAGAAAATAGTGGGCCTATCGTGAAACTCACCAGAAGTTGGGGCAGTTGAATTTTGGACATCCCGGTCTATGTATTTGTCAGTGTGGACCCTTCTTAGCAACCATGTAAGATGTAATAGGTTTGGGGAATTGGGAATAAATTTCATTGTTTCATCACTAATGGTTTAATCTCTCTGCCTTCCAGGACATAAGCTGCCATATCCGGAAACTGAACACTACCCAACTACCGACACAGGGGCTGGAAAAAATTCATCATGACAACCCAGAGTGGCCTCATTTCCCCCATGGCATCCACCATGTCCACAACTGTTGGGCGCCTATGTTCTATCTAACCATCTAAGTTCGTCTAGCGAAGGGTGATAAATGACCTCGTCTGATGATACCAGGAGGAGGGGATCATCCCATCCTGGGATATGGCCTGACAGGACCTATAGGCATCTTCACCTCATCTCCATCGATGCCCCTAATGTCCATGTAGAGATCCAATGCTCCCCACTCTGACTTATAACCGTTTCAGGAGCCTCTCCCCGAACTGCTTCGATGACTCCCTCCCCTATGCTGACGGGGTGGGGGATGTTCGGACCAGTGCATCTGGGATCCTATTCTAGGGGATCTTAAAGATGGAATCCACTTGTCTGTGCTAGTGTCTCCATCTAGCCCCACGAGATGAGGAACAGGTAATCTATGTGTTTTCATCACCATCCCTAGTCTTGTTGAGCTGATGCCAACATCAGGTGCATGCTGAGGAGAATGACTGCCAAGGGGCGTCAATGTTAATGACTACTGTGGATCGTTCCACCACCGATGTATACCATCAGTTCCCTATCTATTCTGAGTAGGGGAATATAGACTCCAGACCTGGATCGAGGCCCCAACTTCCCTACAGGTAGGCTGGGTCAACTCTCCAGGTTTCTGATGCATTTATTGCCCGCTGTGGGCTGACCCATGGCAACGAAACCTAGTACGAAGTTCCTCCCCATATTACCACCATTGAGAAAGTGGGTCCTCCCCACTTCCTAGCTCAGCGTGGAGGTCCACCCCATGCCACTTTCAATCCGAATTATGGTCATCCCCATGATAGTGACACTCAGTATTGAATCCTTTTCCATGCACATGACATCATGTATGGAGTTGTTACTCCTGCCATAGGCCAACGGTATGGAGATGTTACACATCTGGTCAATATCCAGTGTGGGGGCCATCCCCATTTCCTTATAGTAGTCAGAGAAGGCCCTCCTCTCCCCAAAAATTAGAGGAGTAAAGGTTAGCCTCGCTTCATTGGCACCCAACACGGAGGTCATACCCGTGTTCGTCTTGACAAGTACAAGGACCCTCCTCATACTGATGCTGCAAGGGGGAATAAGCATGGAGGCCCTACCCATGCTCCTACCCACTCTAGTACATTCCATGGATATTTCATTCACACATCGGCCAATGGACATGGAGGTCCACCTCATGTTCACCTTGATTCTTGTCCAGGTGCTCTTCTCATCCCATCCCACTCAGGGGGCAAGTCCCCTCCACCCCAAAACCTGTTCGGCCAAAGGACCTCCCTGATCCATAAATATACCATGTCCAAAAGATCTATCCTAGGGCAGGAAGACAGTTCGTCACAACCATAAAAAAATACCGGAATTTTTCATACTAAGATGAAACAAGCATGCTTCCCATATTCTAAGGTGGAATGTGAATCGGCAATGGAACCCTCACCTCGATCCTCCATGTCAAGGGTCGGGACAAGAATGAGGCACATCAGCCTCATACCTCTAGAATGAGAGTTCCACTGGATCCCTGCCTCCCTCCGCATATACATGCAGGAGGACAGAGATTTGGCATCTCCTTAGGGTCCGGACATTCAATGACCAACATCATCACCATGAGTATTCTCTACCTCAACCAGAGATCACATAGTGTTATTTTGGGGATCGATGGTGAACTAGAAACATCATGGATCACCACAAGTAGCTGTAGTCCCTGTGCCAAGAACCACAGTCACCATCCCATATTATTGCAATTTCGGGGCTATGTCATGACTCTCTTCAAAGGATATCTTGAGATGTAGTGGATTGTCAGCCCACTCGCCATATTCTCCATCAGCCAGCCTTCCATCTCAGTGTCCTACTTCAGCCATGCTACCAGTTCCCCAACAACCCCCAGTTGATTAGTGGGAAAACCAAGGGCTAGACCCCAAATCTGGGACATTCTTGTGGTAGACCATTACCCAGAGATGTTTTGGCCAATTGCGACACCAAACATCAGTGCACTAGAATCACTCACCTAAGAGGACGTTGGATTCTTTCACCATAACCTCTGGGAAACTCCCTTTTTGTTTATTCATAAATGAGTCTCCTACCCCAGAGTTAGGAACACTTCAAATACATTGGTCAATAATGCCCTTTAGTTGATTTGGCTGCACTCCCCGTGGACCAGCACCCCGAGTCACTAGGTCTCCATAAGACCCTCCAACAACTTTTAATTCACATATTTAAAGTGCACTACATGATTATCAAGGAGGCTTACCCCTATGTGCAGACTCATGGTTGGCGGATGTATGCTTCCCTCCACTTCAGTTCTATATGGTGATGCTCAGCCGAGGCAGCAGGGGAAGACACAAATTCCCCCTGATGAATTGCCTCTAGGTGACCTTGACCATACTACCCACACATATAGGATTGGGGCTAGAACTTATGGAAAGAGGGTGTGGTATATTTTACTAAATCCACCGGTGCAGCGGGATAATTCTCGGGAACCGACTCAGGTTCCCCCATCTACTCCGCAGGTCATCATACCAGCCCATCCAGGAGCCGTTGAGACTACATATCACATTGAAGAACCCTCCAATGCATTGGTGGTCAGGGATCCACTTCATGATAGGAACCCTACCCAGAGGATCCCATGGAGGTACTCATTGCTCGCCTCGATGCATTAGAAAAATGACAGGTGGCTATCCTGCCTGAAGGCGAGCCGTATCCGGCATGAGTGGATGATATTCCAACACTCCCGGGTTTCAGAAATCCCACCTTTTCCCCTTTAATGGGACGGGTGAACTTCTACAGTATTTTTCCCACTTTATTTTAAGGTGAGGACCCATACTGGGGACTCTGGCGAAGTAGGAAGCTGCCAAACTTTGATGCTTCATATAAACATTGGAAGGACCTATGTTTGTTTGGTACAACTAGCTACCCATATGATCAGTATCCAGCTAGAAAGATCTTCATAGGAAAATTATTTACCAATTCAGTTCCACCACTCAGAAGACGGGCATTTCAAACCATTTCAAGTGAAAATAGAGGCCTGAAGAGCGTTTCACATGTTGTACCTCTTGAACCCCTCAAGGTTTTATTTTAATGATCACAATCACCCTCATATTTATCTAATCCTCTTTCAAGTGTTTTTGGATAATAGGAATCTTTTCAGGTGGCCAAGGAATTAGGCCAAGAAAGCAAGAAGCAAAAGTGGACTGAAATTCAGTCCACCGGCCAACCGATGGAAGACCACCGGCCAGCCGATGGAGGACTGGACAAGAGGGATTCCTCTGTCAAGACCACCGGCCAACCGGTGTCACACCAGCGGCCAGCCGGTGGCACCCAGAACAGAGGGCTGAGCCACTGCCTCAGCACCGGCCAACCGGTGGCCTCAGCACCGGCCAGCCGGTGGCACCCAGCAAGCACAGTGGCAGCTACTGTCTTTCCACCGGCCAACCGGTGGCCTCCTCACCGGTCAGCCGGTGGAGTCTGGACAGAAGCTTCTTCTCCTCTGCCAAGGCACCGGCCAGCCAGTGGAGCTGTACCGGCCAGCCGGTAGACCAGTCAAACTAGCCGTTGGCTTTGACCAGTCAACCCTCTTTTGGCCTCCAACGGCTCCGAAGACTTCTCCAACGGCTCCGAAGGCCCCAATGGGTTCCATGCCTATAAATAAAGGATGAGGAAGCCCCGGACACTTACCGAAACTATACGGAAGCCCACGGACATATTTTGCATCAATTGGCCAACCTCCGGCGACTTCCTCCAAGGGAACCCCAATAGCTCCAACAACATCCACATCCAAGGAGCCCCTTCAAAGAAGCTTGGAAGCAGCCTTCAACATCTCCAATCAATCAAAGGCGCCCAAGACTTCTCCAAATATGGTTTTTATTGTTTTATTATTTTTGAGCATAAATTTGAGTTTGTGCCTACAAACTCCCAATTTTCTCATCCCCTCTTTCTTTTGGGTCTCACATCACCATTAAGGTGTGAAAAGGTTGCCAAGCTTTCCTTTAAACAGCTTGAGAAATAGGTGAGATATCCTTCACCTGTAAGAAGGATAATGGGTTCTTGCTAAACCATTAAAAGCAAGTGGGTTCTTGCTTAACCACCAAAAGGAAGCTGTAATAGGTCCTAGTGATACCTCAAAGCCTAGTGGGTTTCTTGCTAAAACCATTGAAAAGCAAGCGGTAGGAATCTCTCAACGGTTGAGTTGGGAGCGGAGACGTAGGCCGGGTTTTGGCCGAACTCCGTTAACAATTTCTTGTGTGATTGCCTCTTTATTTCCGCTGCACTTTCAACTCTGATTTTAATTTGTTAATCAATTTTTTAAAAGGAAATTCACCCCCCCTCTTGCGATCATTCCCGTTTTTTTCTCCACCAAACAATTGGTATCAGAGGGAGTATTTGAATAATTCCCTAACCGGTTTCAAATTAAAGATCCTATTTTTTTTTGATGGCTTCTACCGCTTCTTCCTCTCAATCCCCCGAAGGACATTCTTTGGATCGTGCTCCATTCTTTGATGGAGCCGATTATACTTTTTGGAAAACCCGCATGTCAACTTTTCTCAAAAGCATTAGCTATCGTATTTTTAGAATTGTCATGCATGGTTATACTCTCTCTAGTAAAGATGAATCTCAATGGACCCCCGTAGACATTGCAAATTTCGAGCTTGATGGCAAAGCCATGAATGCTCTACATTGTGGGTTAGATCGTTATGTTTTTGATTGTATTTCTTCTTGCACATCTTCTCATGATATTTGGAAGCTTTTAGAACTTACCCATGAAGGCACTAAGAAGGCTCAAAAGCAAGAACCCGACAACAAGCAAGAACCCGATGAAAAATCCGTGCCCAATTGCCCAATCCACAAGAAAAGGGCCAAGAAAAAGGAGAAGAAGAAGGCTTCAAAGGCAACATGGAGTGATAGCTTCACCTCTTCATTCTCCTCCTTCTCCTCGAGCAACCAAGGTAAAAAATGCCTAATGGCAGATCATGAGGTATCATCTTCCGACTCTTCTTCCTCGTCTTCTAGTTCTTCTAATTCATTCAATCATTTGTCTTATGAAGAACTCCAACATGTGAGAGACCAATTAGAAAATGGTTTTCATGAGCTTTCTTCAAAATTTGTTTCTTTGAAAAAGAATTTCAAAAAACTCTCCTCCGAAAAAGAACAACTTCTCAAAGAGAAGGAGGAGATGTCCCTCAAAATCCAAAATTTTCCCGATGTTGATTCTTTAGAATCAACCATCAAGGACCTTAGAGAATCCTTAGCCAAATTCACCCAAGGGGAACAAAATCTTTCAAAATTTCTTGGTTCCCAACGAATTTCAAGAACCACCCAAGGGCTAGGATATACCAACCAAGCCTCCTCCTCCCATGCACCCACTGTTTTTGTAAGGGGGAGCTCTAGTTATAAATTTTGCAACTATTGTAAAAAACCCGGGCACCTCATTTATTAGTGTGATTGCAAAAATGCCCGGTACGGACAACCCAAGTCTTTTTTCTTTTCGGATGAGTTTTATAGGAGAAGACCCGCTATGAGACAAGTTTGGATTGAAAAATCCCTTCTTGCGAGTCTCTCTGGGCCAAAATTTATTTCCTATCCCCGGTGACTTTTTGTTTTCATTTAGGGGGAGAATTTTCAAAACCTTGTCTTAGATTAAAACTTTCGATTTCAACTCTTGGTATCGAATTTCTATTTCAAAAATTTCAATTGATTTTGAAATCTCAAATCTTGTTTTTCAAATCTCTTTTCCCTCAATCAAATTTTATGCCCCGTGCTATTTTGATAATCACAAAGGGGGAGAAATTTCTTGATTGATTGGGGGTGAATCCTTTTGATCATGCTTAGCATTTACTTTCTTTATCCTTTAATCATGTCTTTCATTTATGTTTTTACATTAATTGTTTTGGTGATTGTGATCATCAAAATAGGGGGAGATTGTTGTACCTCTCGAACCCCTCAAGGTTTTATTTTCATGATCACAATCACCCTCATATTTATATAATCCTCTTTCAAGTGTTTTTGGATAATAGGAATCTTTTCAGGTGGCCAAGGAATTAGGCCAAGAAAGCAAGAAGCAAAAGTGGACTGAAATTCAGTCCACCGGCCAACCGATGGAAGACCACCGGCCAGCCGATGGAGGACTGGACAAGAGGGATTCCTCTGTCCAGACCACCGGCCAACCGGTGTCACACCAGCGGCCAGCCGGTGGCACCCAGAACAGAGGGCTGAGCCACTGCCTCAGCACCGGCCAACCGGTGGCCTCAGCACCGGCCAGCCGGTGGCACCCAGCAAGCACAGTGGCAGCTACTGTCCTTGCACCGGCCAACCGGTGGCCTCCTCACCGGTCAGCCGGTGGAGTCTGGAAAGAATCTTCTTCTCCTCTTCCAAGGCACCGGCCAGCCGGTGGAGCTGTACCGGCCAGCCGGTAGACTAGTCAAACTAGCCGTTGGCTTTGACCAGTCAACCCTCTTTTGGCCTCCAACGGCTCCGAGGACTTCTCCAACGGCTCCGAAGGCCCCCAATGGGTTCCATGACTATAAATAAAGGCTGAGGAAGCCCCGAACACTTACCGGAACTATACGGAAGCCCATGGACATATTTTTCATCAATTGGCCAACCTCCGGCGACTTCCTCCAAGGGAACCCCAATAGCTCCAACAACTTCCACATCCAAGGAGCCCCTTCAAAGAAGCTTAGAAGCAGCCTTCAACATCTCCAATCAATCAAAGGCGCCCAAGACTTCTCCAAATACGGTTTTTATTGTTTTAATCTTTTTGAGCTTAAATTTGAGTTTGTGCCTACAAACTCCCAATTTTCTCATCCCCTCTTTCTTTTGGGTCTCACATCACCATTAAGGTGTGAAAAGGTTGCCAAGCTTTCCTTTAAACAGCTTGAGAAATAGGTGAGCTATCCTTCACCTGTAAGAAGGATAGTGGGTTCTTGCTAAACCATTAAAAGAAAGTGGGTTCTTGCTTAACCACCAAAAGAAAGCTGTAATAGGTCCTAGTGCTACCTCAAAGCCTAGTGGGTTTCTTGCTAAAACCATTGAAAAGAAAGCTGTAGGAATCACTCAACGGTTGAGTTGGGAGCGGAGACGTAGGCCGGGTTTTGGCCGAACTCCGTTAACAATTTCTTGTGTGATTACCTCTTTATTTCCGCTGCACTTTCAACTCTGATTTTAATTTGTTAATCAATTTTTTAAAAGGCAATTCACCCCCCCTCTTGCCATCATTCCCGTTTTGTTCCGAACCAACATCACAGACCTTGTCACCTGGTGGAAAGGGCTCACATACTCTATTGAAATCCCACTGAATCAGGAGAAACTATAGACAATATGTGTGGGGAAGGTCAAGAATGAATTCGTCCCCTCTCTAATCACCCAGACATACCCCAGGGGATTCCAGGACTTGTCTGATAAGGCCTAATTCCTAGATAAAGCCTTACAGTATGCAAACCAGTCACAACTGTTACCTCCTACAATTCCTGCAAGAAGGGATGCTAAGGATGAGCCCGCCAAGTAGGAAAAATAGAGGACCCTAGAAAACTTAAATTATTACCAGTGGAGCCACCTCTGTAGCCACATAGAGGCCCGCCACCACAGGCGCCGCCTCTAGCCAGCAGCTCCCACCTCAGAACCGACAGGCTCTGCCGCATAATGCACTGCCACCACCTAGGCATGATGACTAGGATATGACTCCATGAAAGGCACCTCTAGCCCCTGTCAGGGTCAGGATTCCAAATCCCCCCTCTAGGATAAGAGAAACTAGGCATACTCATTCAATTAATCTCAGGTTCTTGACTACTTCTGATGTGCCTTGGAACAGGGGATTGTTTTTAGCATGAATGTAAGAGGGAAGAAGTGGGTCTAACTAATTTCCCCAACTACTACCCCTATCACTGGATATTTGGGAACACCCTCAAATAGTGATATGTGTTTAAGGACTGGCTTCAAGACTAGGATGAAAACAACGTAGTCAGGTTGGGCCCATCTCCGACCTAAGTGGTGTGTGTATTCATGAATCCTAATAGCAGTAGTGACAACGAAGGCGGGTGGAAACAAGTTTCTAAACACAGGTCCCAGAAGTTCGGTGACCATATGGCTTGAAAAATTGTCTCGTGTGCCCATGGTATTATCTATGCACATTTAAATAAACCTAAAACTTCAAAAGATGCCGCATCCCCCGTATCCAATACCTTTTCATCAAGGGATCATCCATCCTCTTCCGAGAGGATCAAACATCGAAGACATAAGGGAAAACAAAGTCCCCTTACAATGTTGTCATCATCCCATACTCTTGGTGAATTAATGATACTAGAGATGGTGATTCCCCCCATAATCTATCTATTAGTAGATGATTCTTCAAGTGGCGATCAAGGGAATGCCTCGGTTAACACCATAGAGTTGGTACACCTCTACATGATTTCTGACTATGAGGAGTTCCATGCATATCCTCCCAATGTCCCCAGCTATTGCCAACGTCGATGAAGACGTAAATATATGGATCTTCAAATTACCTCAGTCAGTACATCCATCCAGGATGTGCATGCCACCAAAATTAGACAATAGGACTAGTGCAAAGTACAACATGTACAACCTTCTCAAATGGTGTCCTCAGGACCACCTTCGCCACCGTTTGTGCTGCTTTATCAGGAGGAGCCTCCTCAACTGTGTCGTGATCACCATTGCTTCACTATGGACAGACCTTGGTATTCTAGCCCTCATCCTGTAGTCACTCCAGAGGCTTCAACAAGTGAGCATCAAGATATTCCCAGCACCATTTAGCCACTGATCCAGCCAGTAGGGCCCGCCATACGTCCGGTCACAGAGGGACCTTTGGTAAGAAGAAGATCAAGCCTGCTATAGAAGTATGATGTTCTCAAACATATTTCTAATATCATAGAAATTATCTCCATACTTGGGACTCTTTGACTTTCAGTGGATATACATGAAGCCCTCAGCGAGGCTTTAAGAATCCCCCTCCATTTTGAGTTGGAGGTAGCAGTTGCAGAAGCCTTCCATGATGAGGAAATTGAGCACGCAAAATTCCATGCCATTATCTCATTCTCTGGAGAAGATAAAGGCTCTCCCATATAGGGGCACATCTTCCCACTATACATCACTGGCCATTTTAATGGTGTAGAGGTTCATTGCTGTCTTGTCGACAGAGGCTCTGGGATCAACCTAATCCTGACTCAAACACTGTTAAAACCAGGGTTGTTCGAGGATGATCTGAGTACATCTAACATAAAAATATAAGATTATGAAAGGACAGAATAGAAATAAATCATAATAATTCACCGAAAGACCCATTTCGGTGAACTAGTAACCAGCACCGAGTTCATGGTCATCTCCCAGGACACTGCCTACAATGCGTTGATGGGCTGGCCATTGTTCAACCTTTATGTGGCGACCCCTTCATCATATCATAAATTCTTAAATTACCCTCTTAATGGTCAAGTGGGTGTAATTAAAGGTGCCACGTATCCCTTTTAATCTAGTGGATCCTGCTATCTGGATGCTGACTATTATAAGAGCAAGAAGAAGAAGATTCAGACTAATGAGGTTGAGCACGCTATGACTGTGAATGAACCATGGAAAGATCTAGATGATGCCTATATCTTCCCAATCCAACAATTGGAGGCTACATCCATGGAAATGCAACAATTATATATTGTTTCTAAAATTAGGGGGAGAACATTCCCAAGTCTAATCGGTGCAGGAAGGTCACCTCAAACTTCTACACGAATTATGCTCGGGTGATCCTAGAGCCCCTTGCCCCCATAAGATATCAGGTTGTCCACCCCATGGAAACAACAATATGCCATAAATTCTTGTTTTTCTAGGCTATGACAAACCGTCTCAAGATGATGTGTCACTATTGCTTTGATATCATCAAGCATGGTCTTTGGGCCGAAGGCCAGATGGGATCAGATCAACAGTTTTCATCGCTATGGTTTCAGAAGCACGGGGATCCCCTGATGTAGTTTCCATCACCGCTCTGGCTGGTACCAGTCTCCCATCAAGATCTATTGACTCAAAAAAAACTCCTACAACTATGGATCCCTCATCTCTTAGTGAAGAATAGGATTTAGAGGATGCTTTTACCACCTTCTGAAGATGGAGTCTCCACCATGGTCGAGGAATTGGTACAGGTGAACCTCGGTAGCGAGGCGGATCCGAATCCCACATTGATCAGTTCCTCTATGCGCATCGAAGTGAAAAAATAGTATGTAGACCTTATCAAGACACATTGTGATTTATTTTCATGGACCTATACAAAATGTTGGGGCTAGATCCCTAGGATTTTGTTGACCACCTCGGTCTCCCAGTAAACCACCGTGGGTTTAAGAAACCTCCCAGAAAGATGCACCCTTCTTCACAGTGCCATGGTCTAGGCCGAAGTTAATAAGCTCATCAAAGTCATTTTTATGGATTTCTAGTACCCTAGATGGTTAGCCAACATTGTTCCAGTCAAGAAGAAGAAAAGATAGATCAGGGTCTATGTTGAATTTCGGGATATCGACTGTCACTATCTGAAGGATGATTTACCCTCCTTGTGACGGAATTGTTGATTGATGCTACAGCTAGGTTCCAACCCCTCTCCATTATAGATGGTACTCCGGGTATAACTAGATATGAATGGGTCATGAGGATGAGGAGTCTACAACCTTTAGTTCACCCCAAGTTACTTTTAGTTACCATGTAATACACTTCAGTTTAAAAAATGTAAGTGACACCTACCAGCGTGGCATGTATCACATATTTAAGTCAATCCTCAGGAAATTAGTGGAATTCTATGTGGATGATCTGGTGGTCAAATATCACCAGCGTCATTACCATCTGAAAGGGATTGAAAAAGTGTCAGACTTCCTCAGTTATCACCACCTAAAGATAAACCCATTGAAGTATGCCTTCGGTGTCAACTCTGGAAAGTTTCTCAGCATCGTTGTCAGATACAGGGGTATTGAAATTAAACTCGAGGAAATCAAGGCCATCATCCAAATGCCTCCCCCAAGAAACATCTGAGAGCATTGAGGTTTCTAAGGACAATTTTCGTACATACGCTGATTTTTCGTGAATTTGGATGGTAAGTATAATTTCTTTTAATAGCTCATGAAGAAAGGCATTTTCTACAAGTGGGATGAATAAAGTTAGACTGCTTTTGAGGAAATCAAGCAGTACCTATTACAACCTTCGATTTGGATGTCACCAGTTTCTTGAAATCCACTAGTCCTTTATGTGACAACCCTAGAATGGTCTCTCGGTACCCTTACCCCATAGAAAAACAATGAGGGAATGGAGAACATTCTATAATATCTCAACTGCATTCTCATCGATACAGAGACCAGATACTTCTTTATCGAGAAGAGGTTCCTTGGGCTAGTATTCATAGTACAGAAATTACAAAATTACTTTTAGCAACACAAGGTTTAGATAGTGTCCTGAGTGGATCCACTGAAGTACATCCTAAACTGCCCCTTGCTGATTGTCCATCTTGCTTGGTGGGACATTTTTATCCAACATTTTGACATTCGGTTTTTCCCTTAGAAGGATATCAAATGGTAAGCATTGAATAATTTACTTTCCGCCCGTCCATATCACGTAGACCATTATATGGACCTTTATTTTCTAGATGAGGCAATCCTCTAGGTAGACCAGGACATCCCATGTTGGAAAATTAACTTTAATGGTGATTCATGGAGCCCCATTGGCAGAAGGCTGAATGACCCTAGATTCAACAGAGTAGGCCTGGGTGTCGTCTTCATTACCCCAACAGAATCCATTCTTCTGTATTCATTCTAGTTGTAATAATTTTGAACCAACAGTGTTGTAGAGTACCATTCTCTCATCACTGGAGTTGAGCTGGCCATCAAGATTGATGTTCCCCACATGCATGTGAATGGGGACTCCGTACAGGTCATCAAGTAGGTCAACGGTGACTATGTCGTCATAAATCCAGAACACATTCCACTATTGGGACACACCCTCATGTCGATGGCCTAGTTCCATATCATCTAGAAGTTACTCATGTCCCTCGATCTTAGATTAGTTGAGATGATTGTCCAGCCTGGTTGCATTTCTTGTAGAGCCAGAACAAGATGATTTGATTATCCAAGAAGCACACCGGTGAGTCACGCTCCCATCACTACAGATGGCATTGAAAGTCTACAGGTAAAGCATCTTACCACCGAAACCTCCACTTCAAGACCTCTAGGTCCCCCAGATGCAGTGATTGAGGTGAATCCCAACTAGAGAACCTCCTTTGTCGAATACCCCCAAAACAGTAATCTCCCGATAGATCAAGATGAGCGTGACAGAATCTGATACTGCGCATTACAATTTACCATATAGAGTGTTCCTGATCTTTAGAATATTATCAATAAGCATGATTTTGATGGGGTTCTACTTTGTTGCATTCAAGGAGCTGAGATTTTTCAATTCATGTAGGAGGTTCATGTCGGCTCTTGCGGGGCTCATCATATCGGGAAAAAACTATCTCACCAGATCTCGAGACTGGGGTATTTTTGGCCCTCCATGATCAATGACTACATCGAGTTTTCCAAGAAGTTCCATGCATTCCGAATTCATGCGAACTTTGTGCATCAGCCACCGGAGCCTCTCCACACTACCAAGTACTCTTGGGCCTTTGTGGTTAGGGGACTTGATGTCATGGGACCATATCCACATGTGATAGCTTGTCAATGTAGGTTCATCCTGACTGATACATATTTCTTTTCCAAGTGGGCAGAGGTGACTCCGCTCAAGGAGGTCAAGGCCCATTCTATCGTTGACTTTGTGAGCTCCAATATCATCTACCAGTTTGGAGTGCCTCACACTATCTTCAATGATAAAAACACCAAATTTCAGGTATCCAAGTTGAGGAAATTGTACGCCACGTAAAAAATTAATTATAACCATACCCCCACTACCACACACAAGAAAATGGGATGATCAAGGCGTTCAACACAACCCTCTCTAACATTTTGCAGAAAATGGTTGGTCAGAACAAGAAGTGTTGGCCAGCCAAGCTCCCCAACTCCCTCTGGGCTTATCATATGATTACTAGTAATTCAACATAGGTGACTCTATACTCTCTGATGAAGATAACGAAGGTCGTCCTTCCCATCGAGATTCAGTTGCCTTCATTACGCACAACTATTTATTATCAACAAGAAAAATATAAGGTAGTTGAAATTTGTCTGGCCGAATTAGAAGCACTCGATGAGAACATGCTTTGGGCCCTGTATAATCTAGAGAGGCATCAGAACAAGATATTAATAGCTTTCAACAAAAAAGTTCACCTTTGCTCTTTCATGCAAGGTAACATGGTTTGGGCCCTGAGAACATAAATGGTACCTGGATAGAAACCACCCATGTTGGAGCCCAAATGGGAAGGACCTTACTCCATTCACAAGGTTTACCCCAATGGTGCATACTTCCTAGTAACCATGGATGGTGAGCCTATAACTCCTCCCACCAATGCCAAGGTTCGCAAGGAAATAATTTTACTAAGAAAAAGGGTCCTACATGACCTTAAAATGTCATGTCCCACATGACATTAAACTGTATGTCATCCTCTAGGATGTTAAACTGTATTCGTTCCTACACGACCTTAAACAATTATTTCCCCCATGACATTAAACAGTATGTCATCGCACAAGATGTTAAACTGCATTTCAGAACTATGTATGTCTTGATTCCCATTCTCATGGGATACGTAGGAATTCTAAGACTCCTCGTCTTGAGCCCAGCCCCCAGTTTCCTCCTCGACTATCCCTTTGCTATATTTACCTTAAGGATCCCGAATATTGTCATGTTGACTTTTTGGCCCCAATCATGTTTGGATTACAATTACTACACCATGTTTCCCCTCCTCATTCTATTACCCCCCCCACATCCTCACCGCAAAACGCTAAACTGTATGGCCTTCACAAAATTTGTGTGGATTGATTCCCATTATTATGGGATACATAGGAACGCCGGAATATTTAATCTGTAGGCCCAGCCCCAAACATCAGGATCTCCCCTAGGCTCGAAAAACATGGTGTGGTTCCATATTTTTTCCTTCATTACATCGGGTTCATTATAACGACACCATATATCCCCTTCCTTATTGATCTCCACCTCTTTCACCATCCATCTTGACGTTAAATTGAAAAAGCACATTTGTACTTCACACACTCCATGTACTTGGGACTCATCCATCCTTAAACTCTAAAAGGGCCCCTAAATTGTATGAATACTTAGCCTAAGGTATCTCCTTTAATTTCAGGCCGACTCCCTCGAGGACCTAGAATGACAAGTTGATTGAAGTCCCGTGTTGTGAATATGGTCAGCAGTCGGTGCTCATTTGCTAATTCCCATTTCTGGTAACACGATCTGGATGCTATGTTATGAAAATGGTGAAAAAATATCCTTTTTCATTTTCACCACACCCATATGTCCCATGTATTGGGTTCCATGGTTCATTCTATCCCGCTATCTGTTCAAACGTTAGTCTTTATCGGGCATGAGTGTGTGTCCAGCTGTCATACCCTTATATGTTGGAAGAGACTGGTACTACTCCTTCTTTACCACACTGAGAAATACTCACATGGGATTAGAAGATTTGGTAATGCAATACTCACATAAGGGGAGGTCACATATCTGTGGTCCAAGCCCTATGACCATAAACTAATAGCACCATCGTCCTCACTACAGGACGTTAAACTGCGAATTGGATGGGACTTCCCATCTTAGATCTCTCAACCCTATCAGCCCCTAGCCCAAGTTCTAATCTTTTATTTTGTGGTGTGTTATGGAATTATGTCCTCATTCACATTGGGATATTTTTACCATGACACATATTTTCTCTTGAGACATCCTTCCTTCATTCATTGTCCTTTCACAAGCATAGGTCTCACCTTTCTTTGTGTGTTATATCATTTGGGATTTCATCATCATTCATATCCAAAAAGACCCCCTACCAACATGGATTCTAGGCCCTAGGACTCTCCTACCATTTTGGGCCAACGTGCCCAAGGATTTTGAGAAAAAAGGTAATACTATTCATGTGTTTCAAATGTAGTCAACATTCGACACCCAATTGTTTGCCCCCAAACTCTGGTCACACAATTACGAATATTGTGTTGTGAATATGGTAAATAGTTATCCCCTATGATTGCTATTTTTTTCTTTTGTTTTCTATCGGAAAAATGATTCTCCCTCTCCAATCATCTTTCCCATGCATACGAAATTAAACTCGGCATGTCCGGTCTCAGCACTATGACCTTAAACTAAGAGCGCAATCGTCCTCACCGCAAGACATTAAATTGTGAACTAGTTGGTACATCTTATTTCAGGTCCCTCAACTTTTTAGGACCATTTTCTCAATTTCTCATTTGGGATTGTGTGATTTGGTATGATATTATGTCCTCCTTCACCTCAGGGTACTCATCGTGTCATACACATCCCTCATTGGGATAACTTGCCCCTATTTGCGGCCTTTGCGCATGACGTAAAACTACACAAGATCCTTCTATAGAACAATGTGTGTCTTGATTTCCATCCTCATGGGATATTTAGGACTACACAAAAATCTAGTATTTGGGTCCATTCCCATCTATAAGAAACCCACTAATCATTTTGGCCACTTGTCCGGAGTCCTTTTGGGTTGGGGTATACGACCTGATATGGGCTTATATACCCATTTATGTAGAGTTTTTAACAACCACACCACATACCTATTTCTCCTGAGATCCTTTATGTCTCCTGTGATACACTCATAATTTCGAGTTGTCTTCTCTTATGTTGGGACCCTAGACCATTTTCGGCGATTCAGCAATGTGCCCCGGAGTACACTGGTTTAGAACCAAGAGTGTTAGATTCTACATAGACATGAGTTCACCCAATTTTCCAGAATCGTGTCCCCTTTATTAGGGTTTTTATCATCTTTCAAATCCAAAAGGACCCCCAAATGGAATGGATGCTTGGACCAAGGTCTCTCCTGTTGTGTCCTGGGCCCAGGATTGTTGGGCCCCCGCCAGGATTGTTGGCGCCTGTGCCCCGGTAACCAATCCCACATCGGTTGTGGAGGGAGATTGGTGGGTGCTTGAAATTCCCGTGCCTACCTTCCCCTCAGCAACGCGTTTTAAAGCCGTGAGGCCTGGGATAGCAACTGAGCCAGAGCGGACAATATTGCTGGGCCGAGGGATCCGATCCATCAATTGGTATCAAAGGGCGGTTGGTCTCGGGACCGGTGTGGGCTTGGGGGGGGGATGTTGTGTCCTGGGCCCAGGATTGTTGGGCCCCCGCCAGGATTGTTGGCGCCTGTGCCCCGGTAACCAATCCCACATCGGTTGTGGAGGGAGATTGGTGGGTGCTTGAAATTCCCGTGCCTACCTTCCCCTCAGCAACGCGTTTTAAAGCCGTGAGGCCTGGGATAGCAACTGGGCCATAGCGGACAATATTGCTGGGCCGAGGGATCCGATCCATCATCTCCTACCATTTTTGTCCAACATTTTCGAGCGTTTTTAATGAAAAATTGATAAAAATCCGACATTACAGATATGGTCAGTGGTTGATACTCATTTGTTGTTTCCATTTCAAGTCACATGATGCAGATACTATGTTTTGAACACAGTAAAAAGTTATCCTCCATCACCACACCAACCCCATCAAGCCCTAAATGATAGTTTCATGACTCACAATATTTTCCACCCCATCACGTCCAAGTGGAATTTCAACACTCTTTGTACTATCCCTTAGTATGAATTTGAAAGTTAGGATGACAACACCATGGTAAGTCTTCATTCGGGGATCCACACAAATTTCCCCTTTACGTGTATCTCATGTGTTGCAAAGACCTCTTCTGACCTTGTTTCCCCCACCGAGTCTGACTCATGTGGGATTGGGGATCAGATCGAGGTATGTGCTCGCTTGGTAGAGTTTCACTTATCCATGGTCCAATATCTAAGACATTAAACTATGATATACTTATATATCCTCTCCTTTGAACTACGTCTAGCTTTATTCCCATGCTCAAGGAATATTTAGATATGCCCAGACAACTCATCTTTGGGTCCATCTCAGGTTCCACTAATTATCTCTTCTATTCATCCTTTTAGGCATAAAATCTTATAGTACCCTGTGGTGTGGCATGTGTGAGATTATGTCCTCATTCACGTTGGGTTTGCAATAGTCACATCTTGTACTCCAATTCTAGTATCCAGTCTCTCCTACCTCCTCTCCCGCCTGACATTAAACTATATGTCATCCCACATGACATTAAACTACATACGACCCTACATGACCTTAAAATATTACATCCTGCATGACGTTAAAAGGAATTCATAGAACTATGTATAGCTTGATTCCCATCTTCATGGGATACAAAGGAACTCCTAGAAATTTCATCTACAAGTCCAGACCCAATTTTATGACATTTTCTAGCCCCTCGTCCGAATGTTTCTCCCATATAATTGCACATGGAGTGATATGGACCTCATCCTCATTCACATTGGGTATGATTTATCACGTCATGTGCATTCCCCCTAAAACCCCATTTCTCAGCCATTTACAAGCCATGCGATGTTAAATTATGTCACATGGTCCTGAATGACTTTAAACTATTGTGTCATTTTTGAAGGACCTTAAAATTCATGGTTGGTCCTATCATGAGACCTTAAACTATGATATTATCATCCTGGTCACACGACAAAAAAAAAACTGAACTACATTGTGATGTCGTCACTCAGGGGGGACATCATGTTGGGCATTGGTCATCTGCCATACCATTTTTCAATGCCTACATGTGGATTGATTCTTGCAGGGACACCAATATTCTATGTCCTTTGTTTATAGATTAACAAAAAAACACACACACACACACATCTATCCTAATGGAAAAAACAAGATCTATCAAATGCTGCTTCTTTTGGTGTGTGGACCAGACCCCAAGACCTTATTATCCCTCACACTCGTACCCTACCATCCCATTTCCTTAACTACATATGGATTTATCCCCATATAATGGGGTATATAGGAATGCCCACACACTTTTATTCAGGCCCATCAAAGATTTCACTTAAGTTCCATCGACCTAAAAGATTCTAGGGGAGAACATTGTGGTATAGGATTACGTCCTAATTCATGTTGGGATATGTATCACATCCCACATTCCCATTCTACGTAACCATGTATCTGCATCTATACCCTGAACAAGTTTTGGATACCCCATGACAATTTTGGGATTCATCGTCTCCCTCCCCAGAGAGGTCCTGTATAAAAATAACGTTTATCTTTGATGATACCAATGCACTAACCTAATGTGTTTCACCATGGTGGCTTAATTTCAAGAGTGTTAGACTCCATTCGAAAAACCAAATCACTCCACCCTCCACATTTTTCAGGTCTTTTATTTGGACCCTCTTTCTCATTCACATCTAAAAGAACCCCCTAACAGTATGCATGCTTGACCTATGGATTTTCTACTATTCTGGGATGACATTCTACAATACAAATCGACAACACTTTGATTCAAGACCCATTTTTCAAATATTCGCAGCGATTGAACCTCATTTGTTATCCTCATATTAGGCTAACACAATATGGATAATGTGTTTTGGACATTTTCAACTGATATCCATAATTTAAATTACATCCATATATTTTTGAATTTTGGGTATCACGATTCACACAATCCACTCCCCTATGTTCGGATTGATTTTAACATCCCTGACATTACAACGCTCGTGTACTAGTGCACGTTAGGAGATGCATGTTGGTTGTTCCAGGAATTTCATTCTCTAGTCAGCCCCCCTTTTTCTCCCTGAAAGACTGTATGGTTCATTTACACCTAGAGGACCGGATATTGGTTGGCACCCCTTCATTCAAACTAAGTAACGATGCGACCATCCCTTGTTCCCACATCGGACACGACCCACATGTTCATAGGGATGTATTGATAATTATTTCTCAATTAAGGTTAGAATGATTTTAAATAAACAAAGCAAGTAGTTCATCTATACACGTAGTTTGGAATAAAAAGGGGGAGATAGGTTTAGGTGTTAGGCCAAAATAAGGCCTTTAGGGTTTAGCATCTTTGATGGACTTCTCAAGTGTTTCCCCCTTTAGGCTTGTGTCCACCAAGATTTCTTCTTTCTCCTTGATATCATTCTCTTTATCAGTAGTAACAAAGCATAACTAGTTAGCCCTAGCCTTTGCTCTCCCTTGTTCGGCCTGGAGCACAATCATTTGGCTACCCACCTACACTACCTGCCCCTGGGGATCTGCCAACTGGGCCCTCAAATGTTCAATGAGGTCAGAGTAGATTGTGATGAATACCCTCCTTTAGATGGCTATTTCGTTGAGGTGTCATACTTCATTCTCAGCTCTAAGGTATTTCTAGGTATTCCCTGACTCCTTTTGGAATCAAGAAATTTCGGAGCATTGTCTGTTCTCCCATATTTTATCAGCCATGTAATTGTGGATCACTATATGAAGGCTGTGACTGTCCACTCAACCAGTGCATAGAAAGCGTTGCAAGGTGCGAAACGAGTCCATCAGGATTATCCATTCTGCCTATGACTGGCTGAGAAAATGTTTGATGCACTTCCACTCCATGCGCTGTGTCATGTGGATCTCCTCATTCACTTCTGATCCAGAATCATCTATCTCCATAGGGTTCATGGGTCAATACTCCAGAATAGAAACCAAGAGTTCATTGGTGGGGTCCCCATATAAAATTCCTTCTCCTTCAGCAGCTTCACCCTCGTCAGATTGGAACTCCAACCAGGTATAATTACAGCCCATTACTATATCCTCTAGCTCTGTGAGCACTATGGCAGGGTCATCTTGAATGGTTGGCTTTGTAGGAGCTAGTGGAATCACTGACATGGATTCTGGAGATTTTCTAGAGTCTATGGACTATCGAGCCTTCAACCTTTCATTTAATGCAATTAGAATCGATATCTTAGATAGCTGAGCTTCCTGATAAAAGCTGATAGCCGGAAAGAATAATGATTTATAAGAAACAACAGCGCTAGAATCCAGTGGATGCATCACAGTAGGAGATGTCCCTATAGAATATCCCTCAACACTTGTAAGCTCAATCACCATCACCAGTTCTTCCTGAATGGTGGGAACATCAGGGAACTCATAGGATGAAATTTCACCCCTTTCTTCTCACTCATCGTCTCCCATAGCTGGTCCCCACAAGGATCAGTTTGATGGAAATGTTCTTGATAAAGAACTCCTGCCTCCATGGGCACATCTTAACCCCCTGTGGAGAAGGATTCCAGGATTCCATCATCCATATGTTCCCAAAAAAGATGAGATTTTGTTGACAAGTTAAGATCGTGAGAAAAGAAAGGCCACTGCAGAAAAGGGTTAAACTCACCTCAAGCTGCTCGGTCATTTATATATCAGATCATGAAACCTCACCACTATCACAGGGGATTCTCTAAAGAGAAGTTTTTCCTAAGGATCTTTTACCACTGAGCCTTTGAACCTCTTCCTCCTCTTCATATTCTTCATCTTCTTCTTCATTATTTTCATCCTCCTCTTCCCCTCCATCTTCTTATTCCTCTGTATCCTTATCTTCATATGACAGATTGTATGGGTCATGCTTATAGCCAATAATCACTTTCACAAGGAGGTTTCGATCTTCATATCTCCCCCAGTGGAATGAGTACATGGCCTTGGATGTCACGTATGCATGCCGGTGATGAAAATTTACCCTATCCACCAATTGGACATGCACCATGATTGGAAAGTCGCGCCCGGTACACACAAGCCTTCGACAACGCTCTTCGGTGGACATAGATTGATGAAGTGTCATATAGGAAGACCAGAGAGACTGAAATATAGCATCAGTGGTTGTCTGTATGAGGTGCCTAAGCTAATTCCCAGGATGTTCCCTTTTTGTCCAACAGGTTTGCCCGCCGGACCACCCCTCCTCGGAAGGTGGAGGCACGTTCTCAGCTTGTAATGATCCTTCCAATGAAGTGACAGCCTATGCCATGATATCCACATAGCCTGTTCTTTGTCTAACCACTCCCAAGGTACTTTTCCTAACTCCCCACTCTTCGGTATCTACATTAGATGCCTTTATTTTTTGAATGAATTTCCATAAAATCACCTGAGGATATGTTTTTTTCCAATTTTTGGCATACTCTGTTGATAGGTCGACACTGACATTGGTGGGGGGTGGGGGTGTGAAGATTTCGCCCAGGCCTGAAGTTGTGAACAAGATCCATAGTTGGGAAAATTACAGCAATGTTCAAGAGGGATGGCCACATTTCATCACCAAGAGGGCGAAAAAGGATCAGAAAGTCATACCCCCCGTAGTGGGATGTAACCCAGCAATGAAGGATTTGGAATGGTCCACATATCCTTTTGGGTATTCTTACCCTTGAGATACACCCCAAAATGATGTATAGACTAGCTAAAACAGACACCCCATGTTTACCTTGTTCTTCACCGCCATGATCTCAACCATCACTAATGTTCCTTGACCCACACCCATCCTCGTATCCCTCACTGGAAACAACCAACAACTCCAAAATACAGAAATAAACCCAACATATCATACATTTGGGTCCCAAAGTTCATTCATGTCGAAGACCCATGATCGATACTCTCCTACCTCCAGGACCCTCTAGTATGATTCCAATTTTCCCCTCGGATCAGGAAAATACTAAACCAACCAGAATAGGATATGTCCTTCAAGACATATTTTATTTTCATATCCTCCTTATCCAGCTTGAGAAGATTCCACGTCTGGATGTGGGTACATGTTCTATCCCCCCAATTGTTCTCTATTGGGAGGAACTCATTATACTGGTACCCCTCCAAGGGGATTCCCCCAATGCAGTGGAAATCCCATAGACTGATTCCTATGTCCCCATGGTGGAGGTGGAAGGTGTTGGTATCAGGAGTCCAACGACTGAACAATTCTAGTACCAGGTCCTGCTACTGGTAGAAATGAAATTGGGACGTCCAAAAATCATCGAAGAGCCTGATAGATTGCAGATCTGGCCGTAATTCCTCGCATATATGATATACCCTATATGTCCATACTGAATCTCTTGTAATGTATGCTCTGGACCTAATGTCCCACTCAATCCAACCATTTTCTCATCAGTAATACTGCTTCAAAAGGTTCTTTGATAAATAGACAGGGATTCCTCGGGGACTGGGTTGCTCCCTACGATGGTCCCGGCCTTTGGATTCAGGACGTAGATGTCTATGTTATGCATTTCCCAGGAAGGATTGCTATTGTTCTTGGTGAGAATTGTGGGAGACTATACTTGCAGGTCACCCTTTAACGCGACCTATATGTTTTGAATCCATGCATCAGCATGTCCTATAGAATGTAGAAGTTCCATATCCGTAGGCCATCACTCAGGACATAATCTTTTTGATCTTGCATAAGCATGAAAAAAATAATCTGATTATTAGAAACATCCTTACTCACATGAAGTGTCTGGGGGGGTTCATGATCATTTGATTCCTTATTGCAGCTATAATGTCTTCCATCTCAACATCAGTATGTTGGGTAGCCATGTTTATCAGGATTTCAGCAACCCCTTGGTCTTTGTGCGAAAGAATGAAAATCGGTATGAAAAAAAGTTGGGTGCATGCAAGAACACCACTATAATTGAGAATCATGATTCAAAAAAGTCATCGTGCAAGTGACTGGATAGAACAAAAAACACGGGGTCAGCTGCAGAAACTTGCGCGTAGATTAGAAAAAAATTTTGTGCACGAGAGAAAAGAGCCTGTCATACAGAAAAAGTAAAAATAGGGACTGGGGGGTCAACATAATTATAGGCTTGGACCATATATTCCATGTGTGAAAAAGAATCTTCCAGCCCAAACACAATTTTTGTGCATACCACATAGGCACTTACATACTTTTTGGTGTGCCCCTTAGATTCTGGCCATTAGGCCCCCCTTCAGCTTTGATTCTTGGGGGGGGGGGGATTTTTTGACTCCGAATTTCGGATAGGGCCTATATTGGGATGATAAAAGCACACCAAATGCATTTGGAGGGTGAGGAAATGATTACACAACCCAATTGGCACATGCACACAAGAATTATGGGATGCACGCAAGAGTTCCTCCAGCGCGAAAACCCTTGCGCGCCCAATGCGACCTCAAAGGAAAGATTCTGTGATGACCCACTAGAAAATGCTAAAGGCACTAGGTTGCAAGAGTCTGGGATGTGCACAAAATTACCTTGAGTTCAGAAAACCTTTCATGCCCAATGCGACATCAAAGGAACCCTTCAGTGGCCATCTTTTTAAAAAAACCAGCAAAGGAAAGGGCATGAAAGAAGAGAGGTTGGCACACAAGTTTCCAATAGGTGAAAAAATATTTTCATTCCCAACGCAACGTCAAAGGGTCATTTGCATGCTACCTCTGAGTATTTCAACTATAAAATGAAGCATACCCCCCACCCTTCAGGGACTGTGACTGAATACGAAGCGATGCTCTGTTGTGCGAAAGAAACCTCTTCCACGACCGCAAGAAAAACACTATGGAATCTAGGTATTGGATCTTGCGCAATAGATCCACCATGTGTACTAATTCACATGGACCTCTTGGGCCTGATCTTCATCAATTTACTTTTACCCTAAGTCATTTTCGCGCAAAAAATCCCTCTTGCATGCAAGTTTTCCCTACATCAGGCATATTTTGCGCGCATCCTTCTGGTTTGCACACAACCATTCCATCTTGTGTGCAACCCATAATCTTGCGCGAAGACCTCCTTGTGTGCTCCATGTTCCATCCTTAACCCAAGGCACCATTTCTGTTCCCCACTTATGAATGACACACCTGTTTCAAGCACCTTTATCCCGTACGACCCTATAGGTTTGTATGAAGCAACTTCACAGTCCCTTAGGAAGTGCTTTAAATTGCGTTGCTTAGTCTTATACTTATTTACATAGGAAAACTAATGGTTATTGCATATTCACATAGACACACTAATATGGGACACTCAATTGATCACTCCACAACACCCACTTTACATAGCATCGCTGGTGCCTTCCCTTCTCCAAGGGCGAGCATGTATCAGTTATGTATGTCTGTGGGGTACGAAGTGAACCTGTCTCATCCGAGCTTTAGGACGTTAAGATATAAAGTTCCATAATCCTTAGTACATGACATTAAACTGTGACTTCTCACTCGGCACTTTACAAGGAGATCCCCATCTAAGACATCCTCTGTGCCCACTTGTCTCAACGAGAGTGAAATCTTCCTCACATGGAATAAGATCCTCTCCGCTGGAGTGGTACCTGTCTATGGGGAAGGGAATCAACCTTTGTGTAATCCCCTAGACTTTCTGGAGAGAGGTAGAAAACCTACTCCACCTCTCTTATTCTGTGCCCAAGACCAAAGGAGATATGGGAAATGGGATCTTCGTTATCCCTCCCCTCCGCTATTGGGCTTTGTCGCCACTCGGGCCTCCATCTTGTAGTAAGTCCCAATTTCCATCTCCCTGGGCTTCTAACAACTAATAATCCCCTATTTCATTTTTGGGATGCTAACCTCATGTAATCCCCACTCCAATTCCCACAAATGCACCTTTCTCAATGTGATCGTCAGGTCTTTGCTGCCTCTTGTTTCTCAAATTGAGCATGACTCACGTGGGCTTAGTGTAAGTACGGAACATGACAAAAAACCACTTCTAAACTATGCGGACTCTGATTCTTTCCAAGGAAAGGTACATAATAATCCTCCCTAATATTCATTCCCAAAAACCATTGGTCTAGACCCTCTTTCATGTCAGTTTTCCAACACCTATTACGAACTACGTGGACTTGGATCCTTGCCAAGGCAAGGTACGTAGGAAGCCTCCCTAAGGTTCAATCCCAAAAACCATTTCTCCCAACACCCTTCACGTTGGTTCTCCAAAACCTCTTACAAAATATGTAGAATTTGATATTTTCCATGGAAAGGTACATAGAGATCCTCGCCAAGGTTCATGCCCCCGACCCCCTTCACATCGATTCACCAAACAACATGAACTACATGGACATTGATCATTTCGAAGGAAAGGTACGTAGGAAACCGTTATTATGTTGAAGCCCGACACCACACCTATTGGTCCCGTCCCATTTCACATCGGTTCACCAACATCTCCAACATACGTGAACATTGATCCTTTCCAAAGATAGGTACGTTGGAAGCCTCTCTATGGTTCAAGCCCAACAAAAATCGGTCCCAAACACTTCACATCGGTACACCCCTGTACTTCATGACGTTAAATGGTACTCCCCATCGTCCCGCAAGACATTAAACTATAACCAATTTAAATATTTGGTATTTGATCCTTGTCTCATAGGAAAGGTACATAAGAAGCCTCACTGAGGTCCAATCCCAACTGACTGTATTCAAGCACCCCTAATTGCACTTTATGTTTCATTGCTAATGGTGGGAAATAGAATAACATGTTCAAACATTAAATGTGATATGGATTTTTATGAATGACCTAATAAAATTCCAAATATGATGGGAATGGGTTCTCAGAACTTTATGAAAGTACTTTAAAAGAATTCTTAAGTTATAAATAATAACATGAATCGCATGGAACACCCTCCTACTCAAAGGAAAGAGAATGTTTCCATCGAATCCTTCATGTGGAAAACCCACCATTGATTAGTTTATCTTAAAATCCCTTCCCTATATAATAATGGATTAACTCAATTGAGAATATATTCTATATCCTCAAGGGATCCAAATAACTGAATGTTGTCTCGATAGTGTATAGTTTTGATATGGATGCTGATCAGTGGTGGAAAGTGATCAAGAATTCAATGTCTAAGGTGGAAATTGACTCCATAAATTGGGAGGAATTCAAAAAATGTATTTCAATAAATATTTTTCCTTAAAATCACCATCTTAAGATGGATAGAGTGTTTTTTTAACTTAAGCATAATGAAGATGAGTCTGTCAGTGTGTATGAAGCAAACATTACTAGGATTTCAAAATACACCTATGAATTTTTCATAAACACATATTGAATGTTGGATCAATTATTTAGAGTAATAAAGATGAGAATATGATATGATTTGGTGATTTGATACTTCAAAAGTTATGATGTGATTGTCTGTTGTGCCCTCTAGGTTTAAATTGAGATCATATACTCTTAATTGTCTCATGGTACTAGTTAAAAAAGGGGAAAATAGAGTCTAATTTGGGTGCTTGATCAAATAAATCTTGTGATGGAAAGTAGAATGAACAACCCATGTGTCAAAATTGTGGGGAGAATCATCTTTGTAATTATATAAAGAAAACATGTAATTGCTTCAAATTAAATACAATGGAACATTTTGCTAAGAACCGCTGAAGGGATATGAATAACTAAACTAATGTGGAAGAAGGAATGAAGGATTAGTTCAACACTCAGCATGTAGGGTAGTGTTATAACTACAAGGAACCAAGTAATTATTCAAACCATTTCCCTAATCCTAGGGTTCTCGGATGCAATAAAAAACTAACATCCAAGTCAACTAGGAAGGGAATATGCTATCAGTACTACTGAGGTGGAGTAATACAATGATGTGATGATATGTAAAATAGTTATTCATTCAATAATAGTAAACATACTATTTAATTATAGTTAAAATAATTCTTTTATATCTTTTATGTTTATTAGAACTATTCAATCACAACATAAAATTTTATGGATGATTTATTGGTGAGATCATCAAATAAGGATATTTCTGAATCCAATGTTTAAAAATCCTCCCTAGTTAATGTTTGTAGACTGAACCTCAAAGAAAATTATATCATAATATATTTGGTAGAGTTTGATTCCATATTTGTCATGGAATTTCTATCTTTATAAAAATACAACATTGGCCATTAGGAAAGAGAGATCACTATTCACATCCCAAATCATCATCTAATTTTATACAAGTGGTTTTAGGAAAATGAATATCCATACAAATCATTGTATCAACTGTGGATATTATTTCACTTTGAGAAAGAATATCTAGATCAAATATTTGAGAAAATGGAGTGAATAATTCTCGAACATATTCCCACCAAGAGGGATTACAATGATATATTCCTTGAAGGACTTTATAGTCATCCACATGAATGATAGGCCGAGTTTTTAATTAAACTTATTACTAGATTGTGATCTATATAAAAGAAACCTTGTATCAAATGGCCACCATAGGGCTGGGAGAGCTGATGAAGTTGTAACAAGAGACTTTGGATAAGGGTTTTATAAGCCCAAGTGCTTCACCATGGGGTTCACCCATCCTCTTTGGTAAGTAGAAGGATGGATCAATGTGCATCTGCATTGATTATCTTGAGTTAAATAAAATCTTGATAAAGAACCAGTAACCCCTACCAAGAATAGATTACCTGTTCGATCAACTACATGGGGTGATTTATTTCTCTCAGGGGGAAGTTTGGTCAAGTTATCATCAATTAAAGGCGAAGAAGGAATATATTCCTATATTTTCATTTCAAACAATGTATGGACACTATAATTTCGCATGGTAACCCTTTGGAATCACTAATTCTCCATAAAGTTTCATGGATTTAATGAATATAATATTTAAGGATTTCAATGAATTTTTTTAGTATTTATCGATGATATTATGATGAACACCAAGATAAATGAGGAACACAAGGAGAATAAGAATACTATTATCATGACATTGTGAAGGGGGAAAAATTATGAAAATTATAGTAAATGTTAGTTCAAGATAGAGGAAGTATCATTTTTTGGGCTTTTTATCACCATTGAAGGAATTTATGTGGACCATTCAAAGACAAACACAATCCAACATTGGTTGAGGGGAACATCTGAAATAGAGATTCCTAGTTTCCTTGGAAAAGATGGATATTACTGGTGATTTTTTAATAAATTCTCTTGATTTTCAAACCCAATGAACAAGCTGTCTTGAAAGGGATTTAGGGTTTTCTGAACTCAAGAATCCGTGGAAATATTTAAGTAGATAAAAAAGTGTCTTATCGATGTGCCAATACTCACACTCAAAAAAAGTGGAGAACTTTTTTTGATGTATAATTATTCTTCAAATAATGGATTAGGATTTATACTAATGAAAAATTATAAAGTGATATCCTATTCCTTATGTAGTTGAAAATCCATTAGCAAAACAATCCCATGCATGATATGGAATTGGCAGTTTTGATCTTTGGGTTGAAAATTTGGCGGCATTGTCTCTATGGGGAGAAGTGTGAGATATATACTGATCCCAAGAGTATCAAATATATATTCACATATAAGAGTTTAATATAGGCCAGTGAAGATTGTTAGAAATCATCATGGATTGTGACTACTCAGTCCACTACCATCCTATTATGTAAAATATGGTAGTTGATGCTTTAAGTTGAAAGTATTCTACATATTTATCAATGATTTGAAGTGAGAAGGATCCAATATACATAGATTTGAAAAGGATGGAAATGGGGATCATTATGGAATAAAAAGTTTCAGTCTATTCTCAAATTATTTCTCAACCATCCCTCATAGTGAAAATAAAAGAAACTCAAAAAAATATCTGGAAATTCAAAAAAGGGTGCAACTTTAAAAAATGGGAAATCCTTACACTTCCAAATTTATTTGGAAGGATTCATAATATTTGGTTCACGATTATGTGTACAATTAGATCTAGAGATAATGAATGAGATAATGAATGATACACATAGCTTAATATTCTCTATTGCACAAGGGATCAAAAAGATGAATTGAGATATCTAAGAAAACTATTGTGGGAACAATATAAAGATAGAGATTTCAGAATATACATCAAAGTGAATTGTATTTCATAAAGTGAATGATGAATGGAAAATTCTAAAGGGCTGATGAAACAATTAAACATACCAACATGTTATGGGAAAACATCACCATGGACTTTGTCACTATACATCAAAATACATCTAGAGGAAAAAATATATATGGGTTATTGTGGATAATCTTAAAAATACAACTCATTTTATTGTAGATCATGAGGAATTCTATTTGGATCAACTTGCATAGATATACATCAAAAAAGTTGTGAGGATTAATAGAGTACAACTGTCTATTTTATCCGATAAAGATCTTAGATTCACTATGATGTTCTAGAAAAGTCTCCACTATACTCTAAGCACTGGTCTATACTTTAGTATGGTCTATCATACTCCAACTAATGTCCAATATATGAAAACTATTCAGGAACTAGAATATATGTTGAGAGCATCGTCAATGGAATTTAAATGTGTATGGGACAAACATCTTCCTCTCATTGAGTTCTCATACAATAATAATTTCTAATCTAACAACCGAATGGCTCCATATGACACCCTTTATGGGAAAAGGAGCTGCATACTGGCATAATGGAATGAATTTAGTTAACATAATCTCCTAAGAACTCAAATGGTTAATGAAATTTTAGAGAAGGTGAAAACCATTGAACAACACATCAATGTAGCCCAATGTCGACAAAAGAGTTATGTAGACAACTGTTGATGAGAGCTTGAGTTCATATTTGGAGACATGGTATTGCTCCCAATATCTCCATGGAAGAGGATCATGAGATTTGTGAAGAATGGGAAGCTGACTCCCAGGTACATCGGCTCCATCGAGATCCATTATTGTGTTAAAGATTTAATCTGTCGACTAGTACATTCACCAACCATGTCTTATATTTACAATTTATTCCACATATCCCTCTTAAAAATGTACATATCAGATCCTTCACATGTATAGACTTTAGAGGTGGTACAGTTGGAGAATGATATTTTCTACAAGGAGAAACCATTGATGTTATTGAATCGTAAAAATAAATTTATATGAAATAAGACTACTCACCTGGTCAAAGTACAATGGAAGAACCATAAGTATGAAGAGGAAACATGGGATCCAGAGACCGGCAAATATTTTCAACATAGAATATAATACAGAATTTTAAGTGTGAAATTTCATAAGGGGGGAAGAATGTCACCTTCCAATGTTTTATCTATATAAATTCACTTCATAAAATTATTTTATATGATATATACTCATTATAGAACACAATACAATCTTTATAGAGTAGGAATGAATGGAATAAGAAGCTTTTCTAGAAGTCCAGAAAATTATACTGACTAAAGAGTAACTTGACCTTTGGAATAGTAATGTGACCCTAATGAGTAGTAAACCATCCAATTGAATAGTAACCTCACCTATGATAGTATGAATAAAAATAATCCTTTTTATAAGTAACAATATGATAACATGTTATCATAGTTTATGTAAAATTTTTTTTTAAAAAAAAATTATAAATTAAGTATTGGTATTTTTGGAAGTCATAAATATTTAATTACAATTTATTGACTAATCTAATAATTTAAAATAAAAATTACTTTCATAGCATATAGTCATTAATTAATAATTTTTTATCTTTTGATTACAATTTAATTTTATGAGACCATAGTAAATTTTTTAAAATAATATAAAATAAGTTAGAATGTTAAAATTTGTATTTTTTGAGTAAATTATGATATTAATTAATAATTAAATTTATCATATTAAGAAAATTAATTTTTAAACATTGAGTTCACTTTTTAATTACACAGATCAAAAAATGGTTCGGTTGATTTTATTTATTTTTTAAAATACATGATTTTTTTGGTGAATCATAAAATATTATAATTTACGATAAATGCTAAATACATGAATTATTGAGTCGTGGATGATGTTTTACTGATGTAATAACACATTTTTAGAACCTAAATGCACTAATTAATTTTTTTTACAATAACCAACACTATTTCTTATATTAAGAAAAATGATAAAATAATATTTTAAATAATGGAAAATCCCTCTTCTCCTCTACTATAAATACCACACTCACCCATATTCTCCTAAAAAAAATCAAGACTTCAGACTTGTATATATTCTAAAAAATAAAATTCACAATCCTCTCCCCTATATATAGGATCTGTTAATCTTAACAGAATACCAAAATAAACCAATCCCTTAAGGAGGCTCTATAGAGGAAAGAATCAAGAGGAAAAACCCACTTCCATTTTCATTCAATTTTATTTCCAGCTCATTTACATTGTTTTATACCCTCACCTCCTCTCATACAAAAGGTTTGAAATCTCTCATAACTTACATATGCATACAGGTTTATTATGTTATTTTAATAATTCATCATCACCTCTCTTTCCCCTCCTTTTATACATGGAATGATAACACCATCCAAGATGTGTTAATATACAATGTTCAAGGAAAAAAGGTTTTCAATTTATGTTAGAATATTCAATTATGATCATTAAGTAATTTTTATGATTTAAAAAAAAATTAAATATATAATATATTGTATCTAATGATCTATAATCATTTTTTACAAATTGTATTAACATATAAAACAGAATGAGTTCATTATGATAAAAATCCCAAAATGAATTGAATTGATTTTCATTAATCATTTATCTAATGAATCATTATATCATATGGAAAAAGACGGTATTTTAATATTATAAAAGTTCATTAATAACATATAATTTCAGTTATGGAAAACATTAATCATTTAATCAGATTTTCCATACACATATACAAATAAACTGATCATCAAAACCAAAGAAATCAACACTCTAAAACGGAGAATTCGAATCCTTAAACCCATCAAAGAGGCCATAAATAAATTTAATAAAGTTATAATAATTAATATAGAAGAATAAATTGTTATTTTTTTATTAATTATTGAATCTAATTTTATTATTCTGGACCTTAAGATCATGTGAAGTTTCATTTCTGACATAAGGTAAAGGATTCTACTTGAAACCTCCATTATTCCATCATGTTATCTTACTCTCCTCTTACCCAAATGAAATTATATTTTATTTTTATTTAAATATAAAAAATACTCTCTATATTTTAAAAAATCTTGTATTAATATCCCTTCAACCTTCTTATTTATGTATATACATGTTTCTAAGTGGTTTCATTCTTGATTCATCCTTATAAGAAAACCATTTTAAAGGAACTTCCCGAATTCATATCCATTTTAATGTGCACTCAATAATATGTTTTATGCCACATCTATTTTTATTATTAAACCAATTTTTATTATGAAAATATTCTTGGTTTAATTCTGGTTGTTTATAAAATATTATTCCATTTTATTCTTTAAATTCTCTTAATATTTTCTTTTAAACCACACAAAAAGTTTTATTTCCAAGGTTTAACAAAACCTATTTTAAATTTAGTTTGACATCACTTATCCCGATTTATTCCTATATTAGTTTATTAATGACCATATGTGATTTATTTCCATTAGTTTATGGACGTATTTGTATATACCATTTATTATTCTTTTTACATGATTATGATACCCAATTCATTCCATGAGTAACCCATATGGTTATATTTGAATACTTATGGATCAATTTTTATGTGGTAATAATATTCATGGACATGTTTTGATGGCCGAACCCAGATATATATCTAGTTCATTGAGTAATGTTTAGTCTCATAAGACATTATGTGCAATGGTATTAGTGGTTAGCCTTGACTTGTTCCACTCTGTGTGCAATGAGTATTGACTCATGCTCCTCTATGTGTAATGATCTTTGAATCATGCTAATGAAATATTTTATATTGCTGCCACATTACTATGAATCTTTGACTATATTATCCCATTTATGATTTCTTATGTTTAACCATGTTCCATGCCTTTTAATATCATTATATTATTCCTTTTAAACCATGTATTAAGCTTTACGTTAATGTTTTTCCCTTTTTGGGTTTATAGATCATACCTTTGTTCATGTTATCCCCATGTTATCCTATAAAGATGTAATAGGTAAATGGATGTTCATAGATCTTTTTGAAGATTAAAAAAAATATGATCTTATTTTGGAATCATGACTTTTTAATTATGTACATAATCTCTAAGACATTAGACCTTACGATCCTTATCTTGTAATTTGATGTATAATTCTGCTTAAAATCTTGTAATGATATTATTAAAAGACTAGTGTTTCAATATTTACTACTGTGTGTTAGGTGAAAAAAATTAACTATAATATTTTAATCATTCTTGATTAATTTTAACAAATTATTATTCTTTAATTATATTTTCATTTGGATTTATCTTAATTTATTTTATAAAATTAATATCAGGACTGAAAAATACTAAAACACGATCAATGTTTTCTTAGGCCACGTAGTAATAAAATAAATATCTAGAAAAAAAATTAATTATGATAAGAATAGTGCATCATAAATTCTATATATGAATTATGGAATCATTCCTCAAATATAGATTGATAACACATGTTTCAGAATAACTCTTCTAATACCTCATTTATATTGGGGAAAACAATAGGTTCGACAAACTCCAATACATATATATATTATCTAAATATATATTTATAAGAATTATTATCATAAGATATTTTTTGAAATATGTTTTAATTTTATTAACCTTGCCAGATTTTGTTGGTGAAGGAAAATTAGGGGCTTCAGTTGTCTTTCATAAAGCAACAGTTAATCCCATGGATTTTTTGGAACTGGATATTTGTTTCCCCTTTGATGTTACCACTATTATTATAGAAAGAAGATTGAGAGTGTGGTGGGGGTAAATCTGTATAGGTAGATTTAATAAATTAAATCAATTTTCATTTTTACTTTTTTCACTAGTTAAGTTGAATTAATCTTACAAAATCATCTAACATTTGTCATACATACATGAATAAAAAACCAAACAACACATAATTGGAACATAGATTTTTTAGGTCTTACCCTTAATGTATAATATAGTACTCAACATAAAGTTTACTTATCTCCCCATATATGATCATTTATTATAATGAACAACCAATAGTAAGGGTATGTCCTTGAATCCATTATATTTGGAACCAAATAGATTACATGCATGACACGAGTTGATTTTAGTAATCACTGAATCTATCATATTATAAAATGTCCACAACCGAATCACCCTTCAAAAAAGTTTTTTGCTAGATCCACTATGAAGTATGACCAACAAGGCTATAAGGATATCTTATAGAAATGGAAATATTTAGATGTCCTTATTCAGTTACCACAACATTCTATAGTAACATCTCTTATTTTATTTTCACATTAACTCCTTTATATGTCTCACATAATTATTCAATGCATAGTATGTTTTGTAAAAATGATATACCTATTAGAAATTATATCCACAATAGTCTTCAACACAAGAAATACTCAATAGCAACATGTAAATTTTTTATCACATTTATCCTTTGATAATAATGAGATAATAATTAGTACGGATTCAAAGACAAATCATATACTCCCTCATGCATCAAATGATCATAAAAATATATATATATAGTATTAAATCACTTGGATATTTAACATTGATTTGAATATTGAAATATAAACTAATCATAGATTTTTTTAGTATATACAAAATTCTTTTACACTATATTCAACTTTATTTGAGACCCATTAAATAAAATAGGGGACTTATCTAATAAAAAATTGGTTAGAAATTTATTGAGATTTTGTCATGACATTTTCCCTTAATATTATCCTTTAAACAAGAAATAAAAACTATAGAATAATATTCCATTATGTAGAAATATTATGAATGATTAAATATCTATCTTTTTTCCTCTATTAAATGTCACCATTATCATAATATTTTAATTAGTACAACATAAAAAATCACAATATCATTATTTTCATGTTTTTATACTGAGATGAAATAACATTTTTGGTGAATTTTATTGCTTATTGTGAAATCATTACATAATATCTAATTACTAATCTTGATGTGAATCCTGTGTTTATTCATAATACATCATGATATCTAGTCATTATGATTATATTATAATCGTAAATATTTTTATTACACATCACATGTTGGAACTTATGTGACACTTTTAAGATCTCACATATCACTTGATATCTAGAAGTCACTTGTATGCATCATCTGAGTTACTCCTTCATGATACCAAAAATATTCTAACATATTCTCTAGAGAGTAAGGGTTACTCATACATATTATATAATTTATTATTATTTATTCCATTAAACATCAGAGTTATAATAATGTATTAGTAAATTATCCTTCCTTATTATATTTTTTAATCATACATATCATAGTGAAACCATTTCCTTTTATGTAAATTTACTCTTCCTTTCTGAATAAAATCTATGAAATACTCTTATGTACATAGCAGGAAATATTATGTATACCTCAATTAATCATACATATCAACTGAGAGATGTGACATATCACACTATAAATATAAATTACATTTCCAATTTTATGTTTGAGAGATCTCATGTGTGCATTTTATAATTTGTTTACCTAAATACAAATATTCTGTATTGTTTTAAGCCAACTCAAAATTACCTAAATAATATCAAAACATATTTGAAAAATATTATCGAGTTTAGTTACTCAGAAATTACTTTATGACATCTCCAAATTATTTCCACCTATGTGAGAATGATTTTCTTGTTGTTTAAGTATTTAATAACATATTTTTTACTATTTATTTTAACTTAAAAAATGTTCTTTTACTTCATATAATATTTAATTTTTTCATATCAATATTAGTGATCCACTTATTTATCAATAAATCTAGAACCTTTCTTTTCAAACTAAATCAAAATTACATTAAAAATAAACATATATTTGTAACATATTTATATTATATGAATCACCATAAATGGTGAAACACTAAAATGGATCACTCAAAATTTTAGACATCTTATAATCTTAATAGAGACTATATAAAGAATAATTTTTACAAACCATGGAACTTATCTTTTCCTAAAAACTTATAAAAATAATTTGATGAAATAAATTGAAAGAATAATTCTACATAAGAAGGTATAATAATACATTCAATGTATAAGAAGAAGCATGTTTAATAATTAACCAACATTTATAAAATTTTATAAATGAATATCCTTCACAACATCATCTCATTCATCTTCCTTGATATTATTCCATAAGAGATCCTATATCTCTTGACTAAAAGTCTCCATTACCAAAAAATGTAAGAATATATTGTTGGAAAATAATTGAGACCTAGGATTAACTTAAATGGATATTAAATTATTTTAGATGAATATATAGAACAATTTCAAAAAAAACATGCCTGAAGACCGTAATAGTTTAGTGTTGTTGGATTCATAGAAACAAAATCATATATCCTAGTGGAATATCATAAAAATATTATATAAAGATATGATCCTTTAGTACTTCAGCAAAAAATATTATTCATATACTTGGAAAAGGAAACATTATAAATAGGTGATATTATATTATAATTAAGGGTAAATAAATTAGATGAGTAATTATAACAAGAAAAAAAGTTATAGAACTTGAGCATAACATATAAAGATCACAAACTCTATATTAGAGATTGTAATAAATATTGGAAGTTCATAAGACATAAATACTAAGGAAATAAAGAACTTAATCCATGAAATCATGAAATAGGAATAAAACCTGGGAATCTGGGAGACATATAATTATATAATATTTTGAACATGTATAAATAGAAATAGTTTCACTGAATAGGTTTATTAAATGCTATTAAACCCTTGCATAAACTTATAGACAAGAAAATAGGTCCATGCATAACATTTTGAACATGTAATCAGGTTCATTCATAGTAGTCTAGGAATCACTGCCAATTTCATCTTGGTAGTATGGGTTCACTCCCCAACCATTATGGTATTCATAGTTCTCTCTGATGGCCATGTTAATAGCTTATTTTCACTCCTCGTACAATCTTCGAGTCATGGTTCACACCCATGGAAATATTATTATCATGATTTCACTCCTGATACCATCATAGTAGTTGTGGTTCACTTCTATGGAACTCATATTAGCAAGAGCCCACTCCTTGTACCATATGTGTAGTCATGGTTCACTCTTATGGCCATCTTAGTTGCATGAGTTCACTCCTCATCCCATCTTGGTTGTCATGGTTCACTCCAATGGACATATTAATCTATCTAATGGGATATAAATATTTACCCAATTCATTGATGGTAGATATATATCACACCAATATCATAATGAATTCCTACATACATGTTCAACTATATCATAACCAATCATATCTTAACCCATGAAATGACATGAGTATCTAAACATGTAAACATATCCTAAATAATGGAAAATGATTCAAGTTTCCTGAAAATTTAATAAAAATCATAACACTTTAAAGGTAAATTAATTTCATAAAAATATAAACTATGAAAGATAAATAGGTCTCATAAATACCAAGACATTAAGTGTTACCCATTAATAGAAATGAAATGAATGTAACCATTAGACAACTTCCAAGAGGGGAATTAGTAACCTTAGTGATTGTCATATTATATGGAAAATAATTTTGAAATATTTTTTAGAAATATTTTTTTAGGAAAATATCCTTCATTCATTAATGAAATATTTTTAATACATAAAAAAATTTGATAATAACTTTAAAATAAAGTACCTTAAAAATTTATAATGAAGACTTGAATTAATTTTAAAACCAGTTCCTTTAAAACATATAAAATATTAATATAAAAAGATTATTTGAAAAAAACTTTCAAAACTTATAAATAAATCTTTAAAATTTTCTTAAAATCATTTATTTGAAAATATATTCAAAACATATAAAATGTTCTTTAAAATATTTATAAATTCATTTCCCTTGGAAACTTATAAAAGAAGTTTGAAAATGTGTTGAAAAACATTTTTATTAAAAATTTATAAAAGAATTATTGAAATGTTAGTAAAACCATTTTCATTAAAATATAATTTATGTTTTATTTAAATAACAATTAAACAGGAAAATAAAATTTCTATGTATTAACGGAGGATACATTTATACATGTCGTACAGGGTAAAAAGAACATTCCTTTTTCATTGTAAAAAATTATAGAATTTTTTTTTGATTCATAAAATGGGAATAAGATTACTTTGAAAACGTTGGAAAAAGAATAAAATGGTAAAAATTTATTTTAATTGTCATAGAATTTTATTATTGTAGAGACCCGAAGCATATCGTACATGGACATTACATTACATTTGCAGAATACTTAATACTTAACAAAAACACACACACAAGGATCGTAATAGTTTAGTGTCTTTGGAAACTCGGAACGTAATCTTCTAATCGTGGTGAAAGATCTTCAATATCTCCCATAAAGATCTTCCCTTTTTTTTACCTAAAACCTTTGTTTATATCCTGGGGAAAAGAAAAAATAAAAGGGTGAGCTCAAATGCTCAGTAAGGGTATGCAAAAGAAAAAAAAATCAATCACATCATATTCATAAGAACATAACTTTTGGAAATCTTAACCTGCAAAAGAGAGCATAATTTCATATCATGGGATAAATCATAGTAGTGAAATGAAATCCCAATAAGCATAACATGAAACATGAAACATTGTGGCATACACACATAATCATAGAGAATCATTTCTTGTTAGTCATGACTCATTGCCAAGACTATCTTAGTGGACAAAGTCCCTTTCTGAATCGAGTCACCCTCGTTTCAGTCCTGTTTCACTGAACCGGTATAACCTACCATTCCTGCCATGTCTATCTCATGAGATATGAAATCTTTACCCAATGCATTGGAGGGAGATATAGGTCCCACCCATCTCATAATGATACCATTCTTATGTGTTCCACAAAATCATAAACCATACATCATAGCATAACCCTTGTAATAAAAATGGGATTCTTAAACAACATGACATCATAAAACCATTCATATAAGATAAAGGAATTCATAAACATAATTTCCATCACAAAATAGTCAAATCAATGTAAAAATATGGATAGAAACAGAACCGTTTATTATCATAGATGGAAAATAATTTTGATAAAACACTTGAAATGAATTCTTGAGGAAAATATCAATTTCTTTTCACAAAACATCATGCAATTTTAAAAGAAAGATATTTTATTGAAAATAGTCATGAAATCTTTTGGAGGAAGCTTCATGAAAATAAGGCTTTATAAAACCGTAAAAATCCGTTCCTGCAGTTTATGTTAAAAAAAAACATTCTTCTCATACTTTTGTCAGAAAAGTCAAAAAGTACCTCGTACGAAAAACGACAAAAGATTCCTTTCATATCTTTTAATAAAAACTCACCGAAGGTTAAAATTGGATTTAAACAATTGTAGGTGAATAGAAATAATATTACATATTAAGGAAACATGGATATGGATGATAAAATACACCCCATTAAATACTTACGAATAAACAATCTCGGATAAAAATGAGATTGTGATATTTCCCTTACCTTAGGTCCGATTTGCTTCGTAAGTGTCCGAACCTCCTCTTCTTTGAAACGCCTCTTTGAATCCCTCACTTAGGGAATTAAGATTGGTCTTTGAAGAAGACCATGACCTATAGGATTATTTTAGGGAAGTGGAGAAGGGATTTTGGCAGGGGTTGGCCGAGCTTGAGTGCTCAAAATGGTGTGAGGAGGAGGGGGAGGAGGTTCCCTTTTATAAGGGAGGAGAGGGGCACCTTAGGAATATCTCAAAATATTATTTTATATTAAAGTAAAAATCGGTTTATAATGGTTCCAAATGGTCTTATTTAGAAGCTAAAGTTGGGGTGGGTCGAAATCCTATCAACCAATAGGATTTAGACAAGTTTAGGGTATTATTTTAACCTTATCAATTAGATTTAACTCTAAGTTAAATAATTTAACTTTTACCGTGTCTTTTTGTTTTCTTTCACTATATGGTTAATACACTTACTATAACATGCCAAACGAACCCCAAATTGTTTATTATTAATATATATATCCTTATCTAAGCCATTTTGCCTAACCTTAGATTTTTAGGAATAAAATAACAATTAATAATATAATATTTGATTTAAAAACTATTTTGTGTCAATTTTGACACTATTTGATATATGATTTTTGTGAAAGTCATAACAGAATTATATATTCGAACCAAGTTGATTAAATCAACATTAATATATCATATTAACCTATAAAATTAGTGTAATTCATAAAAAGTCTTAAATTACATTTATTTTGGTATTTATAATATCAATTATGTCAATATTTCATTAATAAGATAATTACTGCATCATCTTTGTGTCATAAATAAATTAAATTATATGATGTCTAAAAATTATATATAAAATACCATCATGTAGGAAATATTTTTATATTTCTAATGAATATTTACAATCGAATTTATCTTATGTACAACCCTATATTAAAAATGTTTTAGTAAATATACTTTGATTTTAACTCTTTTAACTCTTCTTTGAATTAAATAATAATAAATGTCCTAATCTAATCCAAGTGGGACTAAATGATAATATTTTACACTTAAGGTTGTTTTTGGTCGAGATACACTTGTCTAATAGGATTAGGACATGTGTCAGGGTAATATTAATATGATTGTTACCCATAATTACTCTATTTACTTTTAACCGTGGTAAATAAAAGTAAAAAGTTACTATTCACCAAAAATTATTTTCATCTCCTTGAACCACATTTTACTTACTGACATCAACCGTGCCTCTCGGATTTTTGAAATTCCATTCACAGAAGTGGTAAAATTAAGTTTTATGAAAAATTTCAGATTTTTAACTACCACTTAGTAGTTTCACTATTCATCAAAAATTGATGCTTTTCAGAACAATGCCAAAATTTCATCCTAAGCTATATTTCATATTCCTAATTCAAAAATGAAGTCTATTTTACCAAATTCATAACATAGAAGTTGCATTAATTAGTTTTATAATTAAATCCCGCTGTTAAAACAAATAGCGTGTTTTTAAGAAACAATATCTATCAAAAGATTGACACTTGTTTATGTCTGGTTTAAATGTGAAATTACATTCAATGACCAACATTGTATTAAATTGTAAAAATATATTCTAAATATACTTTAAAACCACTCAAATTAATAATTTATTACTATTAATTATTTCTATTAAAAAGTTTTTTTTAATTATAATTTAGTAATTTTCACTATTCATCAGAATATGAAAGTTATCCGAAAAGTACCAAAATTTCACCTTAGGCTAAATTCGATACTCCGAATCCAAAAATGAAGTCCATTTTGAGAGCTAAAATTTCTAAAATTTTAAAAGGTGGTTATTACTATTCATAACAGCTAGTTATAATAATATTTTAATAGCATATCGTTGTTTAGTGAAACTCGGTATTGCGTACTACACACGCTTTCGAGGAAGGTTGCGATTGCGTGTAATGCAAGGAAAGTCAAAGATGCATGTTGTGCAAGCTCCTTTTGGTGTAGCGTACAACACAAGACATTAATAAAATTAAAAAGAATATTTTTCATAAAATCTCAGGCTGTTACATTCTACCCCCCTTAAAATGAATTTCGCCCTCGAAATTCATCGGGGTTATAAATGGTTTACTATTCGAAAGTTTATTTAATAGAAACCCACATCGTAAAAAGGAATATCAAAACCAATCTTTAAAAACAAAATTATGAAACGTAACGGTTACCCAAATAAACTAATCACTGAGTTTCCACATAGGTGAAAATATGGATATGGAAGATAAATCTAACCATCATGTTCTGATGGAGAGTGGTAGAGAACATGGCTATGAAATATCCAACAATCACAAAGCCATAGATTTGTGACAATATATGGTACCGTCTGATTTATTAGATATAAGTGCACTAGGACAACATTTTTGGTTTTCAAGATCGTTTCCCTAAAGTTAAAGAATTTGAATTAGAATAAATACTTACTTTATTTTGGTACAATCTCACTGTTGTTCGTGCCTTTAACAATTTCCACTTCATCTCTTGAATAAATGAAGTTGAATTTGTTATTCGTGAAGTGTTAGCAGATCATGTGATAGAATGAAGGGTCATTCCATCTGTCTCAAAAGGTTAGCAAAATTTATATACATAAGTCGATCTATAGTGGGATTAATCATATATGGTTACTAAATTGGGCTTATACTTCATATATCATACTGGTTAATATAATAAAACTAGTTTCTACTAAACAGGGACTTCCTGTAGGCCAGTTGTACGCAATAAAGGCCAGTCACACTTCGGTTGTGGGTTCGATTCCCACAGCCTTGTCCGACGCGATGGGCTGTCGCCCGTCCTGTAGGTTTTCCTTTTTCTAAAACTATATTACTATAACATCCCATCAATAATATCGAAAAAAACTTCTATCCTTAAACAATACTAACTTATGTCCAACATAATCCATTGTAATCTTTAGGCTTATCCATAATACTGCAGTCCACTCTCATAATATAGTGAAAATGATTACCAGATATTTAATACTGTCGTTGATCCCCATATATCATAAGATATGTCTTGTTGGTCACATTCCAAACGTTCAAAGGCCTTAATCATGTATTCTCTTGAAGAATGAATACCCATTGAACCTTAGTGAAATCATGAATACTGTTAAAAGTTAACACTTTCCACATACCAAAATCAAAAAACTCTATATACTCAAACCATAATATAACCTTCTCCTTATATCAGTCATGAGCTCATGAATACTATCAAACATTTAATTTTCTCCTTATCCCTACATTATGAACATATCATCTACATTCCCAAAATATCTGAATAACCTTCCATGGATACTGGTAACATTAATCATACACTTTCAAAACTCAAGGAAAGACAATAGGGTAACAATCCTTAGATGTCTCGTTATTCCAACATTACACATGATAAACATGTAATCATTCCACTACATTCTTAAACCATTGTCCAAGATTCAACAATTCTTTCATCTCACATATCATTTGTAGTCTCTTCATCATCATCAACATAAATACTTCCCATACGACCATACTGATTCTCTTCATTAGACTTTCCCTTAGGGCATTGGTTTGCATAATGCCCGTACATTCCATATTTAAAACATTTAACCAGTATTGATGTCGTAGCAATACCATTATCCTCATCCCTGGTGTTAACTAAACATTTTCCTTTGCACTTACTGGCTTTGTGTCCTTCTTTTCCACACCCAAAGCATCTTCCAGTTCCTTTGAAACATTCTCCTTGATGCCTCTTCCCACATGAATTACATAGGGGAAATTGAACTTTCTTTCCTCTATGATCATCATAAAACTCCATCTTTCTCTTATTAGCCGAGTCAGGAAACTTACCAAATTTTACTTTATTGATCATATTATGAGATTGCTGATTCGGCATAATAATTTTTTTGGACATCCAAATCCCATTTCATTATGAAGAATATCATTCCATTGTCCATCATATCCTCTATTATCGTGAATCATCTTGTTTCCAGCCATTTTCTAAAACCCAAAATGAATAGTGTGAGAGGAAAAAATCATGCTAGGGAAAAAACATAATAAAGGGGAAGTACCTTCAATATCTAACATCTTAGGTTTAATTCTATGATCGTTAGTGTAATTCTAGTACTATAACCTATACGTATACTTAACCTTAGGGACATCCCTAGACATACCTTAGAAATATCTCTAGGGATCTCACTAAAGTTCTCGCATCCTAGTTTCCAAAGGTTGACTAAACCTTTCCTCTGATACCAACTGTAGAGACCCAAAGCTTATCGTACATGGACATTACATTACTTTTGCGGAATACTTAGTACATAACAAAAACACACACACAAGGATCGTAATAGTTTAGTGTCTTTGGAAACTCGGAACGTAATCTTCTAATCGTGGTGAAAGATCTTCAATATCTCCCATAAAGATATTCCTTTTTTTTACCTAAAACCTTTCTTTATATCCTGGGGAAAAGAAAACATAAAAGGGTGAGCTCAAATGCTCAGTAAGGGTAAGCAAAAGAAAAAAAAATCAATCACATCATATTCATAAGAACAAAACTTTTGGAAATCTTAACCTGCAAAAGAGAGCATAATTTCATATCATAGGATAAATCATAGTAGTGAAATGAAATCCCAATAAGCATAACTTAAAACATGAAACTTTGTGGCATACACACATAATCATAGATAATCATTTCTTGTTAGTCATGACTCATTTCCAAGACTATCTTAGTGGACAAAGTCCCTTTCTGAATCGAGTCACCCTCGTTTCAGTCCTGTTTCACTGAACCGGTATAACCTACCATTCCAGCCATGTCTATCTCATGAGATATGAAATCTTTACCCAATGCATTGGAGGGAGATATATGTCCCACCCATCTCATAATGATACCATTATTATGTGTGCCAAAAAATCATAAACCATACATCATAGCATAACCTTTGTAATAAAAATGGGATTCTTAAACAACATGACATCATAAAACCATTCATATAAGATAAAGGAATTCATAAACATAATTTCCATCAATAAATAGTCAAATCAATGTAAAAATGTGGATAGAAACATAACCCTTTATTATCTTAGATGGAAAATAATTTTGATAAAACACTTGAAATGAATTCTTGAGGAAAATATCAATTTCTTTTCACAAAACATCATGCAATTTTAAAAGAAAGATATTTTATTGAAAATAGTCATGAAATATTTTGGAGGAAGCTTCATAAAAACAAGGCTTTATAAAACCGTAAAAATCCATTCGTGTAGTTTAAGTTAAAAAAAACATTCTTCTCATACTTTTGTCAGAAAAGTCAAAAAGTACCTCGTATGAAAAATGACAAAAGATTCCTTTCATATCTTTTAATAAAAAGTCACCGAAGGGTAAAATTGGATTTAAACAATTGTAGGTGGATAGAAATAATATTACATATTGAGGAAACATGGATATGGATGATAAAATACACCCCAGTAAATACTTACGAATAAACAATCTCGGATAAAAATGAGATTGTGATATTTCCCTTACCTTAGGTCCGATTTGCTTCGTAAGTGTCCGAACCTCCTCTTTTTTGAAACGCCTCTTTGAATCCTTCACTTAGGGAACTAAGATGGGTCTTTGAAGAAGACCAGGACCTCTAGGATTATTCTAGGGAAGTGGAGAAGGGATTTTGGCAGGGGTTGTCCGAGCTTGAGTGCTCAAATTGGTGTGAGGAGGAGGGGGAGGAGGTGCCCTTTTATAAGGGAGGAGAGGGGCACCTTAGGAATATCTCAAAATATTATTTTATATTAAAGTCAAAATCGGTTTATAATGGTTCCAAAGGGTCTTATTTCGAAGCTAAAGTGGGGATGTGTCGAAATCCTATCAACCAATAGGATTTAGACAAGTTTAGGGTATTATGTTAACCCTATCAATTAGATTTAACTCTAAGTTAAATAATTTAACTTTTACCGTGTCTTTTTGTTTTCTTTCACTATATGGTTAATACACTTACTATAACATGCCAAAAGAACCCCAAATTGTTTATTGTTAATATATATATCCTTATCTAAGTCATTTGTCCGAACCTTTGATTTTTAGGAATAAAATAACAATTAATAATATAATATTTGATTTAAAAACTATTTTGTGTCAATTTTGACACTATTTGATATATGATTTTTCTGAAAGTCATAACAGAATTATATGTTCGAACCAATTTGATTAAATCAACATTAATATATAATAGTAACCTAGAAAATTAGTGGAATTCATAAAAAGTCTTAAATTACATTTATTTTGGTATTTATAATATCAATTATGTCAATATTTCATTAATAAGATAATTACTGCATCATCTTTGTGTCATAAATAAATTAAATTATTTCATGTCTAAAAATTACATATAAAATACCATCATGTAGGAAATCGTTTTATCTTTCTAATGAATATTTACAATCGAATTTATCTTATGTACAACCCTATGTTAAAAATGTTTTAGTAAATATACTTTGATTTTAACTCTTTTAACTCTTCTTTAAATTAAATAATAATAAATGTCCTAATCTAATCCAAGTGGGCTAAAATGATAATATTTTACACTTAAGGTTGTTTTTGGTCGAGATACACTTGTCTAATAGGATTAGGACATGTGTTAGGGTAATATTAATATCATTGTTACCGTTAATTACCCTATTTACTTTTAACCGTGGTAAATAAAAGCAAAAATTTAATATTCACCAAAAATTATTTTCATCTCATTGAACCACATTTTACTTACTAACATCAACCATGTCTCTATGATTTTTTAAATTCCATTCACAGAAGCGGTAAAATTAAGTTTTATGAAAAAATTCAGTTTTTTAACTACCACTTAGTAGTTTCACTATTCATCAAAAATTGATGTTTTTCAGAACAATGCCAAAATTTCATCCTAAGCTATATTTCATATTCCGAATTCAAAAATGAAGTCTATTTTACCAAATTCATAACATAGAAGTTGCATTAATTAGTTTTATAATTAAATCCCACTGTTAAAACAAATAGCGTGTTTTTAAGAAACAATATCTATCAAAAGATTGACACTTGTTTATGTCTGGTTTAAATGTGAAATTACATTCAATGACCAACATTGTATTAAATTGTAAAAATATATTCTAAATATACTTTAAAACCACTCAAATTAATAATTTAACACTATTAATTATTTTGATTAAAAAAGTTGTTTTTAATTATAATTTAGTAATTTTCACTATTCATCAGAATATGAAAGTTATCCGAAAAGTACCAAAATTTCACCTTAGGCTAAATTCGATACTCCGAATCCAAAAATGAAGTCCATTTTGAGAGCTAAAATTTCTAAAATTTTAAAAGGTGGTTATAAATATTCATAACGGCTAGTTATAATAATATTTTAATAGCATATCGTTGTTTAGTGAAACTCGGTATTGCGTACTACACACGCTATCGAGGAAGGATGTGATTGCGTGTAATGAAAGGCAAGTCAAAGATGCGTGTTGTGCAAGATCCTTTTGTTGTAGCGTACAACACAAGACATTAATAAAATTAAAAAGAATATTTTTCATAAAATCTCGGGCTGTTACAATTATAATATTATTCTACTCCCTTTTTAGAAACATGGTTTTTAAGGATCACTGATTTTCGACCTAGGAGTGGGTAACATCAAGATTTCTTAAAAACATTCTTAATTATCTTATATAACAAAGAGTAAATAATTGTAAGAAAATATGAATATAGACTAAATGGAAAGAGGGGAATAAAATTCATGAATTAATTGAGAGATTTAACATAATAACTTATCAAAGGAAACATAATGTAAAAAATATCGAAAATCTATTATATTGTCTCAATAAACTCTTATTACTTGGTAACATGGGGTCACAATATCCATGTAAGACAATTACATTCCTTGAAGATTAAAAAAAACATGAAAATATAGATATTCATGATATAAATTTTAACATAGAATTATATACAACTAGAAAAAGTGTTTATGTGCATAACAAAACATGAGTCTCAAAGAAATAAAATTGAGAAAATAGATTATTACCGATTTGCTAACTTTTGAAACATAAAACCCCATGAATGATTTTTTATAAAAAGGATATGTTAATCCCAATAAATTTAGGTATAATATACATATAATAAAATAATGGGTAGAACATACCCCCCACAAAAGGAACGAGTGGCGAACATAGAATGTATCCCATGGGAATGAAAAGTTAAATGAAATCCCCTTACCTTGTGCATGGACTATGATCATACTCATTCAAAACAACTGTATAATAAATTAAAATTTATTATAAATATTTTAACGAAACATATTGTTATATATAATACCAGATATGATTTTATTATGACATTATATTTTCCTCTTTCTAACTATCAAAAGTTAAGGTTTCACCTCGGGCAATATTCGCTTTGTTTTTCATATGTCTCTTAATTTAATATATTTTTGGTCCTAAAATTTAAATCATGATTCCAAAATGCAAACAATTATATAAATATAATTTATTTATGGTATATTTTTATAAAAATAATCTATATTATATAAAATTAAGAAATACAATAAATTGTTCCTGGAGACGGCAGTCCGTACTTACGCATCAACGTTATTTCTATTTAATTATCATTTTTAGAGAAAGTCAAATATGAATATATATATATATATAAATATATATCATTATTAAATTAGATTTATTATATCATATATATCATATATATTCAGTAAAACCATCCTTAATATAATCCATGTAGTGTATGGATGAATCATATCGCATTGAGTTGACAATAGTCCATGTTTCCTCAAACGAAATTATTGTATTTACATAAGATGGAAAGCTTAAAGTTATGTTATAAATTAAATTAAAAGTAGCATAAAAATTATATAAATATAATATATATCTAATATAAATATATTTTTCATCATAATGGCCACCATGATAGGTGGTAATTAAAAAATGAATTATCATCGCTTCGTGAGGTAGTAGTTCTCCGTACACAGAAATAGTATATTAGTTACCCATTAGATGGAGATTTGTATAACTGTAGGTAGAACCATCTTCAAAAAAAACATCCAGGAATATTTATGACACTGATGTTTTTATATAATAATATAATAAATATATTTTTAGGGGGTGGAGAAGGAAAATAAAACAAAATGACATGAGATAAGATGTTACCTCTTAATTGGGTAACTCTTTTTGGTTTGTAAAAAAGGCTTTATAGGATTATCTTCTACCCAAGGTAAGTAATATATTAGGAAAAGTGTGGTATTGGTAAGATTATTGTGTATATAATTTCTGAAATTAAGAGTGTTTATAGGTGTTAGGAAGTGGGAGTGGTAGTGGCCTTTTATTGGGAAGGAAAAGCACTCACATGGAATTTTTAGAAACAAGTTATGTGTAAAAATATTATTAAATATAAATAGTCATTAAATAAACCATAACCAATAATGGAAGGTTTATAGACGATCCATGGAAAATAAATGGGTTTTGAATAAGTATATAGGACATTTGGTCCCTTAATTTTATGGTTTAGTCCTTAATTAAGCCTAATTTTTCCATAATCGCTATGATTAATTTGAATTACTTTTACTAATAATTTTGGAATAAATTAACATGGTATTAATTAGACACTATATTTTATACTGAATATAATTGTTTATTTCATATTTTTTAAATTAAATTCACAAAAGTTGTAAAATTAAGATTGCTGTTAATCCTAAAAAAGGACGAAATAACATGTTTTTAAAGTAGAGAATTGTTCAAATGTTTTTTAATGTTTTATAATATATTTCAAATTGAAATCGATCTTAATGAAAGAAGTTATATTAATATATGTATAATTTATCTAATGTGACTTTACAATAAATTTTAAACATAACATTAATAATTAGTTAAAAAAATAGTTTTTAAATAAAATGCTGTTATATTCACTATTCATCAAAAAAATTATGTTTCTCATAAAAATTACATCAAATCACCCAAGGATAATTTATACATTCCTAATTCAAAAATAATGTTCTTTATTTCATGTTCAATTTCTATATTAGTCTATTTTATTTTATTTTTCTATAAGGGAATTAAATATGTTTCATTCTATATATAAACATTATTAAACATAAAAAGTCTTTACCAAAAATCATATCTTTTATTATCAATATGTTTTATTAATATAAAACCATTATAAAAATATTTTAATATTAGTAATTATAATTTATATAACTATGTTTTATGTCCTATGTTATAACTATATTTTTTAAATAATTATAAATAAAAACGATGTTTTAAAAATATTCAGTATTGTGTGTAACATATTCTAAGTCAGTGATCTTTGTAAAAGGAATGTTTTAGTTAGTTCATTTCATGGAATAAATGAAAATTTAACTGATTATGGTAATATTTTTTATAATAATAATATTTTTCGTTATATTCTGTGAGTTTTCATATTTATTTATAATTAATTTCTAACCTATGAACTCATATTACATTGTGTAAACTATATATTTTAGCAAATTAGTTACTAAAATTCATAAACTCTAATTTAACATCATGGTTTTATAGTATTATATTAAATAATCAAATATTAATAATGTATTATTGTTTGATAAACCTTGGTCTTTCATGTTACAGAAGTCACTATGAAAATTCATTATTGTGTGTAATGCAAGTAAAGATCAGTGTTCTTTGTAGAGAAAAGAAAGTTTTAGGTTGCGATTATCACACCATTAACATGGGATTTCATATAACACAAGCCAAATATAGTGATTTAATATAAAATAATCTATCTTTAGCATTTCATGAAATGATAAATATAAAAAAGGATAAATTAATTCAAAGAAATCACAAAATATCAGGGTGTTACATAATGTAATGACAACCATAAATATTGAAAATAAATGATAACTATAATCTCAGTATAAATAGTTACACATTATTGATATTTCTCATTTTATTACATATAATACCTAAGGGTAATTCAATCTTTATGGTCAAAGGTATTCTTCAATCTTAATTAAATCAACAATATGGACAACCTTACTATGGTACATTAAATATTAATTATATATATATATATATATATTATCATCCTTTCTAGGTACATCCCTCATTATCTAATATACTCATGTCAATATATATTGACCATATTTCTTAGTAAAAAATAAATCACATTTCATTTAGGGGATTAACAATCAACACATTTGTTTTTTGGTAATACACAAATTGAAAATTCATATTAATATGTATTAAATAATTTTATTTGATCCCCTATACTGATAATATATAAATAGTAGAAACCATTTCCGAGTGATTAATTAATCAAATATAATTTTACCTTGGTGATTCTTGGTGTAGAGAAAATGTATGACTAATAAAATAATCAATATTTTTTATATCAATGTATTATTACACATTTTATAAATTTTAATTTCATTGAAAAATCGAATTTATACCCCTTAATTTTATAATTGATTATATTAACAAAATTGTGGAAAAGTGTGTTAAGAGTAATTCATTTATGACATTTTCCTTGAACTTTATAGAATTTATACCTTCACATGAAAAAATAACATTTGGAAGCTATCTTAAAATCATCTCCACCTCAAAGAGTATAATCTAAAATCTTCATTATTATGTGTTATTAGAAGATCTAAAAACTATTTTCATAATAAGTCTTCAATGTCTTATACAATTGAGATAGATCACTTCTGAGATGGCTCACTACAAGCTCTAATAATTTTTTTCACGTGAGCTCTAGCGCAGTTCGTGAAGTCTCTCTAAGTGCATCCACGAGACTCAGATTTGAAACCATGAAGAGGCATAATTTCCATGTACAATAGCTATACTACAACATTCACTATACGGGTACTGTAGTAATTATTGTAGTAGTTACTGTAGTAGGTACTATTTAGTACTATAACAGCCAAAACTATTCATCTTGGGCCACTTGTATGGGATGGAAGTCTTTAAGGCCTTTTGGGCAACCCAGGCCATTGGGTCAGTAAATATTTTGGGACACCATTACAGACATCGTGACACCGCAAGGCCTTTGGGCCACCTCAAAAGGCCTTCAGGGCCACCATATATACAGATTTCTAGAGAGATTATATAAGGAACTAGCTCCAAAGGAGGATAAATGAGCAAGGATCATTCCCGAGAGTAGGACTAAACACATTTGGAAGAATGATTGGGTATGAAATTTTACATTGGTACCAGGCATGTAAATATCTGTGTAGGATAGCTAGTCGAACAACCATGACAATGTGAAGAGATGATCACGATGCAAATGTTGGGGAGGGGTATTTTCAATTAGTCATAGTCTATATGATTTCCTTAAGAACTACGGGTCCTGTAATGTTTCCAAAGACTATGAGTAATGTAATCCTTAAGGTTATGGGCCTTTTCAGGGTTCCCACTCATCCCTTGAAAGGGGGGTCATCAAAAATCAATAAAAAATAAGGCCTTTGAGCCACTCAAGAAAATAATTTAAAAACACAAAGAACAAAAAAACAATATAAATTGGAATGGGGAGGGATCTCCATTGCTCTATAGTGAGATAAACAAGGATGAGATTTATTTTTCAACCACGATGCTCCTTTATTTTCTACTTAACTATTGAGAGAATTCTTAATTATTTATATGTTTATTTTTAAATCATTTTTCTAAATGGTAATCATGAGAATATTATTATTTTTAGATATCTAATTAGGCTGGATTTCATTTTTCACCATAGTTATCATTTGACGTGATCTTTTTGGAGCAAGCTTTATTCTTTATCAATATTTTCTTCAATATCTATAGAAATATCTGTCGTATTCTAAAACAAATATATCCCAATAACACTGATAAAATATTCTCAAAATTCATAAATTAACAATTTATTTTAAATCCCTCATGAAAATGTAAATCAATTTTATTCTTAGTGATTTATTCCACAAAAAAATTATATTATTTATTTCATGGGTTGATCCTATTATTTTTTTCTCTATGTTTACCCCCATTAACATAAAAACACATGGATCTCAAGAAATAGTATATAGTCTAACATATTATAGCATAGAAAAATTATTCTATTCTCTTCGTTGGAACATCTTTATTAAATATCTTATGATTTTTTATTCCATACTTTTCTATTAATCATTCTGAAAATAAAAACAAACGTTATTTATTGTCTTTATTTTTTATCATCTTTTGTGATATTATCACATCCATATATTATTGAAAATTCTTGGTTGATTTAAAATATCATGCTTTATTATAATGACAACCTTTATTAAAAATTTTATAGGGGATCTCCAAGATTCTAAATCCCTGCGAAATGAGTAGATTATATATATTATTAGTTTGTGTAATTTACATTGACTCAACATCTATCTCACATGATATAGGATTAATTTTTATGTTATATATTGATATATTATGTCTAAAATAAATGAACTTATACCAAATTATTTCACAAGACAAAAAAATGACAAGAAAACTTGTTCTCCTCCTTTAAATTGTAGTCTGTTAATCATTGACATCATGTTATTTTAATATTTAATAATCCTTTAACGGAGCTTATATTGAGGGGAAAATAATTCCTCACATTCTTCCATCCACCTTTCATGTATTTTTGGGTTTATTAAAATCTCTCTCAACCTATTTTTGTCTATATTTATCTCAGTTACCTTTACCATTCATAAAAATAGATTAGTACAAAAAAATTATTATATTAAAGGGCCACGTTTTACTTTTCGAGACCATAGTAGGCTTGTTATGATATAATATTAGACACACTTTACAATACATTGAATAATTATATAATAATTATATTCATTATATGATTGTGTGGTAGGATTTATTTTGTTATTTTTTTATAAAGTATCATCTTTTTTTAGTTCTATATTTCCTAGTGAACTTGAAACATGAGATACTTCATATATAGAGTGTTATTTTATATTAAATAGACACTACTATTTATTCATTATTTCTTATTTTCTACTTAATAGGATTATAATTTTATTCATGCAAATTATTATTCTTTTTAATAAAACTATGAATAATTTTATCTGTAGTCCTTTGATTTATTTTCAACAATACTTGACAATAATGAAATGGTTTTATTTTGATTTCAATATATTGATAATTTACATAAGACCAATATCGTATACATATTAATATTTTATTACAATTATATATTCCTTCTATGTTTTATGGTACACATCAGTAAGAATCACATTCATAACACTTTTAGACTAAACTTGTTTGGTTATATTTAAATATGTTAACAACTTCTGTGAAAGTTATTTCTAAATTATTTCAAAAACTTCTTCAATTTTGGTGATCTAGTTTGGTAAATATTTAGAATATCAAATATTAAATGTGAAATATACTTCAAAATTATTTTATTGGGAGCCCTCGAAAAATTGTTGGTTTTAACATATAATTCCTCTAATATTAGATCCTCTATAGTTATACTAAAGTTTTCAGGAGTATACTTTTGGAATGAAACATTATTTACATAAGAATCTTCTAAAAGTATTAGAACTCCTATATTATAACTTTTTCCATATTATCACAAATTGTTGTTTTCACAAGTTATTATATATTCATGATATATTTTATTTCTCAAGGATTAAAACTTATTGAAGATTGATTTCATCTCATTTTTTCATGAGTTATTCCATCATGAATTGTCTAACCTATTTATTAGTTATATTCTATAGATTATTTTAAGATAGTTGATTCAAATTATAAACCAAAAAATCCCCCCCACGTATGCAGTTAATCATTCCTTTTAGAAAAGAAACTCAAAACCTTAAATCATCAACCATTGTGAATTGAATTAAAGGTAGAACCTTGAGCTATAATGACAATTATTATTACCATTGGGAGTGGTGTAACCACATAGATATGGGGGGAGAATGAGTGTGGATAGATTTAACTAGTTAAGTAATATATTATTTTTTACCTATATATATGTTAATGTGAATGGATATCCAACAACTATATCATACTTAACCTATATTAATGAAGAAAAAATTAAAAAGGGACATATATTTTTACAAGGTCTACTAATAGTATGCATGAATATACATAGTGTATGTTGGTTATTTTCCCCCAACACACAACTAGTAATTTATTATCATGAATAACCAAAGGGAAAGGAATTACCATGGCCCATGTAAGAATTCTACATTGATGAAACCATTTGACATTAGAAACAAACTTATTTCTATTCTAGGATATTTGAGAAACCAAATCTTCTTTCCAAAACCATATTCAACAGACTTCTCCTTATTGTAACATAAAAAATAACACATGATTCTCTTATAAACATGAACTTATTCGCGTCTTCTTAAATAGTTAAAAAAATTATTTGGATACTTCTATTATTAATATATATTGAAATCCCTTCCTCTATCTCAGACTCTTATTTGAATTGTTGAATGTTCATTAATAATATTATCCTTACAAAAAATTTTCTCATCAATAATCATCTACACCCAAAATAATCAAAACAATATGGCTGATTTCACTTTATATATATATCATTAATGATAAAAGGATAATTTGTCCCTACACATCACTTATTCATCCTAAACACTCTCAATTTTAAATTATTATTTTAAAAATATATCTTAATATTATCTCATGTAGAATTTTAACATATATTTGAATATTGAAAATATCTATTAATTAGGATTTCATGATACATATATTCAAAATTATTGTAAAAATGATTCAATATACTTCTTTTATAAATAAATAATGGAGATAACTTCTTCTATATTAAAAAATAGAAAATTTATTGATATTTTTCTATGATCTACTCCCTGATAATAAACCATGCCATAACCAATTGAAAAATTATAATTAAAATAAATATTGTTGAGTTCTTATAATGTATATCTATTTTTACTTCATTTAAATCATAAATTCTTCCAACCATATTCTTCATCAAAAAATTGACACTTATTTTAGTTATGTTACCATGTTTTCATGTTCATATACAATGATATTTGTAGTGTGATATCCATCTCATGGTCTACTATTCAATTAAAATATCACCCCTACTCACTTCTTAAATCACGAATTATTATTGAAGAATGAAAATATTTAGTCATCGAATACAATAACAATATCATAAAATTAAATATTAAATTTATATTATTTGATTTTATGTTAACTTCTATAATATCTTAGATATAACATCAAATCTATAGTTTACTCTTATGTAACATGAATATTATTTTTACATGAGTGAAAAATGCATCTTTGGAAATATTTAAAATATAAAAATTACTCTTACATATGCACCAATTAAATCTTATGTACACTAGGAAACTATAGAGTTACTCTTACATGTTAGAAGTTTTTTATTTCATATTCTATTAGATAATCTTATGAAACATAATACAACCATTAAATTTCATTTATATTTACTCTTAAATAAAACAATGTGAACTCATATTTACTCATCCATATCTACTAATAGATATTATATATAAATTAATTAATCTTATATATAATTGGATTGGTTTTATGTATCACACTATAAACTCCAAACACTTTTCCAACTACTCTTGTTAAATATCGTTCATATTCCTTTTCCATTTTTTTGGGTTTTTCTATAATATTACATACGATCACCGTCTAGCTCCTAATTTTTCAGAATCCAAAGAAAAATTCTCCAAAAAAACATTATCTACTTTAAATCATCTGAAATAACTTCATAACATATTCAAATTATATTATTTTATATCATCTTTACCCCTGATAATTTTCTCACATTTAATTCATATTTTTTGACATTTTTCTGGATTAAAAAATATATATTTCAATAAATATTCAACTACTACTTCTGTATTATCTTTTATTAAATTTTTTAGATTATTAATTTTGGTAAACATATTCATAAATATATCTAGCACCCATATCTGATCTTTCTAATGACAATTTTATGACACATTATCTATAGTGTCCCATGATTTTCATACATGGATATTACAACTTTTTTATATGAATATTCAATAAATTACATCAAAAACACATAAAATGATTATAATATCTTAGTGAATTTGGAGACTAGGTACCGAATATTCTAATTTTGTGAAAGATCTTAATTATATACCATAAATATATTATTCTTTATTACTCATCACAACCATACCAAACATAAAAATTTTCTTCATAACATAGATAATAGAAACATAAGAAAGGGTGATCTTAGATGCTCAGTAATGGTAAATAAGGGAGATATTTAAAATATTAATGAATATAACGCTTTGATAATATGAGAATAACTTATGAAAACCATACCATACATCTCAATGATATTAATCTTGAGTCATAGAATAATTATTGGAAGTTCATAAGACCTGAATCATAAAGAAATCAAAGAAGATGGGATGTGACAAAATCAAATTTTCAAAAGACTTGGAATTATGAAATACTAATAAGAATAGAAACTTATTTGAGTATGAGTCAAAGATCACATAAAAGGATATCATAGTGGAGTGGGTTTTATTACTAAAACACCATAGTAGTCACAGTTCACTCAAAAAAGTATCATTGTAGACAATATACAATACTAAACCAAGTTCACTAACTATTCTATTACTATCTATGTCACGAGATACAAATATTTACACATTTCATTATAGGAAGATATAGGTCCCACCCCACTTTGTTTATAATATAAAAACCATCCTTGAATATAATGTAACAACATTCCTTAGTTATTACATAAAAAAACATCAAACAATGAAAAACATAAATATTCATTTCAAAAGATAATAAAACATTCAACTTATCAAAACCGACAAAATTATATGAGTTTTATAAACATTTCATCATATAATAACCTATAGAAAAGATAAATGTTTAAAAATAATTTAATAATTCCATCATAAAATAATACATGAAAAAATAAGTGGTATAAATTATAATTTTATCACGGTGTAACCATTTAAGAGAAACAAGTTTGATAAATATATTTTTATCATAATAAAAAACAATTAAAAAAATAAAAGTAATGGTATCCATGGATCATATCGCGAGTAATAAAAATATTACATAAAAGATTGAAATATTAGGTAAAACATTAATTTAAAATATAAATCACTTGAAACTTTTTTTGAGGAAAATAAATTTAATTTCAAAATCCATTTTTAGAAATAAAATTCCCCAAAAAATTTTGATTTGTTTATTTGAAAATAGACATTGAAACTTTAAAAGGAAACTAAAAAATTGAATAATATTTTCATGAGGAAAATATCCTTTACATTTTGAAAAAAATTTAAATCCATTCCTTTTGAAATAAACATAAAAATATGTAAATGAATATTCAAATAAAATAATAGTCATAACTAAAGAATATTATAAGTAATTTTTACATGTTAAAACAATGTACCCTTTTAATTTTTTGGCAAAGAATTAGGAATTTTTTAAAAATGAAAATAAAAAAATACTTTAAAAAAATATTAAAAAAATAAAACATGGGAAAATTTTTCATTAACAAAATCTTTAAATAATTGTAAAATAAATTTTTAATTTTTTTTATAAAACATTATTTTGGATGAAAAAGGCATTTCAATCAAAGATAGAAATAATTTAATTTTTTCTCAACAATATTATTATGAACTCTTATGTAATGAAGTGGAAAATTAAGGGAAACATGTATTATAAATAAATAACCAATGTATATGAATTTTAATGTGATTCCGGAGTGTTATATCATAAGACCTCTACAAAGGATACTTAATCATAAACAATCGTGATAAATGATGAGATTGAACATAAAACCATTACTTTATTGGTAATCATTTTAACCATAATAACCATGAAAGAGAGACCATAAAATAGATATGAAATACCAATAATTTTATAGAGAAGAATCCCAAAATGAATTCATGGATGGTATATAAAACACATAAAATAAATATATTGTAAATATTAATTGTGTTTCACAAATAAATAAAATGTGAGATGGAAATCCATTACTGTAAGAATTGACTTCCAGTGTACATAGTTGAACCTCATATATAGAAATTATAATCTTATTATATTTATATTATATAAAAAATTATTTAAATAAATATATATATATATATACTAAACCATATATTATTTATTTATTACCATTAATTACCCATTTATTAACTATTCATTGTTAAAATCACGTTTCATGTAATAAGTACATTGTTTTTTTGTATATATTTTGATTTATTATTTTCAGTACTCTTACTTAGATAATGGTTATATAGTATCCAAAATAATTATAATGAAATTATTACAATATTGGTACACCAATTAAAAATTAAATACAAATCACTATAGATGTTTTTCAGAAATGGTGTTTGTTATGATCATGGAGGCGGTAAGCCATACTAACACATGAGTAACATTTTTTTTTAAATATCATTTTAGAAAAGAGATAAGAAAAATTTTATCTTTAAATAGTGATTTAAAAATCATAAACAATATATTATTTTTTAAAATATAATTATACATATAATCCATGTGGTATGGTTATGAAAAGAGAGTCAAATCACAATGTGAAGGAGGTAACACAAACGTACACAAAGTATGTTATCATCTTACATTGTTTGAAGAGGTAAGAAATAAAATGATATATTATACATTTAGATTGATACATATTTATTTAATATAATAATTATTTCATTTATATCAAAAATATTCATTAATGATATACTTTTTAGCGTCTATTTAAAAATTTATTAAAAAATGAATCTCATTGCTTCATAAGGTTATGGTCTGCTGAACACATGAGAAACATTATCATATCCCCAGTGAAATGGAATGTAAAAATTTACATATGATAAAAGGAATAAAATGCATTTTTATAACATAAATATCTGATTTATAGTTTATATGAATTATCATACCCAATCGTGAGTGGTGGTAATGGAATAACAAATGACACCAGTTTGTGAGGCGGTAGTCCTCCATACACAGGAATAATGATTTCATAACCCATTTTATTAATGTGTATGTGGTTTTAGTTAATGACATTCATATGAAAAATCTAATTATAAGAAATATAATGAGTTTATTATTTCATCAGATTTTATTAAAAATTCAATTTAGTGAAGTAACAAATAAAAAAACCCTCATTGAAGTACATTACCGCTTCTTCGGGTATCATCCTCAGGTTTTCACCAGAAGAATTAATTTTATGGATTAAAAAAACCATAAGCAATGTGGGATGAAATTATGAAATTTGGGAAGTTATTTGGGATTGTATTTTCTAAAAAAGGTGGAGAGTGGAGAGTGGATAATAGTAGAGAGTGGATAATAGTGGTTTTGTTAAAAAATTATTTTTGGGTGTGAATAATTGTGGAGAGTGGATGGATTTTTATAAGCGTGGAATGTGGCACAACTGTAATTTTTCAAAAAAAGGTGTACCTATAGTATTCTAATGAATAAAGGATAAATCATAGATTATTTTTGAAACATAGAAATTACAGGGTAGAAATATTTCTATAAAACATATTTTTTACATTTTTAGTTCATTTTAACCCATAACTTTTCAGATTTAACCCTAGTAAACCCATTTTACCTTATTCATTAATACTAAATTTTAGTATTTTTACTATTAGCCTTGGTAAAACATTGAATTGAAATAATTATATAATAAACATTATTTTAATTAAAAATATGGATTTATTTGTGAAAAATTATATTCACACTATAATAAAATTTTAATAAAAAATAACCACAGAGACGCGATGGTTAAGCATGTTTTGAAGAAGAAAATTTTCAAAAGCTAATAATGTTTTAATACCAAATTTCAATATGAACATGAATTAAATTTTTTAAATTGGAATTATAGATATAAAATTTATTAAATATTTCTTTAAAAAAATTTAAAATATAATTTAACAATATAAATAATTTAAAAATAGAGAGTTTTCAATAAAAATTCAATATTTTTCATTATTCAACAAAATAATAATATTTTCCTAAAATTATAAATAATTAACCCTTATATTATTTTTATAATACGATTTAAAAATAGATTTTTTAAATATATATTCAAAAAATTTCAATAATATTTTATTTTAATTTTTTTTGATATAGGTGACAAACCTTTTTTTTAGAAAAATATAGTTTTAAAGTATAAAATTTGATTTATTCTAATATCTTGTATAGAAATTGAATATGATGAATTTCAAATTTATTAATGAATATATAATATATAAAATTCAATAAAATTATTCACCATTATTTATTTTTTAAATTTATTAAGGTAAAATGCGTTTGTTTTCATAAAAATAGTTTTCAAAAAATAATTGCCTTTATTTTCATTTTTAATTAAGTGGAAACCATATAAATCATTTTATATAAATTTTTAAACCATATATTATCATAATATATTTCATCTTATTTGAAATCTCTATTCTAATGGATATGTGATATATATCATATAATAATATTTATGTAATATGTCATATTTGTTTTAGTTCAATGTTGCGTATAATGAAAAATAAACTTAGTGAGACATTTAATGAAAAATAATAAAAAGTTTAAATTATTTAACAAAAAAATATTTCTCAAATCCTATGGGTTTAACGTTATAATCAAATTGTAACTTCCATATATTTTATCAATCTTCATGCTTGATAAAGACACAAGAATATATCTACTATAGTTCGAGCAAGCTTATCATCCCCATAAATGAAACATATTAAACAATATCCATACTCCGTGGAACTAATATTACCATAAAATATTATTAAAATTTTTATATCAATTATCCCAGAAGGAAAATTCTATATAAGAATTCTATATAAAACCTTCAAAAACTCTATAACAACATATTAAATTTCCAACCATATTTTCCAATATTTAACAAACTAATAAACCTAAAAACATTACTCATACATATTTATTACATTATTATATGGTCAAAGAACTATATATTAACTCAATCCATCCTTTTAGAAAAAATAAAAGTTTCTTTAGTATCGAAACCAATGTCATACAGCAATATAAAGAGCTGATATTCACTCCAAGACACATATTAACTATTCCCGCTTGTTAATAGTTATTCTTTTAACATGTTTTAAAATAGAAGGTAATTTAATATCCAACCTCAATTTTTTAAATTAATATTAATTATCATAGAACGTATTAACATATTTTATAGGGTAAACTAAATATTTATCAACCCAAAATATATTGAAATCCTTTCTAGGGTAGATTAACTATCATCCAATCAACCCTTCTAAATACAAATTGATATCATTTTGATATTTAAAACAATATAAAAATCATCATCATTTAATGGAGAAAAAAATATATTTTTACTCAAACCCCCAATATCCCGCATTCATGACAATTTCCACTTTCAAATATAATACAATATTCTTACCATACGACGCATCACTATTAATGGGAAAATTACTCATGTAAGGAGAATATTTTCATGCTTATTATATGGAGAACTCTATATAATATTCACACACTAAGAGTGGCTCATTATATATGCAGACAATACATCACCAAATTTCTTTTAGAGGGTGGTTATTACAATTTCACAATTCTATTTTGGTACCTATTATATATAGTTCCCAATATAATACACTTAGTGAATTCCCTAATGGATATGAACCACCAACCTCACTATAATACAATATAATATATGTTCTCACATGCCATTTGTATCACACATGTATGACATTTTCAGCTACAGAACCCACCATATAGTGTTTTTTCCTAAGGGTTTTCCCTTTAATTGGTCAAAAACTCAAGAACTGTAATGACCCAGACATTTGATAATGACAATTCTTCTTGATATAATTAAATGTCTCATTATTTAAAGTGGATATATAAAATCTGAACTTCCGTTGTTTTATGTTTTTGGATTTCCAAATACCATTATGAATGGTGACCGTTGCTAATATAGTCATAGAATAGTGATCACATGTTTAGTATAAATATAGGGCTTTAATAAATCCAATTTACTTAGAAAAAGAAAGTGATGGCCTTATCCAGAAGACTTACCCTGTACAAAGAACATTTATCATAGCTCGGAAAGGAGGTGGTGAAATTGGGCTTCTCTCTTGACCAAGCCCGAGCTTAGATTCAACACATTAAGCTAGAATGGAACCACCTATGCGGAAATGGAAGTTGATAATGATTACCACTCGAGCGATGTTATCTGAGCCACCCCAAGAGACTGTCACGATAACACACATTACCCTTTAGTCCTATGAAGGTGATATAAGTTGTTATGTAACAAGACATAGCACTATGATTATCTGTATTAATTGTTTATATAATAAAGAGTATACATTAATAGTTTTTAAAGAGAAAATAGTATTTTAATTAATATTTAGTTAAAAAATCCATTTTGATGAATTAAGGTATATTTGAATTAAATAATATTAGAAAAATAAGTTTTATTAAATATAAATTATCTAAAAAATTTTATGAATACAATTGAAATTTTTATTTAGGTTTGAATGTTGTTTTTGTCAAAACCTATGATTCTTTGATAAATGATGGTTTTTATTTTAAAAGTAAAAATTAAAATATTTATATAATTATTTATATAAAATGAATATTATTTTTGGAATCAGGACATCAAAATTATCCAACGGTAAATGTTTCATAATTTTCTCAGACTGTCAAATTTTTGGGTAATCAAATAAATACCGTTTAAATATATAATGTTTTTTATGACATCATAATGATCCAATAGATATGTAATAAATTACTATAAAAATTATGTTCTACCAATATATTTTTTACCAAAAAAATAATGTGATTTTAGGTTAGTTTGATTTATTTTACAATGATATAGTTGACCCTTCAATACTTATAAAACATTTTAACTTCTTAAATTGATTTCCATGATAGTGTGACTCAACTCCACATAAGAAAAACTATTATCCTACGAAGGTATGCCATTGTAGATATAAAATACTATTTTTTTAAACTCCTTTGTAAAAAACCAAGGGAAAAAACAATAGTTTGGATTGTGGTTATGATAAGTTTAATGTGTGGTTTCCCCGTCCTTAATAATAAATAGTTCCCTCTCCATTCAAATATAATCCCACAAATTCTCCCACTTACTATTCACTAAAATCCTTTAGAGTTCATCAAAACTATGACCTTCTCTCTATATAATCCTCCCAAGGCGCCCCAATCTTCCAATAAGCCTCTCTCAAGCTCCTCCCAAGCCTTTGGGATCACACTTCCATGTAAGGGATTTATTCTTTTATCATTTTTTTCCAAATTTCCTTGTGTTGTTATGCCCTTTTATTATCAATTAAAAATGTTGAGTTATGATTTCACACCCCCTGTACTTCCCTAATTATGTTTTAATAATTAGCGACCCCCTTTGTCCCCCATTAATTACTCCCATGTACACCTGTTACCATGCCGAAATTCTGTATGGAATTTCCCTATCCTCATTTACATTAATGAAATTATTTTTTATCATGCTTATAAATTGAATTTAAATTGTTGGGAATGTATATATATTATACCCTTAATTCCCATTTCTTGTAAAAATTATGAGACACCATTTTCTCTCTCATCAACCATTTTTATAAATTTTTATGTCATGCCGCTATGCTGCCAAAATTGCACTGTGATTTTCCAAGACAAAGTCATTTTGTAGTGAATACAATGCCAATTTATCTTTCTAGGGTATTCCCCATTATTAACATTTACTTATTTCATAAATAGTTTCATATATGTATTCCACATTCCTTTATCATGGAATAAATAATGATGAATGATTCCATGTTGTATGATCCATGTGGCACACTTATGCACTAAATGAAATGTTTATAAAGGGTCTGACCTGATGGACCTCCAATGCATTGGGTAAAGTTTATTATCAAGATACGTCTTGTGTAATGAGGGGTTACTCATGCTAATTTAAGTTCAATGATGGTTTACTCATGCCCTTGTGTAATGATCATTGGCTCAATCTAATACCATGTTAAGTGTTTTTTCCACCTTTCAATGTAATTATAATAATGTTATATCATGAATTTATGTTCATGTTACTCTTATGATCCATTTATATTCATATTTTCTAACAAGTATTGTATTATTCATGTTATTCCTTGTTTAATCCATTACTGGGATTTTTATCTCACCCTTTTCTTATTCATTTTCTCAGGTTATCCCTTACAATGCTAAGTACGAGGGAATGTAGTGGTCATGTAAAAGAAGTTTCCACTATAGATGTTGTGTTTAATGATCTATGTTATTATGTAATGTTACTAATCCCCAAAAAACTATACCTCTCGATCATCTGTGTTGTATCAATTAATTTTTATGTAATAAATCATGATTCAGTTTGTAATAGAGAGTAGGGTAGTTATATTTGGTTTCAGAGGATAGGTATAGTTTTTTTGGGATTAAGATTAGAAAACCCTAGTGAAAGCCTTAGGGATAAGACTAAGTATAATAAGAACATCCCTTTTTTGGTGACTATTGGGTAAGTGGTTTATCAAGAAAATATATCCCAATCTAGATATGAGTAGGTAGAGGTGGCTCTGACACAGATGTACCAAGGAGTGAAAACATCGATAAAGTGTTTTGGGCTTGACCCAACATATCCCAGTACACGACAATAGGCCTTGCTTCACTCTTGGTTATGAAACTCCTGGGTTATATTATTTGGTAAATTCACAAGGTTATTATGAACCATTTTTCAGGAAAAAAATTCCCCTAAGAATATATGTTTTAAAGTAGACCATGGATCAAATATTAAAGCTTAGAGATTTATAATTTATGGAATTAATAATAATTTATAAGTCATCCATTTTGTTTATTGGAATACCCTTTACATGTTACCCCTAACTTTACTTTTATTCCAACCAATGGCTAGTAATAGTAGTACTCGGGATAAAAAATGATGTGAATATCAATATAATGATTGTTCTAATGACATTCCCAATATGATGGGATCAGGAATCGAAAACTCTGTCACGATACACTCTCTGTTAAATAAAACTTAAAATTGAAAATGGGTTAAGAGAATCATTCAAACCCCTAAGAAATAACAAGTCACAATCAAGAGATTCATGAGACAAAGGCCTCCTACTTTTAATGGATCATTTGATCCGCCAATCACTGAACAATGCATTAACACCGTTGAAAAGATCTTATCCATCACCCAATGTTCCAAACAAGATATGGTTCTTAAGGATGCTTATCGTATAGAGGGTGAAGCTGATAAATGGTGGAAATTTATAAAAAATATGAATCATGAGGAGGATATCGAGGCATTGGAATGGAAGGATTTCCAGAAGATGTATTTTGATAAATATTTTCCATTAACCCTCCAATTTAAGATTTAAAGGGACTTCCTTTCCCTCAATAAAAAAGATGATGAATCTATCAGAGCATACATGAAAAAATTCCCAAGGATGGCACGATACCCCTACAGCTTTTTCTTTACCCCCAAATTCAAGGTTGACAACTTCTTTTGTGGGATGAAACATAACCTATGGAAATCCCTAGTGATCCGTGACTTCGATAGCTATGAAGAAATTGTCTGGTGTTTCCTCAAAGCCTAAATGGAGATCGTAGAATTTTAGGGGTATAGTAGAGATAAGAAGTGAAAGGTGGACTTCATTTCTGGCGATTTTATGGATATTTCCAACAGTTCTAAGAAGATCCAGCACCCCACATGCTAAAAGTGTAGAAATAACCACCCACAAAATTTCAATAAGGGGACATGGAAATGATTTAGGTGTTCAAGAGAAGGTATCCTAGCTGTTAAAATTCGACAAGAATGACTCACTACTATGACAGAGAATAAGAACACTCTGTTTGAACCTCAACACATCATTCATTACTTGAACTGAAAAGAACCAGGGAACCTTTCTTATCAATTCCCCAATACACGGGTTTTTGGAGGCAACCGACAACCTCCAAGGAAGCAATGGAGAGGTTTTTCCATCACTACCGCTGAAGTTAACCTCGTCAATGAATTGGTGATAGGTGCGCTATTTATTCATTCAATAATAGTGATCATGCTTTTTGATTTTGGTTCTACACATTCTTTTATATCAAAAATTTTTAGTAGGACAATCCCAACACAACCAAAAATCATGGAAGTAAAGATGTCGGTGAGTATGAAAAATGGGGAAATCATTGCATCCAATGAAATATAACTCCTACCCTATCATAATATATGGATTTAACCACCCAACAAACCTCGTAATAATCCCTATGGTGGAATTTGATGAAATTCTTGTCATGTATTGGATTTCATTATATAGATCCAACATACATTGTCTTGAGCACGCGTATCTGGCTCATATGATTGAGTCCAAGTAAGAAACCAACCTTTAAGACATGCCTATTGTGAGGTATTTTTCTGAAATATTTCCTAATGAATTTCATGGTCTTTCTACAAGAAGTGATGTTGAATTCTCAATTGACATTATACTTGGGCCATTTACAATATCCAAGACTCCATATAAAATAGATTTTGTAGAGCTTGAGGAGTTGAAGATACAACTATTGGAGATTCTATATAAAGGTTTTATAAACCTAATTGCTACACCATGGGGTTCTCCAATACACTTCATCAAGATGAAGATGTGTCAATGCACCTTTTCATTTATTATTGTGAGCTCAAAAAAATCACAATAATGAATAAGTATCCTCATCCACAAGTTGATGACTTTCTCAATCAGTGATGTGAAGAAAAATAATTTTCCAAGTAGGATTTGCAGTAAGGATATTACCAACTAAGGGTGAAGAAGTAGGATATCCCCAAGACTACATTTCGTACAAGGTACTGGAATTATAAATTCATATGAATACCATTAATCCTCACTAATTCTTTAATAATATCCATTGATTTTATAAAGACAGTATTTATAAATTACCTTGAAATAATTGTGGGAGCCTTTATATATGATATTATAACATAATAATAAACCAAGGAGGAGAATTAGGAGAATCTAATAACTGTACTAGAGGACTTCGAAATAGTGAATCTCTATGAAAATTACAGAATGATTGAGTTCTTGTTGAAGTAGGTCTCATTATTGGGTTTTATCATCACAAGTAATGGGATATATATGGATCCATTTAAGACAACTGCAATTAAGGGATGGCCAATGCCAACATCATTAATGAATATCTGTAGCTTCTTGGGGTTATAGGGATCTTATCTTTGATTTGTTAAAAATTTCTCACGATTGTAAAACCCACATAAAAATCTAAATCGGAAGGGAGTAAAGTTTTCCTGGAGTGATGAATGTGAATAAATATTCAAGGAGTTGAAAAAAATTCTTATCACTGCGCCCATTCTCACATTACCCACATGTGGATAAATTTTTTAGGTATTCATTGATGCTTCAAAGAAGGTCCTGGGATGTGTGTTGATGAAAAATGAAAAATTCATTGCATATGACTCACGGAAATTGAATGTTTGTGATAAAAATATCCAACACCAGACCTAGAGTTGGCTATAGTGATCTTAGATTGGAAAATTTGGCGGAATTATCTCTTTGGGGAGAAGTGTAAAATATACACAAATCACAAAAGCCTCAAGTATATATTCACACAGATTTAGTTGAATATGATACAATGAATATGGTTAGAGCTGATCAAAGACTATGAATGCTCAATCCATTACCACCTTTGGAATGTGAAAAAGGTGGATGATTCTCTAAGTATATAAGATCCAAAAAATCTATCATTAATGATAATTGAAAAGGATCAAATCTTATTGGATTTGATAAAGAAGGACTTAGGAATCATAAAGAAGAGAACATAAACAATCCCCTCACAAATGAGTGCTCAACTGTCACTTTTCGAAAGGTTAAAGGATGGTCAAAAGGAGGATGTGGGAATTATGAAAAAAGTGGAAACTATCAGAAAAGGGAAACCCTCAGAGTTTAATGTTAATGAAGAAGTAATTTTGAGATTTGGAAAAATACTATGTGTTCTATCATGTCCGAAGATAAAGAAAGAAATTTTGAAGGATGCAGATAGTTTGAATTTATCCACTCACCTTGGAAACACAAAGATGTATCAAGATATCCAAGAGAATTATTGATGGGATAACATGAAGAAGGAGATCTTTGTGTATACATCAAAGTGCCTACTATATCAGCAAGTGAAGGCTGAGAAGAAAATGTCAATGGGGATGATGGAACCATTACCCATACTAACATGGAAATGGGATAACCTAACCATGGAATTTGTCCTCGGACATCCAATTACATCCAAAGGAACTAATGTTATCTGGGCTTTTGTGCATACTCTTACAAATATTTTACACTTAATTTCAATTAGGGAGGTTATCTCATTGTAAGAACTTTCATGGATATATATCAAGGAAGTGGAAAGTTTGAATGGAGTACGACTATCGATTTTATCCGGTTGAGATCCACAATTCACCTATATGTTCTCATAGAGTCTCCAAATGCTCTGAGTGATGAGTTGAACTTCAGTACAAATTTTCAAACTCAAACTGATGGCCAATATGAGAGAACTATCCATACACTATGGGACATGCCCAATGGACATCAAAGGAGAATGGGATCAACACCCCCCTCTTGTTGAGTTCTCATACAAAAAGTAGTTTCCACTAAAGCATCCAAATGGATCATTATGAAGCCCTATATGAGAAGAGGTGAAGAAAACAATATTTTTGGGATAAAGTTGAGGATAGGAAACTCTTAGGTATGGAGAGGGTCTAACAAATGGTTAAGAAGGTTAAGACCATCATGCAGCACATTAATGCAGATCAGAGTCGAAAAAAGATTTACGCTAATAATCATCGATGAGACATAGTGTTTGATATCAGAGACGTGGTATTCCTCCTCATATCATCTTGGAAGAGAGTTATGAGATTTGGGAAGAAGGTAAAGTTTAGTCAAAGGTACATAGTACCTTTTGAGATCCTTTATCGCATTGAAGCAGTGACCTATCGATGATAACTCCCATTGAACATATCTCAAGTGCATGATGTATTCAATGTTTTACTCTTGAGGATGTACATACCAGACCCATCACATCTACTAAATCTAGAGGTGTTATCATTGAAGAATTAGCTCTCCTATAAACAGAAGTCGGTTAAGATCATATATCAAAGGGAAAAAGTTCTACTAAATAAGACAATGCCCCTTGTGAAAGAGTTTTGGAGAAACCACATGTTTTAAGAGGCAATGCTGGAATCAAAGGAAGTTATGAATTAGATCTACCTGCAACTGTTTAGTGTGGGATATGGAAATTTTTGATGCAAATTTTTTAAGGGGGAATCTTTTAATGACCCAAACTTTTGATAATACAAATTCATCTTAATCTATTTAAATGTCTCATTTTGTAAAATGGTTATATAAAATATTAAATTACTTGGTTTTATGTTTTTTGATTCTAAAATACCATTAAGAATTGTGACTATTGTTAATATAGCAGTTGAATAGTGATCGCATGATTAATATAAATAGAGGGATTTAACAAATCCAATTTACTCAGATAAAAGTAGTGATAGCCTCATCCAGAAGGCATTTCGAATACGAAGCCCATTTGTTAGAGCTTGGATACGAGGTGGCATTATTGGGATTCGGTCTTGACCAACTGCAATCTGAGCTTCAACACGTTAATATCGAACGGAATCACCAATGGGGGAAGTGGAAGTTGATAGAGATTTCACATGAGTGATGTTATTAGAGCCAACCCTAGAGTGTGTCACCATCAAACACTTTACCCATTGGTCATATGCGGGTGTTATATGGGGTTATGTAATAAGACATTAGCATTATGATTATGTGCATTATTTGTTTATAGAAGAAAGAGTACACAATCTTTTCTTTTAAAGAAAAAAATAGTTTTTTAGTTAATATTCAATTAAGAAATCTATTTGGATGAATTAAAAGATTTCTTAATAAAATAATATTTTTTTTAAAAATAAAATTACTTTAATTTATTTTTATTAAATATAAATGATCATATAATTTTTATGAATACAATTCTAATTTATATTAATGTTTGAAAGCTGTTTTTGTCAAAACCCTTGAATTTTCAATAAATGTCTGTTTTTATATTAAAATTAAAATTTCACATATTTAGAAAATTATTTATTTAAAATGAATATTATTTTTTGAATTAGGAATTTGAAATTATACAATGGTGAATTTTTCATAATTTTCTGAGACAATCGATGTTTTGGGTAAAAATTAGATACAGTTTAACTATATAATGTGTTTCATGACATCATAATGACCCAATAGTGATGTAATAAAATACTATAAATATTATATTCATCCAATATATTTTTTAACATTAAAATAATGTAATTTTAGTTTTGTTTGATTTATTTTACAATGCTTTAGTGGGCCATTGAAGACTTAAAAACATTATATCATTTTAAATTGATTTCCTCGAGATTATGACTCACCCCTGATACCAACTGTAGAGACCCGAAGCTTGACGTACATGGAAATTACATTACTTTTGCGGAATACTTAGTACATAACAAAAACACACACACAAGGACCGTAATAGTTTAGTGTCTTTGGAAACTTGAAACGTAATCTTCTAATCATGGTGAAATATCATCAACATCTCCCATAAAGATCTTCCATTTTTTCCTTACCTATAATCTTTTTTTAATCCTGGGGGAAAAGAAAACATAAAAGGGTGAGCTCAAATGCTATGTAAGGGTAAACAAAAGAAATATCAATCACATCATATTCATAAGAACATATCTTTTGGAAATCTTAACCTGCAAAAGAGATCATGATTTCATAACATGGGATAAATCATAGTAGTGAAATGTAATCCCAATAATCATAACTTAAAACATGAAACTTTGTGTAATACACACATAATCATAGAGAATCATATCTTATTAGTCAATACTCATTGCCAAGACTATCTTAGTGGACAAAGTCCCTTTCTGAACCGAGTTCACTCCTCATTTCAGTCATGTTTCACTGAACCGGTATAACCTACCGTTCCAGCCATGTATATCTCATGAGATATAAAATCTTTACCCAATGAATTAGAGGGAGATATAGGTCCCACCCATCTCATAATTATACCATTCTTATGTGTGCCACAAAATCATAAATCATACATCATTGCATAACTCATGTAATAAAAAATGGGATTCTTAAACAACATGACATCAAAAAACAATTCATATAAGATAAAATAATTCATAAAAATAATTCCATCACAACGTAATCAAATCAATGTAATAATAGGTATAGAAACAGAAACCTTTATTATCTTAGATGGAAATTAATTTTGATAAAACACTTGAACTCCATTCTTGAGGAAAATATCCATTCTACTTCAAAACAATTTTACTTTCTTAACATGTCATAAAATTATAAACAAATAGAATTTGATTAAAAATAAACATGAATACTTGCAAAGGAAGCTTCTTGGAAATAATTTTTTAAAAATCCATTCATTCCGTATAAGTTAAAAAAACATTCTTCGTACTTTTGTCAGAAAAGTCAAAAAAATACCTCGTACGAAAAACGAGAAAATATTCCTTTCATATCTTTTAATAAAAACTCACCGAAGGGTAAAATTGGATTTAAACAATTATAGGTGGATGTAAATATTATTACATATTGAGGAAACTTGGATGTGGATGATAAAATACACCCTAGTAAATGCCAAAGTATAAAACATCTCGGATAAAAATGAGATTGTGATATTTCCCTTACCTTAGGTCCGACTTGCTTTGTAAGTGTCCAAAACTCCTGTATAATGGTTTAAATAATGTTATTGACTTATTCTAGAATCATAAATATTGTTATGATATCATATATGGTTCACTTATGGCTTTATATTACACGTTCTTTTGTAAATTCCATGTTAAAGAGCGTTTTGGGTAAAATCGTTTCATTTGTCGTCCGTGTTTTGACGTGTAATTATTTATATGATTACTTAGATCATGATTAATTAATTACAGAATATAAAACATGATTTATATATAATATATATTAATAATATATATATATATATATATAATAGATCAGTAAATGGAAAGAAATACACCGTTCATGGAGACGGTAGACCGTACGTACGCATGAACGCTGTTTTCTTTTCCTTATTGAGGTGAATGGAATTAAGTAGATGAAATACATATATATACACATAAATCCAGAATCATTATTATGTCATATATTTCATTATTAATTATTATATATACTTTATAATCATTCATGAATGGTTAACGTGGAGAATGAATCTCATCGCGTCGTGGAGACGGTAGTCCGTACGTACACACGAGCGATGATATCGTTCTCATGATTGTGGAATTGTATTGGACTGTATTTATACTATTTCAGAATCAATATCACTTTACAATAATCATATATAGTTATTATGTACACCATTATACCCATCCAAGTAAGGTGGTGGTGGAAAATAGATTACACCACGGCGTGGAGACGGTATTCCATACGTACGCACGCGCAGTGATTTCTTTTTCCGTAGGATGGATAGATGGTGAAATAGGGTTGTTTCATCTTTATAATAACATATCAGTATATGAGTGATACTGATGTTATTACTTCATAATGAAACAAATAAATAAGAAGAAGTGGAAGAAGAAATAAAGATGAAAGAATCGGTAACGGACATTACCTCTTCTTTGAAGTGCTTCTTTGAGATCTCCTTTTAGGGGACTAAAATTAGTCTTTGAGGAAGACCAGATCCTCTAGGATGTTTCTAGGGAAGTGGAGAAGGGAAGTTGTTAGGGGTTGGCTGTGCTTGAAGTCTCAAAGTGGTGTGTGGAAGAGAGGGAGGAGGTGCCCTTTTATAATGGAGGAGAGGGGCACCTTTGGAATAACTAAAACTATTATTTTATTATAAAGTCAAATTCGGTTTTAAATAGATCCAAATTTATTAATTTCGAATATAAGGTGGGTATGGGTCTAAATAAGCTCAACCAATAGAATTTAGACAAGTTTAGGTTCCTATTTTAACCTTGTCATTTAGATTTAACATTAAGTAAAATAATTTTACTTTTACCGTGTCTTCTTGTGTTTTTATACTATAAGGTTAATAAACTTACTATAAGAAGCCAAACGAACCCCAAGTTGTTTATTATTAATATATATAACCGTATCTAAGTCATTTGGCCGATCCTTATATTTTTAGGAATAAAATAACAATTAATAATATAATATTTGTTTTAAAAACTATTTGATGTCAATTTTGACACTATTTAGTAATTGATTTTTTTTGAAAATCATAACAGAATTATTAGTTCTAAAAAAGTTGATTAAATAAATAATAATATGTCATATTAACCTAAAAAATTATTGTAATTCATAAAAAGTCTGAAATTATATTTATTTGGGTATTTATAACATCAATTATGTCAATATTTTATTAATAAGATAATTACTGCATCATCATTGTGTCATAAATAAACTAAATTATATAATGTATGAAAATTAAAAATAAAATACAATTATGTAGGAAATCGTTTTAGATTTCTAATGATAATTTATAGTCGAATTTATCTTATGTATAACCCTATATTAAAAATGATTTACTTATTAAACATTGATTTTAACTATTTTAACGTTTCTTTAAATAAATTAATAATAAATGTCCTAATCTAATCCAAGTGGGCCTAAATGGTCATATTTTATTCCTAAGGTTGTTTTTGGTCGAATTACACTTATCTAATAGAATTAGGACATATTTTAGGGTAATAATAATATCATTTTTTTCCTTAATTACCCGATTTACTTTTAACTGTGGTAAAAAAAAGTAAAAAGTTACTATTCACCAAAAATTATATTCATCTCATTGAACCACATTTTACTTACTGACATCAACTGTGTCTCCAGGATTTTTTAAATTCCACTCACAGAAGTGGTAAAATTATGTTTTATGAAAAATTCAGTTTTTTGAACTACCACTCAGTGGTTTCACTATTCATCAAAAAATGAAAGTTTCCAGAAACATACCAAATATTAGACCTAAGCTATATTTGATATTATGAATTCAAAAATGATGTCTATTTTATCAAATTCAAAACATATCAGCTAAATTAACTAATTTAAAAATTAATTCCCATCGTCAAAACAAATAGCGTGTTTTTAAGAGATAATAACTATCAAAAGATTGACACTTGTTTATAACTGGTTTAAATGTGAAATTACATCCAATGACAAACATTGTATTAAATTGTAAAAATATATTCTAAATATACTTTAAAAACACTCAAATTAATAATTTATCACTATTAATTATTTCGATTAAAAAAGTTGTTTTAATTAAAATTTAGTAATTTTCACTATTCATCAGAAAATGAAAGTTATCCGAAAAGTACCAAAATTTCCCCGTAATCTAATTTCGATATTCTGAATCCAAAAATGAATTCCATTTTGAAAAATAAAATTTACACAATTTCAAAAAGTGGTTATTACTATTCATATCGGCTAGTTTTAATAATATTTTAATAGCATATTGTTGTTTAGTGAAACTCGGTATTGCGTACTACACACGCTATCGAGGAAGGTCACGATTGCGTGTAATGCAAGGCAAGTCAAGGATGCATGTTGAACAAGCTCCTTTTGGTGTAGCGTACAACACATGACATTAATGAAGTTAAAAAGAATATTTTTTTATAAAATCTTGGGCTGTTACATTCTACCCCCCTTAAAAGGAATTTTTCCCTCGAAATTCGTCGGGGTTATAAATGGTTTACTACTCGAAAGTTTCTTTAATAGAAACCCACATAGTAAAATAGAATACCAAAACCATTATTCAAAAAAAAAGTATGAAACGTAAAGGTTACCCAAATAATGTAATCACTGGGTTTCCACATAAGTGAAAATATGGATATGGAAGAGACATATAACCATCATGTTCTGATGGAGAGTGGTAGAGAACATGGCTATAGAAAAGCCAGCAATCACAAAGCCATAAATTTGTGACGATCTAAGGTACCATCTAATTCATTAGATATAAGAGCACTAGGACAACATTTTTGGTTTTCAAGATCATTTTCCTAAAGTTGATGAAATTTGAATTAGAAGAAATACTTTCGTGATTTTGGGACTGTGTCACCATTGGTCATTATTTGGACAATTCCCACTTCATCTATTAAAGAAATGAAGTTGGATTTTTCATTCGTGAAGTGTTAGCAGATCATGTGATAGAATGATGGGTCATTCCATCTGTCTCAAACAAAAGGTTACAAAAGTTATCAAAAATACATAAGACCATCTATGGTGAAGTTAATCGTATACGATTCCAAAAATGAACTTATACTTCATATATCATACCACGTAATAAAATAAAACTAGTTTCTACTAACCAGGGACTTCCTATAGGCCAGTGGTAGGTGATAAAGGCCAGTCGAACTTCGGTTGTGGGTTCGATTCCCACAGCCTTGTCCGACGTGATGGGATATCGCCCATCCTGCAGGTTTTCCTTTTTCAAAAACTACATTACTATAACATCCCATCAATAATATCAAAAAAACTTTTATCCTTAAACAATACTAACTTATGTCCAACATAGTCCATTCTAATCTTTAGGCTTGTCCATAATACTGCTGTCCAATCTCATATTATAGTGAAAATGATTACCAAAGAGTTCATATAACAAGCATGTTAATACCATCGTTGATCCCCGTATATCATGAGATATGTCTTGTTGGTCATATTCCAAACATTCGAAGGCCTTAATCATGTATTCTCTTGAAAACATAATACCCATTGAACCTTAGTAAAAACATTAATGCAGTTAAAAGTTAACACTTTCTATATACCAAAATCATCAAAAAGTATATGTATGTCATCTACTTAATTCAGAAACTTGTTTTATTAAAAAAAAGAAACAAAAAAACTGATAATAGTTTGTAAGTAAAGTAATATTAAAAAATAAAATAGAAGGGAAAAAAGGTGTTTTGGTTTCACGTGATTCCATTTTGGTTTTGGGAGAGACAGAAGCCGAGGTGATGCTTCGTTGTGTTCTTCGCGAACCAGGAGTCCGAGAACGTGACTTCGAGATGGGGAGGGCTACATCGAACTTCGATTGAAGCTTGGGCGTCATCCAACGGTCGATTCCATAGGGGTTCCGAAACACCATTTCTGATCTCGGTTTAGGGTTTTTGTTTTTTGTACCTGAGGTTGAAGGTGATCTTCATGTCTAGATCTAAGTGGCTTTGGTGTTTTGTACTTGAATGGACTTCATCCTTGGTATACAATTTTCTAATCAGTTTTGTCTTGTTTATTTCGGACTTATGTGTTCAGAAATCTTATTATCCGAATCTTTTTTTATAGATTCCATTTGTCCTGTTATTAGATATCAATTTGTTTATATTATTAAATTTCTATGGTGTTTATGATCAGAAATTGATATCCTTATCTTTGTCAACGGTTTCTTCTAATACTGAAATGTGAATGACTGTGGTTTGTTGTGTTATGAAGAATCCTTGACCTGTTCCAATCCATATCTTCATCATAGTTGAGTTGTTTATTCAATTGTCGATCTTTAAAACAGTGTAATCTACTGCGAGTTTGGATTTCCATCATTTCATTTTGTTTATTGAGCGGTTGTCAAGCGGCTGTCAATTAATATGTCTGGAAGATGTTTTGGAATTTTGTGTGGGTATTTGTGGTCCTTTAATATAGTTTAAGAGATTACTTTCATCATTCCATCAAATTCAATTTATATTAATTGATACACTGCATTTTTACTGTAGGAGAATTGATGTTTCCGCCATATTTTTTAGCTTTGTCAAACTATTTTGATAGGATACACACACTGTAGCATATGCACTTAGTTTATTTGGCGTATCTTATAAGATATAACACTGCTATATAAACCATGTCTATCTTACTCGTAGCCCAGGAGGATTCTCTACTCTATATGTGGAGACTAGAAGGGTAGTGAACCACTATCCTATTTCCTTTATGCTTCACAGTTATGCTAACGTGAGAGAACACCGATAGATAAATTTCTGTTGAGAAAAAAAAGAGGGGGGAAAGAAAGTCTGAATGGTAGGAAGATAATTTGGACTCTCAGTTTACGCCAAACTAGGTAAGGGATCTTTATATTTATTCGGTTAATTTATTTTCTTCAAAAATCATAATTGTGCAATTGAAAATTATTTCATCTATGGTTTCTTTATCAAAATCAGCATGTTTTTTTACTTTTGAAATTTTGGTAGAATTTAGTAATGGACTGTTTTCAATTATCTATATTTTACAAAACCATTATTTCATTATTCTGTATATGCAATTTTATATACTCAAGTTGTTTTCAATCCCTCCCCTTTTAAAACTTTCAAAAGTGTGTTTTATGTTATGTTTTGTTAAGAAAAACCTATTTTTATATACATGTATATTGGTATATATATATATATATATATATATATATATATTTATATGTGAATTTCAATACCAAGCTAAATAATAATTTTTATTTTTGGACACTTTTCTACAAAATTTATTAAGAGTGAAAGCATTATTTTATAGTATGATTTTAGTGTTTTAATTATATTGTATTTCATGGAAGTACATGGCCATATATGTATATATGGATGATATTGTGATTTTTATAATTTTTTTTCAATTATCTCCATTTTTCAAAAAAAAAACGTATTACATACCATCAAGTTTTATCAATATCATGGGCGTCACATTTGCATAGATACATAGCCATCATCGACACTCACTGTATTATAATTAACTCATGAATTTCATATTAGTAATGAACATTATTTTTATTAATTTTATATTGTGAATATAGGTTTCAATAATCGTGTATGGATAATAAATATGCATATTGTATGAACTATATATATATATTCAAGAAATAGTGAATGCATATGAAATGCTATTGAAAATCTCATGTGTGACATAAAGATTGGATGTGATTATTAATAGTTTATATATTCATTTCATTATTTCATGCTTAAAATTAATTAAACAAGTATGTCATTGGAAATTTTATTCATGATTTCATTTTAATGGTTAAAATTATAAGAATACGAAAATCATGTCTTCCAAAAAATGTTTAGGTACATGGATGTTTATGAAAGGTATGGGTGAAAAAAGTTTGGTCAGAACCAAACATGAATGTGTAATGCGATGGAAGCTCATACATACATATATATATATTTATATATATATATATGCATACAAACATAATCATATATATATATATAAGTGTAATGTGTATTAACATGTTTCCAAAATTTAAAACTCCAGTGAAAATTATATGTAAATAAGGAAAGCTGAAAAAATTTTTATAATGAAAATAGTGCTTGAACTTTGTAAATATGATAGGGAATTGGATAATGAATCCATCCCTCAAGTGGGTAGGCCCATGATAGCCTTTAAAGTTTCAAGTGGCCTTAGTTGTTTTGTTTTAAGAGCTTGCTTAATATTTTCTATCGAATCACTGGATTAATTTAAAATTGCTTTCAAAGTATAATTATTTTCCAAAGAATTATTTTACAAAGTTATTTCTAATTGAATATTTCAAATGTATAATCAAGTAATATTTTGAAAAGAGATTTATCAAAGGCTTAAAAAACCCTTACTGGGCAATTTAATGCTCACCCTTTTTTTTTAAAATGATTTTCAGGTATCTTTGGAGATTATCGTAGATGTCGTCGCTTATTTGAATTGCTTTATCCTAATAAAACCCAAAAATAAAAAACATATATATAATTTTATGTTTTATATATAAGTGCTAGAAATAAATAGTTACAATATAACTATGAATTATGTAAAAAAGGACAACAAAAAATGATGTTCAATTTAATACAGACTCCACTATTGCATATAAGAAACTAATAAATTTTTTTTCTTTTATTAACTTCTATAGAAGTACAATATTTTATGATATGAATAAATTATTAATAGTTGATTAATTAGTAATTTATTTAAAAAATAATATCCAATATAAGAAATTTTATTCTTTTATAAAAAACAACTTTTCACTATATTTAATGTTGCTAATGAAAAATATTATTTAGAATTTTTAGATTTTGAATTTTAAAGACATTAAATTAATTTTTTATTTATCATAGACACACTATCTTAATATTAATTATTGGAATTTTTAGGAAATGTTTAATTTTTTGGTGAATAGTGAAGAATACCATTTTTTAGAAATAACGTTTTTCTAGAAATTATTACTATATAGGTATGTGTGAAAAAATTACTAAAATATTTTTATAATAACATATATATATATTATGTTAATTAATACTTTTTATAAGTTTTTTATTAATTTATAAACCCATATATAACATATTAGAAGATAATTTATATTGTTCAACTTTTTTAATACGTCATAATATTATTTTTTAAATTCTTTCTTTAATTTTTAAATGTGAAAAATGTTTATTTAATTTTTTTTTCATTATTGAAAAATTATATAATAATAGACCCTTTATTTTTAGGTATGATAAATGAACTACCATGGTAAAAACTAGTCACCATGGTGAAAAAAAGGTAAAAACGATTAACTGAAGAGGTAAAGGGATAGAAATGTTAAAAAGATTATTTAGTTGAGTAGTTGAGGTATCAATAGATCATATATAATATTCTATATATTATTTATAAATATTATTTCCATTATCCTTGAGGGATTATTTCAATTATTGATTGGTTTTGATTAATGATAAAAATTCAATTCCTTTTCACATATAAAAGGGGAACTCCTCTCTTCAATTACACTCATACAAAATCCCCATATTAATTTCATGAAATATAAAAAACATACAATATATACTCCTAGAAACTTCATATAGGATATAGTATTCTAAAAAGACCATCCCATGATTGTTTAAAATTCATTTCCAGGAAGATAACCAAATTGGTGAGGTATAGATTTCTAATAATATCTTCCACTTATGTTTTTTCTAATATGAATTTATTATTTCTAAAATTCCCATTTCTCCATTATAAAATGATAATATAAGAATAATTATTGTAATTTTTGGTCATTTTATTGATGAGACAATCATAAAAAACTATTCCCTGTTAGATTTATAAAAACAAATATGTGATTTTTATGTGTGTAGACTACAACCTCCATGAGTGACCATATTTCATTTATCACAACCATAATCAGGAATAGTTTTAGTATATATTTTATCATTTTATTTGATATATAATTAATATTTTTTTATATGTGACACAAAATTTAATGATGGTTATAATGAAATCCATCAATATTGATAAATAAACCAAAACTAGTTCCACACTATTTTTATCACCACGAAACAAGACTAAAGAACCCTTGTAATGGAACAGTAATATTATAAGTATTTTGAAAACATAATCTTTAGTACTGTTAATTGTTATTGAGTGATGATATTTGAGAGAAAAATGAAGATTGACATAACTTTTATGAACATAGTTCAATATTTCAAGGACTATTTATACCCAATGTTGAAAAGATATTATAACAATATAATAAATAAATCTAATTATTATTAATTTAGAGTGTAAACGTCAATGTATTTGATAAGGTTTTTGTATAGGTAATTAATATTTTTATCTTTATGATACATGCATTTAAGGAACATCCATGTAAATCAATGGTAAAGGTAAATAAATTTGTTACTCCAACTCCTTCTAATTTATATAAATTATTATTAAGCCTTTATTTTTTATGAATTGATATTTTTAACGAGATTATATCTTCTTTGGGGAAATTATTTTCTTGATTCATATCTATTTCAATGAAATTTGTTACTCATTTTTTAAGAAAAAATAAATCCTTTTAAAAAGATACTGAAAACTATGGACTTTAAATCGATCAATATGATTTTTTTTAATAAAGTTATATTCAAGATTTGGTTTTCATTTTCATCTCTATCTAGAAAATGGACTAAATCTAATAATGTTATACACCAAGTTTCAGTCATTATTTTTCTTGTTCATTATGTATTTTTTGGTTGATCAAGTATTAAATTAAAAAATATTTATTTCATGATGTTATTTTATACCATTTGGATTTTTTTTCAAAAAAACTATTTTATTTCTTTGGGATCTTTATGAATTTTAAATTATTATCATTTATATGTTTTATGAAAAGGATTTTATATTCATTATTTTATTACAATGTTATAATTTAATCATTTTAAATTGGCACTCATAATTTGATGATGACGTGAATGGTCCTATATATCCCTTTAATGAAATTGAAAAAAGTTGAAATCTTATGAGAATGGTATCTAGGATTATGTTATAGTTTTTTTATAACAATTGAAACTCAAGGTGTGGCTCGTGAAAGGATCCTTCCGTATGAAAATTTATGTTCCATATTTGAAGAATTTTCTATATACTTCTCCTATTCACTGATGGCGTTCCTCATAAATGTAATGGTTCTTAATGTTAATGATTGTTCCATAGTTAAAGGTTGTTCTTCATTACTATTTAGTGCTCAAATGAATAAAGGTTTATATTAAATTCTTATAATCCACGTTATATTTATTATGTTTCTATATTTTTTTGGTTTGACATTCTTATTCCAAATACGTTAAAGATAACATATATTTTATGGATTTCACTCGTGATGTTTTTGTTATTCTATCATGACAATATTTTTTATTCTTATGAACTCATGACAAATGAAATCATTATTGACCCCTTATTGAGCATTTAAGATCACCCGTTATTGTATTTTATTTCGCAATGTTATGTAGAAGAGTCTAACTAATGATATTTCTAGATGATGGTCTAGTATGGAACCTTTAAGTAGAAATGATCTCAATTAATATAAAATAATAGGATTTTTAGATAGTATCTAAAAATATATATCTGCTTATGACTAGGGACATTATTATTTATGAAATTTAATGTTTATATCATGAAAAGATCTAAGATAAAATCATTTTTATCTTTGGTCACTATAGTTGACATCAGAAGAACGTCATAGTTATTTTTGGATATTGGAGAAGATATTTTGACAATTATGGTTAGATAACCATAGTGGAAAACCCTAGAGATGAATCAATTTATAGAATGATATACTACAATATTGGTAAAGTATTTTGTATTTTCTCCCTATAAAAAACACCATTATCTAGATACTAGCATGTGGATATAGAACTAAAAACATTTTCCCTCAATGCAATAACCTCAAAGAGGGTTTTTTGGTTAATTAATCAATCGTTACCTAGATCAAGACACCAAGGCCTATCTATAATATCAGATATATACTCTTAATGGTTATGTTGTAATTTATATCATTTAGTTTTTGAACCATTTTGAAGGATTGATATCCTGTTTAGTTTTAATGATTAGGATAATAATTATGAGAAAACCCAACATAATATTTTCCCAAGAATGATAATGGTTTTTCTAAAAGAATTACAAAATAACATGAATGTGTTAAAGAAAAAAATATTTTTGATTTCCTTTCATTATGTTTTTCCCATATGAGGTTAATTTTTCATCACAAATTGTAACTAATTTTTTAGTATTATTAATTAATGATACCATAATTCACTTAGATAATAATGGATGTAATTTATAATTCAATGGTTTCCCCAATGAAAACGCCAATGGAATAGGAATTATAGTACTTGATATCATACTAATTCTTACTCTAATTTCTCAATATATGAATACTAACACATACCACATTAATCTTTAAAATTATCCAAGGAAGGATTATCTTTCTATTGATTCATTTATATGGAAACATCTACCCACTTTAAATGACTCTTCAAATCTAGATATCATAGAGTAAAAGATAGATGTAATGGATCATATATATTTATTATCTAATGTTAAGAACATTATATGTTTTTTGTGTATATTATTTAGAATTATCGGTTGATTAATGGTGGAATATTAATAAAAATATAATGAATAAATAAGAATAGACCTCAATTTAAGTGGATGAGTTTAAGAGATTGTTCTCTACCATATGTTTTCCTCAATGTCTTTGCACGAATATATATAGATAATTCGTGTAGTTAAAATAAAAGGAGGGTGAATCCATTAAAAAATGAATAAAATATCATGAAACTTGAATGATATTCCTATGGTTATATCTATGATCTTGAATGTAAAATTGATAATTTATTCATTTGATTAAAACATAGTCTTCCAAAGTCTTTTTCAATAATATTATTATGAAGCAATGATGAATTTTTTTAATGTGTGATAATGGTGGAGGTAGAATATAGGGTCACTAATTAATCTAAATAGGCAAAAAGAAAAAATGAATTCTAAAGGAACATTGATGGAAAGACACGTGGGGTGAAGAAATTTCAACTCACCACATTCCAAAATTATTGGTGGAAGCACTGAAGGATTTATCATATTGAACAAATGATGTGTTTTATGTGTGTTGATGTAGGAAAATAACCACACAACTGCTGAAGTAAGTATAAGAGGAAGATTAAGAAACATAGGAGAACAAGGTCCAAACTAAGTATGTACCCACATTATAATTCTTCAATTGGAAGGATTCTTGAAACTATGTGAATCAATTCCATAACTCTTAGTCCAATGATGAAAATATTATCCTATATCCTCCAAAATAGAGGTAATAAGGATTGATATTAATTCTTTCTATAGCATAGGTAGATCGTAATAATGAAGTGCTGAGAAGTAAACATACTGTTTATTATAGATCATTTAGTTCTGTATTTGATTATGGTTCATCACATTAATTCATAGCACACTTGTTTATTAAGAATGTGGAATTACCAACACAATATATGCATATAAAAAAATCCTTGAAATAACATGGTGGTAAAATTATCACTACATATATATATATATATAAATATCATCCGATTGATATTTATGGATGAGTACATCATACAGATCAAATTCCCCCCCCCCTTGGTTTAATGTTTAAATATTTTAGGTAAGGACTATATACCACTAAATAGAGCCGATATAAATTTTCAGGATATAGAGATCTCATCTCATATTACAAATAATACCATTCTAAATTGTGAATATAAGGATGATATCCACATTAAAGGAAATTATATAATATGGAATATAATAGAATATAAAAATTAATTTATATATCGAATGATCTAGGAGAACGTCAGTATTTTTGACATCCACATTATTTGGAAACAAATTGATACATTCCTAGAAAAAAAACAAATCATTCCTCGAAGCATGAGGTTGGGTTATTGATAGTACTAATACATAGATCTATTCCTATATCAAAGAGTCTTTATAGGAAGTCTCCTGTTGTATTGGAGGAAATAAAGAAGCATGCAAAAAATAATTTGGGTAAAGATTTAATCCACATTAGTAATTCACCATGAGGAACACCAATATTTTTTTTGACAAAAATATATGGATGTGACTTTACATTAAATATCATGAATTTTATAGGTTTAGAATTACGTTTAAATATCATTTACCCCATATCAATACATTGTTCAATCAATAAAGAGGAGACCAACACTTCACAGAATTTGGACACGGATCTAGATATCATTAGTTAATGGTCAAAATAGTTGACATTTCAAAGATAGATTTATGAAAAAGATGTATATTCTATGATTTTACAATAATTTAATTAATATTTAATAATTTCCCTACCATATACACATATATAATGAATAATTTATTTAGTGACCTCTTGGATCATATTTTCGTCATCTTTATAGATGATATTCTTATTTATTAAAAGAAAAATGAAGTGTATGAAGATCATTTTTTTGTTGTGTTGATTAAATTTATTAAGGATAATTTTAATTTGAAATTAATAAAATTTAAATTATATTTATAGAAGGTTTCACTCTTGGTTTATACAATCTCCATAAATGGAAAATCAATAAAACCTTAAAGAAATAGAAGTTATTGAAAAATGAAGTAGTCCAACCATATTAACTTAGATCAAAATTTTTTATAGGAGGGATTGATACTATCAATTCTTCTTTGGAAATTTATCATTGCGACCAAATACTCTAACAATGTTAACATAGAAGTGAGTAACATTCCTATAGATTGTGTAATGCGATCTGTTTAAGATTAAAATAATAGATTGGACAAAACACCATTAAATTCATTTCCTTATATAGAGGAAGGTTTTGTAATATACATTTATTTATTGAGTATGGTATTGGGATTTGTTCTCATGAAAAATTAAATGGTAATAACTTATACCTTATGATAATTTAAACCCCACGAGAAAACATCCTGATGGATGATTTGGGTCTTGAAATGATTATTTTTAAATTATAAATTTGGTGAAGATATATATTTGGTGATAAGTGTGATATATATGTCAATAATAAGAGTTTTGTACAAATATTTAAATATAATTAGTTAAATATGTGCCCACAACGATGATATGAACTGATCAAAGAATATAAATACTCAAAGAATTACAACCCTAGGAAAAAAACAATGTGGTTGACACTTTAAGAATAAAATACCTTGATACCTTGTTTATTTTGTTTATTGAGAGATACCAAAAATTATTTAATTTGTATGTTATAGATCTCTAACTCATAAGGGAAGGTGAAACAACCTATCTTCCCCAAGACACTACTCAATAATCCATTTCTATGAAGACCAAGAATTCTCATAAAGATGATGTAATGATATAAAAATGTTAGTTAATGTTTAAGAGTTCAGCACTGATAAATATTGTGATTTATGGTTTCAAAAATGGGTATGTTTCCCATAAAATCCATAATTGAAGTGGGATCTCTTGGAAGATTCTCAAAGACTATCCTTCTATGTAAATCTTGGAAGTGCACAATTGTATTATGTTAAAAAAACATTTGGTGGGATAACATGAAGAGAGTGATTACATAATGCATAACTAGATGGTTGATATTTGAGGAGGTTAATACAAAATGAGAATATCCAATTTTATGTTCCAATCATTACCCATACTAGTATGAAAATAAGAAAACATATCAATGGATTTTATTATAGGTTTTCCTAAAATCATTATTGTCTATAATTCTCTTCGGGTTGTAGTAAATCACCTTTCATATTCAATTTAATTTATGTACATAAAATGACTAATCACTTAAAAAAATCACCAATATAAACATAATGGAAGTGGAATGGATATATGAAGTACCACTATCAATTGTATCTCACTAGAATCTAGGGATTAGCCTATGGGTCAAGCGAATTATATAGAAATCATGTTTGAAAAATTGGCTTTAAAATATGTTTAGCCTCCTTATATAGATGGTTAGTCTTAGAGGAAAATTTATACTCTGTATGATGTACTGATATCTTTTTCAAATGGATTTTCAATGATGTTGGGATCAACACTTCCCCCATTTATAATTCTCATATAACTGTAGTTTCCATTCCATAAATAATATGAAACTATATTAGACTATGTATTAGAAGATATTAATGACTCCAGTATGCTAGGATAAATTTTTGAGATATGAAGGTGATTTATCTTATACACTTATAAAAAATTATGAAGTTGTTTCAAACCATTTTTTAACATACTGAAATGGAAAAATGTCAAAAAACAGTTATTTAAATTGTATTTTATGAGATAAATGGGTTGAATTTAGTGGCACAACATCTCTTTGAATATCTCTATTGAAAAGGGTTACGAGATTTGGGAACAAATAGAAGCATAACCCTAGCTACATCAGTTCATTATATATCCTTGATTATGTGTAGGTTATTTGATATCATTCAACACCACCTCCATTCTTATATCACATGAATGATGTGTTATATATAGGCCTTTTTAATAATTACATACTAGATCTATCACATGTATTGAACTCAGAATAAATATAACTAGAACATGGCCACTAAAATGAAGAATAACATGTGGAAATATTGTATTGAAGAGAAAAGTTTATGACAAACAAGACCACAAATATTTTCTAAGATAAATTTTGAAATCCTATGTTTATGGAGCCTATATGTGAACCTAAGAATTTAATGAGGTAAAATTACCCAAACTTGTTTTCATCCATGTAATTAAATGTTGAGGTTGAAATTATTGGGGGGGGGGGGGGTGTTTGAATGTCTAGACCCATGATTTTCCCCCCTAAACAAATTCTATGACTATTAGATTTCTTCAACATACAACAATAACAGAAAAAAATATATACAATTGTCACGTATCTATAGAAGACATTGGCATAAATAATGATAAAAAATATTGTATATATATAATGAGAAAACAAAATTATGTTAAATTTAAATATAAAATCAACTCATATAGTTAAGAAATAGAGAAAAGAATTTCATTAAACATTACTTTATATTATGTAAAATATTTTTTGACATGATTAAAGTATTAATTTTATATTAATTAATAATGTGTAAGAAATATAATACGTAATATATCAAAACAATTTTCCTATGAAAACATATTTATGTTAAATTTGATGTTTTAAATAATATATATATATATTGATCATAAAATGTGAAACATTAACTTAATTTTTGGTCTTAACATGGAAATATTATTTTTAAATGGATTTTTTTATTTTTATAAAAGATTAATTTTTAGGTAAATAATGAAAATACCTTTTTTACAAATAACATGACATTTATGACAATATTAGTAAACAATAATGAATTAAAATTAACGAGACATTATTATAAAACCAAATATTTTTTATAAGATACTTTTTAGTTTTAAAAATTATTGACCTTAATTTATAAACACATATTTTCCATTTTAGAACATAATCTATATTTTAAAAAAAATTACTTTACACATTTAGTATTTTAAAAATAATATTTACCACAATAAAAAAATGAATGTCAAATTTAGAATGATTTTATTGAAATTATATCATAAGTGACTCCTATTTTTTAGAGTAAATGATAAATTACCTCGGTTAAAACTATTTACTGTGGTAAAAAAAAAATTATAAAAATGAGTAACCTAATAGGTAAAGGTAAAAAAGTTTTATAAACATGTTTCAATTGATTTGTTGATATGTGTCTAGAATCTATCACTTTTACAATCTATTATTTATTAATTTTGGTTCCATTTTCCTTAAGAGTGTCTTTCAATTAATGAAATATTTTGGGTATTGAAAAAAGTGCCACGAATTTTCAACCTTACATGGAAAATATTTCTACCAAAATATCATAATATGAGAACCCCATAAGTTATTCCCTTTTGTATAATCTCACCGTGAAAATAGTATGTAGTGCTCTGATATGGTTGTCCACATGACCTCAAGCACGCCCCCCCATATTCTAGCGGCTACAGAAAGGATGCGAGAGAAAAAGGAGTGTATGTATAGATAATATTCCCTCATATATAACAGTTAATCACATCCATAAATATTATATAGGAAAAAACCTAAGATGTAAGAAATTAGCAGTAGTTGTATAATAAAAAAATTCATAATCTGATGAAGATGAATAATAAATAGATAAAACATAATGATAATGATCATGACATATAGCTTAAAAAACGAGTACATGAGATATTGGAGAGAAACAATCTACTATATGATAAACAAATGGTCCAAAATAATCCTCTACCAGCATAAAAATAATATTATCAATCCTCAACTCCCATACTCTATCTTAGTTTTGAAAATCAAGCATCAGAAGCTGAAATATTTTCTTTATATAACTGATGAATCCATGAATTATTCTTATGTTCCAAGGGTTCCCTGAGCATGGCATGAGATATAATTATCATTCTATGACCAATATTTTCTAGATTAATCCAAATTTTTCATATAAAATGAGAAGTGTTCCAATAATAATAATTGAAAAAATATAAATAAATAAATAAGTATATTGTGTTCGTTGTGGAAAAAATGACCGACTCTACCTGCTTTAGAACTATATGTATATCTCTAATCTATGGTAACCTGTTCATGTATGATATATTTTACAAATGGATCATCATAAATAAAGTATCTAGATTGGACCAATCCCAACAATGTTATTTTTCTTGGAGGATTTTTCCCTTAGTTGAATAAATTAAAATTATTGGAGTTATATAAAAGGAATCAATTGAGTCTAAATAAGAATCATAATATGACCTTAATTGTTAAGACATATCATGGAACCCAATTACTACATTAGTAAGATAATAAATACTCAACTCCAAAACATTCCATCCACAAAGATCCATAAATAGAATCCAAATTATAACTCTCAGCATGTTCTAAAAACAATAATCTCTGAGTCCATCCATGGTATATCACAAAGGGATCATAGTATAAATCATTTCATGGTATACACATCACTCTATCAAGGTTATCTACGCCATGGGATCAGATATCACTCAAATGGAAGAAGATAAAATGAATGGTCAGACCATCCAAGCCCTACCATGTATCGCTCATGATTTTTTTACCATTCACTATCAAATTCAAATTATATATCATTATGTTGACATCTATGGTGATCCATAAATGGAATTCCAATTATCTATATCATCTTGGTGCTAATATGGGTTTAGTTATCAATAACGCATATCATTTCAATCACGGATTTATAATCCAGATACTTAAATTATATTTCATTTTTTATTTAATCCATGTAAATCAATTATGAAATAAAATGTAGTGGAATAAATAACGGAATATAATTTTACCTAATTCAATTCATAATTAAAAATAATTTATTACATGAAAAAACAACTAAAATAATGTTTAAAATCGTAAAAAATATAATTTTTACCTTTTAGGAATGACACACACATATGAGTGGCTCCCATTGGGGCGTTTGACCAAAAATATTGATTTTACATAAGCTAGGACCATAATAAGAATGGAAATAAAATTTATTCCCTTCATTTAAGGTTATATATTGAAGGATGGATTGTCTAGGGAATGGATTATGATTCATAATATAAAATCATAAGGACATGATGCAATGAAACTAGACCACCTCCCATAGACTCATTGTGATATCCTCATCAACTATCATCCCTGTAATTTAGTAGAATGGGAGAAATCGGAAGACTAGATGAAAAACATGAAAAAGGTATATAATATTGAACTAAAATATCATATTTCAGGCGAATAGAATCTCAAAATAGAAGGAAGATTATTAAAATAATTACTGTTGTGATCCAATACACCTGAATATGATGAAAATATATATTGGATGAGAGAATTTCATCAAATCATAAGGTGAGGGGGAGGGTAAGCTTTATGTTTCATGTTCTTGAGAAAAAAATGAGGAATAAGGTTTGAGTGTTAAAAACAATTAGTAAAAAATAGTAATTTATCCTTAATATAAGGGTTCACATGGGTTTTCCCACAAGGCTGGCCAAATTGTGTGCAAATTGGTCAAAAATCCTTGTGCAAGGAACCCCCAATTATTGGATAGGTGCACAGCTTGAAGACCATGCACATAAAATCAAAAAAATCTCTAGTAGATATGTATGAGACACAACATGGGTGTGAAAACCTTCATGCATGGTTTTAGAAAAACTGTGTAGACTTCCCTTTTCACTAGGAGCCTCCTAGGGTTATGTTGTACGATTAACACAAATAGTGTGATAATTGTGTGGATCATTCTGCCTCCTAAAATTATGAAGATACAAAATTTGAACGATCCAAAAATATGTGGAACCACCCTTAGCCTTTTAAGTACTATATTATCATGAAATGATAGGTTTTGAATACTAAAAAATTGTTGATACATCTTTGAATGTCTAGTACATTACAACGACCCCTCTTTAAAACAAATCATCATGGAGTTTCCCTTCCAAGGGTGGTAAAATTTTGACTAAGAATAGTTTTTTCCACATAGCACATACATTATCCTTCCACTCACAGGGTCTCATCATATTAATGGATGTGATTCTATAACACATGGATTAGTGAAACTGAGCTTCCTTGAAGAGATTTCATTCCCCGATTAGCAATATATATCATATTATCCTTAATGGACACATCTTCTACCATGTCAATATTGTACGAATAAAATGAATGAAGCTAGTTAGAATGATACTAGTGAGCCTGGGATATGTGGAAGAAATCATGCATGGTAAGATACCTTCGAGATAACTACAACTGATAGGCTACCAACTCGACCCTCTCGATGACTAAATAAGGCCTAACAAAATGAGGTTATAGATTTACATGTCTATAAATCAATATATAATCAAATATAGGTAATACTCATATAAGGACATGATATTTACAGTGAATATCATAGGTCAAAGACATAGATTGGTATAGTACATCTTGTTAGACTGAGTTGTAGTCAAATGTTTATAAATGAGATGTACATGCTCAAAATTCTCTTATATGAGAAAAGAACATATTAGTGATGCCTATCCTACCTTAATATATCATAAGGGTGAAAGATATGACCTACCATAAAGAACCTCATATAGATCCATATCAATATTTTTCTAAAAAATATTTTCGTTGGAAAAAATAGATATATACACCTCCCAATAACATCAAAATCATGGAAACATGCCCAATGCATATCCTAAAACACCCGTAGCATGATATAGGATAACTTGTCCATCTGAGGGTGATATGTTTTACATAAGGGAACCAATATAACAAATTTATTCTACATCATTGACAAGAACTAGTATGTAAACTAGGAATCTAGGTTTTATATGATGGAATTTGGGACACCCTAACAACATACAATAACCCGAATATACAGACTCCCAACCGCATCAACATCGAAGGTCTCTCATATCGATAATAAGTTTGTGTCCTTGGTCAACCTTTCAACAATCACCCATACAACATAACTACCTCAAAAATAACTCATCAAATGCCTCAAAAAAACAATATATATTTCATTACATTAACACTTAGGAATAGATATAGTCCGTAGAGGTATAATAGAACACCAGTGCTCTACCTTCACTTGCAGATAGGTAGAACATATCTTGATGAGAGCAACATTTTGACTCTTCTTACCTAGACACCAATACATGTGATGTATATCTCGGTACATCCTTTTAAGCCCATGGTGAACTCCCCAAATTGATGCATGCGATTTTCATATCAACTCCACCTGTATTTCATAAGGAACCCGGATATATCTGTCAAAGTGCATGCTCTCATTTTAATCGATAACCCAACCAGACAGTGAGTTATCCCCTGAGAAATTTTCACACATGATGATTCCCTCATAATAAAATGGTTGTTTCATGTGTAAAACATTCCTAAGGGAGGATGTTACTACTAGAGTGGATAAACTAGGGTTACAGTGAAATTATTTAATTGGATGGTGTATCTCAAAAAACTCATCCATCAACTACCACTCACTATTGGCCTCCATAATGGCTACTGTCTGAGTCTTCTAGATCAAGGTGTTAGTTATTAAATTTCACTTCCTTGGTGTATAACCGAGCACAATGTTGAATGAAAATATGTATTCTTCCGACATGAGCAACCTATTATTTATAAAACAATGTTTGGATATTTGTTTCAGACTCTATTAGACCATGTAAAAGAAGAACAAATCACCCAACTGATATGAATCAAATAATGTAAATCTTGAACCACAAATTCTATATTATTGTCTTACACAAGGTAAGTTCTCTCACATAGACTTGGATAATGGGACATGTACAATTATACCTGATATCCTTGCATAAGAACTTCTCATAACCTCATTCTTATATAATCAAAGTAAAAAAAGCATAACTTTCACCTAACACTATAAAAATAAGAGTCAATATTAAAGTCACTCCCCATTTCAACTATTGGAAGTCTATCTTACAAGATTGTGACCATAAAAATTTCTCATCCTTCTTAGTTAACAATTCATGGGGAACTTCAAGGGGTGAGAAAACTTGTTTGAATCACTTTTAATAGACACCCATCCCCATGAAACTATGTATGTCAGTGGAATTATAGGCATTCTACTAGGAGACTAAAATGATCACAATCTCTAGGTTCACAAGTACTCTTTCCTTAGAAATTATGTGACTAATAAGTGAACTTTATCAATATAAAAATGGAATTATATAATATTAGTGTAAATTTGATTCTCTCTCATTGAATTCTTCATTAGATTAATATGGGGTTTACCTTGTAATGTCAAAAACAATTACCCAATGATTTCATGAATGGGGATTACCAAAATTGAATCTAGGTACTGGGGGAAAACTTGATTCATTAAGGTGATGAATATGGTGGATAAATTTTTCAGAAAAAAACTATATAACAAGGTTCTCATTCAAGATGTATTTAATGTAAAAGAATATATGTGGTATGCCTGAGAGTCACATATAAACCTAATAATAACATGACCTCAAATCCCTTTTGGGGAAATCTATCTATCCTCACAAATTATAGAATAAGTTTTATATATGAGAAAATGGAAAGTAGTTAATAAATGTAAGTCAGTTCAACCAATGATAATCAATTCATAAGATGAGTGAATCATCTGAATTCTTGGTAAAAAGAAAAGTTGAACTCCATGAAAAGGAACTGAGTTATACAAAACCATTTCCCTTGATGTCTTAAAAATTATTCACGAGTTCCTATATATCCATAGGTGTCACCCAATAAGGAGGAATACAAACTAATGGTAATCCTAGAGATATCTCAATGGTAAACTCCACCTCTCTCATATGAGGTAAACTAGAGAAGTAATTAGAGAATACATCCATGAAATGATCAACCACAGGTTGTAATTATACAATATGCATTCCATAATTTCTCATGAAAAGAGTGGAAATTTTGGTATTCACCCTTCCTGGCCCAGGATATTCAGGTCTATCATGAAACACCTAGATATTTCATTCTATGTTATTAATATATGTGATTCCCTCCAGTGATATAAATGATACCATTACAATATATAAATCCACATGGGGATGATAATAATATATCTAGTCCATATCAAGAATGACATCAAACCCAATCATCTTTTGAAAAAAAATTCCACAAGAAATGGTACCCACCTATCTCAAGGGGTATTCTTTTCACTGGTGTATACTTCCAGATAAAACCATAATAGTGTGTCAAGAGTCATCACACCACATAATTACTCTTTATATAGGCCTATACATTCCATAATTGTTGAAAACACAAATGAGTGAGATGAACCTATATAATATAATGTAGAAACTATAGTAGAGGCTACTAGATTAGTACATGATACTATAGAAGGCCACAAACTCCTTCCTTAGGTAGGGGATTCACTGAATAGATATTTACTGAACTGAGGCACTAAGATGCTTGTTTTAAAACATGGGCATGTCTTCTATGTTTGAACTTAACCTATGAAGTATAACATCTTTATAAATGACCACCTCCGCAACCTGACCAGTCAGTAGTAGATCAACTCCCATATTAACTCAAATATACAAATCCTCTACCTGATTCTGGTGTCAGTATAAGTTCCTTTTCATTGGTAATATGAGGGAATGTTTGGCAGTAATGCTGATGTGGTCGCATCCTAGCACAAGATCCACATTCGATTTGGTTCAGCATACACTAGGGATTTTTATGCCATGTCATGTTACACTGGTGAGAAAAAATATTTCTATTAGTTCTTGTCATCATGCTGGTATGTACCCCACATGCATCCACAAAATGATGTTTCCACCTATAGGACCAAACATGTCCTTTCTTGGAATCTAAACCACCAAATCTTAAATTGCAATCATTCCTTAGGTTCTACTCTATGATGGGGTGTCAGTTTACTATATATGGAGTGGTGGGACAATGGAAAATATTTTCCTATGGTTTGATGGAATACAAAATATCATCCTCAAATCCTCTTATACCTATGAATTCATCACCAGTAAACGTAGGTACAAGATGATAGTGCTCAGAAAAATGAGATAAGAATTACACCACTGACATAGCACCCTGTAGTGGTTTATAAAATATCATGCATGGTTTTATGTTAATTTCATATAAAAAAAGTAATCATAAAATTCTATATGGAAATCCTCACTAACCATTCCTGGTGATTTCTGACCTTGGTAATGACATTCCACCAACTATTAGTAGAAACACAAAGCATATTGGTATAGAACATGACCCATTTCTCTAGAGGAATATCTAAATTCCATTAGATCAATAACATGGAATCTAGACATGAATCGACAACTTGAGTTCCTCCATCCACCAAGAAGGTGGGAGGATGCTACTGTTTGAATTCCCAAGCCTATTCATGCATAGTCGGGATGGTTGGGGGAACCCTGTACGCACTATATTGATAAATAGGACTATTAAAAACTGAACATTGACACCCTATGGAGGATCAATAAGAGGTTCTTTAGTTGGAACTACAGGAGGTAATATGGGTGGCTCAGGGCTACCCATATCATTATCATGGTCATCATGAACCTTTTGTGTAATACTGAAGGAAATCATGGTGGCATATATTTATAAATTCCAAGTACACACCTCATTTGATATTTAATAAGAGATATAAAATAGAAAAATTAGGGATGTAAAAGTAAAAAACATTCTAAAAAAGTGTCACACTTCTCATCCTTTGATGAAATCCATGTCTAGGTGATAAGGAAAATCATATAATTATCAGTAGATACTTCATAATAATCACTACTAAGGTCGTGTTAGGGTTGAGGTCTCACAATACACATAAATGGTTATGTTATATAAAGTTTCAATTATAAGTCCTAGAGGAAAAAACCATTGAATCTAATTTAGTTATAACCATTTCAATTTAATATATTATATTATTTTAGATGATTTTTTAATATAAATAATGATATCATAATCTTGTAAAATAATATAATATTATAATTTTATAATGGCCAATACTCTTTTTAAATTTCAATTGGTACGTCAGGTAACTATGAATTGGACTTTATGCCCAATATAACAATTTAATAAGTCACTGATGGTGATTTTATTAAGATAAATAGCATTAAAAACTTATAGAAATACTATCTTTATAAACTAAAATTGGAATTCATCAATAAAACCAAATTATAATTCATCTTGTAGAACCAATGGCCCTTGGCTAAATCATTGCATAATTGGTTAATTAAGTTGTCACCATTTTTTTATTTGGGAAGGATCTTTTTAGTTTTATGTAAGTACTACAAATAATTACAATTATTTCATCCCCAAATATTTTTTTTCATGTTTCAACATACAACAATTAAGGAACTCACAAAAATCACATGCAATACAGGGAATGCACGTAGTGATATAAATGTTGAATAAAATAATGAATGACAAGTGAATCTTAAAGTGCCTAATATTATGTATGAGAAAATAACTATTAATCATACCGATACAATAAGATGAAACCCATAATAATAATATCAACAATGACAATAACTTCCCAAGAAATGTGTATTACCCAATGGTTAAATTGATACAAGCATAATAAAAAAAGTTGGAACTTTAATAACCCATCTAAAGTAATATTTTGTATTTCCCCTATATCTGGATTAGATAATGCATGGTATTGGCTCATTTATAAATTCCAATACATCATAGTCTCTTATTTAATACCATAATAGTAATAAAAAATGATAAATATCTTTGATACCACATTATAACATCCCACACCAGAATCCACTAAGTGGTTCCCCAAATAGTTTGGCCCAAGACTTCAAGCATGCCTCCACATATATATGAAGCTTCCAACTAGAAGTGAGGGCCAATGGAGTGTCCATGGGTATTATATTCCCTCCTAGATCATAGTGAAACATAATGATAAATAATATATTAGAAATAGAAGAAGCAATAATAAATTAGAATCATAAAAATAAAAATAACCCATCATCTAAACTATATATAAACATGAATAATCTGAATAATATATAGATAAGAAATTATGATGAAGATAATAAAATATAGATATCCAACAATGAGTAATCTAGATATAAGGGAAACATTCATATACCAAGTATGAAAAAAATTCAAAATTAAAAAAAATGAGTTTCTTCTAGAAATATGAGCATTGGATTGATCATATTCTTACTTAATCCATCCTAGTACCTAAAATCATAACTAGAATAAGAAAAATACACTTTATTTATACCTTCAAAAAGAAAGTATTCTTGGGGACCAAGGGAGGCCTGAGAAGGGTGTGAGATAATATTAGTTGGCCACCACGGATTGTGCCTACATCAATCCAGATAGATCAAATAAAATGTGCAATATTCCAAAATTAATAAAATAACAGCAGTAAATATATAAATACATTAGATAGGGTTCCTTATGGGACACTTGACTAAATCAACCTACTATATACCTAGAAGGATTTATCTGAACCAAGGTAACTTATAAAGGGATGATATAGTGTATAAATGGGTAATATAAATAATGTATGTAGATTGGATCAAGCCTAAGATTGTGATTTGTCGAGGTATAGATGTCCTATAATTGAAAAAATTAGAATTAATTGAATTATATATAAGAAATATCTTGAATTTAAATAATTCATATCATAGGCCCGTCTTGGAGAACAATATCAACGAACCCTAGTATCAAACCAAGAACGCAATAAATACTGAACGTGATAAGAGTTTATCCAATGATATCGAACAATTGAATCATATGTATCACTCTCAAATTGGTGTGACGAAAATAACCTCTGAGATTATCCTTAGTAACTCATATAGGGGTCCCTGTATCACTCGTGGAAAGATATTAGCATCATTGCGCTGACACCATCTTTATAGAATCCACTAGGTTACTTGTATCACATATAATGAAGTAGAGAAAACTCATGGTGATCTCTTCCATGGTACACAATGTATCGTTCCGGATGTCATTACCATTCATTAAAAAAATCTAATTATAAATCATGATGACTCTATCCATGTTAATATTTAAATTGAATCCCATGTATCACTCTTGGCATGGAGTGAAATTGGGTTTAGCTATAAAAAACTCATATCATTTCAATAAATCCTTTATAATCATGATTCTTTAAACAAATTTGTCGAATTAACTTAATCCATATAATTAATTTTTTCTAGTAAGTATAAGATAGAAACTCTTAGACTATAATTTATTTTAATCAATATTATAATTTAAAATAATTTATTACATTTAAACACACACCTGAATGGAATATTTAAAATTTAAGGTAATATCATTTAGGAATATATGGATGGAAACACTCATTAAGGTAGTGCATGTTGAGGTGTTTGAGAAAAGAATACTGATTCACCATCATCTAGGACTGTATTAAGAATATATATAACCATTAATTAAAATAAATTAACATTATGTAGGTGACACTAGAAGGTACGGTGTATGGCATGATGACCCATAACATAAAAGCAATAAGACTATAGGGAAAGGAACTAGATATTATACCTTAGCCTTTAACAGTCTATCATCTAGTTTCTACACTTGAAATAGAATAGTACCTGAAAAATAAGATGACCATATAGAAACATTATAAATAATGTCCATAGGATCACATAAAAATTTAATAGGATAGGGGAAGAGAAGCTATAAAAAATGAAGATGATTAAAGATCTTATGGTTGTGGTTCCAACACATCTAACGACGAAGCAAGAAGAGATCAGTTGAGAGAACAAAATCAAATACTAATTTTTAGAAAAGTAAGAGCTTAATTTGGTAGAGTCTGGAGAAGAAAATAAGGTGGAAGATGGTTTTAGTGTTAAAGAAATTTCATGGTGAAAGTATTAATTTAACCTTTATTTAAGTAGTAGTACAATTTGGTCGCATAGTAAGAAAAGCCATGCGACAAACATGAGAAAAACACTACAAAAAAACCCCCTATAATGGGATGGGGGAATGATTATATTAAAAGTGTTTATCCCATTAGAAATATATCTCATAGAAATATACGCAACAATGCATAGGTGTTCATTCCTTCTCTTGAGGTTGCATACAGACTATGTGGGAAACCCTTTAAACGGGGTGCCTCACATAGTTAGGTAACACAATTATCATTAACCATGTTATTACCATGAGGATTTGTCTACATCCTCAAATTATATATATCTAAACTATGAATGAGACTCAAACCCTCCAAAACCAATCCTTATCCCCTATATTTTAATATTACCATAAAACATGATATTTTGAATAGTTACAAAAATGATTGTACCTATCTGAAAAGTAGGGACATTACACCATGCTATTACAAAACCACTATTTTAATATAATAGTAACTTTAATTATGTTTTTCTTCTAAATATAATACTTCTAAAGGTTTAACCCCTTCATATAATAGATAACCCATGTAGTGGGATATGGATTTCAAACCCTTTCTACCCCTTTTCCTTTTTCCTAATATTTATTTATTCATTGAATTTTTTTTTTCACAATAATAAAATTATAAAGTATGTATAATTAATGTGACTTAATTTTTTTATAATAAGAATACAATCAATAACAACATATCGCTTTTCCATTATGAGAAAATGAAAATGTAAATTGTGTGGGTGGGAGGAGTACCATCTCTATGAACTATCTTGTTCTATTTTTCACCATAGCCATCATGGCCTTTTTTAGCATATATTTTATGATTATATTTTATTTATATTATTAATATTTAACATTAATATGGTTATTTATGGATTAATACAAAATTAAATTTTTTATGAGGTAATACATTGATATCTATAAATTACACAAAACTAGATCATCAAAATGTTCATATTCAGAAAATACAACTAGAACTCCCATCTAAGGGAATTATAAAATGATAGTTATTTGTAAAACCTCATGTCTAGCACCATTAATCATTTTAAAATAATGGTAATTTTTAGAAAAAAGGATGATAGTCACTACTGTATATATCTACTTCAAAATGGTTAGGAATTTTGACATATAATATAAAAAAGGGAACATAATAAAAAAATACAAAAGGATGGTATTTTCAATTAAGAGTATACATGGAAATGTATGTGAATAATGTTATAAAATAGGCAATTAAGAAGTTTATCACTATGAGAAAAGAGGTTAAGTAACTTATGTAGAAGTAAATGGTATATTTTAGAGAATTGGTGTCTCAAGAAATATTATTTGAGTTATACTATCTCTATTGAAATTATTTTTTTGCAAGACATTCAACTTTTAAAAATGTTACCTCTTTATTTATTGAGAAAATGTTTTTCTAATCCAAATCCAATACCATTGTGGTTATTTCTATAAATTTTTATGAAACAATCATTGGATTGATTATAAAAATATACATGTAACTATTTATTTGAAATCCAAAAATACAAAATGTTTTCAATAAATCAATTTGCAATATTTTTTTCATTGTCCTATATAGATAAAAAATGATCTACCTCTATTGGGATTATGTTTCATGCTTCAACCAATAATTTTATTTTGTTATATTATTATATTGGGTGATTATGTTTTATTGTCAATTGATTAGTTTATGATGTTATTTTATACAATTTAGATGTTTTAAGAAAACAATTTTAATTCCTCGGGTTAACTAAATAAGGTGGATATTTTTCATTTTAACGTTTTATGAAAACATTTTTATTCCCATGGGTTCATTAAGAAAGGACTAGTGAATTATTTTGAGGAGGAACTCATATGTATATATGGTGACACATGGGGTCATATATAACCCTCCAATGATATGTTAAAAGTTTATGTCTCATGAGAAAAGTATTAAAGGGTATGTGTTAGTTTATATTAATTTTAGGAAATAATGGTGTGGCTCATGAATGTAATATCCCCTCTACTAATTTATATGTGATAATTGAATGATTTTTTATATTCTTATCATATAAACTCATTGTATAGATTATGATTGTAATGATTCCCTATTATAATATTAATGTAATAGTAAAACAATGAAATTCATTATGATATTATGTTCTAAAGATTTATTAGTTATGTTAAATGATTATATTCTATGTTATAGCTATTATTTTTCTATGTTGATGTTTTTGGGATTTAATTTCTTTTACAATGTACATTTAATCCCCCTTATTGTTTATGGTTATCAGTCATGATCTTATAAAATATGTCATATAATATTGTATTTACTTATTCGTACAAACTCAAATTTGATTTAATGCTTAATCACCCCATATTGAGAATTTGAACGTAACCCATTTTTATAGTTTTATTCCCTAGGTTATGAGGATGAGTCTTACTAATGATATATCTAGAAATGTTCTCATGCATTATAAAATAAGATTATTATATAGAGTTTTTTTGAATAAAATAATTCCTTAAGTCCTCGGTATATTTTTATTTATTAAATGTATTGACTATATCATGTAAAGCATGTAAACTAATTTCATGTTTATATTATCTCACAATATTTTACCTCTCATATTTTTGTAACATTATGTGAAAATCTACACACTAGATCTAATGTTTTCATACTCATTTGTGTTTTTAATGAACTGGTTACCGTTGATCATTGAGAAAACACTTATTTCATTTGTAGTCAATTCTATTTATTTAATGAATCATATTTTATTTTTTCTATAAAGTATTCGTATTAGTATTTAATATCTATTCTTCTTTATTTTATTATGTCTGCAATCATCCTTTCAAGAATTAGTCTCTTAGAAAGACTCTAAAACTATCCCATCAAATATATCCATTATTTAATGTATGATGTGAAACCAATATATATAGATCATGATCATTTGTGACAGATAGATCAGATTTTGTGTAAACTAGATAAAGAAAAATCAAATATAAATTATCATTTCATAAAATATAAAATATAAATAATTTCATTTAATTCATGAATACATATCCCTCCTATAAAATTTTATGGTTTTTATCTATAATTTGACTATTTTTATTTACCAATGCCTCCATCTATGAGACTTTATCTGGTATGTAAGAAGTAACAACATCTTATTTATCAATAAAAACATATATGTTTATCATTTTTAGTTTTTTAAATATAATTTTTTTAATGTAAATTATAAATACTTACTAGTTCATTATCAAGAGAAGAATATCCCTTTTTGTTTTACTGTGATGTATTTATATCATGATGTATATTAATATAATTTCTTATATTATTTTAAATTAATAATGATATAAATTTTAATTTTTCTAAAATTTTCAAATCAAATATATTAAATTTTTCCTTGATTTTCCTTAAATCCATCCAGTACATAATAGTCAATGAAATAATCATATGTATCATGGGATATGAAGCCTTCATAAATCTATAGTAAATGAGGATATATATTTCCACTAGGATCTATAAGATATTTTCTGGAAGTTTTTTTATAACCACAATATTCCACTTTCAAATGACATTTAAAATTGAATATAGTATGTATTAATATTTTATAAATGAAAACATTAAAATAATATTTTTTGTTTCCTAATTTTTTATAATTGGAAAATAATTGAAAATATATCCATAGATTATAACAATGTATTCAAAAATATTTATTTTCTTTTAGTAATTGAATTCTTCCATGTATTGATGTTTATTGTCACAATAAATTTTGAACTAACCCCAATATAAATAACGAAGATTAATTTTTTAGAGTTAATTAGTCTTCTTTTCACATTCCAAACAACAATAAATTTATATCCTCAAATTATTTCATTAATAAATTTTTATATGAACATCATTTGATGATGATCTTCCTTTTCATATTTTTATGTGTATGTAATTTTTAATTTAACTTCATGATTAATTCAATTTTTTTCTAGGGAAGTATAATCATCTTATTAAGGTACCATTTTCATTAGAAAAGGATAGTGAAAACAATATAATATTTAAATATTTTATTGGCATAAAATAATTTAAACTGGACATATAATATATATATATAGAACCCTATTAATAATATTCATATATTGTAAAATATTGTTATTTTATTTATTGAATTTTGTTTTATATCCATTATTGATTATACAAATTCGCTCTCTAATGTCACCTATGATATGTATGAAATATTATCTATTGAGTCTAAAATGAAATATTTGCGACATCCCAAGGAAATGATCAACCCATATGAAACATACACATGATTTTTTAATTTTAGATTTCTAAAAGAACAAAAAAAATTTCTTTATAGATTCGTCTATATAATTTTTATTATTATATGTGATAATATAATGAATGGTCTTTCAAAGTTTCCTTACTTATTGAAATACTCTTTTTTAACTTCCAATTCATTATAAGTTACTAAAATTCTATTTTCAACCAATTATTAATACAAATTTGGAAGATAAAATTTACTATAGTCAAAGTATCATATTTTATCAAAGAATTTATATTAAAAAAATATTCACATTTAAATCATTGAAACTAAATACATTCATATCTTTAGCCAAAATAATGAATCCAATATTTTTTATTATACTATATTCATCATGTTTATTTTTAAAGTGTTTATAAAAGTTTATTATGTAACTATTATAAGATAATATATTTAAAATGGTCTTTTAGTGAACCATCATAATTTTTTAGAGATTAATTTAGTATTTATATAGAAAATATATAAATATAGTACTAAAAAATATTATATGTTTTTATATGTGTATTTTTATTTCAATTTTAATCCATTAATGTGTTCACATTCCTATGAAAGTCCTTTTGATTTTGAACATATAAAACAAGCTCCATAATTTTACGAAAAAAATAAAAGATATAATTTTGTCATCATAAGATTGGTGTTATAATAAATTATGTTTCTAAAATTAATTTACCTTATATTATACTATGTTCACGATATTTTTGAATACCTATGTTATTCATTTATATTATATATTTGGTAAAAAAATTAATTTCTTCATTAAAAATACATATCAATATAATAAAACACCATATTTCACTTTGATTGTTAACATAAAAATTACATATCATTATATATCATTATATAGGTCACATCCATATAATATATATGATAAAAAAATCTATAATTTTTCACCAAGTTAACCTTTCAGTATATCATAATATCAAAACATGATGGTGAAAATAATATTAATAACACATATAAGTAGATTAAAATCTCTCAATCAATTGTGAGGAAAATTATATAGTTAATAAATTTATAGGATATTAATTTGAAATTGGGAAATATTTTAGTTAAAATGTGCTAAAAATATTTAAAAAATGTATACTATATTTTCATGATAAAAAAATATTTTATCAAAAAAATATAGAAACAAGATTTATAACTATTTAACTTCACTCTATCCATCAATAAATAGTTATTTATATTTTGTAAATAACAATATATCAAAATTACACCATTATAATTATTTCCAATATAAAATATCTATTTCCTATAAACATTGTAAGACATTGAAGGAATAAAAGTTCACCTCCCTTATACATTTTTGTCTACTCTTCCCCAATTCAAATATCAATCATGTGTAAACTCACCTTGATTACACTTTTTTTCTTTCATTATGTGTTCAATTATTATATTTTAACATGTTATTATATATTTTTCTTGATATAAATGAAATCTAAAAAATGTTCAATAAACAAACTCTTTAAGTAATGTTGTTCAATGAAAATCAATCTTTTTTTCAAACCGACTTTAATATTTTTTCTAGGAAAATATTTACCAAAAACATTCACAACATCATTTAAATTATATGCAATATTTAAAAAAATAAATTTATTAGTTTGAGAAGCTAAATTAAGATGACACTAACTTAATACTACAAAAATGTTTCCAAAAAACCACATGAAAATCAAAACATAAATTAAAATTTTAAAATGAAAATCTTGGTGTCAAAAATATATAGGTTAGTGGTTGGACCTTGTTCCTAATTAAATCCTTTATCAAGGATAATTGAGTTATATGATTAATTTTTCATTCAAAAAAAAAACAATCCATAAACATCAATCTCACCCTTTACCTTATCAAGTAGTTCATAAAATATTAATTCAGAGTGCGATGAATATTATTTATAGTTCCGATAATATTTTTTCATTTATGATCATTATCGATATCTTGAAGGTAAATCCTATTATATCCATTAATCATGGTATACATAATATTCTTTGTCCTAATTGAGCATGTACTTTATTCGTATATGGGAAGTCATAAAAAACTATTAATTTGATCCATGAAAAAGTACCATAAGTAGTATAGTCATTTACTATAAAATATATAGATATTATATGTGATTATAATTTTTAGAGTATCAATTAATATAAAATGTTCATAAAAAAAATTATAATTTTAATTATAGGAGAGAAATAAATTTCAATATCATTACCATGTTGTTTCATTCCTCAAATTATTAATGAAAACATAATATACTCACACTTCATGTTTAACTTTGGTTGAAAATTAAAATGAATGAACATAACAATCCATGTGTTATGAGTGATTATTATTACACAACAAGGATTGCTTATACCTATAAATAATGCATGAAAAGAAATTTATGAGTCATTTTAAATATTATGATAATAGTATTTTATTTTAATTCATCAAGGAGAATGTTATGGGTGTCAATTTTTACGATCCAAAATTATTTTTTCTATTTGCCACCTTAGTTGAATTGTGGTTTTAAATCATCTATATAAATAACAAATAAACTATAATTATTGAAAATCACTAGATAACAATTAAGGAAATTGGATCATTTTTCTTTTATTTAGATTCATTATATTTATATTTTTTACATTTTTTAATATTTTTAAAATAACAATACCTCGTTATGAAAAATAATTAATTTTTCATAACTCATACCTCTAAGACATTAGATTTCTTTGGTTTATATATGAAATAATTAATGTTATATTTATTTATCAATACACCCTTCAATAGAGAGAGTATATGGGTGAAATTTGTATAGCTCCATCAGTTTCTCACTTTCAGGTTTTATAGTTTGTGTATAACAACTAAATTGGTATATTTTAGAAAATTATTATCAAAATTAAACTCTATGCATTTCTTCAATCTCTAAAATTTTGAAAAATATTTATGTTCATATTCTACAACCATTTTTATTTCCCCGCAAAGGATATATAACATTATATACAATTTTATAAGTATCAAATAATCTATAAAACATATTATTATTCATCTAACTAGATAAATTTATTTATACTCTATGTTTTTATAGCATTTATTTCATAGATTAATTCTATAATAAATAAATAATTCCTTCAATTTTCTTAGGCCAATTTATGATGAATAACAACAATTTACATAAAGAATACATGTATATATGTATGTGTGAAAGTAAGTATGTAATTAAGTAAGTTGGTGAGAAAGAATATAATTATATATGCATGTATATATGCAAGGATGAAAAATTTTCTAAATGCATAAAATATATACAGATAATCATGGATATTGTTTTTTATGTATGAAATTTTACAATTATTATTATAAATAATAAATGGAAGTCACACACCCATACATATTGATAATTTTTTTATTATTTATAACCAATATAAAAAACTGATACTCACACGTGTATAGAAACACTATATATAAAAAATGTTTTATATATGACACACACACACACACATATATATATATATATAAATTATGAACACAGAAAAATATTATAAAAAAAATTATATACATATAAAAAATATAATGCATAGACCAAGATATTAATTTTTGGGTCTACTAGATAAGTTGTATTTGATGCATATAAGGTAATGTATTCAGTGAAGATAATATGTTTGTTTATGTAGAATGAAAGGTGTTTTTTATGATAAATAACAAGGCATTTTGGGATGAGAATTGAAAAAACGGGAAGGACCATACCCAGACGGTCCCTGTAGTAGAGTTCTATAGAATCTATGAAACACAACAACAAAAAATGTCCACGGATATGTCTATATTGGTTGTGGTTACTGGGATAGAAAAACCATCCAAAACCATTGTATTTTACTAGGTAGGTGGTTGATGAGTTTCCTTATGTAACACATGGAAGGAAACATTGGTCATATAGAAACAAATAAAACCATTTAATATAGAGATGTTCGATATGGTTATAAGGTGGTAATAATGTAATGGAGCTAAACAAGTTAAAGGAAAAATTATTAAGTCATTTTATAATACACCCTGGATTTGAGTAAGATGAGTTGGGGTTTTTGAGATGAGACATGGTGAACCTAAAATTGGTGTTGTGATGCCTGTGGGGAATTGATAATAGTGTTTTCTCAAATGATGGATGTTCTTATTCATATATATATATATATATGAAAAATAAATACAAACAATATACAATGAATCTAGGCCTATAAAAGGGTGTGTCAGCCTAGAGATACAATGGTGACATTGTGGTTCTTGAAAAAAATTCTTGTAGGTGGGCCTATTGGTAGGAGGAACACAAAATATAAGGGGTTTTATTCTAACAATTCTTGACTGAGTTGTAAATTCTTCATATATCACGGTCCTTAATTTTAGGCCATTATTATAGAAATATTTATAAGTGATCAATAGTGATTATTTAAGAAAAATAAATGAAATTAATTTATGATTAAATGAAGATAATATTGGGCCATGAAGTAGTTATAGATTTACTACAATTATTGATATTATTAGAGTTATTAATGAGTTATGGCTAGTTTCTTTACTGAAGATAATAGATGATATGTGGCTAACAAAATTGGAATAGTTTTCCCAATTTGAAATTGGTGGATCCAAACTTGTATCACTAATAAATCAAGAAATAAAGGGATACTATAAAGATAAGTTTAATCCAATGTTTAATAGTAATGGGAGAGTATATTTCACCATATATTGAAGAAATATTAATATGTGACAATTATGGGTATCATCCATGTAACCGGTTATTTATAAAGTTGAGGAAAATATAGACCACTCAAGAATGAAAAGATGTTTCAATACTTGTAGTGCATTTAAAGTTATTGAGTAGGTGCATGTTTAGACCTACTAATAAATTTTCATATTGAGTAAAATTGAATTGTTATGTGGTGAAGGAGGAACCAAGAAGTGGAAGAATATATTTCTTTGTTAGATATTATTTTTAGAAGAAGTGTATTTTCCAAATCCCTCAAGATTTGGAATGAAAAAATAGATTCTATTTTATATGGTATTGTCGATATAGATTAGATTCCATTTTTGGTGGTCTAACCGCCCGGGAAAGGATTAGTTATGGTTAGTCTAAACTTATTAGTTTTCAGTTGTCTAACCTTTATTTGATTCTATATATGATGAAATTTTGAGATATATTATTGAGGAAATCATGAACATTCACATGTTCCAGATGTTGAGTATAAAGAGAATAACGTTAAATATTATATAAATCAATGATTGACCACTCTCCCTTATAGTGAGGTAAAAATATCATTGACATACAAGTTGTATCAAATGTTAAGTTCATTTTAAAATTCAAAGGAGTAATGATAATCACAAAATTATGAATAACCAATGAGTTACTGACTTTAGTGGAATTGGATACCATAGTTGGAGGAATATGTTGCTTCTCTACCACCTTTAACTTATATAACAGGTGATAGATGATTTTATAGTTTTATTTCACCCTATTTCTAAAAATTCTCAAACAAATCAAGAATATGAAATGAATATATAGTTGTATAGAAAGATACAAAATTTTATTTTGATGTCTTTTTAAATAATGTATGCATTAGGGTAATGGCCATTCAATTTAAAAAGAGACATTCGAAAATTAGGAGGCATCTATGAAGGAAACATCAATGTGATGGAATCCAATGTATAAATTTATAAGGATAGATTTTTGGATTATAATTTGTCTAATGATGATGATATTAATTGCTAGTTACTTTGGGTAAATGAGATTACCAAAAAAATTCATGTATTCGGTGAAAAACATTAAGGCTTTACTATTGTGAAAATGATTATGACGAGCCTTCTAGAACAGTCTAATCAAAATTTATCAAATTTAAAAGATTGAGAAGATTATTAATTGGATTAATATAAAACTATTCCTGTATCATATGAAATAAGGGGGGGGGGACTTTCAGAAACTAATAAATAATTCTATATCATTTGAATCCATTAGAAATTTAAAAGGAAATTTTAATGAAGAATCCAATGATTTATGGGATGGGGATATTGAGGATCTCAAAAATATTATATTGATTTTATAAATAATATTGATGAAGGTAAAATAGAAAAAAAATATAAGAAAATTATTTGGTGTATTAATTATAATGCTATCAGTTTTATTACAAAAAAAATTCTAAAAGAAGTAGGATAATGATTCTGAATTAATTATGAAAGTATAGATTTCCCTATTGAATAAAAGATATTGTAACTATAAAAAATATTCCAATATAAAAATAAAATTCCTTTGGAGTTAGAAATTTGGATCATATAGAAATTTTTATAAATACGTCACTCTCTTTTACCATTATCAAGAATTTTTTGACTCATCAAGTAATGATTATGCTGAAGAATAGTGAATGCACTTGTGTTGTAATGGGATGTTTAGTTGTAATATTTTATTGAAAAAATTGAAACACTCAATAAGGAAAAGAAGATATGGTTGACGGATAAAAACAAGGTGACTAATGAAATGTAGTTACTAATTAATAATGTTTCAACATATATTGATGATATCAAGACAAATAAGATAAATATATAAGAATAATAATTTTTTTTATGTTGAAAAGAATTTGAATCATAAATAATAAGAACTGTTTTTTAACTAAAAAATAATTATAACCCTTCAACATGTGTCGAATAGAGTTAGATAAGACCACACAGAAGTTAATAATGTGAATGGTAAATCTTTAAATAATGGTCGAAAATGAAATTAAAAATTATTTCTAACTATACCCACAATAGGCCTATAATTATTATCTATGTAGGTTCTAATTGTATGAATAAAACATTTAAGACCAGGAATAACGAGACTAAATAATCCAAATCATAAGAAATTAATAATATCAAGAAAATTAATTCCCCTAATGAAAAAGGATTCTCAGGATGAAAAGAACAACATTCTAGAAAAATTTGGAATAAACATAGTAAATATCAAATTTATGATATATTTATGGAGAAAATAAAGTATGTAAACAATGAATTTTTATACATTTTTTTTGATTTTTATTTTATAATAAATATGTAAGAATACATATGGAGTTTTGGTGAGAAATTGTGGATTAATACTCAATGAAATAATTTTTTCCAAAGAAAAGAAGTCAATTTTTATGAGATGTTATTAACATGTGATGATTGAAAAAAACATTTTTTAGGAATTGATAATCAAAATTGAGAATATAAAAATGAATTATATTTCAATTTTTCTTTCCTGGGATGAAAAAACATAACTTTCACCCCAGAGATAAAAAACCCATTTTTCCAAAAAAATATTCTCATAAGAATGTAGTTCATGTTAATAAATGAGGGGAAAAACTATCAAGGATAATGTTATATGAATTATTTTTGATATTATAAGTAAAAAACAACCTAGGGTGACAATTAAATCTTATCTTGGATATTACCTCTGATGAATAATGTATTCCCTACATATTATTTATTTATCATTTCTTATTTATAATAAAATGAGGGTTATTTAAGGAAATGATAGATTATACATTTTTTAGAATAAAAAATATGATTATTTCGTCACGGATTACTCCTTTAGGATAATTTGGATAATAGTTTATCCATTTACTAGTATATCACAAGAAGCCGAAAATTATCAAAGCGTGTATTCAATAAAAAATAAAATTTCAATAAAATTTTTTTAGACTAAAGAATGTGGTATGAAAACCATATTAAACTCTATTTTAATGAATCTATATAATACTCTAATCATGTTTTTGTGTTACTTGATCTGTTGGTGTTAAAATTTATGTTATAATATTTTCACTTGATGTTTTAATCAGTTTTTTTATTTTTATTCTAGATAAACTATTTTTGTAAATATTTTTGTGCACATCCTTAAGTAAGTACAAAAAAATTTCACCAAACAATTTTTTATTTATAGCTTAATGAATATGGTTATATCCCTCATTTTTACACTTGGTTATCACATTTATACATTTAGTGGATTTATTGATGTCTTTTTTCAAATACAATCATTGGATTTCATGCCTCTCATATTTTTATTTATTGTTAACAGGGAGTGGGGAAAACATGGTTTAAATTACTAACATTTGGGTATATTCTATTATAAGATATTTTCAAAAAAATCCATGGGTAATTTTGGGCATATTAGATGAGTTGTATTTGTTTTCAATAGGATAAGGTCTTTGATGATGTCAATATAAGTGTTGTTAGAGCCATGAATAAGTAAGACACACCATAGAACAAGATTTTTTGCAATGTGAATGAAAAATTTGAAAAATAAAACTCCCTGTTATTCATCGTGTTGGATTTATATAGCATTAGCTCAACACAACCAATCCTAAAATTGGTGCATAGTAGCCTAGAGATGATATGGTTGAGGGAATGACCAAAAGAGCCAGGACCAAACCATTATAATTATCCTTATAATTCATGACTTTCCTTTTATAATAATTGGAAGGAAATAATGAACATATAGAATCTACAAAATATAACAAATATTGAGATGGTTAACATTTTCATGAGGGTTTTCCCACATCATATAGCTTACTGTGTTAACAAAAAATGGGTATGATTTTATCACTATTCCATGAAATTGGATATGTTGATTTGGAGTTCCACTTGTGACACATGACTATCCCAAAAATAATGGTTATGACCATGGTAATGTTGATTTCTTGGAATGATAGAAGTGGAATTTTTTATTTTTATAAGAGAAGGAAAAAATTCAATGTTCCATGTGATTGTGTATGTTGAAGGGAAAGCTATATTTGAGATACAAACACATTATCATTGTGTTTAAAGGCATACTATTTTTCTAGGTGTGTCGACATGAGATAAACTAAATGAAGTGTATTTGATTCTGATAATTTTGAAATATATATTCAACAATTTATACATTATAGGCCCTAATTTTATGTCCAAATTCTAGTAATATTATAAGGCGAATTGTAGAAGATATTTAAGTGAATAAAATGAAATTAATTTGTACTAAAATGATGTGAGTATAGAGAAATGATTAAATTATGTCTTGATTATAGTGACCGATATCAATAGAGTTATCGAGATCTTATTGGGTGGATTATTTGAGGACTCATATTATACTGAAAGTTGGAAATCTTAATTTTAGTTGTTCTTCTCTATTTGAAATATGATAATTGGGACTTGTAGTAGTTATAATTCCAGAAAAATAAAGAGAATATTTAATGAAACTAAATTCGTTATGAAAGATAAATGATAGAGCATGATATAATGGATATCAAGTAGAGATGTAGAAGAGCTATAGTTGGGTATCGTCCATTTACCTAAGTATTCATGAATCTGAGTAACATCTACAACACTCGAGTTTATGAGGATGTTTCAAGACCTATTGTGCTGATATAGATCGTGATAAGGTACATAAGGATATATGTCCATTATTTTATCATAGAATAATATTTCATTTATTGTATTGTGGGATAAAGGATGGTGAGATAGAATATCTCTCCTTGTAAGATCATATTTACAGAAGAAGTGTATCTTCTACTTGAATATATAAGTATGAATAATGTACTGTAGTTTTTGTTATAAGGTGTTTTTGATATAGTTGGTAATCCATGTAGGGTGGACTAAACGACATGGCATTATAAATCAAATTAATATTTCATTCTTTCATATCTCATTGTTTCTTCATAATAGGAATGTTTGAGAGACATTTTTGAGTAGATTAATAAAATTGATAGTTATAACTGATTAAGTTTCATTGGAAAAACTCATAAACGTAAATAGGTCAATGATTCACACCCTCCCCCTCTTAGTGATCTAATTAGATCTAAGAATAATATACACTACTGGAAATAGTATATTTCCCAATGGTTCAGAACCGTTGGGATAGGCTGCAGAACAGTTGGTATATCTTATACCAACGGTTCTGCCAACCATAGGGAAGTAAGCTGTTGGGAAAAAGTTTTCCCAATGGTTTATATAGAACCGTTGGGATAGGTTAGTTACAGTAACCTATCCCAATGGTTTGGTTGAACCGTTGGTATATGTTTTTCCAACAGTTTAACCAAACCGTTGGCAAAAACCTCTTTTAGGAACCTTTTCCAACGGTTTACAAAACCATTGAGAAAGGGTTTTTACCAACGGTTCTCATAGAACCATTGGTAAAAACATCCTACAAAATGTATACCAACGGTTTGGAACCTTTGGCATAGGCTATGCTGTGCAAATTGCACAGCAGCCTGCAATTGTCACAGGTCTGCAATCCCATTCCTATTAATTGTGCTATAATTCTCCATTCCCTCTCCTTTCCAATTATTTAACATATAATGCATTCACATTTAACATTGCACACTGGAACTATACAAATACAGAATTAAATCATAATTTATACGTAATTATAAACATACATTATTGTTTTACAAGTCAATTTAAAACTTAGATGACAATTATATGTCGAATATGGAATTAAACTAATAATTGAATACATACATAATTTAATTATCAATTATCAATAAAATATATAAAAAACTGAATAAGTAATTATATGTGTTATCAACAATTAAGAATACATACAAGTGGTTTTTACTAAAAATGATGTTCATTTTAAACATTATACGTACACTTGGAGTGATACAAGCCAAAACATGTCTCGGATTTAGGCGGGGTTGACTCATGCACATCACATATGACCCATGGATCGTTGTTCTAATGTATCAACATATTCTGAAAGTGTTTGGTCGGTTTTCCGTTTTCCAGTTGTACTTTTCACTCAAAATGTTGTCCATTTCAAATAAAACTGAGACACTTCGAGTTGTGACGGCCACACCGTGCCTCATATTGATGTGAGGATGACTCGTACACGTCACAAATGACCCATGGATCATTTTACTAAGGGTTCAATATAATACGAATGCGTTTGGTTGGTTTTCCATATGTCAGTTATTGTTTTCACTTAAAATGAAGTCCATTTTAAAATAATGAGAGACACTTTGAGTGGTGTCGGCCACACCACTCCTCAGATTGAGGTGGGGTTGACTCGTGCATGTAATATATGACCCATGTATCGTTGTACTAAAGCATCAACACATTCATAATGTGTTTGTCCAGTTTTCTGTATGTCAGTTTTTGTTTTCACTCAAAATGTTGTTTATTTCAAAAAAATGAGACACTTTGAGTGGTTTTGGTCACACCATGTCTCGGATTAAGGCAGGGTTGACTCTAACACATCACATATGACCCATTGATCATTTTTCAAAACTTTCAACACATTCCGAATGCGTTTGGTCGGTTTTCCGTAAGCTAGTAGTTGTTTTCAATTAAAATGTTGTCGACTTCATAAAAATGTGAGACACTTTTAGTGGTGTTGGCCAAAACTGCCTCAGATTGAGGCTGGGTTGACTCATACACGTCACATATGACCCATGGCTCATTATCCTAACATTTCAATAGAATCTGAATTCATTTGGTCGGGTTTCTGTAGGTCATTTATTGTTTTCACTTAAAATGAAGTCTATTTTAAACAAAAGAGAGACAATTTGAGTGGTTCTGGCCACACCGTGCCCCAAATTGAGGTGAGGTTGACCCATACATGTCATAAATGTCCCATGGATCGTTTTTCTAAAGGTTCAACAGAATACAAATTCGTTTGGATGGGTTTCTGTATGTCCGTTGTTGTTTTCACTTAAAATGATGTCCATTTTAAACTAAAGAGAGACACTTTGAGTGGTGCCGGCCACACCATGCCTTGGATTAATGCGAGGTTGACTCGTGCACATCATATATAACCCATGTATCTTTGTGGTAATGTATTAGTACAATAAGAATCTGTTTGGTCAGTTTTCCTTATGTACTTAAAATGTTTTCCATTTTAAACAAAAGAGAGACAGTTAGAGTGATCCCAACCACACTGGGACTTGGAATGAGACACTGTTGACTCGAACACGTCACATATGACCCATGGATTGTTTTCCTAAAGTATCATCTGAATATGAATGTATTTGGTCGGATTACCGTATGTTAGTTGTTGTTTTCAATTAAAATAAAATCCATTTTAAACTATAGAGAGACACTTAGAGTGGTGTCGGCCACTCTGCACCTTGGATTGAGGCTGGGTTGACACGTACACGTCACATATGACCCATGGATCGTTTTCCTAATGTTTCAACTGAATCTGAATGTGTTTAGTCAGTTTTCTATATGTCAGTTTTTGTTTTCATTTAAAATGTTGTCTATTTCAAATAAACCTGAGACACTTTGAGTGGTGCCGGCCACACCTAGCCTCATATTGAAGAGAGGTTGACTCATTCACGTCAGAAATGACTCATGGAACGTTTTCCTAATGTTTCAACAGAATATGAATGCATTTGATTGGTTTTCTGTATGCCAGATGTTGTTTTCAATTAAAATTAAGTTCATTTTAAACAATAGAGAGACACTTCGATTGGTGGCGGTCAAACCAAGCCTCATATTGAGGCGATGTTGACTTGTACACTTCACATATGACCCATGGATCGTTGTCCTAATGTTTTAATGGATTATTAATGCATTTGTTCAGTTTTCCGAATGTCATTTATTGTTTTCACTTAAAATGAAGTCTATTTTAAATGAATGAGAGACAATTTGAGTGGTTCTGACCACACCATGACTTGGATTTAGGTGAGGTTGACTCTTGGACATCACAAATGACCCATGGATCATTGTACTAAAGTTTCAATAGAATTATAATGCATTTGGTCGGTTTTCCGTATGTCTGTTTTTGTTTTCACTTAAAATGAAGTCCAATTTAAACTAAAGAGAGACACTTTGAGTGGTGTCGGCCACACCGCTACTCGGATTGTGGTGGGTTGACTCATGAACGTCATATATGATCCATGTATCATTTTCCTAAAGCATCAACACATTCTGAATGTGTTTGGTCAGATTTCCGTATGTCAGTTGTTGTTTTCACTTAAAATGATGTTTATTTCAAAAAAAAGAGACACTTTGAGTGGTTCCGGTCACACCATGGCTTAGATTAAGGTAGGGTTGACTCGTACACGTCTCATTTGACCCACTGATCATTGTTCTAAACTTTCAACATGTTCCGAACATGTTTGATCGGTTTTCCGTATGCCAGTACTTGTTTTCAATTAAAATGTTGTCCATTTAAAATAAATGTGAGACACTTTGAGTGGTTTCAGCCTCACCAGGCCTCGGATTGAGGCGGGGTTGACTCGTACACGTCACATACGACCCATGGATCTATTTCCTAAAGTTTCAATGGAATTTTAATGCATTTGGTTGGTTTTCCGTATGTCATTTATTGTTTTCACTTAAAATGAAGTCTATTTTAATGAAAAGAGAGACAATTTTAGTGGTTCCGGCACCACCGTGCCTCATCATGGGGCATGGTTGACTCGTACATGTCACAAATGACCCATCGATTTTTGTACTAATGGTTCAACAAAATCCGAATGCGTTTGGTCAGTTTTCCGTATGTCAGTTTTTGTTTTCACATAAAATGAAGTCCATTTTAAACTAAAGAGAGACACTTTGAGTGGTGTTGGCACACCGCGCCTCGGATTGAGGCGGGGTTGACTCGTGCACATTATATATGACCCATGGATTTTGTGAAAATGTATCGACACAATCAGAATCCATTTGGTCAGTTTTCCATATGCATATAAATTTTTTCCATTTTAAACAAAAGAGATACATTTAGAGTGATCTCGGCCACTCTACGACTCAGATTGAGGCGTGATTGACTCGAACACGTCGCATATGACCCATGGATAGTTTTTCTATAGTTTCAATAGAATCCGAATGAGTTTGGTCAGATTACGATATTTCAATTGTTGTTTTCAATTAAAATGAAGTCCATTTTAAACTATAGAGAGACACTTCGAGTGGTGTCAGCCACTCTGCGCCTCGTATTGAGGCTGTGTTGACACGTACACGTCTCATATGACCCATGGTTCGTTGTCCTAAATTTTAAACTGAATCTGAATGCATTTAGTCAGTATTCTGTATGTTAGTTGTTGTTTTCATTTATAATGTTGTATATTTCAAATAAACCCGAGTCACTTACAGTGGTGTCAGACACAACTGGCCTCAGATTGATGTGGGGTTGACTCGTAAATGTCAAAAATTAATCATGGAATGGTGTCCTAATGTTTCAAAAGAATATGAATACATTTTGTCAGATTTCCGTTGGCCAGTTGTTGTTTGCAATTAAAATGAAGTCCATTTTAAACTATAGTGAGACACATCGATTGGTGTTGGCCACACTAATCCTTGGATTGGGGAGGGGTTGAATCTCACATGTCACATATAACCAATATATTGTTGTCCTAAATTTTCAATGGAATCCGAATGAATTTGGTCGATTTTTCGTATGTCATTTATTGTTTTCACTTAAAATGATGTCTATTTTAAAAGAAAGAGAGACAATTTGAGTGGTTACGGCCACACCATGCCTCAGATTGAGGCGCGGTTTACTCTTACACGTTACAAAGGACCCATGTATCATTTTACTAATGTTTCAACAGAATCCGAATGTCTTTGGTTGGTTTTCCGTATGTCAGTTGTTGTTTTCACTTAAAATGAAGTCTATTTTAAACTGAAGAGAGACACTTTGAGTGGTGTCGGCCACGGCGTGAAACAGATTGAGGTGGGGTGTACTCATACACATCATATATGACCCATGTGTCATTTTCCTAAAGCATCAACACATTCAGAATGTGGTTGGTCAGTTTTACATATGTCAGTCGTTTTTTTCAATTAAAAGTTTTTTATTTTGAAATAAATGAGACACATTGAGTGGATCTGGTCACACCATGTCTTGGATTAAGGAAGGGTTGACTCAGAAACATCAAATATGACCCATTGATCGTTTTTCTAAACTTTCAACACATTCTGAATGCGTTTGGTTGGTTTTCCTTATTCCAATAGTTGTTTTCAATTAAAATTATGTCTATTTCAAATAAATGTGAGACACTTTGAGTGGTTCCAGCCACACTAGGCCTCTAATTGAGGCGGGGTTGACTCATACACAACACATTTGACCCATATATTTTTTTCCTAAAGTTTCAACGGAATCTGAATGCATTTGGTTAGCTTTCCGGATGTCATTTATGGTTTTTTATTTAAATGAAGTCTATTTTAAATGAATGAAAGACAATTTGAGTGGTTCCAGCCAGACTGAGCCTCAGCATGAGGAAAGGTTGACTCGTACATGTGACAAATGACCCATAGATCGTTGTAATAATGGTTCAACAGAATCCGAATGCGTTTGGTCGGTTTTCCGTATGTCAGTTGTTGTTGTCACTTTAAATGAAGTCCATTTTAAACTAAAGAGAGACACTTTTAGAGGTGTCGGCCACACCGCACCTCGGATTGAGGTGGGTTGACTCTTGTACGTCATAAATGACCCAAGGATTGCTGTGATAAAGTATAAACACAATTAGAATCCATTTGTTTGGTTTTCCGTATGTACTTAAAATGTTGTCCATTTTAAACAAAAGAGAGACACTTAGAGTGATTCCAGCAACACTGTGACTCGGATTGAGGCATGGTTGACTCGAACACGTCACATATGGACCATGGATCTTTTTCCTAAAGTTTCAATATAATCCGAATGTGTTTGGTCATATTACCATATGCCATTTGTTGTTTTCAATTAAAATGAAGTCCATTTTAAAATATAGAGAGACACTTCGAGTGTTGTTAGCCACTAAGTTCCTTGGATTGAGGCTATGTTGACATGTACAAGCCACATATGACCCATGGATCATTTTCCTAAACTTTAAACTGAATCCGAATGCGTTTAGTCAGTTTTTCGTATGTCAGTTATTGTTTTCCTTTAAAATGCTGTCTATTTCAAATAAACCTGAGACACTTTGAGTGGTGCCAGCCACACCTGGCCTCGGATTGAAGTGGGGTTGACTTGTACTCGTCACAAATGACTCATGTAACGTTTTTCTAATGTTTCAACAGAATCTGAATTCATTTGGTCGGTTTTCCGTATGTTAGTTGTTGTTCTCATTTTTAATGAAGTCCATTTTAAAGTATAGAGAGACACTTCAATTGGTGGCGGCCACACTAGGCCTCAGATTGAGGATGGGTTGACTCATACATGTCACATATGACGCATGGATCGTTTTCCTAATGTTTAAACGGAATATGAATGCATTTGGTCAGTTTTCCATATGTCATTTTTTGTTTTCACTTAAAATGAAGTCTATTTTAAACGAAAGAGAGACAATTTGAGTGGTTCCGGACACACCGTGCCTCAGATTGAGGTGAATTTGACTCATAGACGTCACAAATGACCCATGGATCATTTTAATAAGGTTTAAATAGAATATGAATGCATTTTGCTTGTTTTCCGTACGTCAGTCGTTGGATTCACTTAAAATGGAGTCCATTTTAAACTAAATAGAGACATATTGTGTAACACCCCAAGATTTTACGAAAAATATTATTTCTAATTTCATTAATGTCTTGTGTTGTACACTACACTTAAAGGATAATGCACAACACACATCCTTGACTTGCCTTGTATTACACGCAATCACGACCTTCCTCGATAGCTTGCGTCGTACACAATACCGAGTTTCACTAAACAATAATATGATATTAAAATATTATTAAAACTAGCCATCATGAATAGTAATAACCACTTTTTAAAATTTTATAAATTTTATTTTTCAAAATTGACTTCATTTTTGGAATCGGAATATCAAAATTAGCCTAGGGTGAAATTTTGGTATTTTTCTTAAAACATTCAATTTTTGATGAACAGTGAAACCACTAAGTGGTAGTTAAAAAACTGATTTTTTCATAAATCATAATTTTACCGCTTCTGTGAGTGGAATCTCTAAAATCCGAGAGACACGGTTGATGTTAGTAAGTAAAATGTGGTTCAATGAGATGAAAATAATTTTTGGTGAATAGTAACATTTTATTTTTATTTACCACGGTTAAAAATAAATAGGGTAATTAAGGGTTAAAATGATATTATTATTACCCTAAAACATGTCTTAATTCTATTGGATAAGTTTAATTCAACAAAAAACAACCTTTGGAATAAAATATGACCATTTAGGCCCACTTGGATTAGATTAGGACATTTATTATTAATTTATTTAAAGAAGGGTTAAAATACTTAAAATCAATGTTTAATAAGTACAACATTTTTAATATAGGGTTATAGATAAGATAAATTCGACTATAAATATTCATTAGAAAACAAAAAAGATTTCCTACATAATGATAGTTTATTTGTAATTTTTATGCTCTAAATAATTTAATTTATTTATGACACAAAGATGATACAGTAATTATCTTATTAGTGAATGATTGACATAATTGATGTTATAAATACCCAAATAAATATAATTTGAGACTTTTTATGAATTACACTAATTTTCTAGGTAAATATGACATGTTATTATTGATTTGATTAACTTTTTTCGAACTAATAATTCTGTTATGATTTTCACAAAAATCAATTACTTAATATTGTCAACATCGACATAAAATAGTTTTTAAAACAAATATTATATTAGTAACTGTTATTTTATTCCTAAAATTATATGGTTTGGAAAAATGACTTATATAAAGTTATATATATTAATAATAAACAACTTGGGTTTCTTTTGGCTTCTTACAGTAATATTATTAACCTTATAGTATAAGAACACAAGAAGACACGGTAAAAGTAAAATTACTTTACTTAATGTTAAATCTAAATGATAAGGTTAAAATAGGAACCTAAACTTGTCTAAATTCTATTGGATGAGAGTATTTCGACCAATCCTCACCTTATATTCGAAATAAATCAATTTAGAGCTATTTAAATCCGAATTTGACATTATAATAAAATAATATTTTTAGTTATTCCAAAGGTGCCCCTCTCCTCCCTTTTAAAAGGGAACCTCCTCCCTCTCTTCCTCACACCACTTTTAGCCTTCATGCTCGACCAATCCCTGCCAAATTCTCCTCTCCACTTCTCTAGAAACATCCTAGAGGTCCTCGTCTTCTTCAAAGACCAAGGATAGTGACCTAAAAGGAGATCTCAAATAGGCACTTCAAAGAAGAGGTAATATCCGTTACCGATTCTTTCAACTTTATTTCTTCTTCCACTTATTATTCTTAGGTTGTTTAATTATGAAGTAATAACATAAGTATCACTCATATACTTATATGTTATTATAAGTATGAAACAAACCTATTTCACCATCTATCCATCCTATGGAAAACGAAATCACCGCGCATGCGTACGTACGGAATACCGTCTCCACACCGTGGTGTAATCTATTTTCCACCACCACCTTACTTGGATGGGTATAATGGTGTAAATAATATCTATATATGATTATTTTAAAGTGATATTGATTCTGAAATAGTATACATACACTCAAATACAATTTCATGATCATGAGAACAATATCATCGCTCATGCGTACGTACGGACTACCGTCTCCACGACGCGATGAGATTCATTATCCACGTTAACCATTCACGATTATAAAGTATATATAATAAGTAATCATGAAATATATGACATAATAATGATACTGGATATATGTGTATATATATGTAATTCATCTAACTAACTCCATTCAACTCAACAAGGAAACAAAAACAACATTCATGCATACGTACGGCCTACCATCTCCATGAACGATGTATTTCTTTCCATTTACTCATCTATTATATATATGTATATTATGTATATATATTATATATAAATCATGTTTTATATTTATGAATTATGTAATCATGGTCTAAGTATTCATATGAATAATTACAAGTCAAAACACGGACGACAAATGAAACGATTTTACCCAAAACACTCTTTAACATGGAATTTACAAAAGAATGGGTAAAGTAAAGTCATAAGTGAACCATATATGATATCATAAAAATAATAATGATTCTGGAATAAGTCAATAACATTATTTAAATCATTATAGAGGAGGTTTGGAAACTTACGAAGCAAATCAGACCTAATGTAAGGGAAAATCTCGCAATCTAAATTTTTATCTGAAATTGTTTATACTTCAAAATTTACTGGCTAATATTTATCATGCACATCCACGTTTCCTCAAGATGAAATATTTATATCCTTCTACAATATTTTATATCTAATTTTACCTTTCGTTTTTCTTTTAGAAAAAAATATGAAAGGAATCTTTTGTCGTTTTTCGTACGAGGTACCTTTTTTGACTTTTCCAACAAAAGTGCGAGAAGAATTTTTTTTAACATATACGACATGAATGGATTTTCAAAACATTATTTCCAATAAGATTATTTTACAAGTTTTCAAGTTTATTTTTAATCAACTTATTTTAGTTTAGAATTGTATGACATGTTAAGAAAGGAAAAGTGTTTTTGAAGTATAAAAGATATTTTCTTCAAGAATGGAGTTCAAGTGTTTTATCAAAATTATTTTCCATCTAAGATAATATAGGGTTATGTTTCTATCCTTTTTTTACATTAATTTGATTATGATGGAACTATTTTTATGATTTCCTTTTATCTTATGTGGATTATGTTATGATGACATGATGTTTAAGATTCCCATTTTTATTACATGGGTTATCCAATGATGTATGATTTTTTATTTTGTGGCACACATAAGAATGGTATAAATATGAGATGGGTGGGACCTATATCTCCCTACAATGCATTGGGTAAAGATTTTATATCTCATGAGATAGACAAGGGAGGAACGACAGGTTAAACCGGTTCAGTGAAATAGGACTGAAATGAGGAGTGAACATGGTTCAGAAATGGACTTTGTCCACTAAGATAGTCTTGACAATGAGTCTTGACTAATAAGAAATGATTCTCAATGATTATGTGTGTATTCCACAAAGTTTCATGTTTTAAGTTATGATTATTGGGATTACATTTCACTACTATGATTTATCCCATGTTATGAAATTATGATTTCTTTTCCAGGGTAATATTTACAAAAGTTATGTTCTTATGTAAATGATGAGATTGATATTTTTTTGTTTACCCTTTCTGGGAATTTGAGCTCACCCTTTTATGTTTTCTTTTCCCCAGGATATAAAGAAAGGATTTAGTTAATAAAAGGAAGATCTTTATGGGAGATGTTGAAGATCTTTCACCACGATTAGAATATTATATTCCGAGTTTCCAAAGACACAAAACTATTACGGTCCTTGTGTGTGTGTTTCTGTTATGTACTAAGTATTCCGAAAAATTAATGTAATGTCCATGTACGTTAAGCTTCGGGTCCCTACAGTTGGTATCAGAGGAAAGGTTTAGTCAACCTTTGGAAACTAGGATGCGAAAACGTTAGTGAGATCCCTAGAGATATTTCTAAGGTATGTCTTGGGATGTCTCTAAGGTTAAGTATACGTATAGGTTATAGTCCTAGATTTGCGCTAACGATCTTAGAATTTAACCTAAGATGTTATATATTGAGGGTACTCTCCCTTTACTATGTTTTTTTCTCTAGCATGATCTTTTCCTCTCACAGAAATCTTTTTGTGTTTTAGTTAATGGAGGGAACTAGAAGGAATTCGGTTAAAATAGAATCCAATGGAAAAATTGGTGATTATGAGCAACAAAATTGTGTAATTCATAGAGAGAAAGATATTGTGATTATGCTGAATCAGTCATCGCGATATATGATTAACAAGGTGAAATTTAGTGGTATGCCCAATTCATCAAAGAATAGGAAGATAAACTGTTATGCATGTTCACATGTTGAGGAGCATAAAGAAAGTAAGATTGAGATTTCTAAAGAAGGGAAGAAGAACCTTGAGGAATACCTCAAATGGAGGGACTGATGTAATCTATGTGGAGAAAGGGGTCATAGAGTGACAAACTGTTATAGAGTTCAATGTATTATTTGTGGAGAACATGGGAATTACCCAACTCAATGCCCTGACCTAAAAAGTTACTTCTAAATGAAGGAAGGACTTATTCCAGGACAATAATTGAAGAGGATGGATTGAAGTGTTTATGTATTGGTATTCAATAATAATGTTGTTGAGGTACTTTTATTGTGTATTAGAATATTTTTGTATTATTATATTGTGCTTTTCAATAATTTTAAGGTACCAGTAACCATGAAAAGTGATTTAAATATTTTGGAAAGCATATGATATGCACATCATGAAGGGATAAGGAGAGAATGAAATGTATGACAGTATTCCTAAGCTCATGATTGATATAAGGACTAAGTGATATCATGGTTTGAGTATAATGAATTTTGAGGATTTTGGTTTGTGTAAAGTGTTAACTTTTAACTACATTCATGTTTTCACTAAGGTTTAATGGGTATTCATTTTTCAAGAGAATACATGATTAAGGTATTCACATGACTGGAATGTGACCAACAAGATATATGGGGGATAAATGATGGTATTCACATGCTTGGTTGATGACATGTCAAGTAATTGTTTTCTTTATACTATGATCTTGGACCGAAGTATTTTAGATAATCCTATATATTGGAATGGATTATGTTGGACATAAGTTAGTATTGTTTAAGGACAAAACTTTTTTTTTGATATTATTTATGTGATGTTATAGTAATGTAGTTTTAGAAAAAGGACAACCTGCATGATGGGCGATAGCCTATCGCGTCGGACAAGGCTGTGGGAATCGAACCCACAACCGAAGTGTGACTGGCCTTTATCGCCTACCACTGGCCTACAAGAAGTCCCTGGTTAATAGAAACTAGTTTTATTTTATTACGCGGTATGATATATGAAGTATAAGGTCATTTCTGGAATCTTATACGATTAACCTCATCATAGATGGACTTATGTATATTTGATAACTTTTGCGAATATTTTGTTTGAAACAGATGGAATAACCCATCATTTATCACATGATCTATTAACACTTCATGAATAACAAATTCAACTTCATTTCTTTAAGAGATGAAGTGGAAATTGTTCATAGAACGAACAACAGTGAGATAGTACCAAAATCAAGCAAGTATTTCTTCTAATTAAAAATTTTCAACTTTAGGGAAATGATATTGAAAACCAAAAATGTTGTCCTAGTGCTCTTATATCTGACGAATCAGATGGTACCTTAGATAATCAAAAGTCTATGACTTTGTGATTGTTGTCTTTTTCATAGCCATGTTCTCTACCACTCTCCATCAGAACATGATGGTTAGATTTCTCTTCCATATCCATATTTTCACCTATGTGGAAACCCAGTGATTAGTTTATTTGGGTAACCATTACGTTTCATACTTTTGTTTTTAAATATTGGTATTGGTATTCCTTTTTACGATGTGGGTTTCTATTAAAGAAACTTTCTAGTAGTAAACCATTTAGAACCCCGACGAATTTCGAGGGAAAAATTCATTTTAAGGGGGGTAGAATGTAACACCCCAAGATTTTATGAAAAATATTATTTTTAGTTTCATTAATGTCTTGTGTTGTACGCTACACCAAAAAGAGCTTTCACAACAAGCATCCTTGACTTTCCTTTCATTTCACGCAATCATGACCTTCCTCGATAGCTTGCGTCGTACGCAATATCGAGTTTCACTAAACAACAATATGCTATTAAAATATTATTAAAACTATCCATCACGAATAGTAATAACCAATTTTTGAAATTTTAAAAATTTAATTTTTCAAAATTGACTTCATTTTTGGATTCGGAATATCAAAATTACCCTAGGGTGAAATATTGGTATTTTTCTAAATACTTTCAATTTTTGATGAATAGTGAAACCACTAAGTGGTAGTTAAAAAACTTAATTTTTCATAAAACATAATTTTACCTCTTCTGTGAGTGGAATCTCCAAATTCCGAGAGAAACGGTTGATGTCAGTAAGTAAAATGCTGTTCAATGAGATGAAAATTAAATAGTGAAATTAAGGGTAAAAATGATATTCTTATTACCCTAACACATGTCTTAATTCTATTGGATAAGTGTAATTCGACCAAAAACAACCTTAGGAATAATATATGACCATTTATTCCCACTTGGATTAGATTAGGACATTTATTATTAATTTATTTAAAGAAGGGTTAAAATAGTTAAAATCAACGTTTAATAAGTATATCATTTTTAATATAGGGTTATATATAAGATAAATTAGATTATAAATATTCATTAGAAAGCTAAAACGATTTCCTACATAATGATATTTTATTTGTAATATTTAGACTTTAAATAATTTAAATTATTTATGACACAAAGATGGTGCAGTAATTATCTTATTAATGAAATATTGACATAATTGATGTTATAAATACCCAAATAAATATAATTTGAGACTTTTTATGAATTCCACTAATTTTATAGGTTAATATGACATGTTAGTATTGATTAAATTAACTTTTTTTCGAACTAATCATTCTTTTATGATTTTCGAAATAAATCAATTTGGAGTTATTTAAAACCGAATTTGACTTTATAATAAAATAATAGTTTTTGTTATTCCAAAGGTGCCCCTCTCCTCCCTTATAAAAGGGAACCTACTCCCTCTCTTCCTAACACCACATTGAGCCTTCAAGCTCGTCCAATCCCTGCCAAATTCTCTTCTACACTTCCCTAGAAACATCCTAGAGGTCCTGGTATTCTTCAAAGGCCAATGTTAGTGGCCTAAAAGGAGATCTCAAAGAGGTGGGTCAAAGAAGAGGTAACGTCCGTTACTGATTCTTTCAACTTTATTTCTTCTTCCACTTCTTCTTATTATGTTGTTTCATTATGAAGTAAGAAAATCAGTATCACTCATATACTGTTATGTTATTATAAGTATGAAACAACCCTATTTCACCATCTATCCATCCTACGGGAAATGAAATCACCGCGCGTGCATACGTACGAAATACCGTCTCCACGCCGTAGTGTAATCTATTTTCCACCACCACCTTACTTGGATGGGGATAATGGTATAAATAATATATATATATATGATAATTGTAAAGTGATATTGATTCTGAAATATTATACATACACTCAAATACAATTCCACGATCATGAGAATGATATCATCACTCGTGCGTACGTATGGACTACCGTCTCCACGACGCGATTAGATTCATTCTCCACTTTAACCATTCATGATTATAAAGTATATATAATATGTAATCATGAAATATATGAAATAATAATGATACTGGATTTATGTTTATATATATGTATGTCATCTACTTAATTCCATTCAACTCAATAAGGAAACAAAAACAGCGTTCATGCGTATGTACGGCCTACCGTCTCCATGAATGGTGTATTTCTTTCCATTTACTGATCTATTAGATATATGTATATTATGAATATATATTATATATAAATCATGTTTTATATTCTGGAATTAAGTAATCATGATCTAAGTAATCATATGAATAATTATAAGTCAAAACACGGATGACAAATGAAACGATTTTACCCAAAACACTCTTTAACATGGAATTTACAAAAGAACGGGTAAAGTAAAGTCATAAGTGAACCATATATGATACCATAAAAATAATAATGATTCTAGAATTAGTCAATAACATTATTTAAATCATTATACAGGAGGTTCAGACACTTACGAAGCAAATCGAACCTAAGGTAAAGGAAAATCTCGCAATCTCAATTTTTATCCGAGATTTTTTATACTTCAGTATTTAATGGGGAATATTTATCATCCACATCCACTTTTCTGCAAGAAGAAATATTTATATCCTTATAAAATAGTTTATATCCAATTTTACCTTTCGGTGAGTTTTTAGAAAAAGATATGAAAGGAATCTTTTGTCATTTTTCGTACGAGGTAATTTTTTTTGACTTTTCAGACAAAAGTACGAGAAGAATGTTTTTTTAACTTATACGACATGATTGGATTTTCAAAAAATTATTTCCAAGAAGCATATTTTAAAAGTTTTCAAGTTTATTTTTAATCAACTTCTTTTAGTTTAGAATTTTATGACATGTTAATAAAGGAAAAGTGTTTCCGAAGTAGAAAGGATATTTTCCTCAAGAATGGAGTTCAAGTGTTTTATCAAAATTATTTTCCATATAAGATAATATAGGGTTCTGTTTGTATCCTTATTTTTTCATTGATTTGATTATGATGGAATTATTTTTATGATGTCCTTTTATCTTATATGGATTATGTTATGATGGCATGATGTTTAAGATTCCCAATTTTATTACATGGGTTATCCAATGATGTATGATTTTTTATTTTGTGGAAAACATAAGAATGGTATCAATATGAGATGGTTGGGACCTATATATCCCTCCAATGAATTGGGTAAAGATTTTATATCTCATGAGATAGACATGGCTGGAATGACAGGTTAAACCGGTTCAGTGAAATAGGACTGAAACGAGGAGTGACCTTGGTTCAGAAAAGGAATTTCTCAACTAAGATAGCCTTGGCAATGAGTCTTGACTAATAAGATATTATTCTCAATGATTATGCATGTATTCCACAAAGTTTAATGTTTTAAGTTATGATTATTGGGATTAAATTTCACTAGTATGATTTATCCCATGTTATGAAATTATGATTTCTTTTACAGAGTAAGATTTCCAAAAGTTATATTCTTATGTATATGATGTGATTGATATTTCTTTTCTTTACCCTTACTAAGCATTTGAGCTCACCCTTTTATGTTTTCTTTTCCCCAGGATATAAAGAAAGGATTTAGGTAAAAAAAGGAAGATCTTTATGGGAGATGTTGAAGATCTTTCACCACGATTAATAGATTATTTTCCGAGTTTCCAAAGACACTAAACTATTACGGTCCATGTGTCTCTGTTTTTGTTATGTACTAAGTATTCCACAAAAGTAATGTAATGTACATGTACGTTAAGCTTCGAGTCTCTACAGTTGGTATCTGAGTAAAGGTTTAGTCAACCTTTGGAAACTAGGATGCGAAAACGTTAGTGAGATCCCTAGAGATATTTCTAAGGTATGTCTTGGGATTTCTCTAAGGTTAAGTATATGTATAGGTTATAGTCCAAGAATTGCGCTAACAATCTTAGAATTTTACCTAAGATGTTAGATATTGAGGGTACTCCCCTTTACTACGTTGTTTTCTATAGCATGATTTTTGTCTCTCACAGAATTCTTTTTGTGTTTTAGTTAATAGAGGGAACCATAAGGAATTCGGTTTACATTGAATCCAATGGACAATTTGTGATTATGAGTAACAAAATTCTGTAATTCCTAGAGAGAAAGATATTGTGATTATGCCGAATCAGTCATCGCGTTATATGATTAACAAGGTGAAATTTAGTGGTATGCCTAATACATCAATGAAGAGGAAGATAAACTATTATGCATGTTCACATGTTGAGGAGCATAAAGAAAAGAAGATTGAGATTTCTAAAGAAGGGAAGAAGAACCTTGAGGAATACCTCAAATGGAGGGACCGATGTTATTTGTGTGGAGAAATGGGTCATAGAGCGACAGAATATTATGGAGTTCAATGTATTATTTGTGGAGAACATGGGCATTACCCAACTCAATGCCCTGACCTAAAAAGTTACTTCTAAAGCAAGGAAGGAATTATTCCAGGACAATAATTGAAGAGGATGGATTGAAGTGTTTATGTATTGGTAATCAAGAATAATGTTGTTGAGGTACTTTTATTGTGTATTAGAATATTTTTTTATTATTCTATTGTGGTTTTCAATAATTTTAAGGTACCGGTAACCATGAAAAGTGATTCAAATATTATGGAAAGCAGATTTTATGCGCATCATGAAGGGATAAGGAGAAAATGAAATGTTTGATAGTATTCATGAGCTAATGATTGATATAAGGACTAAGTGATATCATGGTCGAGTATAAAGAATTTTTAGAATTTTGATTTGTGGAAAGTGTTCACTTTTAACTACATTTATGTTTTCACTAAGGTTTAATTGGTATTCATTTCTCAAGAGAATACATGATTAAGGTATTCACATGACTGGAATGTGACCAACATGATATATGTGAAATAAATGATGGTATTCACATGCTTGGTTGATGACATGTCAAGTAGTTGTTTTCTTTATACTATGATCTTGGACCGAAGTATTTTAGATAAGCCTAAAGATTGGAATGAATTATGTTGGAAATAAGTTAGTATTGTTTAAGGATAGAACTTTTTTTTGATATTATTTATGTGATGTAATAGTAATGTAGTTTTAGAAAAAGGAAAACCTGCAGGATGGGCGACAACCCATCGCGTCAGACAAGGCTGTGGGAATCGAACCCACAACCAAAGTGCGACTAGCCTTTATCGCCTACCACTGGCCTACAGAAAGTCTCTGGTTAATAGAAACTAGTTTTATTTTATTATGCGGTATTATATATTAAGTATAAGTTCATTTTTGGAATCTTATACGATTAACCTCACCATAGATGGACTTATGTATATTTGATAACTTTTGCTAACCTTTTGTTTGAAACAGATGGAATAACCCATCATTCTATAACATGATCTATTAACACTTCATGAATAACAAATTCAACTTCATTTCATTAAGAGATGAAGTGGAAATTGTTCAATGAACGAACAACATTGAGATAGTACCAAAATCAAGCAAGTATTTCTTCTAATTCAAAATTTTCATCTTTAGGGAAATGATATTGAAAACCAAAAATGTTGTCCTAGTGCTCTTATATCAGACGAATCAGATCGTACCTTAGATCATCACAAATCTATGACTTGTGGTTGTTGGCTTTTTTATAGCCATGTTCTCTACCACTCTCCATCAGAACATGACAGTTAGATTTCTCTTCCATATCCATATTTTCACCTATGTGGAAACCCAGTGATTAGTTTATTTGGGTAACCATTACGTTTAATACATTTGTCTTTAAAGATTGGTTTTTGTAATCCTTTTTACTATGTGGATTTATATTAAAGAAACCATCGAGTAGTAAACCATTTATAACCCCGACGAATTTCGAGGACGAAATACATTTTAAGGGGGGTAGAATGTAACACTGCAAGATTTTATGAAAAATATTCTTTTTAATTTCATTAATGTCTTGTGTTTTACTCTACACCAAAAGTATCTTGCACAACACGCATCCTTGACTTGCCTTGCATTACAAGCAATCACGACCTTCCTCGATAGCTTGTGTCGTACGCAATACCGAGTTTCACTAAACAACAATATGCTATTAAAATATTATTAAAACTAGCCGTCATGAATAGTAATAACCACTTTTTGATATTTTAAAAATTTTATTTTTCAGAATTGACTTCATTTTTGGATTCGGAATGTCGAAATTAGCCTATGGTGAAATTTTGGTATTTTCTGAAAACTTTCGATTTTTGATGAATAGTGAAACCACTAAGTGGTAGTTAGAAAACTGAATTTTTCATAAAACATAATTTTATCGCTTCTGTGAGTGGAATCTGAATAATCCGAGAGACACGGTTGATGTCAGTAAGTAAAATGTGGTTCAATGAGATGAAAATAATTTTTGTTGAATAGTAACTTTTTACTTTTATTTACCACGGTTAAAAGTAAATAGGGTAATTAAGGGTAAAAATGATATTATTATTACCCTAAAACATGTATTAATTCTATTGAATAAGTGTAATTCGACCAAAAGAAACCTTAGGAATAAAATATGACCATTTAGGCCCACTTGGATTAGAATAGGACATTTATTATTAATTTATTTAAAGAAGGGTTAAAATAGTTAAAATCAATGTTTAATAAGTATATAATTTTTAATATAGGGTTATACATAAGATAAATTAGACTATAAATATTAATTAGAAAGCTAAAAATATTTCCTACATAATGATATTTTATTATTAATTTTTAGACTTTAAATAATTTATTTTATTTATGACACAAAGATGATGTAGTAATTATCTTATTAATGAAATATTGAAATAATTGATGTTATAAATACCCAAATAAATATAATTTGAGACTTTTTATGAATTAAACTAATTTTTTAGGTTAATATGACATGTTATTATTGATTTAATTAACTATTTTAGAACTAATAATTCTGTAATGATTTTCACAAAAATCAATTACTAAATAGTGTCAACATTGACATAAAATAGTTTTTAAAACAAATATTATATTAGTAATTGTTATTTTATTCCTAAAAATATAAGGTTAGACCAAATGACTTATATAGGGTTATATATATTAATAATAAACAACTTGGGGTTCGTTTGGATGCTTATAGTAAGACTATTAACCTTATAGTATAAGAACACAAGAAGACACAGTAAAAGTAAAATTATTTTACTTAACGTTAAACCGAAATGATAAGGTTAAAATAGGAACCTAAACATGCCTAAATTCTATTGGATGAGAAGATTTAGACCCATACCCACCTTAGATTCTAAATAAATTAATTTGGAGCTATAAAAGCCGAATTTGACTTTATAATAAAATAATAGTTTTAGTTATTCCAAAGGTGCCCCTCTCTTCCCTTATAAAAGGGAACCTCCTCCCTCTCTTCCTCACACCACTTTGAGCCATAAAGCTCGGAAAATCCCTACCCAATTATCTTCTCCACTTCCCTAGATACATCCTAGAGGTCCTGGTCTTCTTCAAAGACCAATGTTAGTGCGCTATAAGGAGATCTCAAAGAGGCGCTTCAAAGAAGAGGTAATGTCTGTTACCGATTCTTTCAACTTTATTTCATCTTCCACTTCTTCTTCTTCTTCGGTTTTTTCATTATGAAATAATAACATCAGTATCACTCATATATGGATATGTTATTATATGTATGAAAAAACCCTATTTCACCATCTATCCATCCTACGGAAAACGAAATCACCGCGCGTGCGTACGTACGGAATACCATCTCCACGCCGTGGTGTAATCTATTTTCCACCACCACCTTACTTGGATGAGTATAATGGTGTAAATAATATCTATATATGATAATTGTAATGTGATATTGATTATGAAATAGTATACATACACTCAAATACAATTCCAAGATCATGAGAACGATATCATCGCTCGTGAGTACGTACGGACTACCATCTCCATGACGCGATGAGATTCATTCTCCACATTAACCATTCATGATTATAAAGTATATATAATAAGTAATCATGAAATAAATGACATAATAATGATACTTTATTTATGTGTATATATTTGTATGTCATCTACTTAATTCCATTCAACTCAATAAGGGAACAAAAACATCGTTCATGCGTACGTACGGCCTACCGTCCCCATGAACGGTGTATTTCTTTCCATTTACTGATCTATTATATATATGTATATTATGAATATATATTATATATAAATCATGTTTTATATTCTGGAATTAATTAATCATGATCTATGTAATCATATGAATAATTACAAGTCAAAACATGGATGACAAATGAAACAGTTTTACCCAAAATGCTCTTTAACATAGAATTTACAAAAGAACCTGTAAAGTAAAGTCATAAGTGAACCATATATGATATCATAAAAACAATAATGATTCTAGAATAAGTCAATAACATTATTTAAATCATTATACAGGCTGTTCGGACACTTACGAAGCAAATCAGACCTAAGGTAAGGGAAACTCTCGCAATCTCAATTTTTATCTGAGATTGTTTATACTTCAGAATTTACTGGGGAATATTTATCATCCACATCCAAATTTCCTCAAGATGCAATATTTATAACCTTCGAAAATAGTTTATATCCAATTTTATATTTTGGCGAGTTTCAGTAAAAGATATGAAAGGAATCTTTTGTTGTTTTTCGTACGAGGTACTTTTTTTGACTTTTCTGAAAAAAGTACGAGAAGAATGTTTTTTTAAATTATAAGACATGAATGGATTTTCAAAACATTATTTCCCAGAAGCTTATTTTACATGTTTTCAAGTTTATTTTTAATCAAATTCTTTTATTTTAGAATTGTATGACATGTTAAGAAAGGAAAAGTGTTTTTGTAGTAGAAAGGATATTTTCCTCAAGAATGGAGTTCAAGTGTTTTATCAAAATAATTTTCCATCTAAGATAATATATGGTTATGTTTCTATCCCTATTTTTACATTGATTTGATTATGATGGAATTATTTTTATGATTCCCTTTTATCTTATATTGATTATGTTATGACGGAATGATGTTTAAGATTCCCATTTTTATTACATGGGTTATGAAATGATGTATGATTTTTTATTTTGTGGTACACATAAGAATTGTATCATTATGAGAGGGGTGGGACCTATATCTCCCTCCAATTCATTGGGTAATGATTTTATATCTCATGAGATAGACATGGATGGAACGGCAGGTGAAACCGATTCAGTGAAACAGGACTAAAACGAGGAGTGAACTCGGTTCAGAATTTGAATTTGTCCACTAAGATAGTCTTGGAAATGAGTCGTGACTAATAAGAAATGATTCTAAATGATTATGTGTGTATGCCACAAAGTTTCATGTTTTATGTTATGATTATTGGGATTACATTTCACTACTATGATTTATCCCATGTTATGAAATTGTGATTTCTTTTGCAGGGTAAGATTTCCAAAAGTTATGTTCTTATGTATATGATGTGATTGATATTTCTTTTGTTTACCTTATTGAGCATTTGAGCTCACCCTTTTATTTTTTCTTTTCCCCAGGATATAGAGAATGGTTTTAGGTAAAAAAAGGAAGATCTTTATGGGAGATGTTGAAGATCTTTCACCATGATTGGGAGATTATATTCTAAGTTTCCAAAGACACTAAACTATTACGGTCCTTGTGTGTGTGTTTTTGTTATGTACTAAGTATTCCGCAAAAGTAATTTAATGTCCATGTACGTTAAGCTTCGGGTCTCTACAATTTGGGTGGTGTTGGCCATACCTCATCCCTAATTGAGGCGGGGTTGACTCATGCATGACATATATGACCCATGGATCATTTTCCTAAAGCATCAACACATTCATAATGCGTTTGGTTGGTTTTCCATATGTCAGTTGTTGTTTTACCTTAAAATGTTGTTTATTTCAAAAACAAAATGAGACACTTTGAGTAGTTCCAGTCACAACATGGATCACATTAAGGCAGAGTTGACTCGTACACGTCACATATGACCCATTGATCATTGTTCGAAACTTTCAACACATTCCGAATGAGTTTGTTTGGTTTTCCGTATGCTAGTAGTTGTTTTCAATTAAAATGTTGTACATTTCAAATAAATGTGAGAAACTTTGATTGGCGGTGGTTACACCAAGCCTCATATTGAGGCGGGGTTGACTCGTACATGTCACATATGACCCATGGATTGTTTTTTCTAAAGTTTCAACGGAATCTGAATGCATTTGTTCGGTTTTCCATATGTCATTTATTGTTTTCAACTAAAATGAAGTCTATTTTAAATGAAAGAGAGACAATTTGAGTGGTTCTGGCCACACCATTCCTCAGATTGAGGAAATGTTGACTCGTACACGTCACAATTGACCCATGGATCGTTGTACTAAAGGTTCAACAGAATCCGAATGCGTTTGGTTCGTTTTCAGTATTCCAGTTGTTGTTTTAACATAAAATGAAGGCCATTTTAATCTAAAGAGAGACACTTTGAGTGGTGTCAGCCACAACACGCCTTAGATTGAGGCGGGGTTGACTCGTGAACGTCATATATGACCCATGGATCGTTTAACTAAAGTATAAACAAAATCAGATTCCGTTTGGTTGGTTTTCTGTGTGTACTTAAAATGTTGTCCATTTTAAACAAAAGAGAGACACTTAGAGAGATCGCGGCCACACAAAGACTCGTATTGAGGATTAGTTGACTCTTACATGTCACATATGACCCATGGATAGTTTTCTTAATGTTTCAATAGAATAATTCTTAATGTTTCAATAGAATCTGAATCTGTTTGTTCAGTTTACCATATGTCGGTTTTTGTTTTCAATTAAAATGAAATCCATTTTAAACTATAGAGAGAAACTTCGAGTGGTGCCGGCCACTCCGCTCCTTGGATTGAGGCTGGGATGACACGTACATGTCATATATGACCCATGGATCATTGTCCTAATGTTTCAACTGAATCTGAATGCGTTTAGTCGGTTTTCCGTATGTCTGTTGTTGTTTTCATTTAAAATGTTGTCTTTTTCAAATAAACAGGAGACACTTTGAGTGGTGCCGGCCACACTTGGCCTTGGATTGAGGCGGGGTTGACTCATACACGTCACAAATGACATATAGAATGTTTTCCTAAACTTTAAACATAATTTGAATGCGTTTGGTCAGTTTTTCGTATGTCAGTTGTTGTTTTCAATTAAATTGAAGTCCATTTTAAACTATAGAGAGACACTTCTAGTGGTGCCGGCCACTCCGCACCTCGGATTGAGGCTGGGTTGACTCGTACGTTTCAAAAATTACCCAAGGATCATTGTACTAAAGTATCGACATCCATCAAAACAAAAAATATATAAAAATAACTAAACTCCAAGACTATACTACAAGTCTAGATAATACCAACAGCTAGAATACATTAAACATAAAATCTCAGTAATATTAGTCAAAAATGTAATAGATCAACTTGTCCCAGATAACCATCACCATCATCACCATCATCATCACCCTCTTCCTCGTCCTCTGCCTCTTCAACGCCATCCTCCTCGTACTCCTCCTCGCCCTCTCCATCTGCCTCACCCTCCTCCCCTCCCTCTTCTTCTACATCAGACTCCTCACCATCATCCTCATCAAGATGGACATCGCCTTGACCACCACTAAAACTGAAACCAATAAACAAACCAACCCACACCCCCACTTTGACAAACCAACCCCCCCCCCCCACTTGGAAAACCCTACCCCCACCCCACTTGGACATCCCTACCCCCCCCCCCCCACTTGGACAGCCCTACCCCACCCCACTTGGAAAACCCAGACCCCCACCCACCCACCCCACATGGATAGCCCCACCCCACCCCACTTGGACAACCCAGCCCCCACCCCACTTGGACAGCCCTACCCCCACCCCACTTGGACTACCCAACCCCCCCACCCCACTTAGATAGCCCTACCCCCACCCCACTTGGAAAACCCTACCCACCCCACCACACCTGGACCCCCCTACACCCCACACCCCACTTGGAAATCCCATCCCCCCACTCCACCTGGACAACCCTACCGTCACCCCACTTAGACAACCCTTCCCCCACCCTACCTAGATAGCCCCTCCCCCACCCCACCTGTACACCCTCCCCCACCCCAAACAACCCTACCCCCACCCCATTTGGACAACCCATCCCCCTCTCCCACCATACATAGACACCCCCTCCCCCACCCAACTTGGACAACCCTACCCCCACCCCACACCCACCCAACTTAGACATCCCTACCGCCACCCTACTTGGACAACCCAACCCCCCCCCCCCCCCCAACTTGGACAACCCTACTCCCACCCCACTTGGAAAACCCATCCCCCCTCCCCCACCCCACCTGGACACTGCTACCCCCCCACACCCCACTTGGAAAACCCATCCCCCACCCCACCTGGACAACCCTAACTGTATTTATGTCTAACCAACAAAATCAAGTCAATAGACATTAAATTTAAAATAAACCAAGGATAAAATAACTCAGGATCATACTGACCTCTTCAATATCAACCAAAATTATTTGATATAGATAAATCACAACAAAATCGCAACCTAAAATGATATATTGATTGTATTCAGAAGGGAATAATAATACACAATACATTGTAGAAAAATGAAACGAAAAATTCAAAAATAAATGAAGGCACACCTACAGATTTAGAATGGAAGAACAAAAATTACTTGAATCAAAGATATAAGTCCCATTGGAAATTAGAGTTAGCACCCTCTAGAGGAGGTTGGTATGTAGGGTTCAAACCATAACCAAAAATTATATATGCCTTATTTTCTTAAGGGGATCATAATACACAGTAGATTGCACTAAAATAGAATTAAAAAATCTAAAATAAATTAACACACATGTACTGATTTAAACAGGAAGAACAAATCTAAAATAAATGAACTTAGACATACCCATTTAAATTGGAAGAAAAAATCATTGGAAACCATACCTGTTGTATTGGGAAGTAGCATTTTCATCGAGATTTAGAGGGAAACCTTCTTGATGGTTGAGGTTTAGTGACAAAATTTCGAGAGGGTGCATCCGGATCTTGGTTATGGAAATTTTTTTGAGATGTCTGGAGTTGCAGATCGATGATATTTGGGGATTTTATTTCCCAACACTTTTAATAAACCATTGGGAAAGTTATGTTATCCCAACGGTTTCAAAAAACATTTGGAAGAAACCTCTTAATACCATATATAACAATAGTTCTACAGAACTGTTGGTATATGAGTCTTCATCTTTCCCAACGGTTTCACTAAACCATTGGGAAAACTCTTTTTTTCCCATTTTCCCAATGGTTTCATCAAACCATTGAGAAAACTCAATTTTTACAGATCTTTACTAACGGATTATGAAAACCATTGGTAAAGATCACCTATACCAACGGTTCTTTTGAACTGTTGGTATACAAGCGTTGGGGAAAGCATGATTTCCATTAGTGATATACATAGAATATATATATAGCCCAAATAAAAATTTATGTACATATAAACTAAGAACAATGACACACACACACACACACCTCTTTGTCTAGGAAAATATGTTCATATTATAAAAAAATTCATATAATATATATAAAATTAATTTTTTACATTATATATATTTTCAAACACAGACACACACACAAACACAGTTATAGTTTCTAAATCGTCCTTCCCCACCTATTTGACTACCATTTATTCAAGATAATTTCGTAGAGATCAAATGTATATTATGGAAGATATAGACAAACTAAGAGGATGTGTGATTGACTAATCCATCCATCCATCCAAAATTAACATTTTATTATACATTTAAATTTGTAAGTGCCCCATACAAAATAAAGTTTAAAAAGGCATAAAATAATAATGTCTTAAAGCATATTCCATAACGAAGTTACCACATGCCTGTGGAAGAGATCCTAAGGGAAAAAAATACTTTTTCCTCCAGTGGTAATCCTAGAGTCTAGAAAATATGTAGCTATAAAGGGGATATTTTCTATTCTAAGACTCTTATATATTTAATTCATGAATTTGAAATTTTTCCAATAATAATACTGGGTTTTTATATCTAATTCCAATATAACTGGGTGAAAAACTATTATCAAAATGATTAAATAATTTTGATTCATTTAAAAATACATTACATGAAATTTAATTCATATTTTCCTAAGGAGATACTTCATGTCATGCTCATTCTATAAGGATGTGTGTGTGTGTGCTAATATATCACTTAAATATATATAAACAGGTGTTTGGATTTTTAATACCATAATATAAGAAATCAAATAAAATTGATCCTAAATTAACATCATATAGGTAGGCATGGAGGTGATAACTACTGTTTAATATCATTTATAATATAAAAGGGAATTACATTGTTTAAATCCATGATGAAAGTTGTCATGGTTCATGATTTATTTTAATTTATTGAGGAATTATAATTGGTTACTATTGAGATTTATATCATATAGGATGTCAAATTAGGTTATAAGGGGAGAGAAAGGTTCCACAATGTTGGTATTGAGACCACATATGGCTTCCTAGGTATCCCATTTTGGATAATCCAAAAAATTTATAGTATAATGATATAGTTCAAATTCATTGTTAATGTATCTCCATTATTGATATCTAGGATTTCAATTCATAGAAAAAAATTATGGAAAACATGTAGTGTAAATCTATATGATTAGGGCATGTCATAAATGTACTTCTATATATATAACGATGATAAAAAAGGTATATTGTTTTATCCTTGAGTACACATTCTTTCTATCCTCATAAGAGTGTGATCAAACATAAAAAACCCTTTATTTTTTTATTCTAAGATGGATTTTATACACATTTTAGTACTTATAAAAATAATAAATGGGAAACGTATATCCTTAATAAGGAATATTCCCAACAATGGATGCTCAAAGGTGGACCATTCAGAATCCAAACTTCAATAATAAGAATATTCAACAATATACTTTTACAAGCTAAAAATGAGTAGTAGTACTATTATATCCCTTGTACTTCTATATTATTCTTATTTTATTCCTTAAATATACTTCATATAGTTTTAGATAATACTCCAATAATCATATCCTATAATCATATGGTCTGGTAGTAATGGTTTCAAAAGATTATTTATCATATAATGATGAACTAAGATAAATTAGACAACCTATAATGAAGTAACATATGATGAATGATGCATGATGTGAAAGTTTAGATAATCATATTTTCAAAATGAATTTTTAAAATATTTTTAGAGTTATTTAATATATGTTTATTTAATATATCAATGAAACTAAAAAAACAAGAAAAACCAAGTTATTTATAAGTTATATAGTTATTTTCAAAACAAATGGGAAAATGATTTATTAACTAAAAAACCCCTTGTTTTGAAAATCAGAAGTCTTGTAGGAAAAATCAAAACATAAAATTAATTTTAAAAGAAAAAACCATATAAGTACTTATGGAATACATTTATCTCGCTTATTCCTTTTAAAATTAAAAAAAAATTATTATCTATGAAATATATACATTTAATATCCTTTAATCCCACATTATCTGTCATAATATCCCCTTCCTCAAGCGATAAACCTAGTCACCTAACCCCATCGGTCACCCTGTAATACCTTATTTTCCTTCCCATCACACCACATGATATTACCCACCAAGGTCACTTATCATACTGCTGACTATCCCCAAAGGCCAACACATGTTATTTGAATATATTTTTTCATCACTCAAATACACACTAAGAAAATTTCACGGTTTTCACCCATCATAATCACTACTCTATGCCAAGCATGCTCAACTATGTAGCTAAAGCTAGTTAGGATCCTAAAAAAAGGTTGAACTTCTTGTATGAGTAGTAACATTTATTCTTTAAATACTCAATTTTATGTTGTGTTACACTCTCAACTACTTTAAAGAAAAACTCGGTCATTGTGGACCCGAAGCCTCAAACCCAAGCATAACCTCTTCAAAAATTATATTACCCACCATTTTCCCTTATGTGGCTCATGACTGTCACCAAAATAAAACACATGTTATTTTAGAGTGTTTAATAACCACTCTCACACACCCATGTAGACTTCCTAGGAGTTCACTCATCCTCGTCACTAATATAGTCCTAGAACACATAACTATGAAGTTATAATCAAGTAGGCTCCCAAAAAGAAATGTGACCCTCTTTGACATAGATAATAATATTTTTCTTTTTACGTCTCATTATTCTATGGTTGTTGCAAGAAACATGGCCTTAAACGACATAATTATTACCTTTAGGATGTATAAAATAATGTTTTTATAACAATTAATAATATTAGTATTAACACATCCATGCTTCACGATCGAATATATCAACTTTAATCAATGATTCCTTATCTTAAGAGCATCGATACAATTTTCAAAATTGAATGTCACTAAAAATAAATAGAACAATATATAAAATAAAAATTTGGAGACACCCTAAAAAGTGTCCTGGGGAATAGACATGATAAGATTATCTAGATATACAAATTAAATTTTCAAGGGAAAATTTTGATTTTGAAAAGGAAAAACACAAAAAACACATGTCATAGAAAACCCGTAGTGGGGTGTGAGAGTAAAATCTATTTATTTACCTATTTATAATCCAATATATAAGATTTTTCAAAAATATAGTGGTAAATAAAATGATGAAAAATAAGTTTATTCTACCATGTAACCATGGAAAATCAAAGACATTATCAAAAGTTACATTGGTCTAGGGAACAAATTGAACATCATTTTATTATTATAGTATGTCTTTTCATATGATTCTTGTAATGTGGTCTACGATAAAAAATTAATTTTTTCTCAAGACCATTTAAATGTTTTAATTCTTACTCTCTATCCCCTCTCATTGATTGGAATCTCACAGAATCATTTATATCAATTATATGAATATAATAAACATAGTGTATAGTGATAGAACATGTACTACAATATCTATCTAACATATACCTATATGAGGATACATGTCCAAGAGGAAAAAAAGTATGATATCTAAGAGTGATAAAAGAAACATATATTGACTGTCAATATATAGCAATATTCAGCCTACCGATATCAATTGATATGTACATATTAATAAGTAGACAAAATCTCACATATTATTGTCTCATAGTATCACCTTGGATTATAGTGATGTATATTGAACTCTATATCTTTTCATCTAATATCTATTTGATTATACATGATCATTGGATAAGGTATTTTCCCATATATTTTATTTTTTTAAATATGCTAATTAATATTATGATTTTAATGATATATTTCATTACAATGTTCATATTTACTATTTTATCATTATATTACTCTATATCTATATTTTATATTATCATAAATGACTAATTTGTTAAACAATTGACATATTTATTTTAAAATATCCTCTTAGTTTCAAAAGCCACTGAGTTTTTATTATTATATCAATAAAACAAATTTCATTCGATATCCTTATCTTAGTGTGAATACTCTCTCTAGTGAGTTTCAACATAATATATTATCATAGAATGTACACAATTAGTCTATGTCACCACAAAAACCAATTCATTTAGATCAACGGACATCTAATTTTAATGTGGTTCATTTTTTTGGAATATGAAAATATATTCCATACATTTTTTCATAGAATCCATGTTATAATCATATATTTAATAATAGATGGCATGTATAGGATAAAGAGTAGATTTCAATATTAATAAGATTTTAAGGGGAACTCCATGTAATTTTTTATTTCTCATAGACTAAGGGCCATAGATTCATAAAACGTGCATTATAGTATGTTGATGTTGTAGTAGGAACCTCTATACGGGGGTAGGGAATATATTTCATACTTTTTCTAGTGAAAAGGATTGTTGGCAGCACTAAAAAATATAAATTATGTGAAATTTTGAAATAATATAACATGTTATAGGGGATCCCAATAGTAAATGATATAGTTCATTTCTCATTTGTATTAATTTAGATCAAAATCATACTTACAAATAAAAAAATATAATTTATAGAGGAATATTTTTTATGGAATATTTAAATGGTAACACTAACCCTCATGCACCCTACCCTATAGATATAGATCAGCCCTTCTTGGTTAATTTCCCATTTTCACTAGTATGACATGTTGATTGAATGTAGTCTACATTACTGTGTGTACTGGTGCACCTATATCATTATTGTTACTCTCTTGAGAGAATGAACCTCTATGACCAAATCATTTTCGTAGATTACATATGGACTACCATTCATGAACAAAAAATATGTACAATTCTCCCCTAATATTCATATAAATATACCATCATATTCTTAAATAATTAAATGACATATATAAAGGATAGAAACTAAATGAATTCCATGAACCTCTCCCATGAATTAAGGATTCAAAACACTTTTAGGTGATTATAATATAAAATATTTATTTTTTAATAACAAATATACATGTGTAATTGTGTTACCATAATTATTAGATTAATTGAAACCATCAGTATAAACAATATAAACTATCTTTTTTATCAATAATTATGTTGATGTATGACACCCCAAATAGTGAACTACGATGCCTAGTGTGTAGGACATTACAAAATGCCTCTAATATTGGATGAAAATTCACCATGTCCTCCAAACTAGAGTGGAACCTCTCCCATATGAAAAATTATACTAAACCCTCATTTATGGATTTATAATTTGGTGAACACTTATTAATAATTTAAAATATAAGGAATCCTCAACCATGAATCTATATTAGAGGGATCCCCCACCAAACAGTGTTACATGAGTAAACTATCAACCAATGGTGAAATTAGTGTGACAGATTAACCATAACAAATAATTAGAAAGAAACATATAAAAATATATTATAATATGTCCTTCCATTACCTAGGTACAAAATATATGAGCTAATTCTACCATGCCATTAAACATGGGTATCCAGTTTTCTTAGGCCACAAATGAGGGAAAAGTACACTCCCATGTAATTTTGGTCTATGGAATCTCTACCCACGACTCCAAAAAGTATTAAAATATGCCTCGTAATCCTCTAAAAACTCTTATGATGTGTGAACAACCTGTTCCCACTTATCTGGAACACTTTTATCATAGATTTTATTGACAAAATACATCTCTTAAGAAAGCCTCAAAAATCAATAAGACTCATGAAGAAGACGTTATCTTTTACACCATTGATTAAGAGGGTCCCCATAATGTGGATGTTCATGAAGTGACAAAAGTCTTGGTCAATGATGGAGGGATTGTATGGAAAATGTTAAATGTGAAACAAAGTGGTATCATCATTGATGACATGCATGTTTTGTAGATGATGTTTGTGTGACGATGGAAGACAATGACTCAAGAACTGTATAAGATAGTGGTGGAATAACATAAATAAAGGTACAACTGAAAGAATTTTAGGAAAGGTTATTGTCACTTGTGATGTTTTTATATCAATTAATAATTATACGGTATTGAAACCCCATCGATACCAGGAACCATGCAATTCATTATGGGGAATTTCTAGATGATCAAAACATTCTCATGATGTGCTTCACGAATGTTCAGAATAATCATCTATTGGTGGGGTCTTTTTTGTGTATTTTGGCCTTCATGGTCATGTATTGAGGCCTAGTTACTTTGGGTTTTTAGTCCACATAAAGAGGATATCCCTCAATTTATTTAAAAAGTAAGGAAAAAAATAAAGGCCTTGAGACATCGTGTTAAAGACAATTTGAGATGATAAACACTTGGAAAGTTTGTAATCATGAATCAAAAACTCATGAAAATGCGTAATTTTTTTTTATTTCTCAATCATCTTAATCTAAAAAAATACTCACAAAATTTACTCATGGTTAGTATATACACCATACAGTGTAATCAAGTTTTGAATATGAAATATGTCTCACTGAAATAACTAATTTGAGAAACTATTGCTTCATGTTTTGTATTTATACATCTATGTTCGAACATAATATATAATAAATATTGATTACATATATATTACATAAAAATACTAATATATATCACCTCATATGTAATTTAATTACCATATCGTAGAACCCAATTATTAATAACTTTATTAAAATATTTATTTCAGGTTAATACTGCTTTGTTTTTCATGAATGTCTTAGTTCAGTAGTGAAACTAATTTTACATTGATCATCATTAAATCATGTATCAAAGAAATTCATGGGTATCATATTTAAAAATTACATACACTCTTATATCTATTAATATAATTTGGTGGTAAGAAATGAATTACATTATATCACAATGATATTAGGTTGTGCTTGCACACGAGTAATTATTTCCACTTTCCTATGGATTGACCAAATGAAATGTAAATAATAAATAAAATTTAATTGAATATAATATATTTTTTATATAATTTATATTTATTAAATATATCAATATAACATTCAATGTTAAATTTGTGAGGAAAAACACAATGCATCGCTTTGTGGAGCTACTGCTATAGAATACACTGGAGTCATGATTTTTTTATACAAGATGGAATTTGTGTTAATAATTATCATTAAATTATTGTATTGTAAATTAAAATATTTAATAAACTAAGGTTACAATTTTATAGTTTATCCTATATATAGGGCTTAAAATAATTAATTAAAATGTTAATACAGGTTAAGTGTTACGTATATTCATTGAGAAACCTCTATTGGTTTAGACGTTAATAAATGAAATGATGATAATTTTATGAGACCAAAAGTACAGGTAAATGAGGGATGAATATATTATGGTATTATGGTAGTTATTAGTCGATATAAAGGTATCATGATATGTATATAATATAGGATATGAAGAGTCCTTTTATAATAGAGGTAAGGCAAACACATGGAATTACTCAAATGATAAAATAATATATATATCATAATAATGTCGTATGACACAAAAAAACCCCATATTTTAAGAAAATATATGATATTTTGTAATTTAACTAAGTATATATCATTTCTAAATAATATGGTAAAATTTTATCAATTATGACACAATTAAACTTCTTTAATCTAATTTTATACATAATAGCGATAGCATACATTTTTTCTACGATAGTGTAATTATATGAAAATTTTAAATGGTATTTATAATTTTTTAAAATTGTTTTTTATAATTAATAGTATGTTATATCACGTTCAATTTCTATAGGTTGATGAAGTAAATAATAAAACTAGAACACAATACTCTAGAATAATAAAATTTAGATAAAAAATGATTTAATTATAAATCAAATTTTACCTCCAAAAAAGTCATAAATATGTTTTCACAACATGAATTAGTTAAATAATTAAATGATAATTGTGCATAGATATTTTTATCTAACCATAAATGATTCTAATATCCTATCAATAAAAATAAATGTGAAGACTGAAATTATTTTTAAATTTCAATGCAATATAACATAACTTCATAAAAGCCAACCATCAGTTCCAAATTATAGAATAATGATTTAAAATACATTATATAAATTTTTAAAAATATATTTGGACAAAAAATATTCATACTATTTTATAGAGTTCATTTTATGGTCATTTTATTGTCTTATATTATAGTTTCAACAATATCTTACATATTTCTCCCTTACAGAGATGAATAATATTTACCACATTATTTATTTATAGTGAAAACAATTAATTTATTCATATTAAATTAATTAATAATCATGATTCAAAATATTTAATAAATTTTATAAGATTATATTTCTAGAGGTGCAAGAAAATCATTTTAAAATATGCTCGTAAAACACAATGAAAACCATTTATTAGACAAATTTTTTTCGGTATAAAAGTGTATTTATTATTATTATTCCATGATATAAAAAAATAGTGTATAAGAATTATAATTACTATATAAAAAATTTACTTCAAAATCATAATTAGTCAATATTTTTTATTTAATAATTTTTTAAAGATTCCCATTGCACACAAAAAACATTATATAGAAAAAACATATTTTAGGTAAAAAATGGACATTTACATTAATCAAGTATAATGAATATTACTTTGTTATTAATTAATTTATTTTTAATTATGGGAGGTTTATATTTCTTCAATATCAAATATAAATCAATATGTTACATTTCATTAAATAATGATAGTTTTTCAAAAAAAATTATTTATCACTATTATGTGAAAAATCCAACTTTTGTGGAAAATCCCAAAATTTAACCATAAGATAACACTAATATCATGATTTAAAAAATTTCATAATTTTTATAAAATCAAATTTCTAATATTGGTATTATTTAATTATAATTTTTAATAATAAATTATATGGAAAACAATTTTTGAAGAAGATATGTTTTTGAAATAGAAAATGAATTTACTGAAAATTGTTGACATAAATATTACAATTAGTAAATAAATTTGAATAATGTAATAAATTAAAATATTATTTTTCAGTATTTTTAATCCCATTAATTCCATCTTATTTAATTATTTTTTATAATATATCATGGTTCATTTTAGTATCGATGTTGTGTGTCAAGAATGCTGTCGAACAAATAAAATTTAAGGAAAGAGATATATATGTTTAAAATATCATGGTGTTTCATTCTACCCACGTAAATGAATCTTACTATCCAAATATAAATATTTTAAATGGTAAGATAAAAATGTGATAATAAATTTGGTGAAAACAATCATTATAAAAGGGATTATAAAAATCACATAAAAAGGGAGAGTGGGAAATAAAAAGTTTACCAAAAATAAAACATAATCGGATTTATAGAAGAGGGGGATATTATAGGGTTCTTTAAATATAAATATGGATGGGGCAATAAAATTAGAGGACTAATAGATACTTCTTGATAATATGGTCATGATAATGTTTATGACCATAAAACCATAAATCAATAAGGTGTTAAAAGACCATAAATTCATTAGAAATGTTTATAGAAGAATTAAATTTTCATTCCAATATCATTTTCCTAAAGATGATAGATTCATATAATATCATGATATAGTGTTCAATAAAATATACATAATTGGTTTCATTTTATTTTTTAATGATAATTTAATTATTTGAATGTTATTTAATCAATTCCAACTTTTTATTTTACTCAATGAAATGATTTTCTATGTTTACTTTATCATTCCAAAAGTTTTATAATTATCTTTTAACATATAATAAAATACCTAAATGTAAGAAAATTAGATACTTATATCACTAAATAATTTTAAAATCACACGTTTTTATCTCATTTTATCAAACATAGATTAATATAATAAATTTATTTATAAAACAACATCATTATCATGAAAATTTCTTCATGAACATTTCCATAAATAAAAAACCATAAGAAACCTCCAAAATATGTCTTCATAAATTTAAAAAGTAAAAAATACGAAATATTTGATCAAATATTTTTGTTTAAGATCAAAATTTACATTTATCCCTAAAAAACATAAATAATCTCATAATTTTTCACAAAACCTCATGAATATATGAATAATATATTCTCTTAAAACATTCTAATCCATTCCCAAAATAATCTAAATCACCATAAATCCACAACATAATCATAAATAATTACAAAAAATATCCTTATCATTATTCTTTAAGTAAAACCATAGACTATCCAATATAATCCATCATTCCAAAATACACTAACCATATGAAAATAAAATATGTATCACTTTGTCAAAAAAATATCAAATCTATTCTGGAGTCATCAAACCAATCTAATTTACCATATCCATTAAAATTATCTATTTTTTCACAACTTATAATTATTATATCAAAATTAAATAAATACTAAGGGTTATATATCCCTCATTCATTTGTTTTACAAAATAAATACCCATTAACCTTCACTCACATTTCTAGTTTGTCAGTACTAATAAATATAAATGAAAATCCTAAGGAAATACTATTACAAAATAATCCTTAGATGATTGATGATTCTCACAACACTAATATATTTTATAAAATAATTATTCAACATGATTATCATATCCCAATACATAAACACTTCTTGACTTCCACATTCTTCTCAACTAGAATTCATTATATTATTTCTCAATAATTTTTTTCTTCTTTATATTATTTTTAGTATCTTGATCGTCATCCATAAATCCATTACTCATAAAACCATGATGATCCACTTCTCAATATTTCCACCTAATAAATATATTTTAGTAAACAATATACATCAAATATTTAAAACATTAAATTATAATTGATACCATTGGGAAACCATTCTTCCTGTTTAGTACATTAACCACACTTTTAATTTATCATCACCAATTATTTTAAGTGTCCTTATTTTCCCCACCTCAAAAATATTCCATTTCCAATGAACCATTTCACATGGTTTGTAGTACAACATTTAATACATATAGAAATATGAATCATCATTTGTGCATGTTTCTCACAAAAATCAAGTTTTATCTTATTTTGATCATCATGAAACTAACCAATGATTAGGTTTTTAATCATAGTGCAATACATATGGTTAGTATGAGTTTTAATATTTCACATTGAATATTCCATTTCATTTTTTTTCTCATGAGAAAAGTCACTACTTTATTAATAAAAATCAATGCTAACAAAATTTATTTTGGTTTCAACCAGAGATTAAACCCAATAAAAATATTTTGAGTAAAAATAAACATATATATTAATCATATAATCCTTAAAATTTATTTATATGATTTATAAATCTAGCCACATTGTTTTTAATCTATAAAACTTTAGTTTTGAAATATTTTGTATATGGTCATTATCTATCTAAATAATTTAAAATGGTTCACAATAAATATTAATTATCACTTTTATATAGAAATGAGTGTGTATAAATATCTATAGTCCTCCACATACTCATCATTCACCATCGATTATAATGTTAAAACTCAATCTTACCCTTTTAGATTTGTAACATTTCTATGAATATGTTACATTTCAATACATACTTTATAGTATCAAAAATAGATGTATTTTATTGGAAAACCACACCATATTTAATTTAATAATGTTTTAGGATGGTATCCTATACTTAAATGTATCCCTATGGTTTTCCAAAATGATTTATATATATAATATCTAAAGTATAATTAATCCCTTCTATAAAACAAAATAGTGTGACCCATGGTTCACATACATCAACTTGATTTATTATTAGATGAGTATAAATTTAATAACCTTATGGTCCACACTAAATCTGAAAAGGATTAGTGTCTTAGGAAACATGTATATAAAAAATGTTCACAAAAATGTGTATTTAATATGCCACATATTTCATCAAAAATAGCACCCTTTTGTAAGTAACATACTTATTACCCTTATTCATAACATGGTATATATTATAACATAATAATGAGAGAGATAAAATTATAAGTAAGAGTAGTAATGAGAGATATCAATAAATTATCAAATGAGAGTATTAAATGTGAATAAGAGTATTAGATCATAATCTTAACATACAATGTTCAAACCTAATACATAATAGATCATATACATGTCTCATCGAATAAATAATTATCAATTAAAAATAAATGAATCATCATATTTAGAAATCATCATAACTAAATCATGAACCACTTGGTTAAATCATAATAATAACAAATGTAATAGTATTGTTGCACCATCATTGGCATAATAACCATATCACCGGTTATGTTTAACTATTGTGATGATAATATAATCTTATATAATGAATCAACACCTATTTCCAATATCATAACTCATTAGGAATCGACACCTATTTACTATATAATAGTGGATTTTGAGTTCTTAACTATTTTCCATAGTGGATTGATCTCATAAACTCAATTCCCATATTTAACTCTAGAAATATTAGACATTTTCAATGAATTTCAGGTATTTAATAAAGACAAGAAAAAAAATTAAACCTTACATATTTGATCCACAATATCATAAAACAGTCATCATTATATCATATCATGGAATAAGTAAAGAATATAATTTCATAAATATTTCAACATTCCATTATTTCATCATAGTATATACCATGGAAAATCATTTGCCTTCTTAAACATATTACCACCATAATCTAAAATCATCCATAAAAAAATATTGACTTTATCATTATATTATATTCCTTGTAAAACATAATTATCATCAATGAATGTTTTTTTAAAATATCATAGAACGATTTCTCTAGAAAGCAACAATTTTCATTTTGGAACCCATTATCAATAAATTCCATAATTATTATGGAAAATATTTTATTTGAAAATATCCATGTCAACTTTTAAATCAATAATCAAATCATTGAGATCCCAAGATAGTAGAAAATTTTATTTGCGAATCATTATTTGTAATAACGATTTGTTTTCACAAAATTGGTAAAAAGTACCTCACTTAGAAGATTAAGAGATGTTTATTTTTAATACATCCTTATAAAAGTCAGAAATGGAGAAAAATAACATCAATAAATCATTGAGCAATAATAAAAAAAGCCTTGAATTTTTTTTTAAAAATAAAGACATGGAAGAAAAATCATTTCCAACCAAAAGGGGAGAAATAAGGTCAGCTTAAAAACCATTATATAAACTATTTTTTATACCAAAGAGAAGAATATAGTATTAATAATTCAAAATTTCATAAATAACTAAAAAATAATATAAATTAATGGTTTTTATTCAATTATATCATATAATTCAATCAATTGGAATTCAAGTATAAGAAATTCCAATTAAAGTGGGATTAAAACATAAATCACATAGCAATTTGGTAAATTTTTTATCTTAATACCCTTGAAAGGATTAAAAAATGAAACTATAAATATAATGAAAGAAATTATACTCAAGATATTACTTGTCTTTGGGGATGTATATACACATAATTAAATAAGACAGGAAAATAAGTTACCAAATATAAAAGAAGAAAAATTGAGATGATAAACCCATACAATAATGGTAATATATGAATTAAAATATCTTGTGTAACACCTCAAGATTTTTGAATATATTACACTTAAAATAAATATTATTTCATAGATATCATGTGTTACACACAATACCAAATTTTAAGGAACTATGATTTAATGTCATAAAATTATTATCTAATGTGAAATTTATCACCTAACAGTTGGATTACCAGGTATGAATAAGACTAAATAAATTATGATTTTTTGCTAAAATTTGTAACAAATAAATTCTTTTATTATCCAATTTTTAATAATAAAATATATTTTGAATTTAAGAGAAATACATTTTTGAAGAACCATTTTTAAACACATAATGTTATTTTATCGTAATAAATTAAATTATTCAATATTGTTAAAAAGTTTAATTTAAATATATTTCACATATCTTCAATAAAATATTTAATCATTAATGGATTATCTTTTATAGGCATGGGAATAGGATATACCTATATTTATCCATATAAAATATTATTGTTTTTAGAAAAATGGGTTTTCCACATTTTGAAATATTATTTTAAAATTAATTGCATTTAATTTTAGAATATTAAAATTTTTCAAAAATAAATTATTTTTTAAAACTATTATGAATTTATATTATATGAGAGAATTTTTGATAATTTCCTAAAAAATATATTTTATAATAAATAAATAAAATACAGATTATTATTGAAATATACAAATTCGTTATGTGAATTTTGATATTTATATTTTTTATTTAAAATTATTTCTAAAGTAACATTAGATAAATAAAATTATAATTAATAAAATTTAGGTTATTACAATCAATTTTATATTTATTTATAATATATTAAATTTTAATTGTTAATAAAACATTATATTTGGAAATACTTTTTCAATGCATTTTCAGGTTTAAATAAAAATTAAATTCTTCCAATTATATGAATTTGTTAAAATGGATATTATATTTTTTATCATCATAATTAATATTATCTAATAAGTACAACATTGTTTTTTCTGTAATAAATATAAAAAAAATTAAAAATTAAATTTTGTGGTTAGGGTTAACACATGTTTACCGAAAAGGGGTTTAATTGAAATGATAAGGGTGTGTTTAAGAATCAAAATTAGATAAACCCTGTCCCATGGACATATATTTACCTTATACATTCCCAAATTATAATATATGGCCATTCTAATAAATTTATCATTAGAATGTCTTTATCATTTTTCATTATTTTTGAAAATTTCTTCGCAGGTCCCTTACCCCAATTATAAAAGGGAACCCACTCTCATCTCATTTCCACACTTCAATATATTTTCTATTTCAGACATTACTTTCCTAATAACTTCCTTACATAACTAAAGAAGACATATAAACTATATATTGATTATATTACCCTAATTATAATAGCTTATATATCAACCAAAAGTGGTTCTTCAAAGAAGAAGCATGGCTCCTAACCATACATCATTATTTTTTTTCATATATAAATTTAAAATCATATAAGTATATTAAAAAAATAACATAAGTTTGTTCTATATAATTATATGTACTTATGTGAATTTAATAACCTATATACTTACCCTATTCCACCAAATACGATTCAAAACCACTGATCGTGTGTACCACATACGAGTGCCTATCAAACAAATTTAATTCATCTTCCCAAACGACCCCTCACTTATGGATATAATTATTGATATAGTGAAGAAATATCATATTTATGATACAATTATGCATCTTTATTTATAATGTATAATATATTTTCTTTTATTCTAATTTGTTGAAAAATGGTAACATCCCTCATGCATACATGTGGACTACTGCCTCCATAAAGTTATGTTATATGCCTTTTCATTTTATTTTTAAAGCATCAGCATTAAGAATATATTTAATGAATATATATTATATATATTATATAAAAATTATTCCATATATATGAATTATTATTTACTTTTATTCCATTCTGTCCTTTTAAAAAAGAAAACAGTGTTAATACTTACATATATCCTACCGCCTCTAAGAACTATATATCACGTTTTTCAATATATAAAATTTATGTATGGGTAAAAATAGTTACAAAATGAATTTATACGATATTTATTTTATTATTAGTATTTTTTATATGATGGAAACAAGATTAAGGTACAAGGATTGAATCTACGAAAACAAAATATACAAGAAAAAAAAGTTTTAATTACCCAGAACAGTGATTATAACAATTAATTGCCATTAAAAAATACATAAATGTTTATAATAAACTTATGTAAGGAATAATATATAAGAACATGTTTATTAAATATATTTTTAATAAATATAATCTTATTATATATGAGGTTCAATCCCATAAGAAGTAATTAAGAAATGAGTTAATGGATTTGGTCTCAAATTTCCTTCATTATGGAATATTTTATTATTGTACCACAATTATATATTTATGGTTTATATACTACTCCATTTTCATCTAATATATTGAATCATTTTTTACTTCATGTTATTAAAATTAAATTATTTCAACCATGGAGTTTTTATTTGAATGTCACTATTTAGTAAGTGGTTTCATAACTGAATTTATTTTCATTAGGTTATATTTATTCATAATTGTATATGATATCCTAATATAATATTTGTATTTGTATTTTATTATTAATTTTATTTCATTTTTTATAATTTTTTTTAATAATTAATTCATTTATTAAATCTCAAGTTTATATTATAGTCACTATATGGGTTTTCATTTCAACTTGTCTTCTTTGGAACAATTGTTATGTTATATGCTTATATTTCTTTTATGTTGTGTTTCTACTTCCACTATGATATTTTGTATCATGAAAATCGATAAATTAATGGTATTTAATATTTCATTTCATTTTATTTAATTCATGAATGTGATGATTCGGATGTCACCAATGTTGTATGGGTATATTTAATAATCTCATAATTCATCAAGACTATTTATATTTAAGACTCTACTGGGGAATTAAATTATATTTCTATATTAACTAAAATATATTATCATCCCTTATGGATATTTTTTGAAATTATTAGTTATTCTTTCATTTTCCCTTTTCATGTAAAAAATTGATAAAAAAAATTTAAATATATTTACATTATTCTACCTATTGGTTAAGATTATTTTATTCAACGTCTACATTTAAAAAAAATGATCTCAAGAAAGATTTTAATATTTTCTGATGACAATTTAATAGAATTATATATATATTTTACTTTTAAATAAATAATAAATGTAATATGACTTTCATTTTCTAAATAATGCATTATTTTACTTTTTACAAAAGTTTAAGACTAATTTTTTTAACTTGTACAAAATAAATTTAATTTTTAACTATCATGACAACCCAATTCTTTGATGATTTAATTAAATACCATAGTTAATGTTAAAAGAGGTATACTAAGGGGAGGTTAAACCAAATTACAATGGAATATATGCTAATTAAACATATAAAAATACTATTTTATATCCATATTTACAATTTATTATTATCTAAATAATTCCAATTTGGAGAAATATTTTGAGGAAATTAGTTTCTCATTTTTTATTAATTTTGGAAATTTTAATGTAGGTCCCCTCTGAAAATTAAAAAAGGACACAACTCCTCTACCCTTCAATTTTTTTTATTTTGATTGATATGTTAATGTAAAAATACATTAATTAAATCACTCCGAATAACTTAGAGTTTCTTTTTTAAAATATTAACATCATTGGAAGGAATTCGTTTTAATCCTCAATAGGTCTCTGAAGAAGCGATATAGCTCTTAACCATGCATCATCATTTTATTTCATTCACCACCCTGTAAATTATTCTTAAATGGTAATAAAATTATAAATAAATTATAATAAATATAATTATTTTACATTATATGAAGTTTATAATCTATAAAAATTTCCTTTTTCAATCAAAAGAAAAAAAATTCTACGATCATGTTTACTACAGACTACGACCTCACGAGCCTATGGGATTCGATTTCAACAACCAAAAATCCTGAATAGATATAATATTGGATTTAATGTTCATATATATATATATATATATTTATTACATAATTATAATTCTATAATTATAATACCACTATATAATTCATAACATCCAATCCGTTCGAAAACGATAAAATGGTTTATTCGTATGTAAAGACTACCGTCAGCACACAATGATGAAAAATGTTTTTTATTTCTATTTTAAATGAATGTTATAAAGAATATATTTAGTTAATATATATTATATATTATATACAAATGATTCTATAATGGATAATTATTTTTTTACAATTATTGGGTTGCATCTTTCGAAAAATGTAATCAATATTCATGTGTAAAGATGACTTACTGTCTCTATAAACTATGGAACTCATTTTTCTATCTATAAATATTATAGATGGCTCTATATATATATATGAATATATATGATACTAATAAAATTGTTATTTTTATTATTATGATGGAACCATGATCAAATAATATCGACCAAAAATAACAAAGAAAAAATAGACATGAAAAATGAAACAGATATTTCCATGAACAATGATTTATACAAAGGGTTTTTAATAAATTAGAGATACATAGAAATAATTATATCATTTAAAGTATAATATATAGGTGTATAATTATATAATATATTAATATTAAATAAATAATTATTATACATGAGTTTTAGACACATATAAATGAAGTCCAACCCATTAAATGTTTTATTATAAACCCTAAATACAACATAAGATTTTAAATTTCAAATAAAAATATTTCAGCCACTTGGATTTGACTTAAAAGAAACAATTCTGTAAGTTGTTTTATAACACATTTTATTTTCATTAATTTATATACATCACAATTCTCAGTGACATCCAATTATTATATGCGTAATGAATTTAGATTATTTAATATTTTTTTTATAATATTTTAATTATTTTAGTAACTCTTAATTAGATAATTAATTAATTCTCACATGAACATCATGATAATTTTAACGGTGTTCATCTCATATTGTCTTCTATGAGGAATATGTTATGATATACACCTATGATCATTTATGATTAGTAAATTTATCCCAATATTTTTCATTAAAATAATTATTTTAAATAAATCTTTTTCTCTTTTTCTGAATGAGGTAGTTTTTTTATTTTTATAAAAGTGGAAATTGGGTGTTCTTAAGCTTATACCACAGGAAATAAATTTTCTAATACCATGACCACCAAAATATTTTATTCTTCAATTAAAATATTATAATTTTCTTTTCAAATAAAACATTTTTATTAATATTATATATATATATATATATTTTAAATTATTATTTTTAATGTGATAATGGTTTCTCCTCATGAAAGGTTAAAAATACATTTTTATGGTATTTATATTCATTAATGCAAATGAATATTATTTTACTTGTGATATAACAGGGATATATTGTAATTATTATTTCATTATTATTTATATTGTCAATATATCATAATTTTTTATGGTGATGTACTAATTTGATACGAATCACAATATTAATATGAATGGTTTATGATTTTGTTTATCTATTGGGGAAATTATTTACATTATAGATACATGTTATTAAATATTAATATATGTGTTTAATAAGTTTTAAAATTTTCATATTGGGAATGCATTGGAATTACTATGTGATTGGTGGGTTCGATATTTTCCTTTGAATCATCTAGATGTTTCATGGGACAAAATAGCTTGGGTATTTGGCTAAGGGCTTACCCATTTATATAAGACATCTTGTTTGATGTCCTTGTTGATATGTATATGTTGTATATAGGTATGAATTCAACATATGTGTTTTATGTAGTTATGAATTCAAACATTATGATATTAGATTTTATTTTTCTTGTGATTATTTAATTATTCGTTACATTAAAGGATAATTTCTAAGATATTTTTTTTATATGGAATTATTTTATCATGATTCATTACTTCCATATTATTCTTTATTATGATGTAATTAATTAAATAGATTGTGTTATCTAATATTTTACATTCTATATTGATTATTTATTATTTATTCATGATAGATTCAACTGTATGAATTCCTATACTGGGAATCTAAACTAACCCCTTCTTTAGGATTCCATTACCTAGGATGCTAGGAATGGATTATGATTGATATATTGGGAGATATTAAAGGGGATAACAGTTTTAAAATATAATGCAGAATGTTTTATTTTATTCTATTATTTTTTTAAATTCATTTTTGTACATTATATACCAAAACTACTAAAATATTGTATCCATTGGGATGCAATCCCATTTATCCTATTCGAGTTTAATAAAGTTACCATTATTCTTGGATACAGGGAATGGTATATTTACTTTATAAATGTGATTAAAATATATGGATATGTAAATACCATTAATTTTCATTAAATAAATCATTAAAAATATTTATGGGTATTATTTACAAAATATTACTGAAACATTTGGTTAATATGGAATATGACTAACAAAAAAAATAAAGATGAGAAAATATTACCTCAAGTATCATATTTCATTATACATGTTCAAACCTCTTTTTAAATAAAATAGATATGATATAAATATATGAATAAACCATAATCCAATATATTATAAAAATTATTTTTTTCTTACACGATCTTATAACAAATTTGTTAACAAATCATTATTAAAATCATTTTTACAGGGGATAACTACTTCGTTTCCAATGAATGATTTTATTCAGTATTACAATTCTATATAATATGATCATTTTAACGTATAATTTAGAATATTAATCATGTAAATGGTATCACATTTAATATTCATATACAATTTTGTAACAGTTCATTTGAAGCACTAAAAAAAATGAGTTACATATCTTCATGTAGATGGTAGTCGATACATACCAAAGAACGATGATTCATACTCCTATGTGATGGAATTGATGTGGATAATGGTTAATTAATCATTATATTAGAAATTATGTATATTTTAGATACAAAAATTACCACTTTATAATTGATTATATTGTTTTATATTATATAATAGATGAAATAAAGATAAATGTTTTCTATTAAGAGTTATACTTATTCATTGAGAAACATAAATTGGATTCCACATTAAAAGGGATGTATAATAATAATAAAGTCTCTAATAAAATGGTACAGAATATATAATGGTATTATATTAGGTAATTTATATTATAGATTCCCATGATGTGTGAATAAGAAAGGATTGGTTGTATCTTTTCATAAATCTTGGAAATGACACATTTGGAAATTTATAAAAGATTAATATATATATATATATATATATTTCATAATAAAATAATGTTGAAGCCTAGAACCCTAAATTAAAATATATAATTTTATATATTTAAGATAAAATCAATCACATTAATGAAATTCTTGGTTATATTTTAATCTGTATGTCCTTGTTAAACTACAATAATGTTTTTTACAATAACCTCGATAACATAACTTTTAACCATGATAGAATAATTATAAGACTAAATATAAAAGGGGAAATCTATAAATATTCTTAAATTATACTTCATAGATTTGGATTAATTTTATTGGGATTAATATCTATTGGTGGATTAAATTTACATTAACATAATAACACAAGAGTCATGAAAAATATCCATTAGGAAAATACCTAGTTTAATCATAAAAATTATTTATCATTGAAATAATGAAATATATTTGTTTCAAAAAATTTATTTGTTAAAATAAATAAAACAATTAACATTTTTATATGTTTTAATCTTGTTAAATATGAATTTAATCTTCCATCAATTAAATTAAATAAACATGAATAAAAATTGTTTTTTATTTTGAATAAATACAACTTGTCATTTTAAAATTCATGATTGCATTAAAAATCTCAAAATAACATTTTAAATGAAATTATTTATATACTTAAAATTTATTTCCTCTAAATACACTCATATAATAGGATTATGTAATTTTGAAGAACTATTTTAATTCTTATGCTGTAGGCTTAAAACTATTTTACCTTTATTACCATTTCAGAGGCTACAAATATTTACCTTATTACCTATTAATAATTACCAAAATATGTGTTAATCATTTAAAATTTTATTAATTTTTTTATTCCAAAAATTGAATCAATTTTAGAAAGATATATTTAAAAAATTGGATGAAATTTATTTCAAAATAAAATGGCAACATAATTCAAAATTATTTTTTAAATGAATGTTTTAGAAAAAAATGGTTCTATTTTAATTAAATTCAAATTAAAATTAATTAAAAGAATTTAATATGATTCTATTTTTTATATATATACATTTAAATATAATGATAAATAAAAATTTACTTAATCAAATATTTTTTGTTAAAGCACACTATTCTTACAAAAGTTGTTTAAAAAAATGTGTTTCTGAGATGAAAAATGAAATTATACAAAATTCATGTATAATGAAAATTTATATGTAATTATTATATATATATAATTAATTGATCCATATTTTACCTTATTATAAAATTAAAAATATAATGGGACCTTTCAGTGTATGGAATATTTAGATTTAGAAAAATTTACATTGCCAATATTCATTAAGAAATCAATATTTTCTTAAAAATCCAGAAATTTCACTCCAATATAATTTTCATATGATGATTTATAAGATGATTCCATTTTATTAAAATTTATTCTCAAAATGTTTTAAATGTAAATAATATTACTCTTTAACAAAAATACAATGAAACCCAATTTTCATAAGAACACATTTTGGGAGCCTAAAATGACATTATCAAAAACATTGTAGTAATATAATATTATGATACAAATAATATTTAGATCATTGAAATTTATATATATTAATATTTAATGTGGAAAATATCATTCATTCCAATTTATTTATTGTATTTTTGTTTAAATTTAAGGGTTCATTTTAAATTTGGTGTTTAAATTCAAGAGTTCTCTCAAGAACTTATAATTTAAAGAGAAATATATTCTAAAAACACATAGTGTGTCATGATCCAAGCTTGGAAACCATTAAAACCAGTTCCCAAATCTCTCTATGGAATGGCCCAAGCGGAATTCCCGATCCCCATGGTCTAGCAAGAGATGTCTTAGTATAAACATTATAATTTGGAGATGATTTCACCTGGTTTCATCAACGTAAACAATCAACAATATTAAATAAACAAAAACTGAATAATCACAACCAAACAAGGTACATCAGTTTTCATATTCAATCTTAAAATATGTCAACCCATCCAAATAGGGATAAAACAAAAAGGGGAAACAATACACTATCCCAAAACCACCATTCAATGATAGGTACTTCAACCTCATTTCGTCACCAAAACATCTAGAATGGAAAACCACATGTATCCCAAACCACCATATTTAGACATATTTTCTTTACCAGATTCAACCATAACCAATTATACATATAATTAATGTTGTATATAGGGTGTGATCCAAATTCCAGAGGGATACCACCCAATAAATAAATTCCATGCTTTAATCATTAAAAGATAAATAAACATGAATATTTTATAAAATAATTACAAGAAACATTTTTTTGGAAAATATTTACAAAAGAAACATGATTTTCTTTAATATAAAGAAAAAGTGTATGGTATGTTGATGGTAAGTTCATTGTCATCATAGATCACTAATACATGGAATATCCTTATAGAAACTAGATCTAGTTGAGATCTAGGAAAATAATATCTCCATGGAATATGGAATAGAAACCACACTAAAAAATTTCCTTGTGCACAAGCCAGTAGAGATGAGTACATCAAAAATTATAATGGTTTCTAATCCAAATAGTTTGGATTGTGTTTTATAGTTCAATTCAAATAGGTGAAACCGTAACATTCCACTTACTAATCACTAACATACTTGTCCCAGTTCGTCTAAATAGTCCCCTAGTATTCCCTTTATACTCAATTTTTATTCCAAATTCCACATACATGTTTACTTTTATATAATCATATGCTAAAAAATTCAACCATTGTTGATAGATAACGGGTTTCACAATGAAGAAAACTTTTTAATTCCAATGCACACCAAAACCATTCTAAAACATGATTGACACTACTTGATCTATTTATTAAACATGCTTCCCAATTTATAAAGAATATTAAAAATCCCTAATAAGTTTCCACATATAATAGACATCCAATTTCCATTAAAAATCTATTTTTATCCAAACACGCATCAAATACATTAGAAAAACCCTTTCTAACCACACATATAAATCATAAAACAATCTTAAAAACTCATCCAAGAATTTCAAACTCATAAAATAATCTTTAAGCATGAAACAAACTACCACAAGTGATGGAAATTCTCAAAAGTAGTTATAAACGTCAACCAAAACTCATTAAAATTTTTTAAAGGTACCATTGAACACATAACATCAGGATCAAACCCTAAGAAATAATATCCAACAATAAATAGGTCACCATACTGACTGGACATGTGAATCTCAATATAGGGAAGAAACCCCAACATAAAAGAGTAAATCAAGATAATTAGATTCTTACCCATTTTTCTTGAAGAATACGATACAAATCACTGGTGAAAATGGATCATAAGAGAGGGTAGAAGGATGGGGATGCACACCGAGGGATAAAAATCCAATTTGATGGAGAAATGAGGTAATTTAGTATGAAATTAATGGAGGGTAGAATGTAAAAAATGACAATTTTTAATGGCATGAACATGCCACATGGTTAGTCCAAGTAGTTTTCCTAACCTTGTGGAAACGATGATCTCCTTACTATCTAACGAAGACATAACACATTTTTACCTAGAATGATCTGACATAACATACATAATCCATGTTATAGGTAATACCTCATACCATCCAACTATCGAACAGTTACTAGGGAGGGAACACATAGTTTCTACTAAATTTGCACAAACTTTGTTTCACATTCTATCCAGTCAAATTTCCGTCCATTTCATAAAAAAATAAAAGGAAACATAAAGGTAAAATGATATAAGGAAAACAAATAGTAAAAATACCTCAAAAGAAACCAGGGGTGTGACAATTCTTCCAACCATGAATACTATTTGTCCCAAAAAATTCATTACAAAGCATGATCATAGAATAAAAGTGTGTACCCTTTATCAACCCATTGAGTTCTCTCCCATGTCTCATGAATATCATTACTATGCTTACAAATAATCAAAACAAGTGGAATAGACATCCCATAAAGCACTTTATCTTGGGAATTTATTGTTATTCTTTTACCTACTGCTCATAAAGAACCTCGATAAAATTTCATATACTACCCCCCTCATTAATCGCCATAAGAACTGCAAAAATAAAATCATAACAGAGATTAGTAGCTCTCGGATTAATGTACCACTAAGACTTGTATCTATCCTATATCCCCAAATTCCTCAAAGAAAATGGAACCACAAAATATCCATTGAAACAGAAGATTCCCTCTAGAGAGAATGACCCATTATAATGTGTATCCCCACCATGAAAAAACTGCATATACTCTTGGAAGAAATCATCACTTGTATACTCCAATGGAATTAGTTGTAAATGGAAATGTTACTACTAATCAATAGCACAAAACAACCTACTACCATGCTCTTTTTTCTCCATGTGAATCTATGAAAAGGTCACCATCAAATTCCGCTCATCATTTCATGCCTTCAAATCTTACACTGACACATTTATACTCAAGCCATCGGCCACATAATTACTATTTATTATGATGTAAACTTTGTTAATGTAAAATCCATGAAGGTACTATACCAAAAAATGTTTCCCGAGATTCATATATTTCTATGAGAATATGTAATCCCAATAATAATGATCTGAATAAACCAAAATATTCTCCCCAAAAAGATAATGGCGCCATGCCATTAGGGATTTAATCATTCTTGCTAAGTCTAGGTCATTGGTTGGGTAATTAATTTCATGTGGTTGGAGTTGGTGAGAAGCATACACCACCACATGGTCATTCTTCATGAGCACACACTCAAGACCCATACCCAGTTCTTGGTAATAAAATTTTTATCCCTATCTAGATTCTACGAGGATAAACACTAGATTGGTATTTTAACACCACTTTATATCCTTGAACGATGCATGGCTCTCTAGGATCCAGTCAAACTTCTCCACTTTTCAGGTAAGAGTGGTCTTGGGAAAATCCATCTAAGAGAAACCATGAATTAACCACCTATAATATCGGACCAGGCCAAGAAAACTTCTTATTTTAAACATGCTCTTCGACTACTCCCTTTACATGAATATAATAATCTTCTTAGGATCCCCCAAAACCCATTGTTCTGAGATAAAATGGTCGAGAAACTATACCTCTCTTATCTTGATGGAACACTTTGAGAACATCACATAGAGATGATGATCCCAAAGAGTGCCATAGATAATTCTCAAATGATGCCTATACTCCTCCTTATATCCAACATAAACTAGGATTTCATCCAAGAATACCCCGATTAATGAATCGAGTAATGGTGAAAGAAACTATTCATAATATTCATAAAAACATATAGAGGAGTTTTTACTCACAAATTCCTGACCAATTACTAAAAAGGGTCGTACTAGCTTCAAGAAGATATTTTAAGTGAATCTTCTTCTCTCACCCAGACATGATGATAACTAGAGCATAGATCATTTTTTGAAAACCACCTTCCCATTTATGTTGTTCAAATTGGTCATCGATATAGGTAAAGTGTTACTTGTTCTTAATAGTTGACTTATTCTGTTTCGGTAATCAATACACAACTTAAGAGATCCATTGGCCTTCCTTGAAAACAATACTAGGGTATCCAAAATAGATATGATCAAGTGAATGAATCATTTTAGTTCCAAATCATCTAGTTGTATCATTAATTACATCATCTCATTGAGGGTTATAAGATATCAGGGAAGAGATATTGGATGTGTTATTGAAACCAAATTAATAAAAAAAATACATATCATGCATCTGATGAAAATCTCAAAATGCATCTGGAAATACCTCTTCAAAGTCATCCACCAATGGAGGCAATCCACCATCAGAATTACACCATCTCCCTTTAACACGAGTGATGATAATAGAAAAACGAGACTTCTTAACTCTATAAGTGGTGGTCTAACATGACATGACCGAGTATCACATTCATCGTAAAAGACTTGGTTGCATATATCAGATGTAAAAAAGTTAACATTTCATCTATAAAAATTGATCTGTACCTGAAGCCTCATCATCCAAACCATACTAAAGATTACATCAATGAAGTCCATATCCAAGACCCGGAAATCAAATTACAACTCTTCCCTTAACAAAGTGAGTTCATAATATAGACACCTAAAACCATTATCTATCTTAAAACCAAGACATGTAACAAACTGTATCTCATGTGGCATAGGCTTGGTTAGAAAATTCTATTGATTCAAAAAGTTTGAAGGGATAAATGAAATAGAAGAACCCATATCAAACAAAATGAAAGTAATAGATGATAAAATCAAAATGGTATCTCGATCTATCGATGTCCCAACATCTGGTTTGGCTAGTTCTTGATCCACTGCATGAAGCCACCTCGCCTAATACTGAGACTGAGAATGACCACTAGCTTATACCACTAACATGAACTAAATATTCACTAATGATGATCTACAACTTCCACTGAAACCACCTAACTGATAACCCACTGAACTAGATGGCTCAGATTGGGATTTCATCTTCCTAAAATATGCGGATCCTACACAAATATGAAAAGAATTAATGGATCCATAGAATCACTGAAAATTCCCTATATCCCTAAATTGATTACATGGTCTAGGTGGGGTTGAACATTCCGACCAAACCTATCACATATTCCCATACAAGTAGCATAAAACTGATCCAACATATGAAACAATCGATATTGATAGTGTGGAAGGTTGTCTTTAACTACCACCTCCATTCTTTTCCTATTTTTCTAGCTTCCTCTTCATCTCGGACGAGCTGCTACTGCCCGTAGCTGACACTACTCTAGGGAGTCCATACATTTATTTTTTATCTATCTCAAACATATAAGAAAAATAAACCAACTCCATATTGGTCATTAAATTAAATATAATGATCTATGAATAGATATATATCCGCAACCCCCTCTCAAACCTATGATCCATCATCTTCTCTTTTGAAATGGCTTCGGGTGTGTACAAAACTAGATCCAAAAACCGGTTGGAATACTATATCAAATATTTCCCTTGAATATGATCAATAATTTCCTAGGATCTAGAATAAGAAAATACCTCAGGACAATACTAATCATTGAAAACATCCTTGAAGTCCTTCTTGTTCATCTGCCCATGCTTTCCATCGTAGACTACTGAGTCCCACCACCTCTGGCTGGGACTTCTAGCAAGAAAAAAAAAACATTTCTCCCAAACCAATTTTTGAGTATTGAGGAACTAGAACATCCAATATATCTTATCATGCCACTCCTCTTCTTCATGTGGTTTGACATTTCCCTGAAAACTAGAATTGTTCAAGAGGAACACTTGAGCCTTGTCCTTTATAGGACATGGTCCATATTTTCTAACCGAGGAAAGACAAGGACCCACTCCTTATTCCAATTCATGGATAGATATTACCATAGGCCATTCAAATATATAATCAATTGGGGAGGGAGAACTCCCTCTGAACTCTTCCCACATTTACGTAGGATGTCTATGGGGAGTCTTTTTTCTATAAGAAGAAACAATCACAAGGAAACCCATTAATAAAAACATTTTGAATTTTTTTCATCTATGAAAACAACTAAAACATTTAATAACTCCAAAAAATTCAAACCCATCACATTAACATGATGACTAGACCAAACTACTCCTCCCCCACACCCAGTTTCCCTCTGTAGTTTGCATCCTACATGCCTCACTTGGAGGGGAAGCCAAATAAAAAATTCCAACATCCCATGGTGACATAAAACCTATCATGAGGCGTGATAGCCAAGAACCCGATATGAAATCACAAAAACAAACTTAAAATTCCATTCTCCATTCAATCCAGAAACATCCCAAACATCTTGACACAAAAAATAGTGTAGCTACTCCCACACCAATTTTTCATGAACAATGCTAGAAGGTCATCTAAACTATCACCCATCCTGGTCTGTGGTGTGGATAAAGGGGCTTTCCCAATCCCCACAATATGGATACATGTTCCCCAGTATCAACAAAAGAAATTTTGTATGATTTCATATGATTATATAAATATAAACAACCAACAGTAATAAATAAAAACATAATGAATAATCACAACCAATCAAGGTGTAATTGTTTTATGACTCAAGAATAAAAAATAAAAACCCAACCAAAAAGAAATATAATAAAATTGTAAAATAAGAATCTATACAAAATCACTACAATATGATAGAAAATTCATCATCATGTCATCACCACAATACCTACAAGGGGAATCCACTAGAATCTCAAACCACCATCTCCAAACATCTTTCCATTACCTGAGATAAAAAACAAGTTTACTTACACCCAATAGTGTAAGTAGGGTGTGGGAAAAAGCCTAGTAGAATGCCACACAACAATGAGATTACATGATATAAATCATATAAGATAAATAAACATGAATGTTTTAAAAAATAAAGACTAAAAACATTATTCATAGAGAAAATTTTATTAAAAAAACCGGATTTCTTTTAAAGTAATTCCAAAGAGTACCATATGTCAACTATATATGCATTATCATCCTAGAGAGCTAAGTCATAGGAAATACATCTAGGATTCAACTCTACTGGGTTTATTGGAATATCTTATCTAGGAGGAACATGCTATAAAAACCACAGTGGACAAAATTCAATTTTATGATCAACTATAAATGATTACATCAAAATTTTAGTGGTATCCAATAATCATATTTAAGTTACTGTTGTATATGTTAATCATGATAAGTGAAACATGGGCTTTCCAATTTCATATCACTTGAAATACTGGCCCTATTTCATCCACCTAGTTACATTGGATTCTATTTTTTCCCCTATTTATTCCATATTCCATATACACCATTAATTTCACATAAACACATCTCAAACAATTAAACCATGCTTGAAAAATCACCATTTTTGCAACCAAAAACTCTTTTGAATTCTAGTACACACAAAATCTATTATAAATCATGATTTCCCCATATTCACAATTTATTAAACACATTGAAAAATTTATAATGAATATTTAAAATCCCTAATAAGGGATCACACATGAAAATGGCCCAATTTCCTTAAATAACTACTTTCGAGTGAAAGACATATCAAATAAATTCAAAAACATCTTTCTCACCACTTACATAAATCCCATTACAGTCTTAAATACACACAAAGGAATTTTAAATACATCCAATAATGTTTAAGCATAGAAAAAATACCTTTACTGAACGAGCTTATGGAAAGCATTTTTAAACCACTACGACACATCAATTATTCCCTATAAAAGAATAATTGAACATAAAACATTAAGATAATACCCTATGAAATATGATTAAACTATAAATAGGTCACCCGAACCACTGGACATGTGGATCCCAAAAGTTGAGGGATGAAACCATAAAATAGAGGTGAAAATAAATAGAAGAAGACACTTACATGAAGTTTCTAAAAAACTCTATGCCAAACCACTGGAAAAAATAGAGCCCAAGGGAGAGGAGAAGAAGGGGGAGGAAAATCAATGGCTAAAAAAACTAAGTGAGAGTGAAATGGGGTGATTGGGGAATAATTATGAGGATGGTTATAAATCTAGAAAGCTAATTTTTAATGTCTCAGACATAACACATGGTTAGTCAGCACATTTTTCCAACCCATGTAGAAATCATTACCCCCTTACTATATAAGCAGAACCAACTACAATGTTATCCCAAATAGTCTGACATACCATGAACACACCATATTGTAGATTCTACCTCAAAACAACCACCCACTACATGTTTACCTAGGAAGGTGCACATGATTTTTACTAACAGTGTTATAACCATGAGCCACATTATTTCCACAAAATTTACTCAATTATCTTAATAAACTCAAAGTAAAATCAAAATAAAAAAGAACGACCCATAATAAATAGAAACAAATCCTCAAAAAATCATGGGTGTGACAAGTTGTTACACTTTTCTGTGATGGAATACTCCCCATGAGTATATCCATCTAACTATATCATGCAATCAATAGATAATAATTAGATATTATTATATTCATTCAACCCTTGGAAAATACCAATCCTATTTCTTTATAGGTAATTTTATGAATGATTCTATTAACACATCCTTTTTTGGTAATCAATGATCAGGAGGAAAAAACCCATATATAGGGGAAACCAATTTGTAACCCCCACCATATTCTCACTAGGTAAAATACCTATTAAAACATTCACCTATAAGATATATATTATACGAGTAATCACACCATCTCCATTTCTTATAAATAATAATTATAAAAATAGTTTGTCTATTTTTATGTGACACACTAACAATTTTTACTAACCCTTCAAAAAATAGTCATAGTTATATAATTTTAAAAACTATTTCATCGAACTATTGTACATGTACTTAAATTTCATAGAATAATAATCTTACACAATCACAAATAGAATAATCTATACTATATAGGATTTTATTCCCTATTAACATAGATAAAAATACTGCCACTAGAATTATCAATACAAGTATTCTATTTATAGGGGTTCATGATATTAAATTTAACTTCTCATAATCATAATTGCGAAACCCAAAACTGTGTCACATTAAACTTTTCAACACTTTCTTAATAGTTAAAAGTGTCCCTTTAATTTTCAACCAAAAAATATCTTCATATTTTCTTTATTGGGGAATGTGGGAACCCCTTACGAAGGGTTATCTAAGATAATTATAGAACCTAACACCTTCATATATGGTGTTAAATTCACGATAATGTAGTTGTGTGTAATTAAATTATGATATAGTCCCCATGTAAATGAAATCATGTAAATATTGATATATATTGACTGATATCCACTAACATTTGTACTTTTCACATAAATACTTGGTGACTGTCACAAAAAAATAGGTAACAATTTATACACATGGATTTTGGATGGATTAAAGATACTATCTTAATTTCATTTGATATCCATATATTATGAAATAATTCCCCCAAAAGGTTTAGACATGCTTGACCTACAATCCTATGATCTAATGTAGACAGAAATCATCCTTAGTTAAAATCCACGATAACTAAATAACTATTTATAGCATAAAATTGTCATATAAAAATGATAATGGGTTAATATTGGTCAAAATACAATTTCTGAATTTCATGTGAAACATTTCCCTTGATTTAGATCAATAGTAAATGTGTTGAGTTTAGATAAACCATTAATATGTTTATTATTTATGATTATTTTATCTTTATTGTCCATCAATGAACCCTCTAAGATATTAATTGATCCTTATATAAATATTAATTCATTCATAATCATATATAAGAATATAGGTTCAAAATTTTATCCATCATAGATATAATTAGTTTACTTACACTCACTATCCTTGGAACCAAACATATAACTCAATTATGATGTGAAATGTGACTCCATTACTAAAAAAGAAATTGCCACCTAATCACCATCAATAATTAAGGTTAAAAAATGTGATGATCAAGGAGTTCTATATAAATTGACAAAACCCTATATCAATGTATTATTTTTTAGATCTATTGGGGGAAAAATCCACATCTTCTAATAACTGTGTGGTCTCAAAGAAACACCTAGACACCATATTCCTATGTCAATTATTTGGGGTTCTTTTTCCATATTATTTGAATGCTCATCTCATTTATCATAACTAGGTTGAGGATAATGTCATCAAAATACACTCAAATACCCAACCACATCAAATAAATGTTCCAAATACTCATCATTAGTACCATTATCATAGATCCATAAATATTAAAGAGTATATTGAAGATGATACCTGAGAGATCGCAACCCATTAAATTTAACACTGGAAGATAAAAGTTGATCTCATTAGAAGAGGTGGGTTAAAAAATATATGGAATCAGATCATGTATTTATTTTTAAACAATAATGTCACTATATTACAAATTCCTCTACAGAGTTGACTTATATTGACACTTCCACCCATGATTCGTACCATTATATTTTGGTATAATCAAAAAAATAAAACTGGTATATTACAATAGTATTAATGAAAAAATTCTACATATTTTCAACCTCATATGAAACCTATTATTATATTATTTTGGTTTTTGATTAGTATGACTATATCCTTAAAATTACCCTATGTTCAGTCCAAAAGATCCTCAAAGTGAAAGGATACAATAATTGATATATCATTAACCCCACTAGGTCATAGGTCCATATTAATATCCCCAACAAAATTAAAAGTGGTCATTTCCATATCATTGATGATTGTAAAGAAAAATTCTATTTTCCAACATGTGTACATGTGGATCATCGACATGCCTTTTTTAGGAATGAATGAAAAGGTTGGGATTATATCCCAATCCTAACACATATCATCTGAATATCTATTTAGTAATTTTGGGGTAGGTTCTAATATATGTCTCTAAAATAGCTAATAACCATAATATTCTGATGGTCATAGTGGGAGAGGATTATATCTATTTTAGGATCATAGATGATCAATAACATGTTCTTGAGACGATATAGGTTATTTTTACATCAATACCCATAGGTAATAATCCCATCAGCATATTCCACTGGAAAATATTAAGGATAATCTCCATATTTATATTAATACCCTAGAATCTTATTAGACCATCATGACAGTGCCTAAATAAAAGAAGCATGATCATATCCTCATTATTTCTAACCTTAGTAATGAATGTTGTCTTTTGTTCACAGTAATTTATAAGATTCATCTATATAATCGGATGATATGTACTAGTTTTCAATGTAAGAATCCAATGACTAAACTTTGTTTCTCACACATTAAACATATGATCAGGATCATGGTCCTGAACTCATTCACCTGGCTATGAGGATCTAAAGAGACTCATGATGGACATCCTACAATCAATGAAAAGGATTATAATGCTTCCAAAAAAAATGATGACATTCATGAGTCCCTTCAATGTCTTTCAGCGGATAATGATGAATTTGTTGACACATCATGTGTTGGAGAAATAATCTATACACATAGAATTCCTCATCATAGTAAAAATATTAATAACTCAGGATTTACACTATGATAAACCTATTATTTATTACACAGTAGTTCATGATTTCTTTCATAGGAATATATATAATACAAAACATAATATTGATAAGAATTGTCTATTTGGGAAATTTGGTATATTAAAAAAAACATGAAACATGGATACAGAAAAATATAAGTCCTCCTTATGATGATTCTAAATATCCATAGATTGTGAGAAAAACATAGGATAACCAAGATACATACAAAACAAAGGGATTTTCTATAAATATTAGTAAGGGAATAAGAAAAGTATAACAAGAAGAAATTATTATATGTCATACAATAATAAATTAAAAACAATATAATAGGGAAGATAATCATTGACTTGATAAATATGGTAAGATATAACATGGTGAAAAATAAGAAATATGGGAAATGTGGTAACAAATTTAAACCTGATATCATAAACATAGGTCAAGGATATCAACAAGACACTATAACATAGTGAAAAAGTACTATAATGAATTAGGTTCACCTCCTTATCCAGTACATGAAATATCATGAGACTAAAACATTACTAAAGGTATAAGAGTGCTACATAATTCAGGGTGCACCCATCACTTTCATGTCAAGTACATTCATAAGTGTGCCACATATATTATCATAAATAAGATCATTTTTATCACGTTTAATCCCATTATTATGGATTTTGGGATAAATATATGGAATTACACAACCGATAAGATATAGTTACACCTAGGGGAATACACATTGGTAGAAATGTGTATGGGAATTCAAAACACAAATTTTCTACATAGAAAATCACAATGACATTTCAATAGTGTAACGATAGTACATAAACATTCATAAAATGGTGAAATGAAATAGATATTAGTCTATAATTACTTGGAAATAAAAATAACATTATTAGGTTCAGTTAAGTACACAATACTAGAAGAAGATTTTGTAAATAATATGCATAATTCAAGGAGGGATATTGAAAAAAACGTAGTATAGAGAAACCACAAGATAATCATAACAGTATAATGATGGTACATAATGAATCATAGGTGTGATTAATGAAAGTGAAATGGGAAAATAATCACTAGGAATGTATTAGGTATGAAATTAGAATGTGAAATATCATATAAAATTAATAGTAATTAAAAGGTAATGTTAATTAGGTAAAGAAGGTTCTTGAATAAAAAAGATAGAGATATGATCCCCTTGAAAATTTCGGCCTTGGAATAGCTTAGTTAATTTTTAGAATGATATGGATTAAATTAACAACCATTATTACGAGGTAAATTGGTTAATCAATTTATATTTATAAATTCCTAAAAATTATAATCAATGTAGTTTGAAAAAAGTAAATACAATGAAGGTTCCTCAATTAAAAATAAGGGACATAATCCACTAACTAAATGTCAGGATTGTAACAACTTAGGTAAATGTTATAATGAGATGGGATAAATGGTATACAATTTAATTATAAAAAATATAAATTAGAGGGATATTTATAAACTCATGAAAATTAAAATAATTGATATTAAAATGGATAATTTAAAATAAGTTGCTTGAATTGAAAAGAAGAGAGAGAGGTCCCTTACCTTGGGTTGGTGAATCCAAAATATTGGGAGGAGTTTATTGAGATATTGGGGAACCTTTGGAGGAAACTAGGTAGGGGATGAATGATTAGGAACATTTTACATGGTTTTTTAGTGAAGTGGAACTTTCTCTTGGGTGGGTTTATATATTAAAAGAGATAAGTACTTCTTTATTATTTCCACAAATTTGGTTTTGGACTATATTCAATAAACTAATAAAAAATAAATCCTTCACATTGAGTATTCACATAATTTATTTTAAAGGCAATTTTTTTCATTATTTTATAAGTATATGGTCCAAACTCAAAAAAATAATAACTTTGGAGATGTGGATGAGATTTTTGTTCACAATGAAATGATTTTCAAACCCTAAAATAAACATAGGTTTTGGTTGATTCCAAAATGATTTGTAAAATTAATAAAATATAACAAAAAGAAAACTATATTAATAGTGAAAAATATATTTGGTATTAGATACAATTTATTTAAATTATTACATCACTTTTGGGTCATTATGACATCATAATACAGACCATATATTCATACCGTATAAAATTTTTACCTAAATATACGACTATCATGGAAAATTGTGAAAAAATAAGTATTGGATAATTTAGAAATGCCCATTTTAAATATTTTTTTATTTCATCAAAATTATATTCTAATTAAAAGAATTTCCACTTTTAAAACAAGAATCGACATATATTTAAAAATACTAGTTTTTGTCGACAATAGTTTTCAAACAATTATAACAATTAAATTTAAATTGATAAAAATTTCAATTACATTTAAATTTAATAAAATTTATTTAATTTTATTAATTTTAAAAAAATTTATTTTAAAATTCCATGAATTAGCCAGAATGGAATGTGTTACTTGAAATTTTTTATTACACTAAATTATAATTTGGGTTTTACCGTAGATAAATTTAATTTACAAAAAAACAAATTATAATTATTTATAAAGAAAAAAACCAATATATTAAATAATATAGTTATAATAAAATATATGTTTCATTATATTATGATTACTTTTTTTTAGTGAGTTGTTAAATACTTTTGACTCTTAATTAACCTATTTTCCTTTTAACATGGTAATGAATATTCACTACAATTACTATTTATATTTTTCAAAAAATAAGTTATAATTATTACATAATATTAATTTTGGTTATTAAAAATAAGGAATCCATTTTTAACAAAATAAACTTATAGAGGGGGGAGAATTTATTTTACAATTTTAACAAAAAGTGTGATAAAAACTGGTTATTTTTAAAAAAGAATATTATATGTAAAAGATAATTTTACATTAAATCTTAACTAGTAATAATCAACATATGTATTTCAATTAATTAATATATATATATTATCTATAAAATCAATTTAAATCATTCTCGAGTAGGGTATTATTATAAATAAATAACAAGGAGAAACATTATTCATTTTAAAAGAGTTTAATGAAAAATTTGTTTTGAAGCCCAAAAAAAATATACTAAAATCATGTATAAATATTATTTAAATGTAATTAATGAGAAAAAAGATATCAATATAACAAATATGTTACTTTGAATAAAACGTAAAATAATATTGTGAATCTTAAGAAACATGATATATAAAAAATATTGCTTTATAAAAAAACATTTATTTTCCCTATTCACTAAAAATAAATATGTATCAAAAAAAAAAAATTAAACTTTTTTTAATTTTGATATTATTATTTGAAAATTTATATTGATTTAATGAAATAAATTTTTCATATTTTTATCAAATTATATAAAATAAATTTTCAGAAAAAAAATTGAAATCATTTTAGAAGGAATTTTTTTCAAAATTAAAATGTTATTTCTAATTATTTAATGAATATTTACAAAGAATTTATATATATATTTATGTTCAGTATGAAATATATATATATATATATATCATAATATATTTAATCCAATTCATATTTTCCAATTTAGTGGCTATGCTAAAATGGTCATATTTAAATAATCATTCTCAATCTGTGTTCAGTGTCATGTATCAGATATGTTATCGAATATAGCATTCCCTTTTAAAAAGAAAGGGCATTATATCATCCATAATTTAATCGTAATATATGTTTTCAAAATTTTAATATAATCATCAAAAATAGAGGTCCTTCTTATATTTCATGATGTTGATGTCCTCCCTATAATATATAGATCAATGTGAAATACAATCTTACCATTTCCAATAGAACAAAATTATTTCCTATAAATTTTAACCCTACAAAATCCAAGATGGAATACATTGAGGTCCTTTATATAGTCTTCATTTGTAGGGTCCTTTTGATAAATACTTCACTACTTTAGATTAATGTACTCCTTATATTTATGTCATTTTGACATCATTTTATTATCAAAATCTAAAATAAATTTTGAGGCTTACTTCACTAAACACCTCATCGTTAATGGGGAAATCAAATCCTTACTAAGGGAAACCCAAAGATATTTTCATCATCTACAACTTCCTAAAATTTTCCATATTTTAATGAAAAATTAGGGAACCTAAATTTCCTCAATTACCAAAATAACACAGTAGGGAATGAAAAATATTTTAAGAGAATTTAGAAGATTCCCTCATAGGTAAAGCGATAAACATCGTAGTCATGTGGAAGAAACCTGATTATGGTAATATACCAACAATGTCATTCTACACAGATACCACTAGATATAAAACACTATATATTTTGAAGGAGAAATGAATACATTATATATGCCAAAACATTTTGGTGACTATCCATCATAACAGGGGAAAAATATATCTTATAGGAAGTATGATGGAAATATTTTATTAATCTTCATGGTTAGTCATCATGTAGATTTTATAACAATTTATTTCCTGAAACCCTATGTAGATGATTTTGGTTGTTGTCTCATATATTCATAACTCAGTAGTATAAACAGGATTGGAAAGAAGATCTGGGATACCTATCTTGAGGTGCACATCAGAGGCTTAGGGAAATATATATTTTTTATATTACTTTATGTAATGTCATGTAGTGTCACCATGATATTAAATTTTAAATTTTATCACACCTGTAAAAATATAGGTATTAGGGTTTTTATATTTTAGAAATTATTTCATGGTAATCGTTACTTCTCCAAAATTACAAAATAAATATACTCAATAGTCGAAATCCATTGAAAACATATGAATCACGATGATATGATATCCTAAAAGGAATCATATATGTTGATAATAATATATTCAAAAATCGATAATCCTTTTTAAATAAAATTCTCCCTCCATCTAAAAATATTATACATCTAGACCGAACATTCATATAGGCAAAAATTTTTATATGTTTCGAATAAATTTTTTTTTAATGAAATTACAGGATAAACCCTGGGATAAAGGTATATGGGAATTAATACCACCACCCCCATAGATAATTTATGATATATTTTTTCTTATATTTGATGGTGGGGAAATAATTATACCTTTCCCACAGGTCCTGAAGTATTCTCACACTCTCCTCCTCTCTAGAAATCAGTTTAATCTAGGTTATGATTGACCTCATATGAATTTTTTTATCATAATTCTTGGTCCACATCCATCATTATAATCATATTCGATATAATCCACTAGACGTTCTGCCATATTCACTATCCATTGAGGAGAACACTTCAACCCTCATTGACTAGATCAACCAAAACTAGTCAAGATGAATGGAAATATAATGGAGGGTGATGATTAATCACTCAACTGGTATTTAGTGGTTTAAAATACCTATTAACAACTAATGTGGATATGTTTTATACAATTTTATTCACATTTAATGTTTTTTTGCATCAACATCATTAATATTCCTGATCAAAAAAATAATATTTAGGGGAATCATGAAAAATAAATTATTTAAAAATTCTCTTCACGACATAATACTTGAAGAAAATGAATATAACTTACATCATAGGAATGCTCATAAAGACATGTATCATAAAAATATTTATCTACCACATTGTTATCATGCTCAGAGCAGTGATAAATGGAAAATTTTTTCTAAGCATTCCCATTACATAAACTGGTTGACCTTATTTCCATTGAGGGATCATTCAATACAATGTTAGTTTAGATAGATTGAAGTCAATAAATTTCAAATTGATCAAGGTATACACTATTTGTAGAAAATCATATATTTTATAGACATTATTTTTTCTATAGTTCACTTTCTTCAATAAGGAGGTACTTATAAGATAATATAAGAGTCCATCAATCTGACTAGCCTCTGGTCAATGTTTCAATTTATATCTAAACATAATGGATGATGAGTATTAAGACATTCTAATATAGGGAATGCGACATTAATTTTTTTTTCAAACAATACATGGCTTGGGAAAATTGGAAAATGATTTTTTTATAATATATGGCCATATTAGGATATTTTTTCTACCTTTATAGAAGAAAGAAACTACTCAACACCACTTCTTGAACTTTGTGACCCCATTGAGACTATTATCACTCATATTGAATCAATAGACATGAAAAACAAATTAGTAATGTCAATGAGATAAATATTTCATGACTGGGAGGATGTAAATCCTACTTTATAAACCATTTTAATCCCACATTTCCAATCATAATTGGAATGGGGTACTTAGAGAAGCATCTCAAGGATTTCATGTGTGGATGAATCCCCATTGTAGAATAATAGAAAATGATGATGAATCAAGGATAATATGATTCTTTGAAACCCACACAAGCCCATATTCTACTCATAATTTAATCATACAATTTGATCTATTTCATTTTAGGATGTTCTATTTTAAAAATTATGTCATAAATTCATCTTGACATTGATGAAAAAAATATCATTGACTTCAGAAAAATAAAAAAATATAAAATAAGAGGTTCATATATATCATCATCAAATGGAAGGTACAAACCTACTTATTGAATATATTTCTTCCTCAATAAAATATATTATAAATTTCATATAAATATCCCTAATGAGTTGGTTACATCATAGATTCTATTGAATTATCATTGATTTTTTGATAGTTTAATTTAATTGAAAAATCATTGGTGGATGAAATATAGAGGTATAAAAATTAGTATATTATTACATGGTTGTTGAAGGGATGGAATATAGATGTGGAGAATCCAGGGCTATTATTCTCAACCTAACACCGAAAGTGTATCAAGTAAAACACTTGTCCAATTTCACATTTATATAATTCTTGATTCGTAGTAAGAAAAAAATCTCTATTATGAGGGTATGATGTAGAAAAATCGACCTGTATTAATGGGTATAAATAATAAAACCTAGTAATTGTAATTAAATTAAGTCTTGAGTTATATTCTTATGAAAATGAAAAATAACATAATCAAGTTCTCATCGATATGGAAACAAAATTATGTCGGTCAAAATTGAAATCCTTATTAGTGTCATTTTTATTAGGTAGTGAGTAATAAAATTTAATACTACTTCATCATAAGATATATAATTTAGAAGATATTTTTTATAGACTTTTCATGTTAGATAAAGCCTCGATTTAGATGAGACATATTTCTACTATTGTAAATAAATAAAGGGAATGAAAAGAACTTGTTGTGAAAAACACATAGAAATATGATATCTACGTGACTAAAAAATGTGACAACATAGATCATGGGAAACTTAAGGAATAATTAAATATGTCAATTTTGACACTAGATCCATTTGTGATGTCTGATATTATACCATTATTTTCATTATCTTATAAAAGTTAGTGTTTTAATCACTATTTAATTATTACATAATATGATGTTTCTTAATAGGTAACCAAACTAGTATAAAACCATTCATACTTCCAACCACCATAATTGGGAGGAAGGGAATATTCCCAAGAAACTATATAATGGATCCTCCGTATAAATTATTATTTTCATCACATAATGAGTATCAATACCGTTTAATTTGTACGATCGACCAAAATTACCCCTTCATTAATGAAGATGATACTTTTATAAACAAAAGATCTTTATATATAATTAATTAACCGTCTCTATAATCTAATGTTCTTGGGGAAGTTTGAATTGAAATTGATCTAGAAATTATGAAATTATTTCTACTGTAATATCACAAATTGGGTTCCACATACTAGTTCCCCGAGCTGGTCGGTTACATGACCTCAAGCACCCTTACCCATACACTAGAGGATTTCAATTTGTAGCGATGGTCTAATATATTTAAAATGGAGAGACTATACACTCTTTATAAAATCATCACAATAGTATAAATAAATAAGAAACAACTAAAAGACAATAACCAACAACCCTTATATTCACAAAACGAAAACAAACTGGTAATACATGATGAATCTGAAAATGAGAGAATATCTACAAATGATCATTATATATGTCCAAAAAATACGATTTAAATGTCAAAATGAAATCCCAATATAACGGCACAAAAAAATCCCCCAATTGTGTCCTGATACCATATCTGGTTCCCATATCCAATCTCTAACCCAATTAGGGATGTAATACAGTGCTTTTTCCCCATCCTATCCTCTTAACATGATGTCTATTCATATATAGATTATGAATCCCATTTAGGATATGAGTTCAACTAAGTAGTCCTCCACCAATGGAATATAAAACAATATAAATTCAATAATAGTGTTTGAAATTTTTTATAAAAAATGTAAAATCGATAAAATAATAAGTTTACAAAATTATTTATTCATTAATTTTTGACCTCAATATTCTGAGGTCACGATGACTCCCAAATAGACCAAACCCACTCCCGTCCATGCTATAGTCAAAACTATCCCCAATGGATATCAAATTTCAAAAATACCATAGTTATTATTTATCAATTCAATTCAATTCATATCATGGCCATTTGGAACCACAGTTCAATGCCAAAATCGCAGGAATGGAACATTGTGTCTCGAACCCCATGTGAATATAAAACATCCATCCTAGTCCCACAACACATAGGTATTTGGAGCATCAGTTCTTATTCCTTGCAATAATTTTCAATATAGAAATTTGGGTCTAGAACATCATGGATAACATCCTGTGGGTATTTGGAGAATTATTCCACACCCCACACCCCATTTCTCAATCCATCACATATATCAAACATATCACATTTAACAAGGGTAATCATCATTAACCATATCAAATTTTTTGAACATCATAGTATACCATTTTAGATAAAAATAAACCATGGGTCATCTCAATAATCACATGGAATTATATGAAAAAATCACTATTAAACTACTATTAAACATTTAATCAGATAAATCAGTAACCCTGCTTAGTTAATCCAAAAATGACATTATTCCATCTCAAACTTAATGTTGTATTTCAACAATTTTACCAATTAAAGAATCCCATTTGATATAATAATTACATCATGCCAATATCCTATCACTTTCATAAACACATAATTCTATTAATTAATTACAAATCAATTAATCCAATTCATGATTTTATTTCCAAACATGGATATAATTTTTTCGAAATTACATAAACATAATCCAATAAACGATATGAGATATTCATTATATACCACATAGCACAAGATTTTTGATGGAATATCACCAATGTAAATCCTAACATTGAAGTGGAACAATAAATTACACAACATAGAATGATATCTAGATACAGAATCTTGGTCCAGAACGAAATTAAGATAGTTCCCTCAAAACATAATTTCGAACCCGCATAAATAAATTAAACTTATTCCCACTTCATTGGGATAGTGGGATAGGAGATATAGAAATATAATTACAAAGAAAACATATACTATGAGATTTAAAAAAACTGTTAATTGGATATTTAATTCATTAATAACGATGGTTATAATGAAATGGAATTAATATATGTTCTTCTAAATAACATAGTAAATTAGTTTATCTTTGTCTTGGGTGTTTAGGGGTAATGACTAGGGGGTTCTAGAATTTAAAATATATATTTTAGAGGATTAAAATACTGCTTGAACATTTTCCTAGGTTGGAGCTCATAGTTTTCCAAATAGTGTTTCCTAACCATTCACATCTCCTATGGGGGTTCATAGTTACAAATAAGAGGGTGCACGGTTTGGAAAATTATGCACCAACCATGCAACCCTTCTATATCTAGGGATACCTGATTTGGTGGTGCATGGAACATAAATTTGGAAAACCAGGCACCAACTATACACTACCCAAAACCCTCCCAAAACATCCCAGTTTGACCAAAATACACTCAATACATTCCCTAACCAATGTATAGACAGATCATGGAAAAAGAGTACTATAAAATTACATTGAGAAATCACCCAAAATGAAATGGATATTACAATATACATACTATATAATTGATCTTCCTTGAGGCTACCTCTCATGTATCACTAAGATTCTGAGGTAATAATATTAGGCCACTGACCTAGCATATCTGCTTCTATCTCCCAAATTTTCTTCCTAAAGATGTCCATGTTGCCACAATACCTGAACTGTCACCACTATATTTCACCGAAAAAAATCACCATGATCCAACACATGTATAATATATTCATCATAGGACACATTGGTCCCAATCTAAATATTATCAACATCAATCACATGATAGGGGTCGTAGTGATACAACCAGAGCATTGAAACATAAAAAACAATATGAAAATCACATTTTCTTTTTGTATCATCAAATTAGTAAGCACACAACATGATTTTCTATACATTCTAAAAAGGTTCAAAAAACATGGGTTCCAAAATAACCATCCTCTGAATCCTAGGTTGAAAAAATATAGATGAAACTTAAAGGAACTTCTGATATCCCAATATAATCTCAAGGGGTAATCGATATATATCGTTATTCAAATTATTCCAAATTCGATCCATAGACATAAGTTTCTTAATCAACTAAACATGTTCCATCATCTCCTACATGAGACTCAGTCCCAATAACAATGATTCACCTTCCACCATCTAGAATAGAGGTGATCTACATGGCCTAATATTAAGAACCACATATAGTTAAATATGAATGGTTTCATGAAAACTATAGTTATATGAAATCTCCAAAAGCACTTGGTTCTTCTACCAATATCCACTAAATTAATGAACAGTAGCACGTATCATATCCTCAAGTTAATGTATAGTAATCTCTAATATCCCATATTTCTATTGGTGAAAGGTAGATGTCAGAAAATCATTATTACAGAGACCCATTTGAATCCACTTCGAGAATTACAATGTAAAAACACGATTCATGGTCAAAAACTATACTCCACAAAACTCTATACTGGTATTCTATGTAATGAAAAAGCATTTAAGGAATGAATTGCCTTTCTTATGATTTAATTTATTAATGATATATAAGAAACATGATATTATTTTGTTTATTATATCCATTTGGATTTAAATGGATAGTAATTATTATTACCATTGATAATATAGTTGTTGACCGATGATCAGTTGACTTGTTTAAATATTAGGTTTTAACAAATACTTTTTACATAGATAGGGGAAGTGATGAAATAAACCAGTAGGTTGATTCCATATGAAGTCCATTTATCTGAGATTTTAAGGAACATAGAGATTATATTCTTTTATTTAGACTAATCTAAAGCCATGATCCAAAAACTTAATCATGACTGGAATCATTTATGGGAGAAGTTCAAGCTCATCGATACCACGACCCAAACCATGTTCATCAAAAAACCCCATGAAATCCCAACCATTGCGCTCCTTAACCTTAAAGAGTATTCTTGTGTAATAATTGGATATGTAAAAGACCCTATAATTATTATTATTTATATTAGTTTTTTTATAAAATAACAAAAATACATTGATTATGTTATTGTTACTTTGTAAATTATTGTTAAATCAAAAATAGTATTTTTCAGAATAATTGAAATTCAAATATGAAATTTATTTTTCTGAATTAATGGGTTTTTATAAAAAATAAATATCTAATGAAATATTTTTATTAAAATTATTCTATTAAATATAAATTATCATCTGCTTTTTATGAACTCAAATGTAATTTTTCTTATAGTTCAAAAATAATTTTTTCAAAACTCATCAATTTTCAATAAATGTCAGTTTTTATTTTAAAACTAAAAACACTAACATATTTATAAATCTATTTTGATAAAATTAATAATATTTTTTGGATCAGTACATTGATATTATCTAAAAGTTTAATTTTCATAATTCTCTGAGACAATCGATTTTTTGGATAAAAATAAAATGCCATATAAATATACGGTGTGTTTTATGAAATTATAATGGACCAATAATGATTCAATAAATAATATTAAATGTATATTCATCCAAATATATGTTTTCCATTAACATGACATAACTTTGTGTTTATTGTTTTAATTTTATAATTACTTATTTAATCCTCTAAAACATATAATATATTTTTTGATTTTAAAATCATTTCATTGAAAGTACGACTCTCTGGCACATAATAATTGGAAATATTTTAATAAATTTGGAACTTAGAAATATAAAATAATTTATTCCACATTCCTTTTACATAAAAAATTTGAGAAAACTATGAGTTGTTTTGGGGTTTATAATATTTTATTATGTAGTTTTCGAAACCAAAATAATAATGAAATCCCACCCTATTCCTATACAAACCCTAACCAGATCCCATTTATCATCCATAAAAAAACTTTTAAGTATTACCACACACTACCCCTTTCTCCTTAGAGTCCTCTCATGGACCTAAATAGGTCCCAAGAAGCCTCTCCTAAGCCTTTGGAGTAACATATCCAAGTTAGTGATCTTCCACTCTCTTCTTTTATGAAGCACTCCTTTTGTGATTTGCCTTTTAATTTAGATTTTCATAAGTTGGGATATGTTCATACATACTATACATACTATACATTTAATTAATAAATAATTATAGATTCTTTTCACTATAAGAAACCATCCATCATTTGTTATATATACCTGTTACCATCCTCAAATTTTGGAAGGGATATCTCTATCCTCAATCCCATTCGAGAACTTCTTTTATATTATGCATTTTAAATTCTATTTTAACTATTGGGGTATAATTTTACATTGTCCAATTACTATCCATTTAATTTATAAATTATAAGACACCCCTTTCTCTCATATCAACCTATTTTAGGAATTATTATTTGACACCATTATATTAAATAATTTGCACTAGTATTTTCAATCATGTAGTGAATACCTAACCAATTTCTATAGTAAGGGTATTAAATATCATGCTCTTATAAATATTGATTGGGAAATTACATGTATTTATTCTACATTCCTTGATTGGGGAATTACTTATTATGTTGAATGATTCTATGTTATAAGATCTATGTGGCATACTTATGCATGGAATAAAATGTTTATGAAGGGTTCTCTCTGATAACACTCCAACGCATTAGGTAATGATTAGTAACCTAATACAACATATGTGATGAGGGTTTACTCATAATAATTCATTTGAAATAATTGTTTAATAATGATAATTCATTTCAAAGGAGGTTTTACTCATTCTAATCCATGTTTAACGAGGCTTGACTAATGATAATATCATGTTATATGTTTTTTCTAAATTACCACATTTTGATTATCATTCTTATCATGACTATATATTCAATTTTATTTTTGACACATTTATATGCCTAATGTTTAACATGTATTGTCTCCATCATGTTATGAAAGTTCCATTCCCTTACTTCCCTTTATGTCTCACCCTTTTATTATGTATGTCCTTAGGTTATCCCATGCAGTGTTATGATATAAGGAATGTTGTGGTTAGGTAAAAGAAGTCTTCAATAAAGATGTTTTTTTCATGTTTTATGTTATTAGGTAATTTTACTAATTTAACAAGACACTATAAATCTTAATATTTTGAGTTTTATTATGTTCAATTTTAGTTAATAACTAATATTTAAATATGAAATCAAGGTAAATGTTGTAATAGTTGGTACAAAGTTTTGGTTTGATTATTTTTGGGACTAGGATTACACAACCCTTGTGAATAACATTAAGGATATGACTAAGTATATAAAAAAGTACCTAAAATTTGTTGAGTATAGAGTATGATGTTTATCAAAAAAATACATTTGTATCTATATTTTTACAAGTTTATGTGGCTTTGGGACAAATGTATCAACGGATAAAACCTGAAAATACTCATTTGAGCTATACTCAAATAGGAACTGGTGCATAAAAACGGTCCTTACATCACTCTTGATTTGGATCTCTTTGAGGATATGCTTTGAAAAAATTGATAAAATCATTACTAAAAATTATTAGGGAACAAAGAAATCCCCATAAAAATTTAGGTTAGGAATTATATCGTGGATAACATTGACTAAATCATTGAAAATCATAAGAAAAAGAGTTAAATGTAATTTTTATTTTTTCTGGTTAGTATCATGGGATCCCCTTTACTTGTTTAACTTTTTGAGAAACTAATCCCTAATAATCCTTTTATTATATCTATTGGTATTTTTAATCAAAAAAATTGTTAATGTACTCTCTTAGTTAAATAAATTTCTGAATTAAAACCTAGATCAACAAGATTGCCTGACCCCCCCTCCCTAAGAGAGAGCAACCCGTAGTCGAGATCTTCTTGCGACAAAGGCCTCCTACATTCAATGGATCATCAAATCCCTCAATCTAGGATAAAAAGATCAATTCCATCAAATAGACATTCTATATACTTTAATGTTTAGAGAATGAGAAGGTTCTTTTGGATTTTTGTCATATGGATGGTGAAGATAAACCATGGTGTGCATTGATCAAGAATAAAAAGCATGAGGATCATATCAATTAAATGTAGTGGAGGGAATTCAAAAAAAATGTTTTTTTACAAAAGTTTTCTACACACACTCTGTAATATGATGTAACGATATTTTCATGCACTCAAAAAAGGATGATGAATATGTTGGGATGTTTAAGGAATACTTCACCATACATGAACTATACACCTCCAGTTTTTTCATTTCCCCTGAATACATGTTTGGAGACTTCTTTGGTGGGATAATGCCTAGTATTTTAAAATCCCTAGAAATCCATTACATTGAAATCTATGATGAAATTTTCCAATATAACATTAAATTCGAGATAGAGATTAGTGATTCTTGTGGGTATCATGTGGATAAAAATCAGAAATTGGACTCTCATTCGAGAGGTCTTATGGGTAAGTCCAATGATGCTAAGAAATTCTAGATCCCTGCTTTTCAAAGGTAGAGAAATAAGAACCCTGCAAATTTCCTATGGGGATCATGGAGATGATTTAGGTTCATAAGAGAAGGGAAATTATATAATATTTTTTTATAGGGGAAACCAATCAATGTGATAGAGGAAATAAACACTCAAGTGGAGAACCGATGCATTATTAATTGCAACAAATTCTTGGAACAGAGGCACTTTTTCAACTAGTTCCCTAATCCTAGGGGTTTTTGAGAAAAACAACATACTCCATGGAAGCAAGGGTGTTATTTTTTACATCACTACCACCAAATTGAATCTTGAAAAGAAAGTGGTGATAGGTAAGATAGTTTTTCATACATGAGTAACGAACATATTTTTTTATTCTGTTTCTACACATGCTATTATATCCCCAGTGTTTAGTAGAACAATCCAAACACCAATGAAAATAATTGTAGTAGAAAAGTCTACGAAAATAAAAAATGGTGAAATTATTACATCCCCTGAAGAAAACACCTCCCATATCACTATTTGTAGATTGAACTTCTTGGAGAATGTTTTCAGACATTCCTTGGTGGAATTTGATACAATTATAGCCATGTATTGTCATTCTCTATATAGATCCAACATAAATTTCTATGAGAGGAAAATAACTATCCATATGTAGAATCAAACCATAATTCTACACATCATTATGGGGGACGATGAATATTCCTCAAAAACATCATCATAAAGATGGATATTAGTTCCATATGATCTTGTTTATCTTTCCTAGTTTCTTGAGTCTATGGAAGAAACCATCCTCAATGACATGCCTACTGTGATGAAATTCACATATGTGTTGTTGAGGAATTTCATGGTCCTCCTCCTAGAAGTTATGTTGAATTATCAATTGATCTTATTCATAGGGAGTTTCCAATATAAAAAACTCCATATGGAATGGATGATGTGGAACATGGGAAGATGAAGAAACAACTACATGATAATTCAGATAAATGGGTTTTATGCCCATGTGATTTACCATAGGGTGCACCAATCCTCTTCATTAAGAATAATGTTGGTTCAATTATTCTTTGAATCGATTATCCTAAGATCAGAAATATCCCAATAAATAACACGTATCCTTTTCCTTGAGTTTATGATTTGTTTTATCATTTACATGGAGAAAAATACATTTCCAATGTGGATCTATGGACGAGATATTACCAAGTAATGGTGAATAAGGAGGATGTACTAGAGATTTCATTCATTACACAGTAGGGGCATTATGAGTTCATAATTATGCATTTTAGAATAATATAATCTACATAAATTTGTACATTCATGATGAATAGAATATTTATAGATTACATCAATAAATTTTTTATAGTATTTATAGAATTTATTCTAACATACTCTAAATCCAAGGAGGAGGGTGAGGAGCATCTAAGAACAATTCTAAAGACCTTAAGAAAAGAGAAGCTCTATTAAATGTACATCAATAGTAATTTCTAGTTCTAGAAAGTATTATTTTTGGGGAATATCATCACAAAAAATGGGATATCTATGTATCCTTCAAAGAACATGTTAATTGAGGGATGGGTGAGGCCAATATATGTGATGGATATCAATAGATTCTTTCATATAGATGGATATTATATCTGATTTGTGAGAAATTTCATACAGTTGTGAAAGCGTCTTACCAATATAACTCATAAGGGAGTCTGGTTTTCATGGAATGATGAATGTTAATAAAGTTTTATGGATTTGAAAAAGAGGCATATCACTTCCCCTGTTCTCACAGTACCAACATGTGCGGAGCTTTTTGTAATCTTAAACGATGATTAAAATATGGGATTGGGATGTGTATTGATACAGATTGACAAAGTCATTTACAATGACTCAATGAATTCTAAAATTAATAATAAATATATATCCCACACACAATCTATAGATAGCAATTGTGATGATTGTATTAATAATTTGGGAGAATTATCGAATTATAGAGAAGAATGAAATAAATAAGGATAACAAAATTATCAAATATATGTTCACACAGAAGGAGCTAAATATACAACAATAATTATGGTTAGATCTCATAAAGGGTTATGAATTATCAATGGACTACCATAATAGGAATGTGAACAGGGAGGCAGATGATCTATATTGAAAGGAACCATCAATTTTATCATTAATTAGAATTAAATAGGATCCAATATTCTTTTCTTTAATGTAGATGGAAATTGGAATCATAAAGAAAGGAAAATCATCAGTCCTTTCACAAATTATTTATAAAATATAACTTTTGTAAAGGTTAAAGGATTTTAAACAAGATTATGAGTGACTTTAAAAAAAGTGGAAACAATCAAAAAAATAAAATCTTAAGAGATTAGTGTTAATGAAGAAGGAATTGTGAGATTTGGGTTGAGGCTCTGTGTTCCACCAAATCCTAAGTTAAGGAAAGAACATTTTTATGATGAACATAGTTCAAATTTTTCTATTCACCTAGGAAACACAAACATGTATCATATTCTCTAGGGAACTATTGGTGTGATAATAAGATGAAAGAGATCACTACATATATATCAATGTTCTTAGTATGTCAGCAAGAGGAGGCTGAGAGGTAGTAGTCTAAAGGGATAATGAAACCATTATAAATACACACATGGAAATTGGGAGACATCACCATGGACATTGTGACTAGACTTTTGAAGACATCCAAAGGAAACAATGATATCTGAATTTTTTAAATCTCCTTACATATACTGTTCATCTCATTATGATTCGAGAGGATTTTTTACCCAATCAACTAGAACATACAAACATTAGAAAAGTGGTTAGGTAACATGTAGTAACAATATCAATTATGTATTATCGATATACAAGATTCATATCAATATTTTGGAAATGTATACAATAAGTTCTAGAAACTATGCATAACATTAGTATGGCCTATCACCCAAAAAATGGTTTTCAACTTGAGTGGACTGTCTATACACTTGAGAACATGTTGAAAGACAACTAGAAAAACATCAAAGGAGGATGGGATTAACATCTTCCTTTGGTGGGGATCTCTTACAATAACAGTTTAAATTCGATTATCCAAATGGCTCCATGTGAATCTATTTAAGGGAAGAAGTTCCGAACATCAGATTGATGGGACGATGTTGGGGAACAAAAACATCTTGGTGGAGAAATGGTTGAATAAATTGTGGAGAAGGTTAATACCAAACATCAACACATCGTGACTATTCACAATAGAAAAAAGTGATATGCTTATAATCATCGATGTGACCTAGAGATCAATATTGGAGACATGGTATTCATCCCTCTATCTCCATGGAGCATAGTAATGATATTTTGGATGTTGTAAATTCTTTTTCCAAGGGACATTGACAAATTTGAGATCCTTGATCACATGAGAGGAGTGGTGTATTGACCAACACTCCCACCAATCCTATCTTAACTGAATTTTGTATTCCATGTATCCATATTATGGAAGTACATTTTAGACCCATCAAATGTACTCAATATGAGGTTGTACCATTGGATAATTTCCTTTCCTATGAGGAGTAACCAGTGAAGAACATAGATTGTAGATAAAAAGTTATACGAAATAAGACAATTCCCCTCATCAATATGTCATGAAGAAACCAGAATTCTGATGATGCAACATGGCCACTAGAGGAGGGTAAGAATTAGAGTTACCCTCATATATTTTAATATGGAAAATGTAAATTTTGAGGGAGAAATATCTTATGGGGGAAGGTTTCAATGACTGTGAAATTTGTGAATAAAATTCTGTCACTTTTGATTAAGTTTTATAGGGGTATAAAATATATATGAACATATTTTTTATTATATATAGTTGGATTTATATGACCATTATGTATCATTATAGTTGAAAATATGAATATTGAATAGTTATCAAATAACTGGTATAAATATAGGGTTTTAACAAATCCTTTTGACATAGACAAATGAAGTGGTGTCCTGTACTAGTATGATCATTTTTTAGGAAGCCTATTTATCAAATAATTAGAGGGATATTTAATTTTTGTGTTTTCTATAGGCCACTCCCAGGATGATATCAAAAACAATAAGCATGAGAGAACCTATTTAAGAAGGAATTTCAAGCTCATCTGGATGATGACCAAACCATGTTAAATATAAATTCCTATGAAATCCCCACCATCGTACACCTTACTCTTAGAGTGTATGCTAGTGTAACAAAGGGATATGTAACATGACCCAATAATTATGATTATATAAATCATTTTTATAGAATAATGAATATAAATCCATTCTATTATGTTTACATTGTAATTTTTTTTAATACACAAATAGTATTTTTGGTTAATATTAAAATTCAATTCAAAAATATATTTTGATGAATTAATTTATTTTTAAATAAAATAACATTATAATAAAAATACTATTATTAAATTATTTTTAGTTAATATAATTAATCAAATAATTTTTATGAATTTAAATTTAATATTTAATAAATTTTAAAAACCGTTTTTTTCAAAACCCATCAATTTTTAATAATTGTCAGTTTTTAAATTAGAAGTGAAATTTGAAATATCAGGAAATTTTTTAGATTAAATTAACATTAGTTTTTGAATTAGGACATTAAAATTATCCAAAGTTTAATTTTTCATTATTTTATGAGACAATCAAAATTTTGGGTAAAAAATAAATACCGTATAAATATGTGTGTGTTTTATGATAGAATAAGGACCTAATAAGGATTCCATAAAGACTATAAAATTTATCATAGTATAATATATGTTTTCACTTTAAAATAAATTAATTTTTATGTCATTTTATTTGTTTTATAGAACCTAACTGAATCATCCAAAACATATAATATATTTTAATATTTTAATATCATTTCCTTGAAAGTATTATTCACCATCACATAACTAAATTAAAAATTATAATATATTCACCCCTAATAATTATAAAACAGTGTACACAACTCCCATTTTCCAAAAACCATTGGAAAAAATAATGGGATGGTTTGTGGTATTGAATATTTTGTTATGTAGTGTCCAAAATCCAAAATAATAATGAAATCCCCCACCTTTCGTGTATAAACCCACCCCTGATCCAATTTCTATTCAATAAAACTCTTATAATTTTAACCTAACTCTACCGCCTAATCCTTAGAATCCTCCCAAGGCACCAAAAATATCCCAAGAAGCCTCTCCCATTCCTTTGGAGTAACCCATTCAAGTAATGGATCTTCCACCCACCTCTATAATTAGGCACACCATTAGTGATATGTCATTTAATTTTTATTTTCATATATTGGTATATGTTCATAAATACTCATATTAATATCCATTTTATTTATAAATAATTATATCTTACAAAAAATTACATTAACCTAACTATTATCACTTATATACACCTGTTACCATGACAGAATTCTGTTAAGTATTTCCCTCTCCTCATTCCCATTCAAGAACATGTTTAATATTATTCTTCATAATTTCCATTTGGTGTGATGGGGAATAATGTTAAAATATATATTAAATGTCAATTACATATATAAAATATGATATAATCCTTTCTCTCTCAATAATGTATTTTATGAATTTCTATTTGACGTCGTTAGGTTGTTGAAATTCAACTATGATTTTCCATATTGTAGTGAATACTAAACATGTTTCTCTTCCATGAGTATTCACCATTATTCTTATATACTTCTTAATTAAGTACATAAATGTATGTATTCCACATTCCTTGATCATGGAATAACTTATTATTTTTAATTATTTCATGGTATATGATCTATGTGGAACACTTATTCATGAAATGAAATTTTTACGAAGTGTCTGCTTGGATATCGCTCAAATGCTTTGGATAATGTTTAGTATCATGATATGTCATGTGAAATGAAGGTTTACACATGATAATTAATTACAATGACGGTTTATTCATTATAATTCATGTGCAATGAGTGTTTAATTATGCTAATCCCTGGGAAATTAACCTTGACTCATGCCAACATCATATTGTATGTTCTTTCCACATTACCATGTTATGGTTACAATTCTTATAGTTAATTTATGTTCATGAACCACTTATTCTCCATTGATATACCTATTGTTTAACATGTATTGTATTGCCTATTTTATTACATGTTTATTCCCACATTGGGATCTATATCCCACTCTTTCCTTATGCATGTCTTCATGTTATCCAATGAAATATTAAGTACGGAGCAATATTTTGGCCATGTAAAATATGTTTTCAATAAATATGTTGTTTTTCATGTTTTATGTTGTTATGTAATGTTCCAAATTTCTAATGGCACTAGACCAGTCGATCTTCAGAGTTCTATTATGCGAAATATTATATAAAAACTCATTTTTAAATATGAAATAAATAGAAGGGTTGTTATATACTATCTATCAAATGTACATGTCTTACAACACATAAAATGAGAATGTCTCCCATGTAGGCAAAAAATTTGAAACGTTCATCAATCATTCCATAAAAACCAAAATAGAGTCATTCTTATGAGGTTTACTTGAGAGGATGACCAAAAATTTACATGGTAATGTTGTCCCACTTACATTCTCCATTGGGAAATGACTGTTAAATCCACCAGGTCATTGATGCTCACCCTTCTCCGTTATACATGTGTCTCATTATGTCATGTACCATGCAATCTCCCTTTCCATGCCCAACCACCAATATGATCAACATATGTCATGGTACATTTTGGGAAAACCAGGATATACCTCCCACATTGAGGCCCAAAATTCACACACTCTATCCTCCTCCCACGTAATCATAGTTGTAAACTAAAAAACCCCATGAATAGATGATTTCATCCTCATCTATTGTCCAAATTGAATGTGAATCCCCACCTTTATGGGTTTTAATCAAGTCCATGAACTCTTTACCATCCTAATACCACTCCCTGATCAAGATCAAAAGTTTGAATTCCACTAATACTTATATGGAGGTCGTCTACTACTTAAGATAATAAACCACAACATGCATATCCACAAGAAAGGTAATCATCTTCTACTCAAAACTCCACTCTTGAACTGCACAAGTCTCTGTTTTTTTGTCAATTCATCGACAAAACTTCTTCATTTCTCTACAATATATACCCGACTAAATTTTGTTGACAATATACAATCAATACATAACCAATTCAAGAGATTCAAATCTCATTTTGAAAATATATACATTATTGTCTTGTGATATATATACAAAGTAAAATTATCACCTAATAAACAATGCCTCAAACACATAAAATAAGAAACCACTATAGCCAACATGAAGTCATGCATAGGGTAATTACGTTCCAGTGGAATTTATTAACATGACCCATTCTAAATAACACTATCTCCCTAAACCAACACATCACCATGTACAATCCTAGATTCATCTAAAAACCCCTATATACTACTCCCTCAGATCGAGGAAGGATTAATATTGGAGTGGCAGTAAAGCTATTGTTCAACTCTTGGAAATTGTTCTCACACACCCCATGACATTAAAACCTAAGTCCCTTCTTGGCCAATCATGATTGTGTTATTAAAACATGAATAATATTTGATAATCCTAGGATACGAGCCCACGAATACCATAAAACTATAGATATAAAAAAATTATTGGTATTCTACCAATATACTACTACATTCACCTAATCTAGGTCCAATGAGACACATTTTTATAAGATGATATAACCCATGAAATGTACCTGATCAATTCAGAATAGAAACTTAGGTATATTTTTGTATATTATATTCTCTCTTAGTATACTCAAGAAGATGTCAAGATGTTGATAATGATCATCATGAGTCATTGAGTACACCAAGATGTCATAAAAAAAGAACAAATAATTATCTAATTATTGGTGGATGATTTGGTTTCTCAAGACCATACACTCAGTCTGTGCATTTCATAAATAGAAAGGCATCCAGAAAAACTCATAAAGTAAATACCTATGTCTAAATGAGGTCTATGGTATGTTCAAATGGAGAACTCTCAACTGATGCAACTCTGGTGTCAATTCAATCTTGGAGAATAGAAGAGATCCTCTCACAGGTTCAAAGATATTATCAATACAGGGAATAATATAATGGTATTCCACTATCATCTAGTTTATTTTTTATTAATAGACACATAAATTTATAGCCTCATCAGTAATTTTATAAAACAAAAATGGAGAACCCCAAGAAGTCGTACTTGAATGGATAAGTCCCTTATTTATATATTCCTCTTTCCATGTCTTAAGATATAGAATATTTATTGGTGCCTTCTTATAATGTGGAATAGAAACTGGTACATATCCAGGAATAAAATCAACAATAAACACAAAATCTATAGGATGTTGTAGCCCTATGTTGAATTTAGGGATGAAATCATAAAAAAGATCCAATATAGGTGGAAATAAATTCTAATTCATACCCCTTTCATCTGGAAAAAGGCTTTCATCCTAAGCAGTGATCACCCCAAGTTGATAATGAATTCTCCATTTATGGCCCACCTGGATATCTAATTCTCCATGATGTACGTAATTTTCACCCTTAAGAGATATAAAGGTCACTCTCTGGTTGTAACAATCTATGTGGGATCTGTATGCTACTAACCAATCCATAATAATAACAATGCCAATGACCAATATATAAGGAATGTATAGATCCTAAAGAAAAAGATACTCCCAACAATTATTTTACACCCTATGCACAAGAATTTATCTATTGAATGTACAACCAATGGTGGAAAAACTATCTTAACCCCTTCCAGAAACTCTACTATTACACTGAACCAATTAAATTTTATGTATAAATATAGGAATGAGAGACACCATCATCAAGGATCTAATAAGTGTATAATCTATAAGAATAATATATATAAATAGAGAATGTCCATCCTTGATATCCACCACAGTCAGATGAAATGAATGTAGTTTTCTAGTCCCTATTCCCAATGATATTTTTTGAGTCCCATGATTTTCAACGCTATGCTGATATGGGTTCTCTTTCATAGAATAACCATGTGCACTTCCTATACCTCCATGAGTAATAAAACTCGAACTAATAGACTGATATGAGGTAAAATATCCCCTTACATTACGTAGGTTATGTATAGCTCTTCAATCACATAATATATGTCGTGTGTTCCTTATAAACCTATGTAAATGTATCGCCTTTCCCCAAGATAGACACTAAATTGCTGGTTGAGAAAAATTCCTAAGAATGTGACATGGAATACTCTACTAGTGGCGTAGAACTCTGGTAATATCATGAGTAACTGGTCCTCCCCCAGGTCCAATCTATTTTTTACAGGATTGGTCAACATTCACATAAAGACACTTCCAACTCTCAGAATATGTACCTTTATATCATCAGGTAGAAAGCAGCTATACTCCAATGAAATCCTCCATCATGTTCCCCTCATATATGAGAGCCCGATCCATTACCTCTAAGAAATTCTCCAATTGAAATATTTTAAAATGGGATATAATCTCATATTTAATCCCATATTGGAAACGCATTGTTGTAGTTTTTTCAACCCTTTCTATCATTTGAGAGAAGCACTACAAGTTAGTAAAGTGACCGATATTGTCCATCATGAACATAATGCACTAGGTCAGCCTAATGAACTCTATTATACTATCTTTTCTCAGTGTCTCTCGATGTATGTAATATAGGAAATTCTATTTTAAGTCCTCCCATACAATATTCTCAAGAATCTCAATACGATCTTAAATATCCAAACAACACTTCTTTTGAATGTGTATCATATGAGAATACATTTCAGCTATATTCTTTGATAGAGTCTCTAGGTAGTCAATAATAATCTGGATAGACTCAATGTATAAATAACAAATCTCAAGTTCACTCTCTCCCATAAAATTCTGAGAGTACTGTAATTGAAACTACTATTTCAAGTCAGACATACTCTTTACAACCTTCCCATGTTCTATTTCCATAATTGAAGTCCCATTAAGCTTCTCTCAATATTCATTGCTTTCAACTATCTGAGCCTCATGTTCCACTACGGGAAGAACCTATCCAGCAATATCCTTCTACATCATGTCAACAAACATCATCGTGGCAGGATATCTCTAAAATTCAAAACACACATCATAGGTCACATAAAACATCATTACCCCATTTAAACAATTGGGTTTCACATAAATCAATAACAATTCATCTCCCATATCCCTCCACATTATCAATCACAAGGATCTATCACTACCCTCAACCATACTCATCTAGGTCATGTTTAACGAATATATTCTTATATTGATATTTCTCATTATACACCCATCTTATAAATATCAAATTTTCAATTTTATCATCATTTACATGTTCCCTTTTTAATATTAAGAACCATATCCATTTAAAGATAATAAATGTAAATAATAGATTTTAATTTAAATAACATATCATAAAACCATCTTTTTCATGTGTGCCTAATATGAAGCATGTCATAACCAATCATGAGGGCATAAAATGATGCATGTAAGTAATAATCAAATTCCATAAATGGACATTAGTAAAACCTTAACAAATATTATAAAGTATCTACATAATAGAAAAAATTCATCACTCGAGGTTAAATATGATCCAAATAAAACATTCATCATTAATTAAAAATTTCCCACCTTTTCTACTTAGCCTTTACCCTCAAACATGGGGTAGATAATCCCAGGTAGAATCTATTTACCATGGTCCAACTCGTTCTCGTCTCTTATCTATGTTTTCCAAAAAGTAATAAAAATAAAATGAATTGAAACTTTCTTATGATACAACCTTTTAACATCCTTATAGGGTTTCAATTACATGTTCCCCATAATGGTCATTTACGAGACCTCAAGAATTCCTCCCCATACTCATGAGGTTGATGACTACTAATAGGGGTCTAATATATTTATCAGGGGGAGAATCTAACATGTTAATTAGTGTAAAAAATATATAGAAATACAAAATCAATAACCAAATTACAATAACAACCAACTAGTAAAATTATGTAACTAAAATAGACTAATAATTCATGATGAATCAGAACAATATACATTATCCAAAGTTAAATAGTTGATAGGTCATGAAAAAAAGCATCATGTTTCAAAATGAAAACAAAAAATAAGGACACTGAAGAATACCCTATGAAGGTCTTCATACCATGTCTAATTTCATCATCTATTATCCTTCCATGCATAGCCATATAACATAGGTATTGTTATATTATATTTTCTTGAAAACAAGAGGTATATTCAGGTACTGATTAGGCATCCCAAGTATGGTGTTAGTAAAAATATGTAGGCCACCAATGAATGTTTTTGAAATAGTATGTATGCAATAAAATTTTATGAATTTTTATGAAAATCAGGGTATAACTAAAAAATAAGTAGTTTTCAAAATTAATTATTATTTTATCATTCATATAAATATATTCTGTTCACGATGACACCCAAACTGATAATAATTCCTTTGGTTCATTCCGAAGTATGAATTATCCCCAAGGTATATTACATTTAAAAACCCCATGGTTATAATTTATCATTTCAATACTATTCATATCATGGAAATTTAAAAACATATCCCAATGCCAATAACATGGGTGTAGAACATTATATCATGAATCTCATTGGTATTTGGAGCTTCATTCCATGTACCATAACCAAGGGGTATTTAGACCATTAATCCCTATCCCATACAATAATTTTCGCATGCATGAATTTGGTTCTATAACATCATGGATATCACCTAGTGGGTATTTGGAGAATTTTCCAATGTCTCACACACGATTTCTCACTCAATCATGTATATCACATTTAACATGGATAATCATTATGATCCCTCTATCCAATTTTTCACATCATGATATGTTATTTCAATTATCAATAAAATCATAGATAAAAATTTTAATCACATGTAATAAAATGAATAATTCAATATTAAACATTTTTTTTCAAAATTTATTCAAATATATCATTAAACATTAATGGATAAGAAATAAATCCCAATATTGACTTTATAAATCAATTATACATCTCAATAATTTAACTAATAAAACAATACTATTTAATTTACCAATTATTTCATCCCAATATACCATCAATTTCATAACCACATCATTCCTTTAATTAACTTTACAATTGATTAATATTATTCAAGATGCAATTTCCAAACATTGTAATTTCTATTTCATGATTAAAAAAACATTATATAATCAATTCTATTGGATTTTAAATTTATGCAACCTTCTTCATGATCATTTATGGATAGTCGCTGTTGGAAATCCCTAAATTGAATCGGAACATTCTATTGCACAATAATAAACAACATCTTGAATCAAAACTAAGATATAAGATAAAAAATATTTAGATCTATAAATACCAAAATACAATCCCACACTAATGGAGAAAAAATATTCCATATTCATCAGTAAAGAGTTAAAAGTGATAGATAAAACTAAAATGGAAGAAAAGACGTACCATGTGTGGTTCCGGTTTGTCAATTAAATATTCAATTTGTCAATAATAGACATTGTAATGTCTCATAACTCATCTTAAAGAATTTCAAAAATTTAGTCTATAGGATTATCCTAGCCTAGGGTGTTTAGTTATAATAAGAAAGGGGTTTGGGAATTCAAAATTACTTTTGGGATTATTAGAATTTCTTACACATGGTATTTCAAACCATGCACCCTAACTGTGAACCTCTCCTATGGTGGGTGCATGGTTACTAATAAGAGGGAACTTGGTCTGGAGAACAATGAACCCATCATGAAATTCATTTCTATCTAAGGTGGAATAGTTTTATTTAGAAGGGTAAACTATTGGAGAAAACAATGAACCAACCATGCACTACCCAAAAACCCTATAAGAACAACAAAGTTTTACCTTAGACGCACCAAAGACATGCCTCAACCAATATATATTCAAAATAAGAGAACAAATTAACTATAAATGAGATTGAAAAATGACTCTAAATGGTTGGATTCTTAAATATTATATGTCCATTTATGCCACTTAGGTCTAATGAAAGGAACCCCGATGAATTCTGTGGAAATATTTATCTGACCATGGAACTTCTAGGACACATTTTGATTTATATATTCTTGAATATAACCATGTTGAAATGTAGTTGTCAAATATTCATTATAATATGGGGAGTTGGTCTTAAATTAAAAAATATTGTGATATAAAACCCATGGTTTCTATTTATGGAATGGAACAACCATCATAATCAACATTTACCTATAAAACATAAATCTTGGAGATAATTCATGAAATTATGTATAGATTTGTGTTCATGAAATTTAAAATCTTGAATTATCTCACCATATTCATAGATATGATCTACATTAAGTATAATAACCACGTTTCTAAAAAATCATGGAATCCCTCATCAAGGACCCATTTTAATTGAATGAGTTCAAGGATGACATCACTATAAGATACATATATAAAAAAGACTAGTTAATTTGAAATTCACAACATCATCTATATTTTACAACCCCATAAGAAAGCTTCTATACATGGAAATATAAAACTCTAGACTATATATTGAAATATTTATGATATAAATATCTATCTCGGTAATTGATAACCATTCTAAAATCAACCATAAAGTAGTATGAACCATTTTCAACTTGCGACACAATGAAGCTAAATTGACACCTCGAAACCTGAATATCCTAATGTATGATAAAAGTTAGGGGAAAATATAATAAATTACTAAACATATGTCCCCAGTGATCTCATATCCAATTATAAATATAATTTTGTTAATTACAATACATCCATTAATAATATATTATGGCAATAAAATAAGGGTATTTAGTTTCTGAATTTCCCCTATAATACAACATGTTCGTCAAATAATTTATAAACTTTTATTTGAGGGATGTGCATGGTTATATACCAATTTTTAGTGATGTGGAGAAAATATTTATAGACAATGAATTATATGAATTATATGTGAATTTACTGAAGGTAGATGACTATGCCTAAATAAATGACACCTATAATTCTAACAATAGCCCTATTAGTCTATGGAGAAAATCATTATAGATTATATATTTTATAACCAACCAAATTTGAAAAAGCCCTATATATGTATCAATAATGTTATATAGGTCCTATTTAAACACATGATATTTTATATAATATGATACATTTATAATATGGTTTGGAAAACATTCTCATGGAACACTCATCACTATGGAAATGGTAAAACAACTACTATATCCCTGTGTATAAACATATCCCCTAATGGAATTTATTATCAAGTGGGTATAAATGATCATCCATCATAGTTTACCAAGTTGAGGCTACATAACCATATGGATATGAAACATGTAATGAGAATAATAGAATGATGGTTTTCAATGATTTATCATAGTATAATTATTTCAGTTGTATTAGTCCAAACTATTTTCCTAGAGAAAGGATATCATAGTAATTAATATAGAACAACTTCCGATTAATTGTCAATGGTAACTAAAAAATCCCCATATCAGCAATATGATCTAAATATTTCCAATAATATTATTTCTATGACAATTTTTGGAAAAATATATTGGTAGAAGCTGATATCTTATTTTTTCCTCTACCTCATGTGGTGGACATCTCAACAAATTTCATTAAACTACAAAAACATAACATGGTCTTAGATGAAGATTCATGGATTATGATGGTTATTACCTCTATGAAATGTTATAAATAAGAGAATTATATATCCTTCCTCAAAGGGGATTGAATGATTTTTCTATAACTATAAGAAAACTCTGTGTTTGGATGATGATGTGACCCATCATCATCTTTTTATTATAGATTCCCATCATGATTATAAAAGGATTTACAAGAAAATATGTCAATCCCATGTTTCCAATATATAATTAAAGGTATAAAAAGATAATGACTATATTTATTTTAATTTTTAATACCTGATGTTTCTCACAAACACTATCCAATATAGAAAATAGATACTCATATTTGAGTCTATATTAATTTAATGAATCTCAACTACCAATTTCTAAAGGGTGATTTTTGAGTAATGGTCATGGGTTTATTAATTGATAAATATGGACACTTTTAATACTTCTCCATATAGGATTCATATTCAATATAAAATTAGATATAAATGGAACTTGATAATGAAAAGGCCCTAACCTTTAGGACACTTAATGGAGTAAATTTTTCTAATGTGATTCTTTTTAACATAATGATTTCTGGGTATATATATTTATTCCCATATAATGAGTATTTATTATCATCATAGGGTAGAATTTGTATTTACTTAGTGAGGATTTGGTAATCATGTATCAATAGTTTAATATATACACATCAAGACTTTAGGATATATTTCTTTTTTAAATAAATAGAATCTCTTTGATAACCTTCAATACATTCAACCTCATACGTCAATTATAGTGTGTGAGAGTTATATTTTATTAAAAATATAATAAAAATTATATTTTAATATTTATTGTCATTAAATTATAATTTGAAGGGATTAATGTCTGTTTTTAACTAACATGATAAAAATAATCCTGGATTGGATTTTAGAAATTCTAACATAAAAACATGGTTTTAAGAATAATAATAAATTTTATATTGAACAATTTATAACTTTATTTATAACAATTTACTATAATATTTTTAATTAAAATTTTATTTACTATAAATTTGATATAAATAATGATAAGTACATTTAGAGAAAAAATGGATATTTTTTAGAATTTTTTTTTATTTAGAAAACGTTTTTAATTAATATGTCATAGTGTCTATCAATTTTAAATATTTAATATAATATTTTATGATGAATGATTTTGATGAACATTATAAACTATATATATAATTATATGTATTTAAATAAAACTAAGGATTATTAATATTCATACAGTTTATATTAGATCAACTTTTATTTAAAAATACATCTCTTTATGTTTATATTTTGACCAGTTTTGGGGGGTTATTTTAAATTATGTTTTCCACATATATGAGATGAATCTAATAAAATAGAGTACATATTAAGAATATGAATCGTTAATATTATGTAATAATTTGAACATATTGTTTGTTCATAATGGCTAGTAAATATTTTAGTAAATTAAATAATGTTGTAATGGTTTAAATAAGGGTTTGAGCTTTACAAGCCCTTGGGATATAATTATTTCTGCAGATATATATATATATATATTAATTATAGTTAATATTTATAATCCATGGGTCTAAATTAACTTATAATGATCATTATATTATAATATTACCATATTAATTATGTTGGTTAAATAACTAGTTATAATGATGAAAAATAAAATGGTAATAGTTAGTAAACATAGATGACAAGGGATGAACATGTTTAAAAAATGTTTTTATTTTATGGTGTTGTAGTGGATCATCCTAAAAATACCACAAGTCCATTATTTATCATTTTTTAGGCAATTTTGGTGAAGATGGATTAACATTAGTTAGTAGATTTGGGTATTTACAAAAAGTCCTTATTTCCTATTTAAAAGGGAACTCCCTTTCCTAATGTAATCACAACACTTGAGACATTTGGATACACCTAAACATAAGAAAAAAACACCCCACATTTTTATAATCATTATAGTTAAAATTTTATTTCAAAAAAACAACCCAATTGTCCTTAAGAGGATATCCAAAGGAGGTTTCTCTAAGAGATGGTACTGAACATTGAAATGAAGGTTCTTATTCTCTCATCATTTACAACCATCAATTATGTGTTAATAATTTCAATAAAATAAAAATAGTATATTTGTAATAATTATATGTTGTTATTTTTATGGAAAAATATTTATCTTTACCATTCTGCATCAAATGAGAAAAACATCCATTTATTATGTGTGAAAAGGAGTACCGCATCGTGAACCAATGTAAATTACCATCACTCATTGATTCACAAGGTTAATAGCAATGACATAAATAATGAATATTTATAACACATATAACAAGTTATTATTTTTTGAAATGTAATATACCATCCAATTTACATCACTTTCACCCATTAGGTGAATTATATCATCACACATGCAAACGTAAGGTCTACCATCACCACAAAGTGACGTGATTTATATTTTTGAATAAAAAGAATGAATGCTTATAAAAATTTACTAATAATTAAATATTATATTTTTAACAATAATATAATTCTATATATGATCGATCTATATCCGATTCAAATGAACTAAAACATTAATGTCAAAACAGACATGAGAAAAAAATCAATGAATACACAAAAGAATTAAAATAATAAAATATTATTAACAAATGGGTAGTAAGATGTTATAACAGGATAATATATGATATTTAAAACATTAATATGATTCTTTAATATATTAATAAACTACATAATAACATTAAACATGAAGTTAAATCGTGGTCAACCATCTGAAAGCATTAGTTATGGGTTACCATATGAGTTTCAATTCCAATGAGAAATATTTTTTATTATTCACCTATTCAGTTTTATGTGGTGTATATACATACCCTTTAATTTATTTCTCATTGATAAATATTAATTCATGAAGTTTAATGGTTTAATTCATGTTTATTCATTCAATGGGATATATTTCATATATTTACAAAGAGGTTAGAATCTATTTTAATATCTCAAATTATACTGGGATTTATTAAATTCTAATTAAAGGAATATTATTATTTATCCTTCATAATAATGATAAAAATTATTATCCTTTGGATATTTATAGATATTCTATATTTTATTTACAATTTTACTCTCCTCGGTACTTGATTAATAAATATAAATGTTTCAATGAAAACAATATTTTTTCCTTTAAAACATATTTATTTTTCTACTATGTACAATTATTTCTATATTGATATAATAATGTTATTTTAATTACTAAAATAAATTTTCATGGTAATTTTATATATACAATATTTTTAAATTTTTTTTAATGGAATCTTTATGATGTTTTAAAAAAAGAATATTTTATCAAAAAGACAAAATGAATGTTTTTTAACATATATGGAGATGATGGATTTCCCGACCACCATAATTGTTTTAATAAATATATCTTCTTATTAATGTTTCCAATGGTTTCATAGGAATAGAAATATTTTATAAAATATTATTTAAACATCACACTCCCATTCAAATTATTATTTCTAAATAGATTATTTTTTGGAAAAAACCTATATACACTATCAAATGATGGAAACCTATCATTTCGTGATTAATATTGTAATTGTAAACATCATTTTAAGACAATTATAAACATGTGGCCTATTTTAATTTGAGAATACATTTAACTTAAATATAAATTTTATTATATGTTGGATATGATTATTTCTTAAATCAAACCCATTTGTACTTATAGTGTTTAATTTTAATGTTATTATATTAGGTTGGGAAATATTGATTAATCTGTATTCATTATTCAAAAAGGGAATTTTTTTATAAGGAATTTTTTTAATTAATTTAATTAATAATTCAAAATATGAGTACATTTTTAGACCTATAAGAATTATCTAATCCAATAATTATATATCCCCCCAAGGAATCTGTACATCTCCTAAAAAAAATCAAGAGGCCGAATTAAATTCATTATTACCATAGTTTTAAACCATCTTCTGAAAGGTCTTGATAGTACATATAACATGATGTATAATATCAAGAAATCCAATATATTTCTTTTCCTTCATTTATATTTTATTTATTGATATCTATTATAATATTTTATTAATATTATCCACAAATGCATTATGTGCCCACATTATATATTAAATTTATTTTCTATTTTTTATATACTTATGCATATCTGAATAATAATCATTTTATTAGGTTTAAGGATAATTAATTTTATTTCAATAATATGTTTTATTTTATTTTACCAATGTAAAACATGTATCATTTTTGTATTTAGTTTCTTGAATCATATAAAATGATATTTTCTTTTGGATTTGAACCAATGCATATATGACTGTGTAATAAATTAACCACCAGATCTAGTTTACTAGAGTCTAATTTTTTATAATTTTTTTATCATATCCTATCTTAGTTGAAACCCAAGGAACTAGATTTTGGAAAAGGTAAATTATTAAAAATAATCATATGTTAAAAAAGTATATGTATATAATATCTTCATATTGTTTTTTCAAGTATGATTTATGATTTTTCCATGAAATACATCAATTTATAGAAATTTCATGTAGATATGGTTCTTTCATAATTATAACTGTGGTTAATAAACCTAAAATGGGATCTTCAGGGTTTGACTCAATCATTGACCAATACATGAAAATAGGACTTACTATACAAATCGGTTGAAACGTCATTGGGATATTATTAGGATAATGAAAATTCAATTTATAAACCACTTAGAAAGATTTAAATATATATATCACTAAAGTAAACATGTTTATGATTCTAAGACAAAAATGTGCAATTTATATATTTATATTATGTGATACAAATGATTTATAATTATCCCTTATGATTTCTAATTCTTAATTTTATAAACTAAATCATTATATATAATTTTATAAAAAATTTCCTTGGATAAAATAAGGTTATCAATTCTAATGGAAAATGTAGATACTTTTGTAATAAAAATGTCGAAAAAAATTTTATTTTATCTTAACAGATCAAGGATATATTAGGGAAGTTTAATCATGTTATGAAAAATAGAATAAACTATTTTTAAATTGTGTTATTATCTTGTGTTATATTAGTTCATGAAATAGAATACCTATAATTTAGTGGGATGACTAATCCAATGGTAACTGAGGAGTGTATTAAGTACTATGTGAATAAATACTTGAAATTGGGTGGAATTGAAAAGGAATATGTTACACATGTAATGAATTTTCTTAAATTACATGATGTCCGATTGTGGTTGTTGACTTAGGATAATAGATAGTTGATTAAATTGAGCCCATTTAATTGATATCTTTTAAGGAAACATTCATTGAAAAAAATACCTCATGAAAAAAATATAAAATAAAGAGAATATTATGTAGATTAAACAAAATTGAAGAATAAATCATATAAAATTATGATTCTAAATTTAAAATAATATTCTAGAGTGTTATGGGGTACATATTCAATATTGAATTCGAGATTTACCATTCATTTTAATGGATTAATCCAAGTATCAGAAGGGTGCTAGTCTCTTTAAAAATTTCTTCATATGATGAAATAGTTTTATGCTAAAAAACGAGTGCAGAATTTATATATACCATTTATATTAAAATAAAATCAGGAGAATGGTATGATTGAAGAGAAAATAATGATTAGGGGAATAAGGCAATGAATGAATTTCCTACTAGTGATAATTGTTTTAAGAAACACCAATGTACATTGATTAATATGATTAGATGTTTTATTCCTGTATAGAGAGAAAATAAATATGGTGTGAGAATTAAAGGGTAATAATGGGATATTTAATGTTAAGTGATTAAAATATAATTTTATAGGGAACTCCACAATAAATATTCCCCATATTCATTGAAATATACCATTGTAGATATTATGGGATGAAGGTCAGTATTATGTTTTTTAACAACTAAAGAGAAATTATTAATGTGATTATATATTTTGATTAAATAATTTTGTTCTCTATTTATTCTATCCATGATATTTTAGTTATAATAACAATTCAATATGTATTTATGTTAAAACAATATTTATTCTTAATGTATTTTAAATTATATGTTGGATGGTACTGATAACCAATAGAATTTATTTAGTGGTATGGTGATATTTTTTGATAAAATTTTTTAATAGAAATATAAAACCTAAAATTATTCAATATTTTTAATGATGTTTATATATTATTGAAATTAATTATTTAAATGGGATAATGTTGATTAACATTAAAACAATTATTGGTATTATGAAAATGGGTTTCATGTTTTCATTGACCGAGTTTATAGTATGTTTAGATTTGTGGAATATGTTGAGTAATACATTATTTTTCATGTAATGATGAAAAAGATAATTTTTATAAGAGTGTATGTTTTTTCTATGTTTTTATAGTAATTTAGGATAATAACAAGCTTTTGATGAATATATTAGAAACGTAATCACATATTTGGTATGTGAAATTATAAGCTACTTTATATTATTAGTGGATAAATGTTTGATCATATCATTCAAATTTATGGCTTCTAAAAGTTTTAGGAATTTTTTGGAGGATCCTTATATCTTTTAAAGGGGTTATATATTGCATTATGTGGAAAGATATTTCGTAATCCAACTTATGGGGATATTTTTGGTGAAAGGAATTTTGAAGGCCTAAATCATGTGAAGTAGATAATAGAAAATGTAAATATTATTCAAACACATATAGAAGTAGATAAATGTGGGCAATAAATTTAAGTGGAAAATTAGAAGAAATATTTTAAATTTTACATTATCTCCACTGAAGTTTTTTATATTGTACCTTATGAATTTAGAAATGATCCCCAGTTACAAAAGACCCTTTGAAATTATTAAATTTATTGGAGAAGTGGTTTATTAATTGTAAAATCCAATGGTTCTATCTAAATTACATGACCTATTATACATATCATAGTTAAGGATGTACATTCCATATCCAATGCATGTGGTCAACTATGGTGAGATATAAATTGAACTAATCTATCTTACTCTGAAGATTCCATTGATTTACTTGGTAATAGAGAGAAATTATTTAGTAATTGTAAGGATAAAACGGAAATGGAAATTTGGATAAATCATAAATTGGAGGATAGAATGTGGGAAAAAATAGATTTTACAAATATGAACTATTATAATTTTATTATAATATCATATACATGAATTATTTAGGATGAATTTTTTGTAGGATATAAGATTTTAACACCCTGATATTTTTTCATATATTCACCTATAAATAAATTATTTCTCATTGATAGATTGAGATACATCCATCCATGAGGCCAAATTATAGTAATAGAACGTTATATTTCAAGAAAACTATAATACAATTTCGATGATTATTTTTAAATGAAAAATATTATAATCTGATATGATGGATATCTATTTTTAAAATGATTAGTCAAAATAATAATAGAATATACATATATATATATATGAAATTATCACCTAAAAATATGATATTATGAATAATTTAAATGTGAGTATAAAAATATTCATAAAATTACTTATAATAATAAAATATAATATTTTTAAATAATTTTTTTTTTAAAAATCAATTTGATATAAATATATGTACTAATATTTTGGTCATAAAAATGTATATATTTTTAATTCTTTTATTTAAATAATACTATTCTAACGTCACAATAACTATAAATTTTAACTATTAAAAAAATACTTAATGATTAATGATTTTAATTATGTACATTGATTATACTTATAACCATAATAATTGAAAAACATATTATTATTATTATTATTCGCATAGTTAATATAAGATCAACTAATTCTTGAGATTTGATTCCCTTGAAAAATCATTTTTGAAAAATTTTTATGGTCAATACAAAAAATTATTATTTCTAATTATTTAGGTTTATAAAAAAATGGATTCTATATTTGGAATTTTAAAAATTAATATTATTAAATAAGTTAAACTTATTTTTGTAATAATGATTACTTAAAACAGTAGTAAATTAATTAACTCATTTATGGTTAAAATGAGGTTTTTTGCATTTCAAGCAGTTGTGTTTAAATGAATTTTCTCTGAACAATGAATTTTTATTTTATAAATTTAATTTAAAATATATTATTAATTTTTTTAATTTATTAAATTAAGGTAATTTTATAAAATTCGTAATGGGTAAAGTACTAGTGTAAAAAAACTAGTTGTCGTACTAAAAAATAAAATAGTGTAAGTGAGTCCACGTAAGGGATAAATGAAGTACGTGTTTAAAAAAAGTGTTATGAAATGGTGAAGGTTTGGATGGCCATTATCATACGAGAAATATATTATTTAGTATTTTAAGAGCCACTTGGGTGAGAGTGACTTCGCATTGTGGAATAGTTTGGGATATTAATATAAATCAACTCCTCTTTTATTATAAAATGGCACTACCATCACACAATAATTCATGATAGTCAATAATTTTGGAAACAAAAATCCATACAAAAAACCTCGAAAAAATCCTTATCCAAATTTAATAGATTTGACTATTAAAAAATGTCATCCCTACAATCTGTAATTAGAGATCCAACAAAAGATTCTATATGAAAAGGAAATAATCTTAATGAAGAGCATTCTTTTTTCATTATTATTTTATAATTATAAATTATATATCTAAAAATATCATATATTAGTAAAAATATAAACCATATAATTTTATATTATTATCTCTATTTAATAATATTTATCCATATCCCCTTCCATCAAATGGGAATGAAAGACAACAACAGTTTGTATGGGCGACTACAACCTCACTAACCGATGTTATTTGTTCTTCCCATCATTGACTCACAAGGATAGTCATAATAATGAAAATAATTAATATATATCGCATGTATGACAAGATATTAATAAGATCAAATTATTATAAAATTTTCTTCCTTACCCTTTCACCAATTTTGAAATTGATTTGATCGCTCGTCCATACATAAGGCCTACCATCTCTAAGAAGTGATGCAATTCATTTTCCAATTTTATCATTCATAGATGTTTCTAAAAAAATTATATAATGATTAAATATTATAATTATAAAATTAATATCATTAGTTAATTGATAGATATATATCATACTAAAATGAACTCGATCATTCTAGAAGAACCATGGATGAAAAAACAAGGAAATTAACACCCAAAACAATTAAAGTAATGAATTATTAATAAAACACTGATGGTAATATGTTATAAGAAGATAATTTATGATATTATTAATATTAATATAGTTATGTTATAAAATAATAACATTCATAAGACCATTATATAGTAGGTTAAATCACTCTCAACAAAAAGGAAGCCTGAGGTAAAATATTTCATCTCAATATCTATTCCATTGAGACATATTTGTTATTATGCACCATTTAAATTTTATGCAGTGTATATGAAGCCTATTTATTTTATAAAAAATGAATAAAATTCAATTCATGATGTTGAATAATATAATTAATTTTTATAAATTAAATGTGTTATAATTTGAAAGTTACTGAAGATGTTTGAAAATATTTTAGAATGTATCATACTATTAGGATTATTATTACTCTCATTAAAGGAATATTAGTACTTATCTTTCATAAGATCTAAATATTTGTTTTTATCCCCTTGATATTTAAGGATTTTATATAATTTATTTAAAAATTTTCCTATTTGGTACATTATTTCCTCAATTAAATGTTTAAAACGAAAATCAATTTTTATTTCTCTTTAGATAAGATATATATTTCATTCATGTCCATTATTTCCAATTTTTTAAAAACAATTTACTAATAATTCATCAAATGATTTATTAATGAACTTTTATGTTATCTTTATTATTATATATAGTTTTAATGTAATATTTTTACAATTTTAAAAAATATTTTTTCATCAAAAAGTGAAATGGTATATTTTTTAACATATAATATATGAATAGACTTCCCCACCACTTTAATAATTTTAATCAAATGTAGCTTCATCCACATGTTTTCAATGGGTTTATATAAAAAATTCTGTTACAAAATATTTTTATTATGTATCACATAAATTACATATAATATTCAAAAGGATATTCATTTATTGGGAAATCCTATATTTATGATGAAGTGATGATCACCTGACATTTCTTGACTAATTTTGTTATTATTAACTACAAATAGAGACAGTAAATAATTATGATCATTTTCATTAGGCATTTTATATTTATTAAATATCCATATTTTATTATTATTCATATGATCATTTCAAAAAACATATACCATCTTTACATATGGTTTATTACTTTGAATGTTATATGATTAATTATAGAATACAGATAAATTTTCCTTCTTTATCTGTTAAATATATTTAGTGATTAAGAATATATTATGCGAATTATATTGATAATTCAATATTTGTGGAATTCTTTTGGTATTAGTTTATGGGTTGGATAAATAATTTTATATCCATTTGATGTGTCGATCAGTCTCATGAGACCAATTAGTTAGAAAAATTACATGTTGATTTACACATAGTATTAATCCATCTATGAAAGGCCTTGATAGAATAATTACCTTGATTTATGAGTTGATGGTACACCATAATAATTATTTACTTCATTGGTAGTTTAGTTATAATTATCCATGAGATTATTTCATTGATACTATTAGTGAAATAATTTTATTCTCATGTTATTGATTAAAGGGAATTTTTGTTCAGTTATTTACTATACAATATTTTTTATGTCTCATTGATTCATGGAATCTTTTTTGTATGTAACCCTTAATAAGAATTTTATATCACCTTTATTTTGTTTCCTATACCTATGATATGAAGATTAATTCATTTAAGGAGTTTAAGGATTCCAATTTTTTTCCATTACTATATTATATATTCTTTTCACAATATAAAAGTGTTATCATGTATGCATATTTTTTCAATAAAGATACCAAATTGTTTAGAAATTTTTTATTTTACCCCTTGTATCTATGGTAATACAATAATTTTACCACCAGCTCTGCGTTACTTGAGTTTCGGTCCTTAGAAAAATGATAAGTTAGATGATCTAGAGTTATCCCTCAAAAAACTAAAACAACATATCATGAATATTAAAACCATGAATTGTTCCTATGGGATAACATGTTGAAAATTTATTGGTTTTATGGTATATCATTAATGAATCATTTTTAAAACCATAAAGTCTGTGGTGATGAACAAAATTCTTTTTTTATAAACATTAAATTATTGAGAGGATTTTATATACAACCCACTTAAATTAGATACATTAATGATAACCTCACCGTAAAGTTCTATTTCATTAGTTAATTGATTAAACATGGAGAAATTTTTCAATGATATAAATATTTTCATTGATTTAATGAAAATATCACAAATTTTATTCTACAATCATTAGAATTGATTACACTGGTAAACTAGATCACTCATTTCCTTTCTATGATGGAATTGGAGTTATATATAGACAAAATATATTAATAAAATAATGATGTATATAAAGAAAAAAACCTCTATTATCTCAGTATAACTTATATGAATACCAAAAAACTAAACTATGACATTTATAATTACTTCATATCAATTATTTTTTAGTGAAGATGACAAGTAATTACCTTCAGAACCACATGGTATCCCATGTTTCTTATTTTAACCATATCAAATATATCCTCATCTACTAAATGATATTTTTGAATCTAGAAGGATGAGAATTCAATCTATAGTATTTAAACATCATTTCCATTTATGAACAGTTTTCAAAATTGAAGGTGTTTGTCAATTTACTTGGAACACACCATATTCATGGGAAGGAACAATTTTACATAAAACTTATAAATGATCCACAATATTCCATCACTAACACTCCAAAATCATATAATAAAATTATTTATGGATCATTAAGTATCTAAATAATAAGAATGACAGATAACATTAAGAAAAACATGGATTCCATCTAGGTAATTTGGCCACTCAAACATAAATGTGTTCATGTTATATACCTTCCTATTATTAGACAGATTCAACAAAAACTATTCAAAATACAAGGCCAATGTTACTAATATGGTTCTAGAAATTCTAATGTCATTTTAATGATTAAGTATCATGTTTTAACAAGAGTTAGTAATCACAAATATCAATGTTTATGATTCTATTAAGTAATAAAAATTGACCACATTTCATGATGATATATGTGGGCTGATGGATATGTTTTACTCAAGAACAACTTTGTCTCAAATACAATATTTATAGAATAATAGATCCAATGTATTAGTTAATTCATCCACTACCCTCATTTACTAAGACAATGATGAAATAGTTATTTCAATATATAATTAGAAGATGACTTATCCATTCAATAATCAATGAGGATAATACTATTTCTTAATAGGAATATCATGTATTATCCCTAACTAATTCAATTGTTGTATTGATATCACATATAAGAAACTACTGAAGAAAATTTATTTTTGTTACTTGATCAATCCAATACAAAACATATGAATTAGTTGAAAGTAAATTTAATCCTCTATGAAATCGTACATATCCAAGAAAACATTATACGATTTGTCCATAAGGTAGTGAGAATCATTTTTATTGAATGATAAAAGTAACTCACTAATATGAAGTAATTTTCATTGATAAACATTAGAATCTTCTGGTAAATAAAAAATATATTTCATATAAATTATGTGTTATTGATACATCTATCCTGGGATGATAAAAAACGTCATACCATTTACAATGTAATTACATGATTTTTATATACACACCAACATTATCTGTTGAACAATAGAACTGTGTCACATTACCCATGAACCTTTGTAATTTTATATAAATAGATTAAATGTAATGTGACTATATACCATTATTATAGTGAGTCATTTCAAGTAATTCATTTCTTTAAATAACTTCTTATCTATGGGGGGAATTTAGTATCTGTAAAAACTTTTATGGTGAAAGGAAATCATAAATTTTTTGAAAACCAATATTATCCCCAAAATTTGGATCCCTCACACAATATTAATTTAAAAATTTCATTACTTATGGGTTTAAGAGGATATATCCTATAATCAATTTAAATTTAAACTACGCATCTTTATTTCATACGATGTCAAATTTAAATATAAATTAATTAAAAAAATTATCTAATATCTTATAGAATATTAAATAAACTTAAAATAGGTATTTATGAGAAAAAATAATCTATATATTACAGGAATATCATTCTACAACTCGTAGTTCAACATAGAAAATCCTATATTATAATGGAAATTAGATAATCGTCATCTTTCTCCCTATAGTTCAATTTCCCCCACTGCTTATTTCCATATATAATAAATTTTATGAAGATTAAAAGTACCAAATTTAGATTGGGATATTACAGTAACATTATTTGAAAAGTATATGACATTTGCACACCGTTTTGATGAATAAAAATAAAATAATGGAATCATTAAAAAAGACAGCTCACCTCCACTACGTTTTCCAAATAAAATTTTTATGGGTTTGGGAACTACTATGACACCATAGTTGAAAACGACAAAACACGATTTGGAATTGGAAATAACATATTTGATACATATAGCATACAATAATACAAATAACTCTTGGATATCAATGCATCAAAAATACATATCGTATTCCACCAATGTATGTTTTATAAGAATTATGTTTCATAAATTCATATTGGGCTAACATGTACACATTAAATGATGTTAAAATTTCAAATATGACGTCTACTTCACATGTATTTAAAAATAATTTAAAATATTCTCATGGTATAACCATTAAAAAGAATGAAATTTGAATCTGAAACATATGTAGTGAAAGTGAATTATATTCAGTAAACCCATTAATACATTAATATTTTCAATGTGGCCTATCATGTAATTACAAAATATTTTTAGGGTGTTCTATTTTTAGAGATAAATGAATATCAAATAATAGATACATAAACAAAAATGTCACAAAAAATAATTCTTCTTTATGGTCTTCTGTGAGAGATAAGTTAACTGTACAGGTGAAATTCAACAATCAAAATTGTTTTCCATTTTTATTTCCACAATATTTTATAATATTGTCTATAGTAGTTGTTACGAGTGTCATGATTGAACTAAACAATGAATAACCCACCACTTCCTTTCCTGGTTTTTAGGTTATCTCTATATTTTCAGGTTATCTCTAATGGCCCCAATACTAGGTCCAAATAAAAAAATACTTATGAATTTATGGTTCTTGTAATGGTTTACGAATGAATGTTTATATATCATATCAATGTAAAAGATTTAAATTATTATACAACCACAAATTTAACTTTTTTATTCATCAATCTATCCTTTATTCAAAAATGAGGAAAAATTTTCTCAAACTTTTTTTGAGAAAGATCTATGAAAAATCACCCATATAACAGTCCTCATCATTTGAATGTAAAGTACCTCTAATTTATTGATAATTTTGTAATGTTGTATAATATTACATATATATAATCTAATAATTCATTAAATTGCATAGAGTGGTTTTATATCTATGAAGTGAACTACTCAGAGAGGTTTCTCTAATATGGAACTATACTACGAGATCTCCAATTATGTAGGAGAATGAAACATGAAATAATAAATAACCTATGTTCAAGAAATGTACCTATATTAGAGAGACTTTTATTTTGAGATTTTATGGATATAGTATTTATTTCTTACCTTTGTGACATGGTTTTGGTAAATACTTAGAAAATTCTTGGAAATTTGTTTCATAAATAATTTATAATTTTATGAGTATACGGTTTCGAATTGTACCTGGTTCCTAGTCCTGGTGTGCCCGGAATGAATTTCTGATGTTTCGTTTGGGTACATTCAGTAAACATACGTTCGAGGTTTTCTATCTTTTGAACCGGGGCTCAGATTTGAAATATGAGGACACCAATGAACTCGCAGCGCCGATATTCGCTTAAGGGGACCTTTACCACAGTTGCGTTTTGATGTATGTGGTAGTTAAAATATGGGGATTCATTGAGAATTAAATAAAATTGTTGTGTTATAATTTTATTTTAAGTGGAAGTTAATTCCTCCAAAGAGAAGTTTGGGTGGGGCCCACACCCTATCTAACATCCCATGGGAGGATATAAATAAGGGTGGTGGGGCCGATACGAGGCCCTTACTCCTCAACTCACTTATACTCCCCATTAACACCCCCTTTAATTTATTTGACAACTCCCCCTAATTTATTTTGGTGGAGCCTTTCCACATTCCACAATCCCCTAATTAATTTCCCAACCTCATCAATTTAATCAAGTGAGCACCCTTAATTAATTGATTCAATTTGAATTAATTTTAGAGGCAAGGTAATATTATTTTAATATGAGAATCCTATTGTTTAATTTTGGGTTGGGAATTATTCTCTTTGGGAAGGCTCTAGAGAAATAATAAGATAAGTGTGCTTCTTCGGCGAAGAACACGAAGAATGCTCTATGAATCGATGGACGTGAAAAAGAATCATTCTTTCTGCTTTTTCCGACGGCAACGGAATAAACGAATCTTCCTCCAACACTGATGGGACGACACCATTCTTACGTGACGCCCGAATACCGCGACACTCATCTTCCGTGGCTTGATGAAGTGCGATGACAATTGCAAGGTAGGGGTTTTATTGAATTCTGGGTGAATAAATTATCTTGTTCGTTGTTCTTCGTTGGAACCATGTTTTATCTTCGGCCATAGGATATCTATTAACGCGGAGGGCGCAGGCTGAACAAACACGGCCCAACGACCCTCCGTTGAACCTTGTTCTATTTTGATGGCAATGGTGATGAATGGGGTGGCGGAGACCGGAGAAAGCGACGACTATATGATGGCCTCATGGAGAGGAACCTTGGACCACATCCATGGGCCTCTCGGCCGAAGAAGAACCGGTCCGCCGTAGCATGCTGGGCTCATGGAACCATGGGGGCCCAAGGTGTTGCGCTGCGGAAACCCGTGGCCCGTGTCCGTGGGCCTCTTCGATGGGAGAACATGCCGGCTCGTCAGCTGGCCGTGTTATAGAAGGTTGCGGCACCCGTAGGTGCCCCGTGGGTAGAGAGAGGCCCGCACGGGCCCCTCGTGCAGTGAAGACCGGCCGGCTTCGGCTGGCTGGAAAGGAGGGCGGTGCCGCTCAGCACCGCCAATTTGGGAAACCCGGGGGATCGGCCATCCGAGCTGAGCCATGGCCAGCCAGGCCGAGCCGTGGCCAGCCGGGCTACGCCATGCCACGACTCTCCATGATTCACTCGCTCGGGCCTGGCCGCATCCCACCGAGCCGAGCTGCACACTTCTATGAGATGGCCTGACACCAGATGGGTCTGACCCGTCGAAATTGGGACGACCACACCCGCCAGCCCACTGGGTTTGACGGGTCGGGCCCGTTTCACTTAAACGGGAATAATGTCAAGACCGCATGTCTGATCAACACACCGTCTTAGGCTCTAGGATTCTCACAAAGAGGCATTCTTTTTGAGATACTCTTAGTGAGTTTTGGGCGACTTTGAAAAAATGGTCGGGTTGGTTCGAAACCGAAAACAACCAGGCCCTCGGAGCGGAAACACTTATAACATAAGGACCAAATGTCCGATTGATGTGTCGTCAAATAAGTTGGATTCCTTTTGATGAGAATGTTCTTTTGGAATACTCCACAATAGGTTTGGATGAAGTTGGAGTATGGTTGGGTTGGTTTTAGGTTACAAACCAACTGGGACCCTAGAACGGAAAAGCTAATAACTCACAAACCGGGCGTCCGACTGACGCGCCGTCTATTGCGTTGATACCCCTATGACGTGGCGGACCTTTGATATATCTCTTAGCGGGGGATTCATGACACTGGGAGTATCGACCACTACCTCGTGTATCAGACCCTCCTAGATATGAGCATACGCAGTATGGAGACCTAGTAACAGGCTAAGACCTGATAAATTCATGTCCGATTCATTTCAGAGTGACTTGAATGGACTAGTGGGGAGAACTACTCTGCGAGGTGGAAAACCCATGAAAGAGGAGCACTACTATGTGAGGCGGCAGACCCATATTACTCGACAAAAGGATTACCTCTGTAAGCTAACAGGGGAGGGCTACTGTGTGAGGCAAAAGACCCATGGTGGGGAGCACTCCTATGTGAGGCGGCAGACCCATGGTACTCAAAAAGAGGAGTACCTCAGTAGTCTAAGGTTAGTGAATATCACCTTGAATTCATGATAAGACTACTATTCTCAACAGAGGAGGCATTCTCCAGCAGCCATGGTTTCGACAACATGAATAAAATCCTGGTTTGAGTTGAGTCAATGACCATTGTGTTTTCCTTATGATTTAGATGGGTTACTTGATAACTTAGGTATATGTATTAGCATATACCTGTATAATGGTTATCTATTGAAATGATAATTTTTGGTTTGTCCTTGTTGGTTTTTATGAGACCTATAGGGTCTCGGGGTCCTTACTGAGTATCGTTATAATCACCCATTCACAGACTATGCACACACCTTGTTGTGTTGGATGTAGAGGACAGACAACACTAATAGAGGCCCAGGGTGCTAGGACTGGATGGTAACCAGAGGAAGACCTTATGACATTTCAGTACATGGTGGAGTTGGATGGACTTGGAGTGCTGAGGAGGCCATTTGTACCTACCCTTCAGATAGGAACCCCATAGGACGATCCAGGAGCTGCTTCCACCTTTCAGTTGTTTATCCCTTTTAGTTGTACTTGTTTTCAGTTGTATTTGTACTTTACAGTTGTGCTTGTATTCTAGCCCCTTTACTTTCAGTACAATTGTTATACAGCTTTTACATAATTTTTGCTTCCGATGGTACTCTGGTTGTGTGTGTTACGTTTAATAAAGGCAATGCCTTCCCAGTTTTTAGAGAATATCGCCCTCGGTGCTAGTTGCCAGCCCCTGGCCTATGGAATGCGGGCTTAAGGTTGTCACGATGTGGGATTTGGGGGACGGGTCATGAAAAATTGCTATCAGAGGAGTCAGTTCTACCAGAGAACATAGGACTCTGATATTTTATTTCTGTGAAGTAATAGTGTTAAGGGTACTATGTGTGGTTTTCAGTTTACGGAGTCCAGTGATGGTGCGGGTGGCCAACGTATCCATACACCCCGACCATAACTCTGATTTCTGACTCAGTGCACGAAAACACTGATTGTGTGTGTGTTTTCAAAAGTTTTCTTAATTCACCTCAAACAAGGTCATCTCACCATGTATAGTCTTTTGACCATGTCTCATTTGTTCTTTCAGGATGCCTCCCCGTGGACGACTAGTTAGAGCCCCGAGAGTTGTACGTACTGACAAGCCGCCGAGTGATGAGGCCTCAGCACATGGACCTCTTCTAGTGGAGGAACAAGTAGTACTACCACCCGTTGGGCCACCGATGCCACCAACCCCAGTAGTAGGCGATGCACATCGCTTGAGCACACTGCACGAGTTCCAGCGGCAGAGGCCACCCAGGATCCGAGGAGAGACGGACCCACAGGAGGCTGAGTATTGGCTGGAGGCAGTGGTGAGAGTTTTCAGGCTAGTAGGGACACCAGAATACTTCATGGTGATCATTGTTTCCAGACTCCTTCAGGCAGTAGCAGGTAGATGGTGGAGCCTGATGCTCCAGATGCATGACGAGGCGACACTTCTATGGGCTAACATCAAGAACCTCTATCGGGCAGAGTTGTATCAGCCACCATTCGAGTTGTGCAGATACAAGAGCTACTGCATCTACAACAGGGTACCATGATGGTGGCATAGTACTCAAGGAAGTTCACAGATCTCTCGGGATACTCAAAAAATATGGTACATGACCCATTCTTCAGGGCCCAGACCTTTGATTAGGGGATCAGGTGAGTGATTAGAGCTTCAGTTGTTTCTCACAACATCCCGACACGGACAAGGTTGTTGGAGTGAGCCCTCTTAGTGAAGATTTTCCTTTATGAGTATTCTCCAGCAGCGGGACCCAGCACTAACCGACATGCAGCAGAGTCTTCTACAGCGGGGCAGTAGACAGATGACGTAGAAGTCCAAGAGGACCAGACCTACAGGTGGTCGAACGCACGACTCAGACTCAGTAGTGTGGGGCACATACGGTGGAGACAGAGCCAGACATGCCAGGAAGTGTTACTCATGTGGAGGACAGTGTCACATGGCATGTGACTATCTATCCTGCCGCTCGGATGATCAGCAGACAGATGAAGGACCTCCCAGGCAGGGGCAGAGGTTCGATCATGATGGACTCCAAGGAGTAGGCGACCGTGCTAGAGGAGCTGGCCGAGCAGCTGGTGGTGGACGAGACATCAAGGTGTTGCCACCACCACCACCAGGTGGTCCACCCCAACCACAAGGAATGGGTGGAAAGGAGATAGAACATTTTTAGGCAACTAAAGCATAAGACCATGGAGCTCCAGGAGCAGGTGGATGAGAGCGGGACTAGTTTCAGGCATAGAGGCATTTTTCATGATGTTTCTATCATTTTTAATGTCATTGTATGTTGTTGCTTTTTGTATTTTTATCTTGAGATGTAGTGTTAAAAGACACTTGTCCTTGTGAGGTTTTCTTTCCTTTTTTTGTGTAGTTAATACTAAGAGGTTCCGGTTTAAACTGTTGACATGACTATCAATATTGAGATTTCTACTAGAGGAGACCCAGTAACCAAACACTAATGACGACAGTGTGACTCAACCCTTGGATGCGAGTGTAACAGTTGGATATATTGGTAGTAGCGTCAAGGCCTTACAACATCGTCCATGACATGAATTATATTCATTCATGTCAGGATTGGCTGTATTAAGAAAATGACATGGTTCATACAGGGTATGAGACCAGATTTCCCATTTCAGCAAAGGAGAAATCTCAGTAGATCTTGTAGAATGTAGGTGAAGAAGGGTGAAGTCGAGTTCTTACAATTTTCTAGTCTCACCCATTTTTCATTGAGCAAACGGTTAACGATTCACTTAAATATCAATTATCTCAAGTGTGTCTTCTCTCAGATGGACCTGAACCTAATATAGTGGTGATGGATTGAGTTCCTCCAGGACTTTGACTTTGAGATAGTCTATATTGCTGGGAAGGGGAACGTGGTAGTGGATGCTCTCAGCAGGTGTTCCAACATTCAACTGTTAGGAGAGGCAACAGAGCAGTTGGCTGCCTTACATATATCCTTTGTGGATAGAGATGGTGCAGCCTATTTATAGTATCTTACAGTCACTCCTCCACTTATTCAGAAGAGTAGGTGAGGTTGCTTACCGCCTGGACCTTCCACCTTAGTTGCACCTGGTGCACAATATCTTCCACATATCTCAACTGGGGAGATGCGCGCATGATCCATCCCACAACATCGACCACGAGGAGCTGGACATCGATGAAGTGGCAACACTCATAGAGGTTCCAGTGGATATTGATCATCGAAAGGAGCGAGTCCTGCGTGGATGGTTGATTTCTCAGGTGCACATTCGTTGGCAGCACGGGAACCTCTAGGAGAGCTCATGGGAGTGGGAGGCTCAGATGCATGCTCAGTACTCTTTTTTATTTCCCAAGTGTGTGTTGTAGCTTTACAGGGATGTAAATATCTGAGTTGTGGGTAATGTAAAGACTCGTAAATTTGAAGGAATTTTTTTTCATAAACACTTTGGAATTTTACGAGTCTGTGGTTTTTTAGGGAACCTGATTCCGAGGCCCAGTGTGCTCGGAATCAATTTATGAAGTTTTTTTTGGGTATGTAAATTAAATGTACATGTGGTTTTTTATATCTTTTGAACCGGTGCTCAGAATTGAAATCTGAGGACACCGATGAACTCGCATTGCTGGTATTCTCTTAAGAGGACCATTACCACGGTTTCTTGTTGTCGTATTGGCAGTTAAAATTTGGGGATTCATCTAGAATTAAATAAAATTGTTGTGTTATAATTTTATTTTAAGTGGAAGTTAATTCCTCCAAAGGAAATTTGGGGTGGGACCCACACCCCAGCTAACTTCCCATGGGAGGATATAACTAAGGTTTGTGGGGCCCACACTAGGTCCTAACTCCTCAACTCCCTTAACCACCCCATTAACACCCCATTTAATTAATTTGAAAACTCCCCCTCATTTATTTTTGTGGAGCCTCTCCACATTCCACCTCCCCTAATTAATGTGCCAACCTCATCAATTTAATTAAGTAAGCACCCTTAATTAATTGATTCAATATGAATTAATTTTAAAGGCATGGAATTATTATTTTAATATGAGAAGACTAATGTTTCATTTTAGGTTGGAAATTATTCTCTTTGGGAAGGCTCTGTAGTAATAAAAAGAAAAGTGTTCTTCTATGGCAAAGAACACGAAAAATGCTCTACGGATCGAAGGACATGAAGAAACATCATTCTTTCTTCTTTCCTCGATGTCAACAGAATCAATGACTCTTCATCCAACGCTGACAGGACGATAACATTCTTTCGAGACACCCGACTACCGCGACGCTCGTCTTCCGCGGCTCTATGAAATACGATGTCAATTGTGAGGTAGGGGTTTTGAATGATTCTATGGGATTAAATTATCTTGTTATTCCTCTTCATTGGAACCATGTTTTATCTTCGGCCATATGATACTGCTTAACGCGGAGGGCGCGGGCCGAACAAACATGGTCCGGTGACCCTCCATTGATCCTTGATATATTTCGATGGCAACAGTGATAGAATGGGTGGCGGCGACCGAAGAATGTGGAAACCATATTCCAGCCACGTGGAGGGGAACCGCGGACCGCATCCGTGGGAAGCTCGGCCGAAGAAGAACCGGTCGGCCGGGCTGGTGGAACCGCGGAGCCCCATGGCGCAGTGCTATGGAGAACTGCGGCCCGCGCTCCGCCGACCGCTTTGGCGGGTGAACTGGTTAGCTCGTCAGCCGACTAGGTTAGATAAGTCCAGGGCACCTGTTGGTTCCGTGTGGGAGGAGAGGGGCCCGCAGGGGCCGCTCGCGCCGGGAAGACCAGCCAGCTTCGGACGGCCGTACAGGAGGGTGGCACCGCTAGGTGCTACCAGTTTTGGAAACCTGGGGGGACGTGCACCCTCTGGTTGGGCCATGTCCCATCGGTCCGGGCCTCATGCTTCACCAGGATAGCCCAACACCAGCTGGGTCGAACCCACCGAATCTTGGATGACCTGACCCGCTGGCCCCCTGGGCATGATGGGCCGGGTCCATTTAACTTGCACGAGAATATATTCAAGACAATGTTTCTGATCGACGCGTCATCTACGACACTGAGATTCTCACAATGATGTGGTAATTTTGCGATACTCTTAGTGAGTTTTGGGCGACTTTTAAAAAAACAGCTGGGTTGGTTTGAAACTGAAACCCACTAGGCCCTCAAAGCGGAAAAACTTATAACATAAGGACCAGAATTTCAATTAACATGCCGTCAACTACGTTGAATTACTTTTTATTAGTAGGTTCTTTTTATAGTCCAATGGAGGTTTGGATGCAGTTGGAGCATGGTCGGGTTGGTTTTAGCTTAAAAACCAACCAAGACCCTAGAACAGAAAAGTTAATAACTCACAGACCAAGCGTCTGATTGATGCGCTGTCTATTGCGTTGAGACCCCTATGGTGTAACAGACATTGGAGATTCTTATTCGTGGGAATTAATGACACAAGGAGTATAAACCAGTAAAACATGGAGCAGACCCTCCCAAAGACAAGCATATGGAGTACAGAGACCTAGTAGCTAGCTGAGACCTGATGAATGATTGTCCGATTCGTTTTAGAGTGACTTGACTAGCCCAGTGGGGAGAACTACTATGTGAGGTGGCATAACCATGGTGGAGGAGCGCTACTATGTGATGCGGCAGACCCAAGGTACTCGACAGAAAGAGTACCTCTGAAAGATAACATGGGGAGCGCTACTATGTGAGGCAGCATACCCATGGTGGGGAGCGCTACTTTGTGAGGAGGCAGAACCACAGTACTCGATAGGAGAAGTAACACAGAAGTCTATGGTTAGTGAATATGACCTCGGAGTCGCAACAAGACTACTGTGCTCAACAGAGGAGGAGTTCTCCAGAAGCCGTTGTTTCAACATCATGAATAAAATCATTGTTTGAGCTGAATCAATGACCATTGTGTTTTCCTAATATTTGAGATGGGTTACTTGATACTATAGGTATATTTATGGGAATATACCTATGTAATGGTTATCCATTAAAATCTTAATTTATTGCTTCTCCTTGTTGGTATTTAGGAGAACTAGATGGTTTCTAGGTCCTTACTGAGAATCGTTATACTCACCCCAGTATGGGCTATGCCCGCACCTCGTTGTGCTGGATGCAGATGACGGACATCACTGACGGAGGCCGAGAGCGCTAGGACTAGATGGTACGAGGAAGAGGACCTTACGACGTGTCGGTACGGTGGTGTTTTAAGGACGTGGAGTGCTGAGGAGACCATATATAGTTACACTTCAGGTAGGAACCCCGGAGGACGATCCAATAGCTGCTTCCACCTTTTAGATGTTTGTCCCTTTTAGTTGTACTTGTTTTCAGTTGTATTTGTACTTTACTATTGGGCTTGTATTCTAGCCCCTTTAAATTCACTACACTTGTTATACAACTTTTACTTAGTGTTTTATTTCACTTGTACTCTAGTTGTGTGTGTTACGTTTTATAAAGGAAATGCCTTATTAGTTTTTAGGGAATTCTGCCTTTGGTGCTAGTCGCCAGCCCCTGGCCTATGGAAGGCGGGCTTGGGGTAGTCACGATGCGGGCCCCGGGGGACGGGTCGTGATGGGTCATGATAGTTTTCCTTGAATGGGATAGAATAATAGCCTCTTATAATTTATAACTATGTGATCCATGGCTCATGTTAATCTATAATATTTATTAATTGAATGATTTTTCATTATAAGATTATTTGTTTATATTGTTTTCATTATATTTTGGCTCTATTGATAAGGCCATTTTTAATTCACACGAGCTCCTCATATTTCTCTCTCTTTGGAACTCATGTATCACATCCTTTAATTAATGTAACTTATTCATATCTAAAAATAAATATTTTATATTTGAGGTTTATGTGCTTCCTAATTTATATTAGTTTGGGAGACTTAATATTGTTATGATTCTCTATCCTAATAAAAACAGAAACTATAATTAATTTCTAACCCTCATAATCCTAGTATTTCCCAATTCATTCACATATATTTTTATAAAATGGTCCCTATACCATTTTTTAAAACTAAATTTTACTTGAATTCTTCTAACATAATGAGTTTATTCATTCATATATATATCTTTTACCATGATCAACTACGAAATATAATAAGACCCCAACATCATACCAACATTTACATCAATTAATTTATGATAGGTTTCATATTTTTTGGATTTACAACGATGTAAATCCATATTTATTTGTAAATAAGTATGATTTTATCCCATGAACCTATATAATATTCATTATCATATGATCATAAAATTAATAGGATTTTATCCCATATTTAGGGATGTTGATCTTCACAACATATGATCCGTCTAAAAAAGAATTAATTTTTATAGCTTGTCATATTTTATAAGACCCAACATTACTTATACGAGATAATGATCAATGTAAGGTAACATACAATGATTTATAATTTAGACGCTGATTTTAAATGATAAACCACCTTGTCTTGAACCCATTTTTTAGGGAAACTATCATATAATTTTTTTTGTAGAATACCAGAGTACAGTTATTCAACCTATTAATTCTCTACTCAAAAGTGTTATATAACCCTAATATCTCGAGATTAATATTTATTTTCATCTCTCATATGCTCGAACTAGTACAAGTACCATGAAATCAAACATTATCAACCCTCTATATGGCCCTCTATAATTGCATTCATATTTATATTAAAAAAATATTTTTCCATTTCTATATTATATACATTTTATAAATTTTATTTTCCATGAATTGAGTTATTAAAAAATATTCATCAAATTCTGTGATGGTTTATAAAATAATTATGATCTTTTTGTTAATTTAATTTTTTCCTTTCCACAATTAACTATACTAACATAATATATTGTTAATGATATCTAAACATAAAACTCATCAATTTTGGGTAAAATTTGTGTGACCTTATACCCCGGAAAAATTTAGTATATAATGTGAGAATGTAAACCCAAAATAGTCTTTTTTTAGAATTTCACCACCCTTTGACTTAAAATGAACCATATATAAATTATTCTCATTTTAAAAAACACATAATAGATACTCAAGAGAAATTAATGTTTCCCCTCAAAATTTCACCACCTTTGATGAATTATGAAAAAGGTCGACCACAAAATAGAAAATTTAAGTTTATCATAGGGTCAGCCATATGACCCTTTTAATTTCCAATAAATTTCAATTAGACTCACATGGATAGGAAAAATATAAGGTAGAAATTCTTCTTTACCCCATTAATGAATTTTTAGGATGTTTCATATCATATCCCTTTAAACGAGTAATGTGTTCAACACATGGAGGTGTAACATTTAGAGTGTAAAAACCGAAAATTTTATATATATTGAATTTATATTTTGAAATTTTTATCATATTTAATAATATAATACAGTATAAACACATGAAATCATATGGAATTATACAATTAAATTAGAACATTACATTTAATGAATAATTATATAAATGAATATGATAACTTCTACTTGAGTATAATTAATACAAAATCAAGTTGAGATAAAAAAGTGCATGAATTTTATTTAATAGAATTATAAATATAAAAAAACATAGTAAAATAGAGAAAAAACATTAGTAATCAAAATGAAATCCAAGATATAACGATGTCGATCCTTTAGGTGGATAAATGTGAATGATCAATTATTGAATTTAGAGGTATTTATAGAAGGTAATATTTCCCTGGAAATAGTGATATACCATTTGAAAAATTACACGACCACTCAGAATAGTAAATTGACCATTGGGAATAGTAACATGACTTTTGGAATAGTAACACAGCCTCAACATTTAGTTACGTCAAACAAATAATATTTACCTAGATTAATTTTATAATATATATTATCTAATTTGATAAATTAAATATATTTCTTAAAAAAATAAGTTGAATTAAAATTGTGTTATCTATAAAACCTTATTTTAATTTATTTATTATAATTAATGTTTTTTATATAAATAATTCAAATTATATATGGGTGAAAATTATATCAATAAATTGAATTTACTTTTTTTACTCGTAAATTTAAATGTCCTTTTATTTGATTTTTTTGGAAGTTTTTTTGAACATCAATATATATGTGAATAATAAAAACACTTTTTATTTAATAACTATATATTTTAATCATAATAATAAATTTATTATAATTATATATTCAAATATAAAATTTTAGGTAAGAATTAATTTTTATTAATAAGTTTATTAATTCTTAAATTTAAAATTATTTCGATAAAATGTATTTTCTAGTACATAATAATATAATGTATCCATTAAATATTTTTTTTTAAATTTTAATAAATTCCATTTTATAAATATATTTTCCATTTATAAATTACATTAATGTCTTAAAAAATATTTCTAAGAAAATATAATTAATAATTTAATTAATATGACTATTATAGGGGTTACCTTGGAAGGTATATTTTATAAAATATTTTTTTCCAAAAAATTCCCATCTCTTTATGCATATATACAAAAAATACCTACCCCTTTAAAAAAATTCCCTTTAACTCCAAAAAACCCAAATTTTTAAAAAAATATTCAATTAATCCCCTTATAATCTAAAAGGATGATCCAAGGTCAATTAAATCTAATACTTCAAAGAAATAAGGGTCATATAAAAGGGACAACATTGAGAAAAATAAAATTTAATATCATATTTTCATTTTATTTTAATTTTATAATTCAATATCCATATATTCGTTTATATTATAAAAATAAGAAAAAAATTATATAGTATCATAAAATAACCACAACTTAATGTAAATTTTTTAATTATTACATAATCTCATATTATATATTTATTACCCCCTCTTTTGACAACGTCTCAGTAACAGTCGGTTAACTACACATGGGTTTGTTTCCAACCCTCTTACTATAACTAACTATATGTATGTTATTGATATATTCTTTTATAATATATTTTTTTATGATTTTGGATGTCATTTCAGAAATGTTCTAATAATATTAATTCTAAATCACAAATTTGATTTGATGGAAGATATTTTAATGAAAAAATAGTTTCAAAACGATTAACCATTAAAATATAATACTTAATGATTAAAAATTATCAAGAATGAATAAAAGTTAACATAATCACCTCTTATTTCATTTTTTAGTAAAATGAATTTATAATATAGTAGGTTGAAAAGTGATGAAATAAATTAGGATCTATGGAATGTGGAATCTCTTACCCTACACATTCCTTTTTAGATATATCATATTCATCACATTTTTTTATATTCTTCTGAAATGTAATAAAATTTTATCTTCACAATTATATCCCTCTTCATTCTTGATATATACATACTTTTCCCTTATTGTACTGATTTCAATTCTATCTAGGAATATTTGTTCAAAAAAATTTATTTTTATGAAACATGCAAATGACCCATCTAGATTTATTTATTCCCCACTCAAGAATGATGATACTTATGGGAAAAATATGACATACCTTATTCATTTAGAAACAATAATGGCTAGTAATTGATTTATGAATTATCAAATTGTTACAAACCCCATTTCATTATATTAGATTAATTTATGCCTATGATTTCTATATGATTTATTATGACGTAGAATACATGATTATGGTAATTTAATGAAGTGGTTGTTGGGTTTGGAATTATATAGATATCGGATGTGTTGTGTAATGTGATATATATACCAAGATATTTTAGTGTCACAATAAATAAGGATTTAAATTATCTATCTATTTACATGTACTTATGATGTTTAATCTAAATTATTCCCCAAATATAATGTTTTCAATTCTGGAATACATTAATATTTGTAATTTATCTTATAAATGGAGTAAGAGTAATGTAATAAAAAATAGTGCCTCTACTGATGGTATCAAATAATTTTTTTAATTAGGATTTAGGATTATAAAAAAATTGGTTGAAACCCTTAGGGATGACCTCTCTATATGTAGAAATTATGTGGATATAGTTATATCATATTCTCACCCATGTTTAATAAACCTTATTAAGGATCTGTCGGTATTAACTTGATATTTACCATGGTCATGACTAGTAGGACCTTTTTCACATTTGTTTCTAATATTGGGGGATATTAATTATTTAACTAGTCTCTATTTACAAACCATTATAGAGTATATATAAGTAATGTAATAATTCCTCATTATGTTTTAAAATTATTTTACTTTGTTATCCTTGAAGAACGAGTTTTAATGTATTATGAACTTATATATAGATAAATATAATATATTAAAATTGATTTTTCACATGAGAATGAATTTTTCATTCCTCATTGGTTTACATTTATTTTGGTATAACCATTTATATTTTTTTGAAAAAAGTGAAACTAGAATAAAAAACCATTTTATTTAGAATAAAATGGTTTTATAAATGAATTTACCTTGGTAATGTGTGTTGATGTTTTAATTTTCGTGGTTTCACTTACCCAATCATATCTGGCTAGAAGAATAATATGAACCATGCATCACAACATCCTTCACCCAAAAAAGAGAAAATATATGTCATGTTCTTAATGATCCAATGACCAGAAGAATTTAGAAGGTAGTCTAATAAAAATTTCATGTAATAGTGGGTTAACTCAATGAAAGAAATATTTTATATTAAACTTAATCTTTGAAGGGTGATGTTTATATTCTTATATATAATTTTTTAGTAGAAAATGATTAACGATGGAAATAAATAAAAAATAAAAAATAAAATATGGAATAGAAAAATGGAGTTGAAATACTTTTTTATGATATTTTATAACATGTATTTCTGTATAAGTCATCAAATAACACTGAGAGAGAGAATTGAAAGTTCTTACGTAAATATAAATTGATTTTTTTTCATGGTCTATATAGGCAATTTCATAGGAATTTAATTATGAAAATGATTTTTGTTGTCTATAATTATACTAATATTGATAGATTAATTTGTGGGTTATGATAAAATATATAAAATGATTTATCTATCTCAATAATTGTATGTTATGGATAATTATATTGATGATATCTTAATAATGAGGTGGTTCTTAGAGAATGGATTCATGTATATGGGAATAAGAACTAATGAATTGGTTTTTAAGGCCTACGATTTAATGATACATTATTAGAAAAGATATATAAATAGACCTAGAATAAATATGGAATAAATAATCAAGGAGATTTTATCAATGAAATGATGATATTTTATAATTGTTTGATATAAGGGAATAATGATACTGATTTTTGAATAGACCTGAATAAATAAAATACAATGGTAAATAAATAAATGAAAAACCCAACACATGAATCGTGGTTCAAAACTTTAACTCTAATATAGAAGATAACAATTCATGATAGTGCACTAAAAATTGGGTCATAGATGATTATCAATTTTAAACACCACCATATTCATGAAATATAGGGAATTATTTTTCCACCACCACCATTGAAGTGGAGAATAAATGTGATATCATATAAGGAAATATTTTTATTCACTAAATAAAATAATATTTTATTTGACTCTTATTATAAAATTTTGTTTATATATTTTATGTTTTCTTAAATTTTTGGATAACTTAATGAATACATTGAAGTAATAATATCTATAAAAACACCTTAGGGTATATTCAATGTATCCAATGTGTTGGAACCTTCTACAGCCATTATCTATGAAAATATTATTCAAGATAATATCATAATCCTTTCTTCGGTTTAATTTGGAACTATGTTCTATATTTATTAACTATTATTATGTTATACTCACATGAAAAACGTGGAATAGTTAATGTATTTTTATTTTATGGTCCATCCCATCATCTTATTAATATATGAGTATGATAGAAAATATTCTCATTAACCCCTCAATGGTGTGCATGTTAATACCAAATGAAGAATAATATCATTCCAATTTTGATTTTCCATTGAAAAGAATCCAGATTTATAAAATTAAAATTACGAGAGAATATACTAATTTTTTCAAGAAGCATTTATTGTAAAACCCCTTGAGAATGATTTAATGTTATCAACATTACATATATTAGAATATAATCCTATATCAAAATTCCCATACAAGATGTTCGAAATATAATTTGACGAATCGAAGAAGCAACATCATGAATATATGGGAAAATGGTTCATACACCACAATTTATCAACTTGTGATGTGAGAAATTTTTGTATTAACTAGAATGATACATCAATAAAGTAAATAATTTGTTACTGATATGTCAAAAATATCAACATAACATGTATCCCCTATAAAGGATTTATGAATTTTTTGGTAACCATCAAGGAGCTCAGTACATCTAAAATAATGATCTTTATTGTGGATATCATCATTAAATTTTGGAGAGATAATATATTCAGAAGATATAATTCTATCAAAGATATGGATAACATGAGTTCATAGTGATGTCATTTGGTTATATTATTTCCCATTCAATCAAGAATGAATTGATGAATAGAGTTTTTAGAGACTACATCAGTATATTTATCGTATTATTTATTGATTCATTCTAATATACTAAAAAATATAGGAACATGAAGTGAATATATGGATTGTGTATGTGAAATTATGAAAGGATGAAATGTTTTATGTGTTTAAAAATTGTTAATTTTGGATAAAAAAAGTGAAATCTTTTAGGCACATTATTAGAGTTGAAAAAATTGGTCCCTACCAAGGAAATAGATTTGTAGAAATGGACTATCCCAAAAAGAGTCACTATTATATTTTGTATTAATGTATAAAATGGGTTTTACCAATTGTTTTAGAGAAAATTATGTTGATTTTAAAGATAAAAAACTATGTTATCATTGAAATGGTTAATGTATCATTATATAGAAGAATACAAGAAATGATTTATGTATCTAAAGACGAGGTTACTAACTGCACCTCTACTCACACAAACCCCATTTAGAGAAGGTTTTTTAATATGAATTAAATCATCAATGAATGTAATGAAATTTTTACTCATAAAAATGAGTAGGTGATATAAAATTCCTCATAATAGATGATGATACTTTATTAGGGATAACTAATGGATGATTTCTAGTTAGAAACAATTATATTCAAATTTTTTATTTGGTGAAGCTACCTCTGGGTGAGAAATGTGACATATCGAAATTTCAAAAGATTAAAAATTATATATTCCTAGAGAATGAGATAAACATGCATCAATTAGGATGGTTATATTTAATTATTGACACAGATTACTCTATTTAAATCCACCCGATAATGGAAAATAAGACAACTAATTCAATTAGTAAAAATTATTCTACTCTATCCATGATAGTAAGTCAAAAAGTATTTATAATCATGGATATGAAAATGATATATTTGGGAATTGTAAAGGAATGTATCACATCTTACCTTTACTAAATTATTTCCCAATGGTATTTCTAAGATATGATCTAGGATAAACAAAGTGATAATTTGGAGATTCATAAAAGGTAAAATCAGAAAATAATGAGAATATTCTTGAGATCTAGATCAAAAAATCATGATTAATTCAATATATAATATTTTTCCTCTTTTAATCACCAGAGATAACAAATTATTTTAAATTATTAAAATATATTATAATTATAACGTCCTACCCCTACCTCATTGGCATGGGAAGGTGATGAGATGATACTTGGCCTTATGTTATTTTCCCAAGGCACCAAAGGATGACACTTAATGCTGAGGGATTTATGAAAAATTAGGGAATGATTTTCCATTAGAATAAAATAAACCAACCAAATGAGTCCTAAACAATAAAATAATATAATTAATATCAACAAGGTTTAATATTCAACAAACCAAAATACAAATTCAACCAATCCACAATAATCCATAATGATAGTACCACCCAAAAATCCATGACACAACTTCGTAGTTCCAAACCATTCCCAATTATCGAAGCACCATATCACTATCCCAGCATCATGAATAAATGCTTACAAAATTAGATGTTTTACCCTAACATGTGTCCAAGAAAACTACATCAGCACAATCACTAATGTGGCAATAAAGGGGGTAAGTACAAATAATTGCAGTTTTTCAAAAAATAAATATTTTTCACACCACAAGTATAAAACCATTATGACATTTATATAAATAGTTTATACAAAGCGTTGAATAGTCAAAAAATTACAATAAGACAATCACACCCATACCATGACACCATTACCCATATCTACATAAAATAATAGAAATCCAATCAACCATTCCAAAATCCATTTATCCATATGTTATTAGAACAACTATTTCAATCATGCATAAAAACACATACACAGAAACTAAACATAGTAAAACTTCCCATCCTTGGCCGCTCACTACACTCCCTATCAAGTTGTACTTCTTGACCACTTATCATTAATAGGGGGACTTCCATCCACTACCAATCCCATTTTATAGGGAGAAATACCACCAAAATCACACACAGTCAACATAATCCATAATACATGGCCAAACCATATTTAGAAATCACAACAATGCCACACATGATACAAATAGTTATTTCCAACACATGCCAAATCACATCAATAAGTCACCCATTTATTGAAAAAACGAATTATCCATTTTCCATGAGAAAAAAATTTTCAATGAAACAACATATTTATTGAAATTCATCTTTCATAAAACATTTTCAATAATTCAATAAATTATTGAATTTAAAACCAACTTCTTAAAATAACACCATAAAATCCCCTTTTCAATAATATCTCATTTTACCGAAATCCCTAAATCATCACCAAATTGGTTCCCAAAAATAATCACACATTATATTCAGAATTAATTTCAAGAAAAACCAATTTATTTCAAACATATCCTCATGTTCTATCAATGTGGAGTTGATAGAGAAGCCACCAACCTTAATCTTCTATTGAAATCAATACAAAATAAACCACAACAAAACATTTGTCAAAACCTCTACAAAATACACTATAGATCCCATTACGTATCATAAAAAATCCATAAAAGTCAACACATTATGATACCATTACACTAGATCTACTTTGAACCAATTTAGATCTTGAACACCAAGAGAGATATAGGATTAGATCTATAGAAAACCATAGGTTACTAATTTGGGAGACCTACCAACAATGAAACACCTTTAAACACACATTAAACCCCTTTGACTTGCTTCCAAAATGCGTGAGAGAGGTGCCCTTCCCTTTGATTAGAGGAAATTTCGATTGAGGCTTGATTTGGGGAAGAAATTGGTGTTTTAATGAAAATCCCAACTATCCCCATTAAAAAAACATATTTATTGGGCTACAAGGTTAGATCTCACAGGTCAATGAACCGTGCGCTAACCATGTGGATGATTCTATCTTAGCAGTGGAAAATCACAAATTTACCTTGGATTCATAAATGGTTTCCCCTAACCATTCTCATACTTCACACCATTTACAAAAACCGAAACCTTTCCAAAAACACCCCAAACTCTCCCAAACATTGCATGACAACTCTAATCACATATATAGTCACAAAAAACAGTTAAATAACTCAAATAGAGGGTTCAAAATATTTCACAATGCATCCTAAAAATTAAAAATATATGCTCCACAGATTGGAAATACTTTTAAATGGATTTCATGATGAAGGTGATTTAATAGTACATAAAAATGTGGTTTATTTATCAAAAAATATATGGGAGTGGGATAAGTAAGTGGGGATGTTGTAACACATTTTAATAACCACATAGAAATGTGATAAGAACATCATAATGTTTTTCATTAGTATTCTTATGATATATAATGAATGTAATGTGATATGTGTTATAGTGGATCAACTCACCAAGGATTATCACAGAATATTTATTGAGGAATAATTCAATCATGAAAAAAATTAATGGATATATTTAAAAATGTGTTGAGGATATGTGGGGAACATTATTAAATTTTCTCTAATACTTATATATGATTCACCTCTAAATTTTCTAGGGGTTTAGATCGTCAAACAAATACTAATGTAAAATTTGTAGTTGACTATCACCCAAAATCTGATGCCCAATATAAAAAGAAAATGTTTTCAGTGAAGGAACATCAAAGAACTTTCTCAATTGAATTTAATGGAAATGGTATAAACTTGTACAATTTTTTATTTATCTTATAAGAAAAACTTCTAGTTGAGTATCCACGTACCCCATATAATGTTCTATATATTATGTGACACAAAACTAATATATTTTGGATTATTTTGGGGAAGATATTTATCTTTGACATGAATTTATAGAACAAATTATATAGAAGGAAATTTCATTACCCAAAAATTTAAAGCAACTTAGTGTTAAAAAAATTTCTATTTTGACAAAAATAAAAGGTTTATGGCGTTTTATGTTATAGATAATATTTTCATTCAAATATCACTTGGTGGGGAGTCATGAATTTGGAAAAAAATAGAAATCTTGTCACCAATAATATTTCTATTATATGTATCCTTGATTTTTTTTAGTTGTGACTAATATGAAATCACTTCAATAAAATACCTCTAATGTTTCTGAGGGGTGGAAGATATATCTCTTGGGAATAACATAAGTAATCTCTAAAATATAATATACCCAGAAGTGGTAAAATGATAACCTGAACTCGATTATGAGTATTATCCATTGATGGTATTTGACATTGGAGATAATTTTCTATGAAACTAATTGACCCACCTATTTATTTTTCTTTGGTAGAATCAAGAGTACTATAAAGTAACAAAAAATATTGAAGATGCAATGAAATATAAGTAACCTCTCATTTTTAAGCATCATACATGTCTTAAAATAGATGATATAAAATTTATTATGGGAGAACAGAACTACACAAAGATTAATATTTATTTATTTTTTACTTCTAAATTATTTTTTGCATATTTATGAATATAATAAAGTTTATACACATAAAATATATATTAATTTATTTATATAATTTGAAATGTTACATTCAAAAATTAAATATTACAATGAAAATAGAATATTTGATGAGAAGAAAATAAAAATATAAGTATAACTTGTGTATAGTAATTAGGTTTATATGTCATAATTTTAACACTTGTAAAAAATACTATAAAAAATTAACAACACATTAGAAATACAATCAACTTTTTATGAATAAAATGTGTCAGAAAATAAGTTGAAATAATCAAAATAATGAATAATGTTACTATTAAGAACATAATATATGTAATTTGGCAATTCGAATACAAATGTGACAGTTGAAATAGTATCTTTATTGTTAGGAACAGTAACCTGACCATTAAAAATATAAACCTAACCATTTAAACATTAACCCAACCTCAAAATAATAATTTGTGATATAAATAATATTTATCATGAAAAATTTATGAAAATATAATTTTTTGGTACAATAAAATAAAAATCATTACTAAAAACATAAATAAATTAAATGAACAATTTTATAAAAATAATGTAAATGTTCTTCAAAACTTTTTAATTTTTATTTTAATCTATAAAAATACCTATTTTAGAAAATTAGTCAATTTAAAGAATGTGATATTTAGAATAAAAAATTTGAAATTTTATAATGGTGATATTTTTCATGTTTTTAGAGGAAAATCATTTTTAGGTGATTAGTAAAAATATTATATTTTCAAAACATGTACATTTTCATTACATAGTTCAGTTAGTAATAATGACATAATATATTCAATAATATTATGAATGATTAAATAAGGGAATAATAAGATATATAGTTCATCTAATTCAAATTTGAATCCTAATATATATTTTTGAAGTCTTAAAATATAATGTACACAGTTGATTTGTTTTCCATTTTTCAACCATTACATTTGTTAAAATATTGAAATCTAATTATAAATGGATTGAAGTCATAGAGTCATGTATTTCTAACTAAATATAAATAATATAATAAAACAATTCATATTTTGTAGTTTAATTTTGATGTTATAGTATGATAAATATTTTACCCCAAACCACCTCTCTCCTCATGTATAAATTCACCATCTCCCTCCCATTAGACGATAAATTCCATTATAATTATCAATGGAAATGCAAAACCAAAATTCCCACTATTAATACCTATATAATATTTAGGGACATTATTGAGTCAGAAAACTCCAATAATTAAATATTTTCATATCCATAGAAAATAAAAAACATCAAGAAATAATTAGTGACCCTTATTCTTTTGATTTCATTTTCCTTTCCAAATTTCATGTAATTCATTTCCATTCAAATATAAGCCTTTATAAATTAATAAAATAATTATGATTAATGATCTTAATATCCTATAGCTTTTTATAATACAGTCATATATTATAAATCTATACCATTATATTTTCAAAGTTTCCAGTTAATGGTCTCTTAATCACCCAAATGATTATTTCTAATACCATATATATCAATGCCTCTTTGGAAAATAATAATGAACATTTTAGATAATATCTAAATAAACAAATAAAGGTTTTCATATTATTCTACTATAAATTTTATTAATTTAGAAATATATATTAAAAATCCATAAATCTAAAAGTGTTTGATTATTTTAAACAAATTAAAACATCATAATAATTCACCTTTAATAATTAACACATAAAATACAAGGAAAAAAATTTTTCATCAGTGAAACCATAAAAATAATTCACTTTTGATTTTTTATTTTAGTAAACATACATTCATTGTTCATGTGGTAAAAATTATCATAGTAAATCAAGATATAATTTTGGTTAATCGAAAAACTAATAGTTTCTTTTAGGTTAATATTTTATTTATATTTATTAACTGAATAGTTTCTTCTAAATTGACATAAAATGTACATTCACTATTGATAACCACTATTCTGTGGTGAAATAATTTTTTAAACTATTAAAATTATTTATAACACAACAAGTTAGCTTTTTAAAATAGTCAACTAATTTACAAAACATCTCAATGACCCCTCATGACCTATTTTGTATTCACTCAACAATGATATTGTTTATTGAAAAAATGATGTTCATTAGACATTTTTAAACCTAATATTTTAATTGATATATTTCATATGAAATATTTTTGGAATCTATTTCCTTTCTTGGATTTAATTTTATTACTACGATTGTTATAGGTTTCCATTCTGTGTGGAATGGATGGTTATTAGCATAATAGGATATAACTAGTGTTACCAAAATTATGTAGAACTCTAATGAATTAGTTAATGGGATATATCTAATGATTTTAGGTTGTAACTCAATTATGATGTATTTAAATAATGTATATGTTTTATAATATCTATAAAATATATTAACAAAAGATGGTTATGAAAAACCCATTTTATTTTAGAATGTGGTTATAAAATATTAGTTATCACAAAAATGATGAAATATTAATACTAAAAAAACGAGGTCCTGTAACACCAACAATATAAAGTAATTAATATTTTATCTTAATTATTGTAAATCCTTTTTTAAAATTTTTTTCTTAGGGATAATGATTCTTTGGTGGGTTTCCTAATGATGATGAGAGTGTTTTTGATTTTTGGGGTAAACAATGGTTAGAAACATGAAATGGTGTTTTGAACTCAATGATCCTACACAATACTGGTGCACCAAAACACAATAGTGAGGTAATTATTATTGGGAGTCCATGTTCAGGGTATGAGTTTATTTTTATATGAAGCATAACCTAGGAATAACTCATTATATTATAGTCCTGTTCATGGTGAGACTCAATTACCGTGGGTGTTTACCACACCATAGTGGCTCAACATGGTGCATTTATGGCCATGGAATCATTGATGTCACCTTGATTATGGTGGATACCTCTATTCCGTGATGATATATAATATATTTTTTAATTTGTCTGAACAGATCACCATTTTTAAGGGAATAATTTGTATTCATTTAAGGAAAATAACATAGGGGATTATGAGTTTTGTGAAATTAATATTTCAAAGTATTTTACCCAACATTGAAATAAGTTCTAATCAAACCTAACCAAGATAACAATTTAGGGCTTCATGAAAGTGTATCCTAATGAAAATTTTCTCTTTGATTATGATTTATCATTAGAACTATATTTTTTATGTTTTCCATAAACAAGAACTTGTTCTTGGTTATTGATAACATTATGAATATATAAGTGGATTTTCTATTTGTCCGTTTTCCTTATAGTTAGTTGTATTTATATTTTCAAATGAATTTCCTTGGATGATGACCCATGATGGAAATTGTTTTTAAAATCTCTTTATTTTGGTTTAAATGATTCTTATGACACAATTGATGAATAATTTTTTCAATGAATGTTTCTTGGAATTCTGTAAACCTGTAATTTTAATTGTTTATGAATATTTTTTTCAATGATTTATATTTGAATTTATATGAATCAAATTTCAGTTTATGAGGGATTTTTAATTTTTAATTATAAAATAGATTTGAATTTTTTATAATATAAAATATTAGAATACATTTTGAATTTAAAATGATTGATAGAGTGAGATATGGGTGTATATGGTAGGTCTATGTTCATTAGAATTAAATAATATACTATTTAGTTTAAGAAATGTGTTAAAATGGGATAATGTATCCTTTGATTAATGATTATGTGTTACCTTTAATTTGATGGCATAATTCTACTCATGAGTTTAGACTACTCATGGTTGTAATAATGCCTATTTGTTTTTTAGCATGATTTCATGATTTTTATGCTACATGGAATAAATAAGTAAAATAATTAAACTACTTATGTTTAATATATTTTAATTAGATAAATCCTTTGGATTTTTTGTCATTACTATTTATAATTTTAACTATGATATAAAATTTTCATGTCATAGTGGGATGAGTTCAGAAATATGTTGGGGTGTGAGTACTTGTTTATTTACTCACCCATTTCATATTCACCTTTGTGCATGTGCATACATTTTTTCACTGTAAAATTAAATATAATGTATATTATATCTTTAGTGGAGCATCGTAGTAATAAAACATTTTGATTATAATAATATTGTAGAGGTAATCAAGTGGAGTAATTGGAGTTATTACTCAGAAATGTTAATATATGAGGATTTCCTCTAGTTTTATATCAATTTATTCATTCAATTTCATATAGTACTCTTAAATTATTGGTTATATGTAATTTTTAGGCTATATTTTCAAATTTTTGTATCATATAGTTTAGTTTTTTTGTTTTTATTATTTCCAAGATAGGTTTAATTTTTTAATATAGAAAATGATCCTTTAGTTACTTTAGAAATTCCTTTGATGTTAATAACATCCTTTAGTTTATATGGGATTCCACATAAGGTTAATGGAATCTTAGCTTCTTATAATCCAATGGTTAGGGATGGGATGTTATAAATTTCATTAATTTGGCTAGACCATTAGTTATGAATTCAAAAAGGGGTATGTGATATGTAAAAAATGAAATTTATTGCATTAAAAGTCATAGATGACCCCTATATATTTAACATCATATTACTCGTGATGTAAATGTAGAAACAAGTGATTTTATACAACTATAACATTCTTGTCACCTCATAATCATTGTTTTAGCTAATGTATGTACTTTATAATTCATTGGTAATAAGGCTTACAAGATGTATAGAATTTTTCATATTAAGTTTGATGATTATTAATTCTATCCATGGCACCATGTATGTGGTCGAAAACACTATGATTTGTTGATGGTCAAATGTTATTATTTAAGATACCCTTTTCAAGAGTCTAAAAATGTTGATGATATTAGAATGATTGATATTCTAGATGGGGTTGAGTTTCATGGTGATGATAAATACTTTCTCTATCATAGAGAACCTATAATTACCTATTTTTTTCGAAACATTAATGTATTCCCAAGTATAAAAATTGAACATGGAAATAGTATACCATCTTCATATGGATGGTAAGTTAGAATGTACTGTTAATACTTTTAAAGTATCATCAGAAAATAATCCATGAATTTTAGTTTCACAAGGGAATTTTATGTGCCCTTAGATAAGTCATCTTATAAGACTATTCTTCAGGACAAGATTTTTTTAGATTTTCTCTAGGAATTGAAGACCCATCATTTTAATTCAAAACATATTTGAGTACTCATTGAATAAACAATACTAGTTTTACCTAGTATTTTAGAAGAGGATACATAAAATAATTTATGGATTATGATGTGGATGATTAAGATCTAAAGTATAAAAACATTCATAGAGAGATCATTAGAATAAATCATAATAATTTCATTTATATGAACTTCTATTTTTAAATATATTACCACAATATGTTCCTCATTATTTGAGAAATAAATGTAATCTATATAATCAATATGTGAGACCATTTAAGGTTTTGTAATTATTTAATATGTTTATTAATGATTAAATATACATCAATGATTTATTAATTCCCATAATTATTTACATATCATTCAATTGATTTGGTTATAGTTGGAACCATTTAATTTTATTATATTGATCTGAAACACCCTGATATTTTATGAAAGAATGATATGCATGATTGTATACGAGACTTGCGAAACTGTGCTTAAATTAACAATGAAATAATATTATCTACAATATAACCATTATAACCTAGATATTTAATTGGAGAGTCTGAACATAATTAAAATATTTCATATATATATATATATATACCTTTCTTAATATAAATGAGTTTATAAATTTTTATTAAATTTTCAATCAATTTTTGTTAATGTAATTTTCTTCTTTAAAAATGTGATTTATCCAAAAATGATTTCTATTGATTTTTTATAAAAATATAATGTATAATTTATACTTTTTTTTGAAAATTTATTTGTTAAAATAATTTTATTTCAGAAATTATAGTATCCAATTTAATGTAGGGTGAAATTTATAGTATTTTGGAAAGTATTTTTTATTTTAGAGATTTTTTAAAATACTGGATTTTTCTGAAAATATCGTTTGTTTTAAATAATTTATGTAATTTAAAATCCCCTTATGTATTTGGATATTATTTAAGATAAAATAATTATTATTTAGTTGTATTTTATGTAATTATTTACTTTTGAATTAAATTTATATTTAATTTTAGTTTATTATTAATTTTCATCTTAAATAGGAAATTTCTATAAAATAAATTTTATGGTGCATAATGTTTATCGACATTTTTTTATTTAAAATACCACTAACAAGAAATTATTTTAATTAAATTTATATATTATATATAAATAAATAGTAATTTATGTTCATATATAGATTAATACTGGTCATTGAGTAAATATAAAATTATATTTTTTAAAAAATATACTTCTTGAAATGCAACCTTTTCATCCAGTATATGTGTTTTATTATAAATTATATATCAAAAATTCTTTCAATTGAATTTGAAAATAATGATTCCCTATTGGAAATCATAGTATCATATTATATAATAAGGAGAAATAAAATTTTTTGACATCATGTAAAGTGAAAATAGTAAATAACTTTTACCACTAATTAGTAGAAGACAATTTTAACGGGGGTTAAAATAAAAAGATAATGATTAAAATATACAAAAAATATTTATAAAATCTATTCTATGGATATATTTATACCTTATATATCTAATTGTCTATATTATTATATTTTTTGTGCATTGTGACATATGAAAAACATGGGTGCACCATTTTCTTTTCAAAAAATATAAGTGTTCCACTCACTAGACTTAAAAAAGGCCACCATCTCCTCTCTTTTATACAACATAAATAAAATTTTGTTTTGAAAATACCAGAAAAAATTCATTCCTTTCATACATAACCATATGCAATAGTCCATTTTAATTATATATTCATCATAAGATGTCTTTTTGTGATAACCTATAGAGCTAGTCCAATGAAGTGGAATCATTCTCTACTGAGCATTTTTATTTTATTATTTCATCCCTTTACTTAAAATATATTCAATAATTATTAGATAATTTCACTAGTAAATATAATATAATTCTATTTTATTATATTAATTTAATAAAATTAATACATCTCCACTTTCATCATATGTGATAAAAAACTAACATTCGTGTGGTCTATAGAATACCATATTTAGAACTAATGACATTCATTTTCCTTCATCACCGCTCACGTTTTGTAATAATGTTGGATTTAAATTATATAGATACATTATATTTTTATCATATCTGTAACACCAAAATATTTTAATAGGAAATAAAATGTGCTTAAATGAACTATTGATTACTATGTAAATTTTTTAACCTGTATGTTAACCTTATGTTTGTGACTTCTTTGTTTTGAATTTCGAATATTTGACATACACAGTTGCGATCAGTACGTTTTTTTGGAGTATGATAAGAAAAACATATTATTGGGTTTATATTAATCAAACCCTATGAATAGTAAAATACTCGTTGAATAGAGATATACCATAATGAATAGTAACCTTACCTATAATAGTATATAAATTATATTCAAGTAAAAGTACTATATACCTATATCATGGAAGAATAAAATAAATGTTTTAAAATTATTATTTTTTGAGTAAATTATGATTTTAATTAAATATAAAATTCCTCATATTTAGAAAATTAATTTTGAGAAATACATATCACTTTTGGATTGTACACATCAAAAACATATTAGGGTGAATTTTGGCAATTTTTCAAAAATACATGAGTTTTTCAACAATAATGATAGACCATAAATTACTAAATAAGATAAATAGGATAATTATATAATCATGCTTGTTGTTCTACTAATGTCAGCCCAATTAGATCAGATTTAACTGATAAAATTACTATTATTGTTCTTGTAAGACTCTCTATTACTTGTCTTGTGGAGAAATAAAAAATTAATCAATATTATATTTAGAAAAGCCCTCTCCCCTCCACTATAAATACCACCCTTCACACTCTCATTTACTCACACCTCGCAAGGTTTAAGACTTTTCTAAACTATACACAAGCATCATCCATAGCCCCTCCCCCACTTACAAGCACTTCTGGTCTCATCAAAAGGCCATGCCTGGTTCTTTTAAGGTTTATCTCAAAAGGAGGATTCAAGAGGCAATTTCTCTCCCACTTTTCCTTTAATTTCCATTCAATTTCATGTTCTTTCCTTATTCTCTCCCCAAATATCTTCATCTATATGGTATGTAACTAAAGTATCATACATATAATAGAATATTATGTTAATAATGGGATATTATATCATCCAACCCCCTTCTCCTATTCCATTTATTTTATAAAAGAAAATGTTGTTCTCAAGGTGTTATATATCACATTCAAGAATGAAATGTTTTCTTTTTTCCATTTCAACCTTCAGATCTGCTCATGAGACGATTTTTATGGTTTATCCATAATTATTTATGTGTATTATGTCCTATTTAAAGTTATATAACTAGCATTTGTACATATTAATAGTTGATTAAACAAAACATATTCGTTGTGGTCGAAAAACCGCAAAAATTAACCAAAACAATCATCATTTAATTCTTATATAATGATTAAACCACTTGGTATTTTATATAAATCATTATAAGATCATTGAAACAACTTTAATATCATTAATAACATGAAATATCAGTTCTGGATGTTTTTCCATTTTTTACATGAACATCAATTTATGAAACCATAATGATCTATATTCTTGTACATGTGGTTCCAGAATTGTTAATTAACAAATATAATGTGGTTATACATGGAATTAATGTGATGAAAGCATTCAACTACAAGGTAAGATGAAAATCTCGTACCCAAGATTCATTCTTCAGGTTCTCCCTCTTTAACTCCAATTTTGGTATGGTCTCTCCTTAAAAATAATTTTTTAATCTTTATATTACCTTTTATGGGATATACATGTTTCATACTGAAGTTTATTTCAAAGAAATGTTTTCCAAAATAACCCTTCTTTAAAAAACACACCTTTTACTTATCACTCATGGATGATGGCTATCATTTAAAGTATGTTATTCCCACGTAATTTTGGGAACCCAATGTTTATGAATGTGTTCCTATGAGATTAAACGCATTCTGTTCCATGGGTTATTTATGTTCATTTTTGATATATTTTTATTGTGGAATTCATGATAAATGATAATGTTATGATGTTATAGGAGCACCAAAAATTATATAGCGTAATATGAATTTTTCAATGTAAAAGGCACCCCTAGAATTTTACTCATGCCAATTCATTGGGTAAAGTGATGAATCTCATGTGTTAATGTGTAATGATGTGTGAACAAGAAGCTACCTTGGTTCACATGTATGTGTGGTAGTTAACAAAAATACATGATGTCTCATTTTTTATATTTTCCCATATTTCAATTATTTTATTGATTCTTCCTCTCAAGTACATGATCCTTTTTTTATGTTATGATTGAGATCACCCATTGTTATATTTTTCTTATATATCATCTTAATGGGATTTTACGTCACCCATTTTGTATTTATATCCTCAGGCGATTTTTTGTAAAAAAGTGTTTTCAAGGGACAATAAGAAGCTAGAGAAGAGGGAATCAAATAAATGTAAACGTTTTGTGTTGTAAGTATTTATGTTTTGTTTGTCTAATCCTCCAGAACCTAGAATAGAAAAGGTCCTTAAATTTATAATGTAGAGTTTATTTTTTTGTTATCCTTTAAAAAAAATACATAGAATATTTTATTACCGAATCTGAATGTTTGGGTTAAGGGATTTAAAATATTTATACCAATTGTGTTTTTTATATACCATATTTTCTGTTATATTCCATTCTATGGGGGATATGATAAAATTGCTCATGTATACGATGGACTACTGCCGCACGAAGTGATGTGATTTTTTACTAATGATTTTCGTTGATGGTATTAAGGATAAATTTAATGAATATATGGGATATAAATTATATCATTATGATATTTCATACATATTTATAATGTAAAAGGTATTTTTTTTATTCTTTATAAAAAAATACATAGCATGTTGTAGTACTGAATCTGAAAGTGTGGGTTCAGGGATTTAAAATATTTATACCAATTTTGTTTATTATATACCATATTTCATGTTATATTCCATTCCATGGGGGATGTGATAAAATTTCTCATGTGTAAGACGGACTACTACTGCACGGAGTGATATTATTTTTTACTAATGATTTACATTGATGGTATTAAGGATTAATTTAATTAATATATGGGATATAAATTACATAATTATGATATTTCATACATTTTTATATCTTTGAAAATATAATATATATTTTAATTTATTATAGTAAAAATACATTATGACATTCGTTAGTACGTTGGACTGACACCGCCATAAATCAATGTGATTATTTTTTCATAAAAAAACAAGTGAATGATATATATAACTATATTTGTTTAATTAATATTTTATTTATTACATGATTATGACTCTACATACATAAATTATTACTTACCTTCTAACCATATTGATTATTGAGAAGCAGAAACATTACAAATGTTTACATATAGTCTACTACCTCCATAATTGTATCTTAGTTCATTTTTATAACCACAAATCATGATTGGTTTAAGATGTATAATTTTTCTATAAAAATGATAAAAAATTCATTTTTACTACATTGAATATGATGTTACTAGGAAATCATTGACCATGGTCAACCCACCAATGTTGTTTTAAAATAATGAAATGATCATTCTGAAAACAGTCAATGGGGATTTAACTGATTAATTATTCAATTAATTCATTTAAAAGAATTAAAATAACTTATTCATGTATAATTTATTAAACCATTTTTTGTATTTTATTAAATAAAAAAATAGATATATTCTTATAATACAATAATTAATGGAGATTCGTGGAATGTATGGACTAGAGGTGAGAGTATTTTTCTCAAGTTCATTTCATTGAGTTATATTGTATTTTTATGTATAAAATATCTTCAATATAGATTATATACATACCCTTTTACATGTAGTATTATCAATTATTCCTAAATAATTTAATTTAATTCTTCACTTTTCATAGTTTCATTCCATCGTATTTTACATGGATGTTTCAAGCTATATATAATTTCATTACCCTTTTTCCCTACATGGGGTAATATTATATCTTCATTGTATTGAATGTTATAAGATTACTTGAGTTTTTCATTTTTATTAGATGTGGTTTTAAATTAAAAATGATTTTGTTTATATAAATTTGATATACATAATAAATTCATGTATTGATTCCCACCTTAATGTTATGATCATTAAAAGGGTTTCTTGTCACAAACAATTTTAATTGGTACATTTGTTATGTTGTACGCATATATTATATTATAATATGTATGTAATTTCCATTTTATATTATGTAATATAAATATCATTATGTTCATGATATTTAATGTTTTAACTAATGTTATAATTACATGAGGATGATAATTGAAGAGTTACCAAAGTGAAAAATTCTTAATGTTTCATTATCCAATCTATTTGGATAATTTATATTAAAGTTTAATTTGGAATAAATCATAGGAAATTATTTTCTTGAAATAAACCCATTTCTTATCCACTATTTATGATTTTTTTACATGTTTTATTTCCATTTCCTTAATTATTTATTAGTGAAACATTAGGAAAGTCATTTTTAAGTGATACCACTACTATATTTTCTTTTCGATTGGTTATCTTTCCCTCACATATCTTGTTTTCTAAAATGGTTTCAAAAATATAATATGTTAAAATAAATTACTTATTAAATCTATTTAACATGGTATTTAACGTTATTTAAAATTGTTTTAATGAAAACTACTTAACCTTATGAAAATGGGTCACTTTAGACTTGCTTTAAATGTTTTTTGAAAAAAATGTTTACATTTAACATTTTCATAGTGAATAGTTTTTACCAAGATTAATAATATTATTTTTTAATTAATTATATTCATTTCATAGAAGTTATTTTCAATGAAATGTTTTATCCTTACATTTTTTGATTGTTAAGTTTTTTAAAGTGATTTTTAAAAACAACTAATTATATTCTTCACGAATGTTTTTAATGGATTTCTAGGAGTATTACAATTTATCTAGTATAAAATTGATTCCACTTATTATACATTTTTTATTTTTGGTATTTATAATATACTGTCCTTGGATTATCGTACACATATAGAACATCATTTTTATGAATATTAATTACATTGAACAAAAATACACCTGAGGGTCATAATATTTTAGTGTATTTGGATAATTGGAAACACAAAAAACATGACCATAGATAAATTAAATCACATTACACTATGGTCTTTATAACTATTAAACTTATTAGAAAAATTATATTTACAAAAATATTTATAACTAAGGATAGGGAAACATAATAAAGGGGGATATCAAATTCATATTAAGGGTAAAAATGAGAGATAAGTAAGAGTAATGTGAACATAAAGGTATGAGAATATGTGAATAACATTTGAAACGAAAAAACTACATATATAACATAAAAATATAGCGTCATTTAATAATTAATGAGTGTTCATAATACATGAATCAAAATGGAATCAAAGGACATGATCCGTGAGAGAAAAACGTTGGCATAAGAAATTTATTTCTAGAGTACACATAATCCGTGATAAAATTATTTTATAGATACAGACCAAAATATTCATAACATGTTAATATTTGGGAAGACATTGTTTTACCTTCTTTGGGATTGGGATAACGATATTTGTACTCAATTTTTTGGTCTTGGTCTAACCACCATTGTACACTCATTTTTTGGAATTCTATACCCATCAATGTGCCCCCATTTTCAGGTGCGATATAACAACCTATGGACCCTATAATCTTGTTGAACATTTATTATTAACTAATTAATTATTGGTATATATATTTTCCTCCCATAGAATAATTACAATCAAACATATGTGTGAAATAATGTAAAAAATAATTCATAATATCATAACCCAAGAAATGAAATGGGTTTCATAATCATTCCATCACATCATAACCTATATAAAAAAGATAGGTGTTATAATCACTTCATCGCTTTTTCATAGAATAGATTTTTGTAAAATAAGTGGGATTAATTATAATTATATCATGGTATGAACCGTTGAAATAGTAATATATTTCATAAAATCATACCATCATAAAGATAAACAATTAATAGAAAGAATATGAAGGGTAATCTTGGGACATACCCTTAGTGAGGAATAATTAATATCAATAGATGTCATATTTGATGGAAAATTATTTTAATGGATAATTTATAACATTTATGAAGAAAAAATAATTTTCACATCGAAAACACTTTTTAAAATAAATAAAATTAAATACTTTTCATTGAAAATAACCTTGAAAACATATAAAATAAAATTAAAAAGGAAATAATTGTTATGATGACAAGATGTTTCATTCAGGGCATACATGTAATAATACATATTCATTTCATATTATCACTAGGTTCTAAATTTTAATTTTTTATAAAATTAAATGAAGTTTCCATTCAGAAATATGCTTTTAAAAAGTATAACATGTGTAATTTTTTTTAAATCATAATATAATAGTATTAATTTTTTTAATGAAATCATGATTTTTGTAGAAAATGGAATTCAGACTAAAGAGAAAAATAAATTTGGGTTTTCATTAAAAAATTTCCATGTATTTTTTAATTTACCAAAGAGTGTAATTTTGAAACAATTACTTAAAAATATCATCAATAACCATACGAGAATAAAATTATCGAGTATCATGAGGTATGGATTATATGATCTTATCATTTGAAACATATTCATAAAAAATATGGATAAACAAATAGATTGTAACATAAAACCATCAATACATTGGTATCATTGGATTGTAATTCGAATGAATCAAAAAAAGGACAAAAAATATCTTGAGGATAAAAAAATTCTTGATATTACATGAAAATGGGGATGTATATACAACTCGTGAAAGAATATGTGTGTGTATAATAACATACGCCTCAAAGAAAGAAAATAGAGAAAAACAATCCTTAACATATGTCTTTACATCCATTGTACATGTAAAAAACTCAAATATAAATAATAAATTTTTATTAAAAATCTTTTATTGAATAATATTTCTATATATTATCCCATATATTTTTTGTTCTTAATAACATTTGGTACCCATTTATTAACAATTCCATGTAATAGTTATGATTCAAGAAATTAATTTTTTTTATATGATTTTATTTTGTTAGTTTCCCCTATTAAAGGTTCATTGATAAAATATATCCATAATTTGAAAGCTGATTTAAACATGATATATTTTCTGTAAATATAATATATATTTTTGGAAAATGAAATAAATCATTCATGGAGACTAGAGTTCATTCGATAATCTATTCCATTTTCTTAATTTATTGAAAGGGAGAAGGGTAAATTATATTTTATAATTTTTTATGACACATTTACTTCGTATACTCATTTCAAAAATCATTATTATATTCCATGTAAACTGTTAATCAATTGCATTTCTTTTCATGGTGGTTGTCCTCCCTACACACTAACGATTTTATCTTATTCCCAAAAAATTGAATGTATAAAGATATGTGTGATATAATATATCCGAAAGAATAATAATATAATGAATATCATTTATAAATAATAAATCCATCATTATATGCCACTATGAGAGGTGGTAATGGATAAATGAATGAAATTGGTCCACAAGGCAGTAATCTTACATTCACGTGAATGTTGACATTGAAACTCATCTAATGGATGTTGAGATGGCGATATATCATTCTATTAACATAGAAAATGAGAATTATGTGAGAGATAGTAAATTTATTATATAATAATGGTATAATAAAAATTTAATGTTGTGGAAGATGAAATAAAACAATAACACCTCTTGATAATCGTTACATCTTCATCAAGTATCCTTTTAAGGATTGCATCTAAATAATTCATAGTTTAGAATTATATCGAAAAGAAGTAAACTATGATGACCTAAGGGAAGTTGTGAGTTTATTTGGTAGGTATTTGATGAACTAAAATGGGTTTATGTTGTTAAGAGGATGTAATAATGTGTTTACATTTAAATGTAAGGTGAGTGGAACACATGTTATTTTCTAAATGAAATAATTCCCCCCAGACTTTTCATGACATAAGGATTAAATAATGGGTAATTATCAATCATATAAAGAATATGTTCAATATAAATGAAATTAAATTTCTGTTTTACATGTTTGGGTTAATTTTAACCCTTTTTTTTAGTTTACCCCTGGTAAACCCAATTTTAATTTCATTACAGTAAATAACGTTTTCTATTTTTTACTATCCATTTCGATAAAAATATTAATCAAAATTATAAGACAACTTGAATTATTATTATTCCAAATAAGGAATCCATTTTTGAAAATTCTATTAATATAAATGGAACAATTTAATTTATAAATTATCCCACAGACACGATGAGAAAGTTGAATTTTAATGTGAAAATGGTCAAAAAATGAAATTTTTTTATATTAACATTAATGAATACATTGATTCCAATGGTATAAATTTCATTAATGGATATAAATATGAACTAAATTTATTTCATAGACTATTTTAAATATAATTTAAATATAGTAATATATGAAATTAAATTGTAGTTTTAATTAAAATTCAATATGTTTCACAATTCATCGAAAGATAAAAGTTTTCCGAAAAATATAAAAAATTCATCCAAAGATAATATTGACATGATGATATCAAAAATTAAGTTTATATTTTTTAAAAAAAATTATAAAATTTCAAAAAATTAATTTTAATTTTTTTTGACAAAAAAACATTTTAAAAAAAAATTATTTTTCAAAATATATAATGATTTATAAAAACAATTCATATTTTTTAAATAAATATAAATCCATTATGACTGAAATTTTAAAAGTAGTTGTTACTATTCATATCTCCATGTTTAATTTTATGTTATAATTGTCAAATTAGAAAAATAATGTTATTATTGTATCATGGTTTTGTAAAAACTCAGTGTCATGTGTAACACCAGAAAACACAGTGTTGGTTATAGAACAATCTTATATTATTTTTATGTGGAGTGAAATATATCAATGAAATTTAATTTGTTAAAAAACATAATTCAAAAAAGTATCAGGTTGTTACATTCTATCCACCATTAAATAAATTTTCCTCATTAAATTTGTTAATATAATTCAAGAATATGAGTATTCTCTTTCCTAATCATTTCCACAGGTTCTCCTATAACATCCTCAAATTGTTGGTTTTACCAAAAAACATTGATCATGTGAGTGGTTTAGTTTCATTTAAATTTATCTATATTATATATATCCTCCTCTACTTTTCCTTCATTAAAAAAGATATTTCCCTAGTGGTATGACATTTGAGGTAAACATAAGAGAGTTATATAAAACAGATAGTGGACTTGATAGAGGTTTTGATGAAGCACCGGCCTGTAGGATTCTTTATCGATATGTTCATGAATTTTAATGTTATTGAGGAACTTAGGTATTATTTTTTCCATTATTCCAAAATCATATAACCGTATTCCATGGAGAAATTCATATAATCAAGTCATCAATAACATTGAATTCTTGATAAAACCTGGGATTATGAGTGTAATTGTTCTACCAAATATGTGCTTCCTTGATGTGTTTCTAAATGATTCCAATATTGTAATCCATTTCTCTTGAAATCTCTATCCCAAATAGCATTATTTCTCTAAAATAGACATATAACATTGGATATATACATTTCATTACATAACGGGATTTATAAATAGCCATTTGAATTATTGAGTGAATGATATTATTCTATGAAAATTCAACTAGAGTAAATTATTGATCCCAACCACCATTGAAATAAAAAGAACTATATCAAAAAAAAAATCATCTGGCGATGTAATTACTCTCTCAGGCTAACCATATGTATGAGGATGATACATTTTTCTAAAACTCACATCCATTTCAAGTCCATACTAATGTCTTTTATATAACATTGAGGAACAAATCATTTCACAGTCAAAAAAATGGAATTTGGTACTATATGTAACTTTACAACATATTTAACGTATATTTTGGATAGCTAATCTAGAGGAAAGTCTTATCTGATAGTGATGATGTGTTCTTACAATGTATGGTGATAAATTATAACACATATTACATTATTATAATTATACATTTTGGGAAGTCCAAAAATAGTATCCATGGTGATGCTTTCCCACTTCCTTTATGTCATGAGTATTGGATGTAACATCCACAAGTATTTTTTACATTATTCCCTAACAGGCTGACATACCAAGCATCGATATAAAGATCTACAATATCTATCTTGCTTACCTTTGATATGAAATAATATTTCAACTATATATACAACTTTATACTTCCTAGATAAATAATGAATGAATAACTATGATCTTCCTCTAATAACTCATTAATAAAATCTAGTATGGATGGATATTAGATCTGGTTCCTGAAAATTATAATTCCATCATTAATAAGGTTAATATTATGAAAATTCTAACCTTTTTTTCATCTTAATATAAACATTCCATGAAACATTAATATTTTCATGGATTTATCATTGAACAATAATTTGAGAAAGGTAATATTTTCCCCTTACATAATGATTTCTAGATCTATCCTTTTTAAATATAGATATATATTATCTTTTGTAATCCTCATCATGTATAAACTAGAATTACCCTTCTGACTCAATGTATTGACTAACTTATTTAATTTTTATGTGTGATACTTTTTTGTGAGGTCATAATCTATAATCTTCTCAAACCATATTCTTTATTGTATATTCACATATTTGTATTTTAATATATTCATTAGACATTCAATATTGTTATATATATAACACATTCTTTATAAATATAATGACACAATACCTTCAATTAAAAAATTTCTACAACTAACTCCCAATCATGACTTCAATAGTTTTTTCTCATGAAGCCTTAATTTTCCTGTGGGAGAAGCAACATTATTTTAAGTATACATAATAACACATCCAAATACCTTCTCTAAAGTGTACCTATTGATTAAAAACCCTTTATCCACTATTGAGTTTTTTAATAACATGTGTGTTGACTATTAATATATTGAGTACCTGGATATTTGTCTTAAATTCATCTTTATAAAGTATGTTGGGTCCATTATGTGTTATCCTCATTAAATTATTATATAATCATGTGAATGTCTCCAAATAAATTCTATATTATTAAAAAAAATATTAAAAATACCTATCTCAATCAGCATTGTATGTTTGGGATGGCAATAAATAACCTCTATCATTGTTGGATAAACCAATATACCCTATCTTGAGATTATATGACCAAAAAATGAAAAATTTTATCGTCAAAATTCATACATTACGAAATTTCTTATATTTTATTCATTTATTAGCGATTTAGTATAATTACCAAGTGGCCTTAATTATCTTTCTTTCCATTTGAATATATAATAATAGTTTCTATGATGATTACCACAAACAAATTATAGTAATTTCTAATGAGTCTATTCATTAAATCTTTCATGATAGTGAGATAATTATAATGAATGAATGAAAGCCTTATATATTTATAGTGTGCATAACATGTAAAGAATGCTTTAAAAGGTATTTGCACATTTCTTACCCTCATTTGATGATATCCAGACTGAAGTCCAATCATGTAAATAATTAAATTCCTCATAGTTTACCATATTATTAATCAATACGAGGAAGGGGATACTTGTTCTAAATTTTGATTTTTTTGAACTCCATATAACCAATTCAAATTTGCATTGATCCAAATTTCTTTTTCTCAAAAAGAATATATGGAACCCAAAGTGACAAACTTGGATGAATTAATCAATTTTCATGATTTTCTATATTTTATTCTTTAATTGTGGAAACACAATCGGGACCACTATATAAGTAATTTTTAATGGTTTTATGGCATGAGGTATGAGCTTTATTGAGAACTCCAATTCAATGTTTTTTGAAACTGTGGGAAACCATTATAAAAATACTTAAAAGAAATCAATATAATAGGAATATAATATATTTAATGTCTCCCTCCCACAATCAAATATAATCACTATATACGAATTGTAATTAGGACTCACATAATGGATGTGATATTTATTAGAAGTTTGTACTTTTCATCAAAACGATAAAAAACATAGTTTAGTTTGAAATATCAAATATAACTAAACTTACTTGAAATTTTATGTGTGAATTATATTGATAAAGGAACCAATTTCACAGGATAATATAAAAATCAACTAGAGGAATAACAAAAATATTTTCAAGAGACACCGTCTTGTAAAAATTTTCTGGGGAGAAATCACAGAATTGAGATAAAATCATGATAACATTAGTGAATTTCACTTCAAAATATTCATCTGGTTTTTTTGTTTTACTCTTCATAACCGTATAAAATGTTAAATATATGAAATAAGTAGTATGTAAAAAGTCAAAAAAACACTATATAATCATGAGTAGATTGTAAGTGCACCAATAAATAAATATTTATATCAACCCCCCTCAAAAATAATGAGCACATGATATTTTTCCCTGTTCCCCAACTTAACATGATTCCAGTGTTGATCCCAATCATTGTCCCTTAGATTCAAGAACATATTTTCATAATTCATAACTTCTTATATTAGAAACACTATATCATGGGTTGCGTAAAATGTGGAAGTCTCAAATAATTCATATCATTAGATGAATTCCTTCCATAACATATGAAATGAATTTCCAAATAACCCACCCTTCCACATTTATAACATATACTAGTTTCCTTAGGTAAATGACCACAATGATTCTTCATAAACACCATGAATAAATGAAATATTATATACCTCATGCAATGGTTCTTATATTTTCTATTGAATTAATATTTTATATTCTTATCAAAATTGTATGTTTGATACGTAACTCCAGCATCCGTTTCCACATTATTTTCACATGGAAAAATATATTCATAGATAATAATTTTTATTAGGGTTAAAACCATTTAAAGACATGGGTTTTTGAAACCGAAGAATTGATCAACCATACATTCGGGTGGGATAAAAATATCTGATACATAAATCACATGTCTTGTAAAAGTTTCTTCATAGGCCCCCAAGGATTCATCATCCTTTGGATTTTTCTCCAGGAACTCATTCTATATATTTAGATAAAGAAAAAGATATATAGTACATATTGAAATATAAGTTATTAAACCCATCCAAATATATGGTGTAAATTTCATCATCTTATCTTGTATTCTTCATTGGAGTCCACCATTGTTCTTTTTCACCTTATAAAAGGTAAAAAAAATAAAAACAAATTGTCATGAAAATTTGAGAAAAAATTATTTTCAGTGGGATTCATGGTGCAGTTTTAGCAACATATCGGCATAACATAAAAATTTATAAAAATGATGATGAAAAAATAGGTATCATATCATATATACATGAAATATAATGTATGAGAGTCATAGAAATATTTTCCTCAAAATAAATAATTTGGAAATAGAAGGAATTCCATAATAAAAAAATTGAATAAATAAGGGAAATAGAATAACTCTTATGAAATTTCAGAATGGAAATATGTGTATGTGGGAGTGATTAATGATAGATATATAATATGTAATCATTCAAAAATAATAAGGTAATTATAGTTGTTGCTCAAAAAGAAACCAATCATTGTAAAATGAAAATAAAAGGGTGTAACAATATAAGGGAACATGGATAAAAATGAGATAGAAGGAACCCTTACTTGAGTGTGTGAATTCAAAAGCTTTAGGAGGGGATTCATTAGATATTGGGGTACATGCGATGTTTATATAGAGGTTATGATAAATTTTGTGTTTTTTTAATCATTTGTAGTGAATATATGTAGTACCTTGGATGGGTTTATAAAAAAAATTAGAGGTTAATCCTTCAATATTTCACTAACATAGTTTTCAAAACTATATACTTCAATATTCAAAACCAAAAACCTTACAATGTTTTTTCCATGGTTTTGGTGAAATAGGAGTTGAACACATTATTTTATAAGGCCATAGTTAAAAGATATTAAAATATTTTCCTCGATTATGTGGATATAAGTTTCATTTTTAAATAAATGACCTTAATATCATAATATATAAAATAAATTTTGGAGGATTCAACAAGGAATTATTAAATAATTTAAAAAAATCTAAAATCACATTATATTAAAGGTAAAACATATATTTGGACTAAAATACCTTTCATAGTGATTATTACCTCACTATTGGGCCATTATGATGTCATAAAGCACACTATCTATTTATATGGTATTTATTTTTTACCAAAAAAATTGAATATGTTAGAAAATTATGAGAAATTACCATTTAGATAATTTTTACATCCTGATTCCAAAAATAATATTCCTTTTGGCCAAATAATTCTTTAAATATGTCAATTTTCACTTTTAATATAAAAACCAACTTTACTGAAAATTTACGTGTTTTAAGAAAAATATTTTTTAAACCATATTAAAAATTACATGTCACCTCATAAATATTAAATGATCATTTATTTTTAATAAAATAAAATTAATAATAATATTTTATTCAAATATTTTATGTTAATAAATCAAGTTAGATTTCTTATCTCAATTTTAATATTTATCAAATGTATTATTTGTGATTTAAAAACAATAATAAAATAAAATATTTTATATAATTATAATCTTAGTGTCTTGTTACATATCCACTTATTACACAAGAATACTATCTAAAAGCATGTTGTGTGATGGTGGGACTTTAATGGGGTCGTTTGGGGAATATGGTTTGGGATGTGATCTTAGTAGGCCTTAACATCTCCAACAAATGGAATCTATCATGCCTATGTTATTGGATCTCAGCTTGGTCATGGTCTAGAGAACATCCTAGAAATTCTATCTCTATCAAAAGCTCTGATAAATTGACTTCATAATAAATAATCCAACTTATCGATTCCATCAACTCCTTAGTCTATTTTGAATGTATTTATTAAAACTATATATTTCTAATTATCATGTGATCAATTTTCAATGGATATATTATAACCGGTAATGATACTTAACTGTCATTTAAATTCAATTTTATATAATAAAACAAATATAGTCTATATGTTTTCTATGTCCATTTTACAAAATATTACATTTAACAAAATCAAAAAGAAAATTTCACAAATAATACTTTTCTTCATTACAATCTTCCCCCTTAAGAAAGATTTCCCTCAAAATTTCCATTTACCACGTGAAATGAGATTATTTTAACATTTTTTATCACTTCCTCAGGTTCCCAAATTTCTTCTTCAAACATGTGGTTTCACCACAACACTTTAACCAACTGTATTGTCTTATTCTGTAGAATTTTGTCCCATGGATGTAAGATATACATTGGATTCTCTTTATAATATAAATCATTATCCAATGGTACCACATCAAGATTGAGTATATGGGAGGGATATGGTATGTAATTTATGAAAAGTGATACATGGAATACATCATGTACATGAGATAGGTTTGGTGGGAGTGGTATTTGGTAGGCCAACACTCTGATGCGATCAAGGACATCAAAAGATCCGATGTAATTTGGACAAAGATATCCATTATTCTGAAATATAATTACACTCTTCCATGGAGATATAAAGAGGAATATTATGTCTCCAATATGAAACTCGAGGTCTTGTTGATGATTATCAACATATATTTTTTGTTGACTCTAAGAAGCCTTTATGTATTGATGAATGGTCTTAACCTTCACCACCATTTCCTCAGAAAATTTTGGACCTAGTATTTTTCATTCCCCAAATTCATCACAACATTATTGTGTTCTTTACCTCTTCCTATAAAGGTCTTAAAACATATACATTTGGATTCTTGAGTGGAAACTATTGTTGTAAGAGAACTCAACCAGAAGAAGATATTGAGCCCATCCTCCTATAAAGACCATCAATCATTTTCTGAACATGTCCTCAAGTGTCTAGATAGTCCACATGGATTGGCCATCAGTTTGTTGGTGATAGTCCATAATGAAGTTTAACTCAGTATTCACAGCATGTTGGAGACTCTTCCAAAAAATATAATTGAATCTTGAATATAGATTTGATAAAATTGATAGTGGTACCCCATTTATCCTCACCACATATTTGATGCATATCCCTACAAGTAGATCCATTGAGAAATCCTCTTGAATCAAAATGATGTGAATAATTATTTAAGATGATCCACTGAAACCCAGATAGCATTTTTTCTGCAAGATTTCTTATGAAGCTCGGTGACAGAGTCCATAGTGATGTTTTCACATTTCTAGGTGTGTATTGGTAATGGTTGCATCATCCCCTTAAATTTTTTCATTTCTTCATTCACTTTCTGAGAAAATAAATGTCTTGACAAATATTCCTTGATCTACATATTTATATTGTCCATCCAATAGTGTTCCCAATGATCTTGATACATCATTGTGCTTCTAGGGGTAGAAAAGGTTGATCTATGTGAATCATCCAACAACACATTCTAAAACTCAAGACATGATGATACACATAGTCTTGACCCAAATCTTACAATACCTTCTCCATTTACATTGATAATCGAGGATATAATTTTTATAATAGTTTTTTCTTTCTTTTGAATTCCCACATCATCTCTTTGAGAATATTTTAACCTCCATATAAGAGATAATTGAATGATAATTTGTGAAAGTATTGATGATGTTCCTTCCATTGTGATTCCCATGTTTATCTTATTCATGTCTATGTAGATCAGATCCTTCACAATTATCGTCAATTAAAGAGTAGGGGGATCATTTCTATTTAGATCAACTACCACTTTATTCTCATACACATAATAGTAGTTAATAGAGAAGTCATAGTCTTTGATCATCTCTAAGAATCTTCTTTGGTGAATATTCAACTCTTTCTGTGTGAATATATACTTTAGTCTTTTGTGATCCGTATAGATTTTTCACTTCTCCAAAAATAGGTAATGTCAAAAAAAATTAATGTGAATATCGCTGATTCCAACTCTATAACTAGTGGTGGATAGTTGAACACATAAAAATTCAACTACCTTGTTTCTTTTGTAATTAATTTATCATTTTTCATCAACAGACAACATTGGACCTTATTGAAAACATCACTAAATACCACTAAAGCTCTCTACTTGTGGGTAGTGTCAGCATGGGAGCAGTGATAAACCACTTTTCCAACTCTTAGAATATCTCTTTTCATTCATAATTCCATGAAAACATGACTCCATTTTACTTTATCTTGGTTATAGGTTCTGGAAATAATGATAAATTTCTCAAAAATTGACGATCACACCAACCAGATCTATGGAATCTACCTATATCTATCATAGAAATTATCCATGAAAATACACTAATTTCCTCAGTATCTGAATGGTCTATAAATATCACATTACTTGTGATGTTATTCTCCAAGAAAGAGACTTCGGGCAATAAGAACTCATATTTTTTTTACTTGGCATAAATATTTTCTTTTCACAAGGTCTTAAACACATTACTTAAATGCTATTTATGCTCTTTCATACTTTGTGAGTATATTAAAATATCATTAAAAATGACCAAAAAATTTCTTTATAGTAGTATCTAAATACCATATTCATCAATTCCATGAATATTGATCGATAATTAGTGATTCCAAATGGCATCACTATGAACTCATAATGCATGTACCTTGTACGAAAAGCAGTCTTGGGGATATCCTCCTTCATTACATTACATTGTAATTTCCTGAACAAAGACCCACCGTGGATAATTATTGTGCTCCACATATATGATCAAACAATGAATTAATTCACGGAATATGATATTTTTTATTTATCATGATTTTTTTGAACTCATGATAATCAATAAAAAGTCTCATTGACCTAACCTTCTTCTGGATGAAAGTGACTGCTGCACCCCATGGTTAAGTACTTGGGCATATAAACCCTTAATCAAAACTCTCTTGTAGTTTTTTTTCTTTATCTCATCATGTTTCAAAACAACCATTCTATAATGTTTCAGTGATATTGGAAACACTCCATGTATAATATCAATCAATAATTCAAAATCCCTACTAGGAAGATGACCAAAAAATTCATTTGGAAACTCATTAGTTAATTCTCTCACAATAGGCATGTATTCAAGGATGGTTATTCCTTAGAATTGATCATCTAATCAAGATGGTCAATATCATATATAATTAATACCTATTATTAGGATGATGGGGAAAAATAATATTCATCCTCCTCTTTTCACATGTAAAGAATGAGGGGATCATTTTCTATATGGAGAGTGACTTCTCAATGACGATAATTTAGGTTGGAAATATATTGTGAAATAATATCCTTGCCAATAATTGCATAAAATTACACAAAGGGTTATTTGATAAGGTTATATAGGAAGATCAATCCATAAATTTTGACATGGGATAAGTTATATATATGTGATGCTATAATTCTCCATTTTCTAATTTCATCAAAATCTCTACTTCCGTGATTTGTGGTGGTGTTTGGATTTTTCAACTAAACATTCAGGATATAAAATAATGCATATAACCATAATCCAAAAGTATGTTCTCAATTCCTGTATAAATAATTAGTGTACCTGTCACCACTTAATTTTTAGGACTCACTTTTGGGGTAGTTATAGAAGAATCTCACCCTTTCTATCTTAGATGTAGTTGGTTTCCTCCTTAAAACATTAGATTACTACTTTGATTTGGTAAATTCAGTAGTTCCTTGAAGTTTTAGAAATGAAAAATGCACTTATAGTTTACTAGAAAAATCAATTACTCTATATAAGTATTGTGGTTTTCTTATTGGGAATCTCTAGCTACGATCCATTTCTTCTCACACCTAAAGTATTTCCTCGTCCCCTTCATGAAATATCTAGGGGGATTATTTCCTCACCTTTGGAAAGTGGGGTTTTGAAATTTCTTGGAACCATTATATATCTCTATAATACCACCTAAAGTTTACTCCACCTTCTACTATATATCCCCGTGATACCTATAAGATTCTCTGATCATTATTTGTACATTGAGGACACATTATAAAATTTCCTCTCAGCTATCATGGTCATGGATCTCCAAGTCATTACAATGGCTAGAATTTATCCCCCCAATGAAGAGGTCAACCTTGAATATGGGGGTAATGACAAATCCGAAGGCGTATCACACAATCCATCTATTGTTTCCTTATACGCTCTGATGGATTCATCATCTTTTTTTATTTATGGAAAGAAGTCCCTTTCTATCATAAGTCAGAGGGTGAAAGGATGATATTTATTAGATAAAAATTTCCAAAAATCCATCCTTCCAATTGCCTTGTTCTTTTCCTTAGGCTTTGTATTTTTTGATCAATGTACACCATTGATCATCTTAATTCTCTATAGAATAAGTAGCTAGAAGAACCTTCCCTTGTTTAGAGCATTAAAATATGGGTAAGCTCTTCTTAGTGGAGTTGATCCATTGCTTAGAAATTTAGGGATCATATAATCCATTAAATGTATGTGGCATTTGTTTCATAAAGATCTTTATTTTGATTTGTTCTTTCTTAGGGGGGTTTGAAATTCTTCATGATCTAGGTTTCTATTCAAATCTTGAGGTAACTGAGAGAGTATCGGGAAAACATTTTCGATTCCCACTCCCATTGAATTGGGAATCTCATTAGGGAATTCAATAAAATGATCTTCACATCAATTATTAGCCCAATTGTTTACATTACCAACCATTTGATATAATAAAATGAAAATTTGGGGTATGAATTTAAAACAATTGAACTCATAAATTGTAATCCAATGAAGTTATAGAGATAACATAGAAATTACATTTATTTCCATAAATTATGAATTTATAGGCTTCAATATAATTTATCCATCATCTACTTCCTAATGTATATTCTTATGGTATTTTTTACACATATTAATGATTTATACTATGAATTTTAATTTTCAATGGATTTATATTAGGAATGTCAAACCAGGGGTGTATCAAGGACCATTTTTTCACCATTCCTCATTCAAGTCTAGCTCAAATGAGTGTTTTTTTGTTTTAACCATAAATACATCTCTTATAGAGACACATCCACTTATTCATATCCAATCTGGGATGTATTTTGTTGATAAACCACATAATAAATTATCCACAGGAATTAGGGATGTTTTTATTATACTTATTCTTATCCCTAAGGAATTCACTATAGTTTTATAATCCCAATCCTAATAATAACTAAACATTCTTGTGATACCAACTACAAAAATCATATTATTTTTATTACATTAATACATGATTTAATGACATAAAATTAAGATTAATACAACATGAATGATCAAGAAGTCTAGTGTTTTTGGAAATTACATGCTTTACATAAAACTTTTAATCATTAAATACTACATCATTATTGAAAATTTCTATTACATGACCACAACATTCTTTCTTACTTAATAGCGCATGAGATAACCCCAGGACAAACATAAGAAAGTGGTGAGATATAAAGCCTATTAATAGAATAAACATGGAATAAAATGAGTTATAAAATACATGTTGGACAATAGACATATCAATGGAGGATAAAATAACCATCACCACAAGGTCATGATATAACATGATAATCATCACATGTTAATGAGGGAACAACATGAAACATTGAATCATAAGTCAAGGTTAAACTTCCAAGACATCATAGTGGAAAAAGTATCATAATGTAATAAAAAATACCCCTATCCCAACATGTTGTATCAAATACTAAACATTTTCCAATGCATTGGAGTTCTATATAATTCAAGGTTCACCCATCACCTTCATTTCATTCTAATGCTTAAGTATGCCACATAGATCCGCAAGCATGGATTCATTCATCTTCATAATGCATTTCAAAAGAAATGGGTGCAGAATAAAAATATTTAAGTCCGAAATAAAATTTTATACATGCATAAATGTAATAACCTCTGATAGTGAATGCTTACGGAATTCACATACACAATTATTTTCGAATGGATATTAATAGTGCAATTTCGGCAGCCTAACGTCATAAAAAAAATCATAAAAAGGATTTATGGGAGTGAAATATGCCTCTAATAATTTATAAATTAAATATATAATAATAGGGTGATATAAATAAAAGTCTCAAAATAATGAATTTTAATATAGAAGGTATAACATAATAAAGAAACTTGAAAAAAGTGGATAAATGAAATAACTGTTATAAAATTTAGGCATGGTAACGTGTGTATGTGGGAGGGATTAATGAGAGATAAATGGGTATATAATAATTCAGAAATAATAAGGAATTTTTAGGGTGGTGTGAAAACATACACCATCATTTTTAAATGAAAATAAAACGACTTAACAACATAAGTAAACTGAATAAAAATGAGAATAGGTGAAACCCTTAGTTGAGTGTTTGACTTCAACACATGAAGAGGGGATACATGAGAGATTGGGGAACCCCAGGAGTATTGTAGATATGGGATTAATGTGTATGGAAGCACTCCAATTATTTTAAGTGACGAGAAGTTGGAGCATCTGTTGGTTTATATAGGAAATGATTAGGGAATTTTTTAATATTTCACAAACAATTGTTTTGGAATCAATATACATAAATATTCAAAACCACAAACCTTCACATGGTTTTTCCCATGGTTCATTAAAAAGTGGAGTATAAAAAATTAATTTATAATGCCATGGGAAAAAGTTAAAAAAATATTATAATTTCACATGCGGAGGTTAGACACATTATTAAATAAATGAACATAAAACCATAAAATATATTACACATTTTGAATGACTCACTAAGGCTATATAAAATAATTCAAAAAAATAAAAAATCACCTTATTTTAAATGTAAATCATATATTTTCTGTTAATAACTTTTATATTGTTTATGAAAATACTATTGGTCCATTATGATGTTATAAAACACCCAATATATTTATATGGTATTTAAGTTTAACCTAATATTTGACTATCTCAAAAAATTATGAAAAATTCCCCATTATACTATTTTGACATCCAAATTCCAAATATAATATTAATATTAACTAAATAATTTTCTAATATTTTAATTCAATCTTTTAAAATAAAAAACGACATTTATTGAAAATAGACGGGTTTTAGCAAAAAAATTGTATTTAAATCTTAATAAAAATTATATTGGGCCTTATAAAAATTATATGATCAATTATATTTAATTAAAGTACATTAAAAATATTATTTTACTAAAATATTATTTTTTAATTCTTCAAAATTGAATTCTTAATTCAATTTTAATTTTAACAAAAATACTCTTTGTTCTTCAAAAACAATAGAAAATTAAAAATAATGTATATAATCATAATGTTAGGGTCAGGATACATATTCCATTATTACACCATAATACTACATAAGAGTATGGTGTGTGATGGCAGGGCTTTCATGTATCTATTTGGTGAAATTTTTTTGAGTTGTGATCTTAGTGAGATTGACCTTCTCCAATTAATAGTTTCACTCATGCTTAAGTTGTTGGACCTCAACTTGGGTTTGGTCAAGGGAAAATCCCAAAAAAGATATCTGCATAGAATAATCTGATAAATGGATTTCATTGGGAACGATCATACATATTTACGTAATCACCTCCTTTTTCTACGTCAAAAGGATTTAAAATAAATATATATTTATACTAGTCATTTGATCATTTTTAAACATCTATATTATAAAATGAAATGATTGATAATAGTCATTGAAATGCAATTGGATATAATTAAAAAAATGTAGTTCATTTATTCTCTATATCCATTTTAATTAATATGAAATTTAATTATATCAAAAGGTAAATTTCACATATAATAATTTTGGCCATTTCAAAAATAAATCTGTTACAATTTACAGTCTGACATGGTGTGACCCAGATAGCCATAAATAGAGATTTATAATAGCAAAAAACTTATCACTTATATTCCTCCTAATGTCTCATTATATAGGAAAGTTGTTTGACCAACGTTCATTTTTTAATACATAGTGATATTTTTCAGTTCTTCTTTGTGTATGATTGGAGGCTTTCTTTATTAGGACTTTATGTGACTTTGTGAAAGGTCCAACTTTTATCTTTCCATTAATTTGACCTATTTTATTTCAAGAATTTGATGTTATAGAATCATGTCCAATTCCAATTTTTCCCATGAATGTATATTTTTAACATTTAAATAATTCTATACACCTTAAGAACCATGGTTAAATCACTCCAACAACTCAGGATCTATGAATCTTCCAAAATATTTTTTCTAATTTTTTTCTTTTTAGTTTAATTCACATTAATGTTTACGTATTATAGTAACAAATTATTCTTCCAGTACTTCTAAATTCATGGAATTAACCTCTATTCTGAATATTAGGTCATTGATTAACTTTTCATATTCCTTAATTCAAATATTATGGTCTACTATATCATCTATGATTTACTGGGCTTTTTAATGTTCTTTAAAAATTTATTCCAGTCGATTAATTTCAAATTCTAGTCAATCATTACTTTAAGATAACTCTTCCCCAACATATCTCCACATTGTACTTCTATTCTATTGATTCTCAAGATCACTAATATTATCTTATTATTATATCATGATATTAGTATTAGAAATAAAATAACTATACATATATTTATCTTTGGAAATATATGAATTTTTAATTCTAGCAATCATTGATGCAAGGGTTTTATATTTATACTACGAATCTTCTTCATATAAATATTTATTTTCTTCATCTTCGTATTTATTGATGAATCTATTTCTCTATAACATTTTCCGAAATATATGTTAATCTTTTGAGAAAAAATTTTATTAGTATTTGGAGAGTTTCCCGATACACTTTCATCACCATCAAACATCCTTGAGCTCTAAAGAGAATTTTCCCAACCAAATTCAAAACAAAAACAATAAAATCATAGTTATACATCAAATATCCCTTTTCCTCTATTGAATTTCATAGTAAATAGTGAATGGTATTCATCTTCCTTATTAAAATAATTTACTCTATCTCCATAAATCTCATGTTTATCATGGTTTTGAATTTTATATCCTTTATAGCACAGATTGTTGCATCCTTTGGTATCACCCTCATTTGATTTTCTACCGGACTTCTTAGTAGACCACCCATGGAAAAAATTGGAAGATAATTTTAATCAAGGTATAAAAATATTGGATTAAAAAGTGGCGGAACACCTCTCTATTTTATCATTACAATGCAAATTTATTTATCCTCTTAACCAATCCATCGAACATCTCATATGACTTCCATAATTCAACTGAAAAAGGTGTCTTCATTTTCATAAGGATGCATCTTTATATCATCAGACATGTTGTGCAACACTTATAGTTTTTTATCCATCATTTAGTTATCACAGTAATATATATATTTCCACCTTATTCCACATTGTCTTGGTTGAGTTTAATCTTATTACCTTATGATAGAATTTATCAGATGGAGCTGTTGTGAAGGAATTTTGTGCTTTAAAATCTATATAAATAATTTTAATATAGGAATTAGTCATAAAAATAATCGTTGAATTAGTGACCAATATTACATTTGGAGAGGGAAAAGGAACTAAAGTATATGATTTGTTTGAAGGTATCTCATTATATTCTTCAATATCTTAAATTTACTTAAATCAAAATTGGTAACTCCCTAACAATAACTGTATTTACAATGATAGCAAAAAAAGATAGATTTAACACAAGAAACATGTAGTCTTTGGCCCCACTTGAAGGGCCCTGAACACCCGTAGATGTGAGGGGTTTATTAGGGTGTCGACATTTTATTCAAAAGTAAATGATCTTATTATCACATTGGTTGGAACATTTTTAATCGATCTGATGAGAATGAGTAATAAACACACAAGCATATTGAAGAGGTAAGAAAAAGATTTTATATGGTTCACCACTGAGGGATATTCTATGGAACATATGATGACATTGTATCATTCATACCTATATAAATTATTCTTAACGAGATTTGTATTAAAAGATTTTAGAAATTGTCACTCTATTGCAGATACACTTAGTTTTCAATATTTTAGGGATATCTCACTACCTCCCTCATTACACTTCTATTGACTCCCACCTTACTCAATGTGTTAGGAATGAACCATACATAGTTTATGGAAAATTTGGTCCCTTAATTTGTATGAAACTATGCATCCCTGACTATAGATAGATTATTGGTTGATGTATCTTTTTTACCCACAGATGTAATCCAATTTTCCACTCACTGTTAGTTTGTGAACTATTCCTTCGCAAACTGGACAACTTCCTCCATGAACTGTGATGCACCACATTGCGCGATTTTATCACGAACCAACTCTACCTCCACAGAATACAACTTAATACATGAAACTTATCTCTTTCCATGGAAATATTCTTCTCCCATGGTAGAACTTCCTCCATGTTATGTCCCTACTTCGTGGACTGTTTCTCCTTTTAGGACGATCACCACTTCTACAAACCATCTCTCCTTCCATGAACCATTACTTATTCCATGAAAGACCGTTGATCTAGATACCTAATATTATTATGGGGATCCTACTTCCTTTGTAGGATGAAGTGTATCACAAAACACATTACATGAAATCTCATAATTGATAACTTTTACTTTCTTTAAATCCAGCTCACGAACTTCTTCTCATTCGTGGAGTTTCCTTCCCAAAACGACCTTAAACATAAATGAATTCATGTAATATTTACAATGAAAATCTTTCCTTAAAATTAATGGATTACTAATCCATATATTTTAAAATAGATATGAGAATATTAGTAATATATTTTTCCAAAACATTTTATGTGGTACATCCCCCACCGTGAAATGCTTCTTCCGCGAACCGTTTTCCCTATGCGATCTGCATACCTCTACTTTTCCTTCATTGAGGCCAATCTATTACACATAATGATATTTACATATTTGATTAAAAATATGATCTTCCTGTGAAATGTTTTCCTCCCATGAACTACAAGCATCACATGAACCCTTTCCCATATGCTGTCCATTAACCGTGTTTCACGGTTCACTTAGAGCCACTATACAGAAGTCCTACAATTTCGGGATTTTTTTCATTCCATGTACCACATATTCATTCCAAAAACATTCTTTAATGTTCTACGAACCATGTAATACTATGCTAAAAAAATCCTTTTAAAAAGAACTCTAGATATTGAGGCCCAGAAATTTTATAAACACTAGGAAAAGAGGCCACCTGCAATACTATTTTCATATTGAATTATATGATACCTTTCCTTGAAAACTCTTTGATACTAAATATGAGTAGTTTCATAAAAAAACCCCACACACAATTTCTGGAAAATAATAATATTGATTCTAGTTTTCCTTTACATTATCCAATCTTAAAGCAATAGAATCTTTTATGTCACCAATCAGGCAGCCCATGTAGGGAGTGAGTAAAACTCACCAGGCCAACCCCAAAAATGGCTAAAAATTTTCTAGATAAATATAGTGTATAAATATGCTTAAATAAATAAATTAAAATTAAAAATTAATTAGTTATCACATTATTATTTGTTACATACATTACCGCATTAACTCTCAGGATCTCGGGGACACCCATACCTCAATAAATACTTTGGATCATGTCAAAGCCTGAAGTATTCTAGTTGGTATTATATCTCAATACATTCTTAATCTCATACTGGAGCCCAATGTATTAACAAGTAATTTTGTTTCTCAATACCTACTTCTTCTCATGATGAAGCCCAATGTATTCCCTGGTGAGGTCATATCTAAGAATTCAATTATTACCATTCATTATTCGTACTAGAATACCTATGTTTCCATTCATAATATATTTAAAATAATGACCATTTTCCAATTATTTTATTCATTATTTAATGAAAATGTTATCATTTATACATTACACCTTAGAATGACCATGATCCCATTCATTAATTCAATCTAAAATGACAATGTTACTGGCATCACACATTAATGTGTCCATGATCCCATTATTTAAGTCATATTCAAATGACCATGTAACCATTAAAAAACCCAAAATTAATTCCAAAATTTATTATCCACCAAACATATATTCTTAATTAAACCATTAGATAAACTAAAAAAACCCATTAGTTAATCTAACAATTAACTAATCAGATGAATGATATAAATTAATAAAAAAATTATTTAATAACTCCAATTTTAGTACTAATTCAACAATTAGTTTATCAAATAATTCTTATTAATTAATTTCACAATTTATTAAGTATATCAATACCAATAATTAATGTAATAGGTAATTAATCAATACTCAAAATTCAAAACCCCATAATTAATAAAAAAATTAATTATCTCATCCTGAACCAAAATTCAAAATAAATAATTCCACAATTAATTACTTGAACATAAAAAATTTGAGTAACACAAAATTAATTCTCTAATTAATTACATATATAAAAAATTCCAAAATTCCCCAATTCCATATATTCTAATATATTAATTAAAATAAGAAAAAAAAAATTAAAAATATAATATGAATCATACATTAATATACACTTAATTTAAATAAAAACAATGGGACCTGAATAATAGACCACATACCTTAATTTGTTTACAAAATATCACCCCATAGATATCCCCAAAAATTTGAGTGGAATAATCACAGAGACTGATTTCTTGATATAAAACCTAAATCATGATCAAAAAAATCAACATCTCTCTAATATTGATCTAGATCTATAATCCTATATCGATATTTAGAATACTGGATCCAGATATATCCCAAAATAGGAATAACAACCACCAATGAAATAGGAAAAGGGGGGAAGATTAATGGGAAATTGAGAGGGATATAACATGATTTTTTGGGTTGGTGGAGGTTTTCAATCTTGGAATCAAATAATGACAAAATGAGTTAAGGAATTATTTACATGCATATCAAAAGCTGTGAACTCAATAGAAATAATAATAGTCCATGTCTGGTTTTATCAGATATTAAATTGGGGGTTTTATTAATTAAAAATCTAATTTTTTGGTGATTTAAAATGTTGAGAATGGTTTATTGGTTAGGGTTGCAAGGTCACCCCAAACCATGCACCTTAAATATTCACCAATTCTAGGGGTTACAAGGATACACTTAATAGGGTTCATGGGTTGAAAAAATGTTCTCCAAACATGAAATTACACTATTTATTGGGATACATGGTTTGATGGGATGTGAGGTGAATTTTTCTCCAATAGTGTTCCAACCATGATGTATCACTCCTATATTCTTGTATTTAAACACTTTATTTTTAAATTTTGAGTGTATTAATTTGTAGAGTGATGTTTGGGAGAGTTTTTAGAGTTTTTATAATGATTTTTGGGATTTTTAAGGGTTCAGAGTTTGAGAACGGTTCATGAAAACCATGAACATTCTCTAGGAAACAGTTCATGATTAGTTAATAGTATCTAGGTAAGTGCATGGTTAATAAACATGGGTAAAAAAATGATGTGACGACCAGAGATAAACCATGAAACATAGGACTGTGACATTTTTTATAGTTCCCACATTATTTGCCTAACTGTGTGGGCTAACTATGCGAGCTTTTTCTTAAAGTGATGGTTGGTGCACAATTAGTGCACATATTATCTAATCATGTGACTAACCATGCACGGTTTAAAAATAGGGTTTTAAAAAATGGGATTAGACTGGGATTCCCCCCAAACCCTCAATGTTTTCTCTCATTCTGGCCTAACTCACTATTTCTTATTCTTGAAGGTTAGTAAACCTCCCCACTCATCATGGATGATATTAATTGTAATTAATTAGTATGGAATGGTTGGATCTCCCTTGTTACTTCTACATGGTGGTAGTTTTCTTGTTTTTTTATAGATCTACATACCTCTCTCTCCTGATTTCATAGATATACTTCTGTTAAAGAAAGATCTAGGGTCACTGTTCCCAATCATGGTTTTATTTGGATTTTTTGATGTTAGGGTAAGGTATCGAAGGAATATTTTTGGAGTTTCAACAAGGATTGGTGAGTGTTTCTTTCTTTTTTTCATTTTCACCAAAACCCTTGAGGTTTGTGGATTCACTAAGAACTACACATGGTATAACTAGAATGATTAATTTTAAATTAGATGTTTTTTCTTAAAATTTATTGTGTAATTGATTTGTGAATTTTGGTTAGGAAACCCTTTGGTAATTATTTGTAGTATTTGGATAAATTGTGAAATTTTTGTGCAATGTGATTAATTCTTCAATTTTATAAGGAGGATTTTAAAATCGTCGTATTGGTTTTCATTATGGAAATTGTTAGTGAAATGGTTTTCAATTAAAATGTTGGTTAATTTAAAATGGTTTTGGAATAATATTTTGGAAACGGTTTTGGCATTGATTTTTGTAATGGTTTTGTATTTTACGGTTAAAATGTTTTTTTATCAAGGATGTCAATCTATGGGTGTTTTTAATAAAAATTATTTATTATAATGAAATAGTTTTGAATAGTAATCTATGAATGGTTTAGATTAAATTGTTAAGTGTGAGTTGAAATGTGTTTGGTGAGTGGTCAAAAACTACCATTATCGATAGGTTGGAATGTGGTTGGGAAATACCACAATAAAAATCGGATTGTATATGATGTAAAGTTCAACCTTCAATAGTAAAACCATGTCTGGGTTGTTGATCTGTGTGTGTGTGGTTGATGTGTATATATTAGGCCATGTACAATGAAATGGGTTATGGAAATATGAAATGGTAATAATAGTTAATGAAATTCTGGGCTACTTTCTTTGAAAATGTGTTTATTTGGGTAGACTATTTGGTTTGTGTTTTTTGGATTGTTGGAAACTGTTGAACCGTTTTAATGGTTTTATATAAATTGTTTTATATAAATTTTCTAAATCATTCTATCCTAGTGGTGTGAGTAGAGATGTCATTTTGTTAATGCCTACTATGTATCATTACTCTCACATTCTTTCCACTTTGTCACATTTGTAGATTTTTTATTTGATGACACAGGTAAAAGTAAATCATACCATTTATTTAGTGGAACTTTGGGATGCCTTGGACTATTTTTTGGAGTTGGTGATTAGAGAATGTTGATTCTTGGATTTATGTGATGGAATTTTTGAGTTTTTTTTTCATTTATGCACTCTATATTGGAACTCAATGTTTTGAAATGTGGTTATTTGGTTGTTGGGGTCTTTAGTATTTCTTGGGTTGTATACATTGTGGACATGCATCATGTAGTGGTTATTTAATAATGGAATTCTCGGTTTGTTGTTTTATTGTAATGGGAATATCGTCCTCCATTTATTCATGAGTCCCTCATCATTTATTTCTATCCATTAGTGGAATGGAAATGTCGCTTAAGGTCAATAATCAATTCTGCAACAATTATATCCAATAAGGAGGGGTGAGATGTTACAGGTTGTATCAGTTTGTTCATCATTTTGGTATCGATTATATATCTTTGAATTGGAATTAATTATTTATCCTATTCATTTAGATTTTATGGTAGCAATTACTTATATTTTTTGAACCTTAAATGTATATTATAATATGAAATATATGACCTTTTTATAATGAGCATCATGTTACCAAGGAGTTTGGTATATAATTGTTTTGGAGACACTTAAAGGAATGGAATATCATTGTCATGGGTTTGGCCAATGTGAAGAGCATGGCATTCATGGTAGAAATGGAACCCCATTAGGATTTAATATCACATGTTGAATAATATTTTTTGTTTCAGTATGAATGTGTTGATTTCCATCAAATCTAGATTATTTTTTCAAATATACTATTTTGAAAAGAAAATGGGTTTGGTATTTTAAAAAATTTCCAATTTTGAATAAAATGGTGTATTTTTTAGAAATGGTTGAACATGGGAAATGATTAATTTTTTAAATGTAGGTGGTGATAGTTGGGATGTGGTAGAATTTGAAATTTTAACCCTTCAGTTGTACGGGAGTGATATATATGATGTATTTTGTGTGGATATAAAATGGAAACTAGTAGGCATTGTATACGGAATCCAAAAGAAGATGCTAAAATCGGGGTTTCAGCTACATCTTAGGTGCTTTAATAGCTTGTTTTTAGCATAGTTTAAGAATTTTAGTCTATGTATATTAGGAACATAATGGGTAATATGAGGAATGTGGAACATTACATTCATTTTTAGATGCAGAACCCACACATATTTCAAGGTGATTTGGTGCCAAAAAACGAGGAGGTGTGGTTGAATATGATGAATCAGATATTCAATTTTCTAAGCACACCAGTAGAGTTGAATATAAATTTAGTGAAAAACATTTTAGAATATCTTACATCTCAGTGGTGGGATTTGGATATCCAGGATAAAGTGGACAAAGGTATGGCATGCGATTATTTTGACGAATATTTAACAAAAACTTCTATCCTCACTAGTTAAAAATTCAGAAATCAACATTATTATTCAGAATAAATTAGGATAACCATTTTAGGGTATAATATATAGAAACATTAATGAATTTAGTATGGTTTTTACCTTAGGTTTCTATTAGTGCAATGTTGAAAGCACTCATTTTTTAATCGTGGATAAAACATAAAATTCATTCCATGATTGTAGTGCTCTAAAAAATAAATTACACAAAAATTGTAAATAGATATGTGGTGGTAGATAAATATATATCTGGATACATGGGTGGGGTATCATGTTGATACCAATGTGGAATGGTGGGAACTCCAACACAGGGAGAAATTAAAATGGGGCACTACTTTCAATGGAGGGAGTATATATTTGAATTCAATGGAAGGATCAGTGAATCTTCTTCCAAATCATAAGAGCATGCAAGGAAGTTTCCTATGTGGTTCTATAAGCCACATTATGCGATATTTTATGACACAAACTAGATAACTCCATAACTATAATCATATAGGACATCATTTTAATTATTTTCACAACTCTCCAAGGTCAGGTGTTTTGGAAACATCACTAGGGTCTCAGGGATCTTATGCTTCCATGGGATGAGGGAACAAATATAATAATCAACAATAGAATAGAGTTATTTATAGTCATTAATTCAATACAATAACTCCCCATTTTGTTCAATTTCAGCAGTGTAATAAATAGAAAATAATAGAGAGAAACTACGTATATGAATATGACAAGGTTGGGGTGAGAAATTAGTCTGGACCATAAATTTTTAGAGGTATGATTCTTTTAAATTATAACCTTATGAATTTTTATTTTGACATGGTTTCATCACATTTTTTAATTTATTCTCATTATATTGATTTGTTGCATTAAAATTTTGTAAATATGCCTTCTATTTTGAAACATAAATATCATCTTTCTCAAAGACCATGTCGATCGTTTATGTGTAGTGAGTCTTTTATAACCATTGATGGGTTTGAGATGAAATAGGACTTCTACGTGCTTGATATGGATGTTTATGTCATAATACTGGGTTTATATTTTATGGTGATGATGAAACCTCACATAAAAAGTTATATGTGAATAGTTAGTTTCATGGATGATGCTGGCATCAAGAGTAACTTTAGAGGAGTGAAGAATGAAAATCATGGAATGATAATATTTTTTCCAATAAAAGATGAATGGATATCATATTAGTTGGTGGACTTGTCTGTTGACTCTATGCAACATATAAATAAGAGTATTTTTCTGTCGTTATTGACTTGTTTCTAGATGATATTCTTGAATATTTCTCTTGGTTGGTACCCGTAAGAGAAGTCAGGTTTATGTTTTTTATCATTATGGGGAAAATGTATATAATGCATTTGTAATACCAGATGGAACCAATAGAATTGAGGGAATTGAGAGTGCATTTTGAAGACCTTGAAGAAAAAGAGTTTAGTTTCCCTAGCACATCATTGTGGGAAGAACCAATCTTTTTTGTTAGAAATGAGGATTGAAGTATATGATTATGTGTTTATTATTATAATATTAACAATGTCATGATAATGAATTGTTATCCCCTTCCATGAATTGAGGATGTTTTCAATCAATTTAAGGGAGCTCAGGGGTTCTCCAAATTTTATGTTCTATCAAGATATTTCTAATTGCACGTGCGAAAGGATGATATTCCTAAAATATATTTCCCGATTAGATGTGAATATTTTGAGTATATGTGGATGCCTTTATGTTTTATGAATTAACCAGTGGTTTTAATGGAATTGGTGAATTTGGTATTTCATATATATATATATATATGGATTATTTTGTAGTGGTGTTTATGGATGATATATTGGTGTATTCAAGGAAAAGGGTGGAGCGTGAGAATCACTTGGTGATTGTGTTGGGAAGTTTGAGAGATAATATGATCAATAAAAAACTATTAATGTGTTATTTTTCGATGCAAGAGGTACATTTTCCTGGAAATATTGTTTGGATAATGGTTTTTTAGTGGATGCAAAAATTATAGTGGTTTTAATCTATTGGAAAATACCAATGACTGTCTTTCATATAAGGAGATTACTTGGTCTAACTGTATACTACTAATGATTTTTTCATGACATCTCATGACTATATTCACCAATGAAAACATTGAAATGAATAATGTTACATTTCAAATGAATGAGGAATGTAAGAATTATTTTGAATAGCTTAAGGGTAGCCTAACATCAGGACCAATCTCGGCCTTCCTAGAACCATGAAAATGGTATGTGGTGTTTTGTGATGACTTACGCTCAAGTTTTGGGGTGTGTTATCAATAAAGTTGACCACGTTGTTGCATATTTCTCATTTAAGATGAGGTTTTATCGGAGGAATTACCCATCCCATGATTTTGAATTATTTTATATAGTGCGTACTTCGAAAACATGGCGTCAGTTTCCCTTAATTGGGAAATTCATGAGGCTTAACAATCATAATAATTGGAAGAATATTTTCCAACAATGATATTGTAACATGAGACAAATATTATGGATGTAATATATATAGATGTTTCAATTTGATTTGATGTATACAATAGAATAAGTTAATTTTGTGGTGGATGCATTGATCTGAATGTCATATGTTCACTTGGAAAAAATCATTGGCTCCGCAGTAGTTGATTTTGATCATAACCTACATGTGGTTGGAATGTGAATATATAGGTGATGTAGAAGTTTCTATTATCATTCATTCTTAATTTGATTAAAATCATTAAATATGTGCATAAATCTAAACTAGATTGTGTGGATAGGTGTTCAAAACAGAATGGCGGGGATACCATTTCGGGATGGAAACTTGATGGTAATAAAGTTTTGTTGATTTAGAATCATATCATTGTACCAGTGGCTTGTCAGAAACAACATATTAGTGTATACCATCATTTAAGAGGGATGGCCTAGTATGGAATTCATAATATTAATATGGAATTGAAATCCCAGTTTTGGTGTGTGACTATGAATAAGAGGTGTCTGAGTTCATTTTGAAGTGATTGAATTGTCAGCAAGTCTAGGTGGAGCATTAGTAACCAGTAATCATCATGTAGTCCTTACATATACCTATATGTAAATTGTTTTAGATAATTATTGATTTTTTATAGGTCTCCCAAGAATGGTTTAGAAACATGATTCCATGTTTTTTATTTTGGATCCGGACACACAGTTATTACATTTTATACGTATTCGTGAATCTCAAACGGTGGAGTAACTATCCAAAATCTATATCCATGAGGTGGTGAAGAGGCATGTCATACCAGTTTCAATTTTATCAGATTCATATATGAGGTTCACATCTCATTTCTAGAAATAATTCAAGAAGAATGTGGGACTCAGTTGGTGATGGGAAAAACGTATCATTCTCAAATAGATGGAAAATATGAAATGACTATATAAAGGTTGGAAGAGATGATGTAGGATTATGTAATGGATTTTGGTGTATCATGGGATGATCACATATTATTGGTGGGGTTATCATATAAAAAAAATTAGCAATCCTCAATACACATGGACCTGTTTAATGAATTGTATAGGAACCCTTTTTATTCTCCACAATATTTTTAGAAACATGTGATTCTTTGATGGTTGTATCGATCCTTGTCTGAGAACATACAGAGAAGATCTAGTTTATTAGGAAGAGAATATAGATGGCTCAAAGACATCAAAAATCATATACAGATCATCATCAACATCCATTTTTTTTTGAGGTGATTGATCTTGTGTTCTTTTTATTCTATCCTAGGATTGTAATTATTCTATTTGTATCAAACAACAAGTCATATCTGATATAAAATGGGCCTTTGAAGATACATGAATGAGTTGGTGAGGTGAAATATCAGTTATCCTTTGTTCTCTCATTTAGGGTGCTTCATAATTTGTTTCTTGTATCTCATTTGAATAAGTATCAACCCCATCCAGACCATGTGATTTGATGGGATCATGTTGAGGTAGAGCCTAATGTTTGGTTGGTGTGCATACTAGGGAGAAATTTGGATATAAAAGAGAATCTATTAGAAGAAAAATAGTTTATCTAGTGTGTATTTTATGGATACATTGCTCAATTCAAGAGGGGACATGGGAATAGGAGAAATAAACAATCGATAAATATCCTGAACTATTTTCGGAATCTGATTATTTTTTACTTTCCAGGGATTGAAGGACCAATGTTGTAGAGAATGTATCAGCCTCATTTTTTGGTATGTAACCCCTTTAATTAGTTGTTTTATGTATATAATGTGGTTCGGTAATGTTTTGGATAGATTGGACATTTTCTGAGTAGGTTTTTTAAAAATTCATTGGGTTCACATTTTTGTAATGGTTAGTGAAACCCGTAGAAGTCATCATTGAAACCATACATGTTCAAGAAGTGGTCTCTAGGTAGAAACATGGTTAACATGAATGTTTTTCCAACTATATAGCCACCATAGGTAAAATATGAAACTTTGGATGGTGATATTTGGCATGGTTATCCCATGTTTTGTCTAACCATGAAGGCCAACCATGTAAGATAATCCTTGAAGAAGTGGATGGCTCATTGATAGTGCATGGTTTTTTGAACAATGTGACTAACTATGAAAGAAATAAAAAAGATTTTTTTAAAAGGTATAAGGTTAGAATTCACCCCAAACCCTCCATTTTAGTCCCATGTGTCCCTAACGTATGATTTCATATTCTTGAAGGATAGGGAACCACTACCACTCATTTTAGATGTATTTTTAAGGAATCCCTTATAGTTGTAAATCCAGATATTCCTTTGTATGTCTCCTTTATTTTAGATTTCTTAGTATTACATTGATTTACATCTACATATATCCTAGTTTCTAATATCTACAATTATTTTGGATATATATTGGTTTATTGTTTCCAATCATGGTATGATTTGGCTTTGATTATGTTTTTGTAAGGGATATATGGAGGAATTATACAATTTTGACATGGCTTGGTGAGTGTTTAATGTCTTTTTTTCCAAAACCCTCATGGTTGGTGGATTCAATATCTATCACTCATGAGAGAACTATAAGGATTAATTTAAATTATTTTATATCCTTAATCATGATTTTGAAGTTGATATGAGAATCTTGGTTAAAAACTCTTTTGGTAATGATATTTGGATTTTGGGGAAACTATGATATTGTTGTTGAGCATGCTTTATTGTTGGATTTTAAAATGAAAATTTTGAAATTGGTTTATTTGTTTATAGTATGGAAATGATTTTTGAAAAATGGATTCAATAAAAATTGTGGTTTGTTGAAAATGTTTTTGGAACAAATGCTTGGAAATGGTTTTTTCATGGATGTTTTGAATGATTTTGTATTTGTTTGTTAAAATATTGTTTTTCATTGATGTTGGGTTATGGGTGTTTTCAATAAAAGGGTTAATTGTTTTGATGTGATTGGAAATTTTTTATTTGGAAGGGTTTGGGTTAAATGGTTAAACTTGAATTGAAATTGGTATGGTTAATTGTTGTGATGTACCACCATTGAAGGATTGTAATGTGGTTGTGAAGTACCACAATAAATATGGGATGTGATGTGGGAATGATGTTAAACCATCAATAGTAAAATCAAGCGTGGCTTGTTGATTTTTTTGTGTGTGTGTTAGAGGTATACTAAAAGGATCATGTGAAATGAAATGGGTTATGAAAATATGAAATAGAAAAAATGATTAACGACTTTCTTGGATGTTTTCCTTGGAAATGTGTTTATTTCAGTAAATTATTTTGGTATGGATTTTTTGGATTATTAGAAATTGTTGAAATTTTTTAATGTATTTTTATAAAGTGTATTATATAAATTTTATAAGTAGTTCAATCCTAGAGGAATGAGTAGGGAAGTCATCTTGGGAAAGCCTACAATCTTTCTTTACTCGCCACTTTATTTGGGACATTGTTTATTTTGCATATGTTCTTTTCTAAGATAGAGGTGAAAGAAAAGAATATCATTTCATAAGAAATACTTTGTGATGTTTGGAAATATTTGTGGAGTTGGATCTTGGAGCATGTTGTCTCTTGGATTTATTTCATAGAGTCTTTGAGATTTTAATTTTAGTCTTCTGCAATGATACTCTAATTTTGGAAATGTGGTTGTTTGGTTGCTATTGTCATTGGTATTATTGGGATTATATACATTCTTTACATGAATCGGGTAGAGGCTATTTACTAATGGTATGATTGGTTGGTTGTTTAATTACAACAATAAATTCCCCACCCATTTATTCATGAATACTTCAACATTTATTGTTATCCTTAATCACCTTGGGGATGTCTCTTAAGGCCTTGATGCACATCCACCTCAATTGAATACAATTAGGAGGGGTGAGATGTTACACACACACAACCCCATTTTCCTCTATCTTTCTCAGTTTTAACCCAAACACAACCCAATGTACAACACAAAAGAAATTTACTCTTGATTAAACAAAATAGAACCTATAAAGAAGCTTGATAGATATCCAGAAAATTTTAGGATCTTACTACCACCAAACCTAATAAATGACTATCCTTGAGCTACAATGACTACCATTTCTGAAATTCCAATTAAAAATTATTGGGCCACAGAGCCTTCAAATATACTTCCCTTTCTTTTTATTTTTTTCTTTACATGCCACTCGCTCAGTTCTCTCCCCAAACTCAAACAATATGAAAAACTAGAGCACCAATATTCTAGGTCTTTGTATCCCGTGGTGACCCAATCTTGGCAACGTACAAGGGAATACATGTCCAGCCTATATAAATTATTGGAGTCACCAACATTTATCATCATTTTACTTATGTCTACTCTGTAGTGTATCCAAATTTTTTTAATTCACCGAACCTTCTCTACTGGCTCTTGTATGAGACTCAATCAAATAAAGATGACTTGCCTTCCTCTATAAAGCATAAAGGTAATCTGTATGGCCTACCATAAAGTTCATCATATGGTTCAATTTGTACAATGTCCTAATTAAAATTTTTGTAGGAATACTCTAAAAAATCCACATTCTTCTTCCAAGATCTACTGAAGTCCAAAACACATTCCCAAAAAATATTCTCAAGCACTGGTATAATATATTCCGAGAATCCATCTATCTGTGGTTTGAAAGATGTACTAAATAATACCTTTATATCGGGCATGTTCTAAAATCCATTCTAGAAGTAATTAGTGACGTGTGAGTCACAATATGAAACTATTGACTATGTTCCCCAAGGTAGATAGACTATCTTTCAAACATAAAAATCTCCCCTATGATCCACTAAGGAAGTCTACACTACCAGAAAGATATGTTCTAATTTCTTTAGTCGATCCAAAATAACAAAGATAATGCCATTATTCATTGGTGTGTTTGGGAGACCCACTAGAAAATCAATTGTAATTTCCTCCTGCGTCCATTATGGAATAGATAAGAGCTATAGAAATCCTACAGGTCATTTATTCTATACCTTCACATGATGACAGGTGTATAATAAAGTCACAAACCCTTCTATCTTCTTTTTCATTCTTGGAAACAAAAAATATCATTGTAAATGACGATACATTTTGTTAACACCAAGATGCACCACCCACTTCAAGGAATGAAATTCATGCATTATATTCTCTCGAATGATTGTAGTAACAATAAACATATTATTGTCATAGATAGTTTCACCCATATGTATACTCTTATTTTAAGTTGACTCACAATATCCATGCATTTCTCTCATGGACAATAATTTAAAATCCCTGTGATATATGTCTCAGATCCATCTCAAAATTTCTAGAATTCACTAAAAATGATAGGAGAGTCATATTATCTGAAACCTCTTGAACCAACACATTGATTTCATCCAGAGAAATCCTCATCTTCTACACATAAGTAGAAAGAGGAACTGTATTTTCCATAGATTTCCTACTCAAATCGCAAGACACACTCTTCCCCTCCCCATACATATATGTTAGAACTAAGTCGAATTATTGCATATAATAAACCCATGTCTGCTTCTAGAGATTCAAATATCCTTGCGAGAAGATATATCTCATGCTATGATGATCGAAAAATACCATTTTTTTGACCAACATATAATCCCGCTGACACATTAAATAATAAACAATATCATCTAAATCAAGGATGTGTGTAGAAAAGTTACATCGATGCGGCCACAGCTTCCAAGACACATACGCTACGACTCGATATCCCAGTATCAACACAACTCAATGTCTAATCCCAGAAGCATCTCAATACTCTATATACTTCATATTTGGATTGACTAGGATAAAGATTTTTGCTGAAGTCAAGTTCTTATTTAACTCTTTAAATGCCTTCTCACATGGTTTTGACCAATTAGGATTTATCTCATTTTCGGTCAAGCCCAAAATCATTGCTGACAATCAGGAAAATTCTCTGATGAATCTCTATAAATATCATGCTTACCCTAAAAATCTATGTTTATCAAATATGTTTTTGGGATACACCCAATAAACCATTTCCTATATTTTATTTGGGTCCCCAAAAAACCCTTATTCTAAGATGATGGGACATAAAATGTGTACCTGATCAATATAAAACTGAATGATAGATATCTTGACATATATCAAATTCTAGGTCAGTGTATTCTGTATGATGTCAAGATATTGGGAAATATATAATTAGTTTTGTTGTAAACCTAGATATATCCATAGAAACTACAAAAAAATGATCCAAGAATGGTTGGGATATTATTTTAATTAAGGCCATAAATATTGTTGGTGCATTTGTCAACCCATATATAATTACGAAGAACTCATTTAAGCTATAAATACTTCTGAAAGACATCCTCGGTAAACCAAAAGTTTGAACACCCAACTCATGATACCCTGATTTAAACTCGATCTGTTTTAAAACAAAATATCCAATAAATTGGTAAAATAGATCATATATATATAGAGTAGGATACTGGTTCTCAATGATCATGTTGTTCTACATTGAGTAATCAAAACATGACCCAAAACTCCCACCAACCTTATTTAAAAACACCACTGGTGATCCAAAAGTTGATGTACTCAGATAGATAAACAGTTTAACTTCCAAATCCTCTATCTATGTCTTGAGATCATGAATTTCTATCAGTTCTATTCTGTACTGTTGAATAAATACTAGTTAATCCCCTAGTATGAGATAAATAGTGAATACCACTTCTCTCTCTAGTGGAAGTCCTAAAAATTATTCAAGAAATACATCATGAAATACTTCCACTACTGGTGAAAAGACATATGTTTTAACACCACTATCTTGGAGAAAAATTCAAGAAACATGTGCTATGAGATATCCTAATTGTTGAGGGATTGGACTTGCATGGCCTACCACGATGTCCCACTCCCCATATTGAATGTAACTTTCACCCTTAGGAGACATAAATATTATTCTTCTATCGTAATAATCAAGGCAAGCTCTGTTTGCGACAATCCATTCCCTAAAAATTATTTTTAAAAATATTAACAGGTCATGAATATAGAGAGCCCAGAGAAAATTATACTCTTAGATCTCAATGGAATATCCCTAGAAAAAAATATTTCATTAGACCGCACTCCCTACAATGTATCTATAGTCATTATCCCACTCACAAACACTGCCAACAGGATAATACCATTAACAATATTTTCATATATAATGGAATGAGTGGCACCCATACAAATAATAAACTAGATAATGTTAAATCTATATGAATTCAACCAATCATTGAAGAATGTACATCCTCACTATCCATGAGTGTGGGATACACTGCATGCAACAACCCTTCCCCTCTCCCCTATAATGTCATCTCACTTCCCTAAGATGTACCAAACTTCTAAAATGGATTTTATTTTTGAGAAGAACCACATAAAATACCTTTACAACCTTTCTAGTATAAATCTGTTTATGACTATGATAATATATAGAAGATCATCTTCCCACACTCGGACATTATATAGTTTCACCCACACTACCTATCAGTCTGGATGTCTCGTAGAACTTCTCTTTATGTCACATCTTTCCACAAGACCCACACTCTACTATTGGGTGGGGAATGATTAAATGATAATGGACCAACCTATGAATCTAATGAATGGTCTCTATATTATAGTCATGTGTAACTGACAATCCTCTTTGACTACTCAGCATTCTGCCACCCTAGATAAAGTTCTCGTAAGGACACTTTCCTCCTCTGAAAATTTTAACCTCTAGGTTTTCATGTAGTAACTATCTGTCTGGCACTATAAACCCAAATTTTGTTTCCCTAAATTATTTTATAATAACCCACAACCTCAGTAAACATCATTAACCTAAGGAGGAAAACATGGTAATTAATTTTCACTCATGGATGTCTAAAAAATTTCTCGCTATAGATATGTCATATTTTTCCAATGATGGAGAAAAATGAGGTAATTCTATAAGGAATCTATCATATTCCCTCACTGACATGCTCCCCTGAGACAGCCGCATGAACTCCACTTAACTTTCTCACCTTAATATCTCTAGGTATAAGTGTTCCAAGAACCACTATATGAATTCATTCTATAACATACGAGCAATCCAACAAGTTCTTACATGATTGTCCCACCAGTGCTTCAGTAATCCTCATAGAATATAAGTGTAAAACGTGACCATCCTCTTAGAAGGTGTCTGCAAATGGTCATGTATTATCACATTGGACTCATCCCAAAACTTAGCTTCCTCCAGTCGCCCCACTGTAGTAAAATTTTTAGGTTGACTCAACTAAAAATCCTTCTCCAGGTTATACATTCTCTTCTCAACCTACTCTAGATACCCTCTCATGAGTACCATAATGTCAGAAAAGATCACTTGGAACTTCCCGACATCCTCACCTGGTAGTACTTATGCCTTAGGTTCTACTATTGGAAGATCATCTACAGCCAACTCCTTCTTCCATCCTCTCAACAGGTGTCCTTGTGGATGAATTAATATACAAAACCAAACTAAATTCTTAGTACTCATTACAAAATGTTATCAAATGTATAAAATAGGAATAATCACACAAAGTCAGAAACAAATCTCAAAACATATCTTCATGAAAAAGCAATATGAATTCAAAAACTGTATCACTATTACTACCTTTAACCATAAAACACCTAGGACATAATTATCTAGGGAAAAACCATTCTAATTATCCATGTTTCTAATTTTAAAACCCAATTATTCACATTATTTCATGTTTTATCACTTCCAATTTCTCAGTAGTCACCATTTTTAATTTTATTTCATGAGTAAGGAAAAATAGTTTATGTTCCAAAATTTAACCCAGAACTTATTTTTCCCATGAGTCGCTAAAATGATGTGTGTCACAAAATAATCCCGAGTTCCTTGAATGATGATGTAGAACTATACACTATTTAAATTATAGTATGTGATCAAATTCATAAAAAATAACAATTTTTTTTATATCACAAAACAAGTGTCTCACCCAAGGTGAAATTATATTCAACTATAATAGAAATAAAAAGAACAACAATCAAAAACATGGTACATAGGTTCTATCCATTACATGGGTTGAAAACTCCCACCCATGAGATCATTTCATAGTCGAATCTATTCCTATTATCCTCACTTCATTTACCTAAATATAATAAAAAAGAAAAAAACATCTAAAACAAATTTAAATAATCCCAACCCTGGTGCCACATGTCAGCACCCCAGTTTGTCCAGTCACATGAGCTCAAGCATGACTCCCCATAAACTAGTGGCTAGTAACTAGTAGTGTGTGACTAATAAGCTGGTCATGGGGAGACCATACCCTCTTTTATCGGTGTAATACACTTGTAAAAATAAGTAAACAATAGAGTAAGGATAGATGATGTAACATCCTAGGTAAATAAAGAATAAAGAATTTTCATATTTATTAATATTTACGAATTAAATATTAATTTTAATTAATAGGGGTTTCTACGTTCGATAGCGTACTCGATACGCAACGATGAGTTTCTTTGAAAACTTACGTTGCACACAAGTAATAAAATAATGTTATTTTAAATTTTAGTTAACAAGTAGCCGTTGTACTGGCGGGAATGGATAGAAATAACTAAAATATGATTATATATGTTTTTAAATGTTTTTAAATTTACCCAATAAAAGATAAATGCTTAAAATACGGAAAGAGTTCAATTTTAGGCATTTATACCCTAATTTTCACGAAAGGTCCACTTATCACCTTTTGATGGAGAACCGTCATTAAATATTGTTTTGATCGATATTATAAATTCTATTGGACCAAATATAACTCTTCTTTAGAATCGGGACATCAAAATTTACTTTGTGTAAATTTTTGGTACCTTTCTGATAAAGTTCATTTTTTTATGAATAGTGTAAAATGTTGTATTTTAATTCAAAACCTCTTTTTATTCTAATTTATTTATATGATAAGATTATCTTTTTAATTGGTTTTAAAGTGAAATTAGAAAATATTTTTACCATTAAATCCAATAGTGGTCGTTGGAATTAATTTCACTTTGAAATCAGACTTAAACTAGTGTCAATCTTTTGATACTTATTATTTCATAAAAACACGCTATTTGCTCTGACAGCGGGAATTAATTATTAAATTAATTAATTTGACTTATATGTTTTGAATTTTGTAAAATAGACTTTATTTTTGAATTTGTAATATCAAATATAGCTTAGGGTGAATTTTTGGTAATTTTCTGAAAAACATCAATTTTTGATGAATAGTGAAACCACTAAGTGGTACTTATAAAAACTGATTTTCCGTTTAAATGAAATTTTGCAATCATTGTGTTTTGATTTTTAAAAATCCAACATACATGGTTGTCATTATGAAGTAAAATGTGGTTCAATGAGATTAAAATAATTTTTTGGTGAATAGTAACTTCTTAAGTTTTTAATCTTGATTAGTGGTAATTAGTGTAGTTTAAGGTATAAACAATGCTTTAATAATATTAAATGACCTAGACACATGTCCCAAACATATTGGTTGTGTTAGGTCCGACCAAGACAAGCCATGGGTCAACTTGGGGACCCCATGGAGAAACTTTGGTTGGGAAATGACATAAATAACTTTTTATTTAATGTTAAAGTAAAAATGACACAAACAAAATATGTTTTACAAAAACAATTTTTACATGGGGTTATAAAGATCATATTTTTGATTATAAATAGTCATTTAAAGATAAAAAGATTTCCTACATCATAGTATTTTTTTTATAAATTTTAGACATTAAATAAATTAAATTATTTATGACATAATAATGATGTAGTGATGACATCATTATTTGACGATTTAAATAAAATAGAAAGATAATGTAAAATATATGAACTAAACATGTCCAAAACACATTGGATGAGTGTATTTCGAACCCTTATCACCTTATCCACTAATTATATCAATGTGGGACCTTTTAAAACCGAAACACATTTTCAAATAAAGTAATATTTCTTTACTTTCCAAAAGTGCCCCTCCTCTCCTCTTATAAAAGGCCCCCACCTCTACCACCTTACACACACTCCTCAAGCCTTTGGCTCGGCCAACCCCTGCCCATTTACTCTCTCCACATCCCTATACTCATCCTAGAGGATTAACTTTGGGGATAATACTTTCAAAGGAAGCCTTTAGGCTCAAATCAAAAGGAGTTACACTTTTAAAGGTAATTCATTCTCTCTTGTTCATTTGTTTTAATTTGCTTCTCCAACCCCCTAAACTCTTTTTATTTACTTCTTTTGTAACAAAACCAGTATATTAAATATACTAGGATGTTTTTATAAGATTTATTCGAGCTACACTCTCACAAAACTACATCAAATGGTTAAAGAACATACGGTTTCCGTGGATGGCGATATTCTGCCTCCCGAAACAATGATTGTTCAATACTCATTTAACACCTTCAATGGTGGCCATTATGATGTCACTATTTTTATATATGATATATAATATGTTTCTTTTTTCTTTAAGCTTCTGTATTTTTCATTTTGGTCATACCTTTGTGGTTTCCATTATGGGTAAACACGATATCTTCATTTAAGGAAGTGCGGACTACCGCCCCCTCAAAGTGATGTGATTCGTTAATGCCATATGTGGGACGTGTAAAGGATGGATTTAAAGTTATTATATATGATGTTATACTGGAATTATAATATACCTCTATATCATTATTATTTCTTTCCATTAAAGTATGAGATAGAAATGAAAGTAGCGTTCATGCGTACGTACGGCTTACCGTCTCCATGAACGGTGCATTTCATTTCTTATCCCCAAATGTAATGTACTATTAAAAGTACATGTATATAACGGATATATATAATTAATGATATATCTAAATGATGAATATAATTCTGGAATTAAAATATACATACCTCTCATTTAGTTTTAATTCCATTAATATGACAAAGAAATGAAAGTAGCGTTCATGCGTACGTACGGCTTACCGTCTCCATGAACGGTGCATTTCATTTCTTACTTCTAAATGATTATGTAATATTATAAATACATGTATATTCTGGATATATATGATACATATTATATCCAAATCGGGAATTTCATTCTGGATATAAAGAACCTTTGACCACACGAACAACATGTAATTGTAAGAAGTCCACTTTCGACTTAAGAAACAAATATTGACAAAACAAACATTATTAACTTAAATGGTTACATAATGTTTATAACATGGAAATAAGTGATATAAAAGGAATAATGAACTATAAAAAGGTTCTTAATCAAGTATAAATTAACTCAAGTTTATTATTCAGGACGTTAAAGAACGATCGAGTCAAGTCGGATCCAAGGTAAGGGACTTCATCTCAATCTCCTTTCATTGAGGCATATTTCGTTTTATACACAACTTTCTTTTATACGGTGTATAAACCCCTTTGAATTTTACGTTTATACAAAAGGAATCTTTTTCTACGAAGCGTTTTACTAAACCACAAAAAGGAATGTTTCTTTTAACGTACGCAGTGACAACGACCTTTTCCGCCACCGCGATTATTATTTGGTCTTTGGCTTTCTCAACAAGACGTAATGTTTTTAGAATAAAATAAATACTATATACTCTTTTATGTATTTCGGTATTGAAAATGGTTTTGAAAAAGGATTCTATTTTATCAATATATTTATGATATATTGTGATTGAAATGCGGAAATGTTATCATTCCTTTATATTGGTTTTGTGTTTTATGATTTTATATTGGTACTTGGACATTTTAACGGGTGGTTATGTTATAAACCATATGACCGGTGGTGCCGTGAATACCAGGACATGTGGTTACGTTATAACCTCCAATTCATTGGGTATGGAAGTCGGCCGTATGTCTATTCCATTACGTATGTATGGAAATTGTCCGTATGGCTATTCCATTTATGTGATATGTGTGGAAGTCGACCGTATGGTTATTCCACTTAAGTATGTTTATGTCCCAAGCTACCTTTATATATGTCATGTGTTCTTTTTATGGGATTTATGGTAATCCTTTGGTTACAAAAAGGTATGTAATGATACTTTATTCAGTGAAGAGTTTTTACTAGTTCATGAAGGTGAAGGTATTACTTTGATTGAGTATATATGGTTTACTTGATTTTTGAAAAACTAACAGTTTTCATTCTTTCTGTATCCCTTACTGAGCTTTTTATGCTCACCCCAAGTTTTTTTTAATTTTTTCACAGGACTTAATGTGGAATAAGGTCAAGTATGGGATAAAGGGAATGTCATCCTATATAAAACATGGAACTAGACACGTTTCTTTTTAAGAGTTTTTTTTATTATGGAAACTTAGTAGAAGTGACTACTTTGTAATCTTTTGAGATGTAATAGTTATGTTCTAATTCTCTAAAACTCTAAACCTGAAAAGATCCTCAACATGAATTATTCATTTAATTCAATATTAGGTATGTTTTAAGGCTGAGGCCTTATAGTTGGTATCAGAGGTCGGTTTAGACAACTTTAGGAGTTAGAAAATTGTTAAATTATAAGTTAATTTATGATATGATTGAAATGATATAGCATTTACATATTACCATGTTGCTTCACCTAAGATATTTCTGTGTTTAGAATGGTTTTCCATAGAGGAAACAGGGAAACAGTACTAGGAAGGCATACATAAATAAATGACATTTCAAATCAGTATCCTGAGATGGTCAGAATCGGAACTGAACAGTTTGTTGCAGTGATGGCACAGTTGACTTAGGCTATAAATGGTGGTGGTATCCATGCACGAGATCGGCCAGATCAACCGCAGAGGAACATGTCAGTGGTGGAACATTTCATGAGGCAACATCCCCCATCATTTAGAGGATCATTTGACCCTGTGCAAGCTTAAGGGTGGATTAAAGCACTGGAGAAGATTTTTGATGTCATGGGGGGTTCAGAACATCAAAAGGTTAGTCTTTTTGTTTACCGTTTTGAAGGTGAAGCTGATCAGTGGTGGTCGATGGTGAAAAATATAAGGGATAGTGATGAGATTGAGGATCTTCACTGGGAAAAATTCAAAGGTATGTTTCTTGAGAAATATTTTCCTAAGGTGGTTCGTCTTAGGATGGAAAAACAGTTCCTAGAATTGAGGCAGGAGGACGATTCAGTGGCTGCTTATGAAGAAAAGTTTACTTGATTGGCAAGGTATGCTCCAAACATCATATGAGATCTTGATAGTAAAATAAACCGTTTTTACTCAGGGTTAAAGCCAAAGTATCGAAGGGCTTTAGCTTCTCGTGAGTTCAAAAGTTATGAAAAACTTTTTCGATGTGCGGAGAAGGTGGAATTGGAGTTTTCCGATGATCAGGTGTTCTATGACAAACAACAGAATAAGAGGTCTAGTTGGCAGGCAAAGGGGAAGAATTCATCAATGAAGCAAGGAGGTAAGAAAACCAAATATCCATCCTGTGAGAAGTGTGGTAAAATGCATCCTGGAGAATTTTTATCCATGTCGGGTAAGTTCTTTCGGTGTGGTAAGTCTGGTCATATTGCTCGTAACTGTAAGAAAGATGATCAAGAAGGAAATGAAAAGCCAAGGGTAAGATGTTTTAAGTGTAATGAAATGGGTCATTATGCAAACGAGTGTCCAACGAAGAACTCAACTGGGGGAATGCAGCCAGAATACAAGCAGAAAGGGGTGGTAAAATCCTTTACAACAACTTCAGCAGATGTTGGGCCATCGAATGAAGTGGTATCAGCTCCAGGGAGCTCAGTATTTTTCGAAGATTGACTTGAGGTCGGGGTACCATCAGTTGAATGTAAAAGAAGCAGACGTTCCGAAGACTGCGTTCCGTACTAGATATGGCCATTATGAATTTGTAGTTATGCCTTTTGGGTTAACCAATGCACCTGCTGTATTCATGGACCTTATGAATAAAATTTTCCATGAGTTCTTGGATAAGTTTGTGTTTGTGTTTTGAGGTCTGGGAAGAGGTTATGTGTGCCTTGTGATTCACAGTTGAAGAATGAGTTGTTATGTGAGGCTCATAGTTCCCCGTTTTCAGTTCATCCTGGCAGTACTAAGATGTACATGGATCTGTGGGAGTATTACTGGTGGGATGGAATGAAAAGAGATATTGTTGATTTTACTATGAAGTTTTTGACATTTCAACAGGTTAAAGCAGAGCGGCAGTTACCGAAAGTGATGCTTCAGCCTTTACCAGTGCCAGAGTGGAAATGGGAGAATATATCCATGGACTTTTTTGTGGGATTACCGAAGAAATCTCGAGGTAATAATGCAATCTGGGTTATTGTTGATCGCTTGACCAAGTCTGCTCATTTCCTTGCTATACGAGATACTTTCTCTCTCGATCAACTTTCCAGTTTGTATCTTAAAGAGATAGTCATGTTACATGGAGTTCCTCTCTCCATTGTATCGGATCGTGATCCCAGGTTTACTTCGAACTTTTGGAAAGGCCTTCAGAAGTCATTGGGTACTGAATTAAATTTTAGTACAGCTTTTCATCCTCAATCAGATGGGCAGTCAGAACGAATAATTTAGACCTTGGAGGATATGCTATGAGCTTGTTCGATGGATTATCAGGGATGTTGGGACCAACATCTTTATTTGGTTGAGTTTTCTTATAATAACAGTTTTCATTCCAGTATACATATGGACCCATTTGAGGCATTATATGGGAAGCGGTGTCGAACTCCATCTTTCTGAGATGAAGTGGGTGAAAGGAAGTTGATGGGCTCAGAATTGGTAGAAGAGATGGAAGAAAAAGTTCAGTTGATTCAGAATCACATGAGGACAGCTTAGAGCAGGCAGAAGAGTTATGCGGATAACCGAAGGAAGGATCTATCTTTCAAGGTAGGTGATCATGTTTTTCTCAAGGTTTCTCCTTGGAAAAGTGTGATGAGATTTGGTAAGAAAGGAAAGGTGAGTCCAAGGTTTATTGGACCATATGAAATTCTGGAGAGAGTTGGATCAGTTGCATACCGGGTGGCTTTACCTCCGAGTTTATCTCAGGTACACAATGTTTTTCATGTTTCCATGTTGAGGAAGTATATGCCAGATCCATCTCATGTTTTGAGTCCAGAGGTATTTCATCTGGAAGAGAACCTATCTTATGAAGAACAACCAGTCCAGATTCTTGACCACATGGAGCAAGTGTTACGGAATAAGGTGATTCATCAGGTAAAAGTTTTGTGAAAAAACCATGTGATTGAAGAGGCAACGTGGGAATCTGAAAATGCTATGAGGGATAAATACCCCCACTTATTTTGATAAGTGAATAAAATTGCGAGGACGCAATTCCCAAAAGGGGGGAAGGATGTAACATCCCAGGTAAATAAAGAATTAAGTATTTTCATATTTATTAATATTTACGAATTAAATATTAATTTTAATTAAAAGGGGTTTCTACGTTCGATAGCGTACTCGATACGCAATGATGAGTTTCTTTGAAAACTTACGTTGCACACAAGTAATAAAATAATATTATTTTAAATGTTAGTTAACAAGTAGTCGTTGTACTAGCGGGAATAGATAGAAATAACTAAGATATGATTATATATGTTTTTAAATGTTTTTACATTTACCCAATAAAAGATAAAGGCTTCAAATACGGAAAGATTTCAATTTTAGGCATTTATACCCTAATTTTCACGAAAGGTCCACTTATCACCTTTTGACGGAGAACCGTCATTAAATATAGTTTTGATCAATCTTATAAATTCTATTGGACCAAATATAACTCTTCTTTAGAATCGGGACATCAAAATTTACTTTGTGTAAATTTTTGGTACCTTTCTGATAAAGTTCAATTTTTTTATGAATAGTGTAAAATGTTGTATTTTAATTCAAAACCTATTTTTATTATAATTTATTTATATGATTATATTATATTTTGAATTGGTTTTAAAGTGAAATTATAAAATATTTTTACCATTAAATCCAATAGTGGTCGTTGGAATTAATTTCACTTTGAAATCAGACTTAAACTAGTGTCAATCTTTTGATACTTATTGTTTCATAAAAACACACTATTTTCTCTGACAGCGGAAATTAATTATTAAATTAGTTAATTTGACTTATATGTTTTGAATTTTGTAAAATAGACTTCATTTTTGAATTCGTAATATCAAATATTGCTTAGGGTGAATTTTTGGTAATTTTCTGAAAAACTTCAATTTTTGATGAATAGTGAAACCACTAAGTGGTACTTATAAAAACTGATTTTCCGTTTAAATGAAATTTTGCCATCATTGTGTTTTGATTTTTGAAAATCCAACATACATGGTTGTCATTAAGAAGTAAAATGTGGTTCAATGAGATTAAAATAATTTTTTGGTGAATAGTAACTTATTAAGTTTTTAATCGTGATTAGTCGTAATTAGTGTAGTTTAATGTATAAATAATGCTTTAATAATATGAACTGACCTAGACACATGTCCCAACCTAATTGGTTGTGTCATGTCCGACCAAGAAAAGCCATGGGTCAACTTGGGGACCCCATGGAGACACTTTGGTTGGGAAATGACATAAATAACTTTTTATTAAATGTTAAAGTAAAAATGACACAAACAAAATATGTTTTACGAAAACAATTTTTACATGGGGTTATAAAGATCATATTTTTGATTATAAATATTAATTGGAAATCTAAATAGATTTCCTACATCATAGTATTTGTTTTATAAATTTTAGAAATTAAATAAATTAAATTATTCATGACATAATAATGATGCAGCGATGACATCATTATTTGACGATTTAAATAAAATGGAAAGATAATGTAAAATATATGAACTAAACATGTCCAAATAAAATTGGATGAGTGGATTTAGAACCCTTATCACCTTATCCACGAATTATACCTATGTGGGACCTTTTAAAACTGGAACACATTTTCAAATAAAGTAATATTTCTTTACTTTCCAAAAGTGCCCCTCCTCTCCTCTTATAAAAGGCCCCCACCACTACCACCTTACACACACTCCTCAAGCCTTTGGCTCTGCCAACACCTGCCCATTTACTCTCTCCACATCCCTCTACTCATCCTAGAGGATTGCCTTTGGGCATAATTCTTTCAAAGGGAGCTTTTAGGCTCAAATCAAAAGGAGTTACACTTTTAAAGGTAATTCATTCTCTCTTGTTCATTTGTTTTATTTTGCTTCGCCAACCCCCTAAACTCTTTTTATTTACTTATTTTGTAACAACACCAGTATCTTCAATATACTAGGATGTTTTTATAATATTTATTCGAGCTAAACTCTCACACAACTACATCAAATGGTTAAAGAACATACGGTTTCCGTGGATGGCGAAATTCTGCCTCCCAAAACGATGATTGTTCAATACCTATTTAGAACCTTCAAAGGTGGCCATTATGATGTCACTATTTTTATATATGATATATAATATGTTTATTTTTTCTTTAAGATTCTGTATTTTTCATTTTGGGCATACCTTTATGGTTTCCATTATGGGTAAACACGATATCTTCATTTAAGGAAGTGCGGACTACCGCCCCCTCAAAGTGATGTGATTCGTTAATACCATATGTGGGACGTGTAAAGGATGGATTTAAAGTTATTATATATGATGTTATACTGGAATTATAATATACCTCTATATCATTATTATTTCTTTCCATTAATGTATGAGATAGAAATGAAAGTAGCGTTCATGCGTACGTACGGCTTACCGTCTCCATGAACGGTGCATTTCATTTCTTATCCCCAAATGTAATGTACTATTAAAAGTACATGTATATAATGGATATATATAATTAATGATATATCTAAATGATGAATATAATACTGGAATTAAAATATACATACCTCTCATTTAGTTTTAATTCCATTAATATGACAAAGAAATGAAAGTAGCATTCATGCGTACGTACGGCTTACCGTCTCCATGAACGGTGCATTTCATTTCTTACCTATAAATGATTATGTAATATTATAAATACATGTATATGCTGGATATATATGATACATATTATATCCAAATCGGGAATTTCATTCTGGATATAAAGAACCTTTGACCACACGAACAACATGTAATTGTAAGAAGTCCACTTTCGACTTAAGAACCAAATATTGATAAAACAAACATTATTAACATAAATGGTTACATAATGTTTATAACATGGCAATAAGTGATATAAAAGGAATAATGAACTTTAAAAAGGTTCTTAATCAAGTATAAATTAACTCAAGTTTATTATTCAGGACGTTAAAGAACGATCAAGTCAAGTCGGACCCGAGGTAAGGGACTTTATCTCAATCTCCTTTCATTGAGGCATATTTCGTTTTATACACAACTTTATTTTATACGGTGTATAAACCCCTTTGACTTTTACTTTTATACAAAAGTAATCTTTTTCTACGAAGCGTTTTACTAAACAACAAAAATGAATGTTTCTTTTAACGTACATAGCGACAATGACCTTTTCCGCCACCACGAGTATTATTTGGTCTTTGGCTTTCTCAACAAGCCGTAATGTTTTTAGAATAAAATAAATACCATATACTCTTTTATGTATTTTGGTATTGAAAATGGTTTTGAAAAAGGATTCTATTTTGTCAATATATTTATGATATATTGTGATTGAAATGAGGAAATGTTATCATTCCTTTATATTGGTTTTATGTTTTATGATTTTATATTGGTACTTGGACATTTTAACGGGTGGTTACGTTATAAACCATATGATGGGTGGTGCCGTGAATACCAGGACTGGTGGTTACGTTATAACCTCCAATGCATTGGGTATGGAAGTCGGCCGTATGGCTATTCCATTAAGTATGTATGGAAATTGGCCGTATGGCTATTCCATTTAAGTGATATGTGTGGAAGTCGAACGTATGGTTATTCCACTTAAGTATGTTTATGTCCCAAGTTACCTTTATATATGTTATGTGTTCTTTTTATGGGTTTTATGGTAATCCTTTGGTTACAAAAAGGTATGTAATGATACTTTATTTAGTGAAGAGTTTTTACTACTTCATGAAGGTGAAGGTATTACTTTGATAGAGTATATATGGTTTACTTGATGTTTGAAAAACTAACAGTTTTCATTCTTTCTGTATCCCTTACTGATCTTTTTATGCTCACCCCAAGTTTTTTTTGAAATGTTTTCACAGGACTTAATGTGGAATAAGGTCAAGGATGGGATCAAGGGAATGCCATCCTATATAAAACATGGAACTAGACACGTTTCTTTTTAAGAGTTTTTTTTATTATGGAAACATAGTAGAAGTGACTACTTTGTAATCTTTTGAGATGCAATAGTTATGTTCTAATTCTCTAAAACTCTAAACCTGAAAATATCCTCAACGTGAATTATTCGTTTAATTCAATATTAGGTAAGGTTTAAGGTCGGGGCCTTATAGATAACCCTACACAATACCAATGTCTCACGATAACCAAAGTGGGGAAAAAACATCCCACTAAAGTAGGAAACATCCACTGATAATGTATGTGTCATGTGTCAAAAACTAAAACTAAAAATAAAGACACTGATGAATCCCAAGAATCTCAGGAACCAATTCTAGTGCCCTCATCCGACATCTATCCCAATTTAAACCTTATAACACAAGGCCTATTCCCATATCATTTCTTTCAAAAATGAAATATATTTAGGTACTGATCATGAAGCCTAAGTATTGTGTGAGTAAAACTCAGTAGGCCACCACCAACGTTTCCTAAAACTATATACATTTAAAATAAGATTATGTAGTTGTATAAAGAAATATATACAACAATTATTTAAAAAATTATCACATTATCATTTTTTCTTTACTTTTTCACATTTACTCATGTGTTAACATGGAAAGAAGTGCCTCAATACCTACTTTAGAGTATCGAGGAGCCCAAAATTTTAATGGTGATATCATATCTCAATAAACATTTTAGATGATGGAAGATCCCGAAGTATTTATCGATAAAATCATATATCAATACATTCATCAGCTGATTATAGAGTCCGATGTATTCTTAAGAGAGGTAATATCTCAAAAACCATTGTTACCATTCATTAAATCATAGATTACTTCCCATGTTACCATTCATACATACATAATAGATCGTCCATGTATACATTATTTAATTCACAATTGAATGACCATGTTACAATTCAATAATCACACATTATAATGGCCATATTCATATCTTTTATTTCACATTCAAATGACCATGTTACCATTCCTAAACATACAATTAATTCAAAAATTAATTACCCACCTATATTCCATTACTAATTAATATATTAGTTAAAACAAACAATTCAAATAGTTAGTATAAAAATTAACTAATCAAACAAATAATATTAAATAATTCAACAATTAATTAATAGGTGATATTTAATTATTAATTCAATAATAATTTAATCACATAATTACCCTTAATTAATTCCCAAATAAGATATCTATTCTAATCCAATTAATTAATCAATAGTCATAACACTGAACAACATTATTTATTCCCGAATAAATAATCTCATACACAATATCAATTATTATAGATTAATTTAACCAATAATTATTTGAAATTAAAAATTTAAATAACCCATAATTAACTATAAAGTTAATTACCCCAATATAAAATTCTAAAAATCCATATTTCAATATATCCTCATTTAAATAATTCACCAAAAAAATTAATTAAATCAAGAACAAAATTAATAAAAATCTTATATAAACTATGCAATTATATAAATTATTTTTATATAAATACATTGTGATTTTAATTTTACAGTACCTACCACAACTTTTTTGAAAAAATATTGCTTAACCGAAATCCCCAAAAATTGAGCAGCATAACGAAATTGAATGAGATCTACATCAAATACATTAATAAATTTTAATTAAATCAAGATCTATCTAATATTGATATAGATCTAAAATTCTTGAACTAGTTTCATAACACTAGATCTCTGTCTTTCCACAACTAGGAAGAAAATCCACCAAATTAATAGGATAATGAAGGAAGGAGAATTGGAAAGAAATTAAGATATAAATCATATAATGGGAGAGGTGAAAATCTAAGATATGGGATTCTAATAAGGAATTATGATGGTCAAGAAGTATTTTAATCCAATTTGGACTCTCTAATCTGAATAGAAATAAAAATGGTCTGATTTTGGGTTGTTTATGGATTAAAATGATGGTTCAGGTAATTAAAACTATTATTGTAGGGTGGCTCAAAAAATAGTGCATGGTCTACTTGGTCGGATGCATAGTTGTCAACTTTCAATGTGCTTTAATCCTGTTCCTATTATGGGGGGGGGGGTGCACGTTTACTCCTATGTGGGTGTATGGTTTGACCAATGGGGTGACAAATATGCAATTATTCTCTGTCTCGAGTTTCATTATTTGTTTGGTTGGGGCTCACACATTGCTCAAACCATGCACCCACTATAGACTACCAATGTTTCACCCAATTTTCACAATTTTACAACCAAACCATCACCAAATTATAAGAAAAATGAAAATTACACATGATTTAATAAAAAAGTACCTATATAAATTATGAAACATCTCTAGAAAAGGATGTGTTCATACCACCAATTATTTATGATTAAAAAAATTAACAAATTGATGAGAAAGATCTATCAACATTAACTGATGAAGAAAATGTTGAACACCATAAAAACGAAAAGGACTAGAACATTTCATAATTTATAATGATGAGGATAATGTGTTCCAAAAAAAATCAAGTTATATAACTAATGATATATGAAAAATATTTACAAACTACTCATAAGGTAATAATAATTATTTGTGAAACTCGATGAGAAATGATATGAGATAATAATCAGCTAATTTATATTATTCTTGAAGAATCAGTGTAATAGATGCATTAAAGAGTTATGGTATGAATAAAATACCTTAAATCTCAAGGTTTTAATGAACTAATCAATTAAATTTTAGTTACTAATATTATTGATATTATGTGTATGGAATAGGAATCTAAACGAAAATGATAAAAAAACCAATCATATTATGATGTTAATCATTGATGACTTGATCAAAAAATTTATGTAGAATTAATTTCATTTTAAAAAATATTCCTAAGTAGGAAATGACAAATAATTTAGTTATATTTTTACAATGTTACGGGGAGTTAATTATCTCTTCCATGATGTAAAATACCACTAAAATCAATAGGATCTCTATGTATCTATTAGATCATTGTAATTTGAAACATAATAAAGGAGATATTGAGAAGCATGCATGAAATATGTTAATGATTATTGGAATATGAAACATCATGTATAATCATAATAATTAAAGGATGATAAGAAAGGAAAAAAATAACATTTAGACACCATACGTTATGAGTGAAAAAATATAGTATATATCATACCTGATTTTACAAAACTAAAAGATAATTAAAATTAAACAAACAAATATATGGAAAAGGGAGATAAAAATATTCATGAATAAAATGAGAAATAGAGTGTAATAGAGGATCCATTATCAGATAAAAACTATGACACATTCGATACTATTTAAGAGATCATTTGATTCTATGAAAATACTCTTTAGAATAACCTATTAACAGTCGTAATGAAATAAATACTGAGTAACTACTAATGAAACATATGGTACATGAATTATGGTTTCCCTCGTCACATGTAGAAATAAAAGACCAATTTAAAGAACATATAAAAAAGTATATCGTGGATGAGTAACATTTAAATACAAAAATCAAGGAAAAATCATTATCATGGTTTATATTGTAATTTTTGTGTAAGAAATTAGTTTCATTTTTTCTTTATGTTTTAGAAAATGACCCAACCTCATTAACATTCGAATCCTGTTTCATTAATGTTATACTATGAACTATATCAATGAATAATGAATTTTAAATGTTTATAGGGAGTAAAAACCTTGTCTACTGATAAGCACAATAATATTTACTATGTAAATATTGAAAAACTAAGAAAATATAATTTACCTAGTCTTAATTTGGTATAATTATTCATGATTTTGGTATAATTTAGTAAATCACTATAAGGATTAAACTATAACTATTCAATATAATATAATACTATTATGTGATTTTCTATAAATTTTAATTATTACATTAAATATAAATGATCCATATAAATTCAGTAAGGAAAATAAATACATATATATGTTAAAACAATTAAGACTCAATTACCAGTTCTATATAGTTACTTCAAAATGATATTTATATGTTCTGAAAAAAAATTTATGTATTGGAGGAAAATAACATGTTTATTTATAGTTGATAATTTCCCCATATATAAATGGTCCCAATTTCAAGAATTAATGTTGATGAAATCTCAATTTTTAATTTTTTTTACTCATATTCATATTCTAATTACCTAACTTTAGTCATAATCTAAAATGAGTGTGGTGGTGTGTTTATAAATTATGAATTTAAATCATTACCTATGGAGAAAGGTAAAACTAAAAATTTCTCAACCATATGAAATAAAGAAAAAAATAGAGTAATTTAATTACATAAAAGAACCCTTCATGAAATTTCAATTTCAAATTTATGGGAATATTTTCTAGAAAAACCAATTGGGGACGACACTATGTCTGTTTCTAGATACACTATAAATTGAGTATTATTTTCATCGTGTGTTTAATAAAACACCTTATAATATTTTACTAAAATAAAAGATAAACTTAGTAACATTAATTTTTATGGATATAATATTTTTAATTTAAATACTATGGAACTTATTTATAATTTTAATCCAAAATTAAATTATGTATTTTTTATATTTATTCAGTAAATATAATTTTTTTTAGATTTTTAACAACCATACTAAAACATTGGATGAATTAATGAATTATCAATTTAATGAATATGACAAATATTTTAAATAAAAATATTAAGAAGTTATACTTCCAAATTTCATTTTCAAAACTTATTCATATTTATTCCATAATATTGAACTAAATCTATTAGATATTGAAGAAGAAGATACTAAAAATATATAATAATTTTCACGAGAAATCATATATAAAATTGTTAACTAAAAGAAATATGAAATTCAAAACATTCATTTAATGAAAACACGAAATATTATAAGGGGGAATACCCGTGTGGATACAATTAAAAGTTTAAATCAACTAGTAACAACTTGATGTTCTCTTGGAAATGAATGCATTAAAATCGAATTTATATCTCATTTTGAACACAAAATGTTATTTTCTAACTTGGGTGAATAATTTTAGATTCTTTAAATGAACTTATAACTAAATAAAATTGAGAATAAGAAGGTTTAGACCTTGGATGTACATCATAAGGAATTTAAAATTAATAGAATAAAATGGTCTTAAAATATAAATTTAATGAAAATCATATTATTTTTTAAAATAATGTATGAATAGAAACAAAAAATATAAAGTTTATTATAGTTAATTGGCTATAAACAAACATGTTCCAATAATCCGAACATAATTAAATTTATCAACATATATATATTTATTGAAAATATTTTTTGTAATATATTTGAAATTGAGGTAATTATGTCATTTATTAATGGATGTGCCAGGGAGGAATTTTATATTTAAAAAATTCATTATTTTTAAGATATAAATTTGAAAAAACTTGTTTTAGATATACCAATTATAATTCAGTGATTAAACAGGATTTATAAGATTCATATTATTGGGTTCATAGTTTTGTCATAGAAAATGATTCTTTAATGGAAATGATAGGCCCATTATTTTTATAAAAACCCTAAAGGATACTATAATTGCTATAATTTATGTCGATGACATTATATTTTCATCTAATCCAAAAAAATCAAATATATTGTTTCTCAAAACATAGGAAGAGTGATTCTGTGGTTAGATTCATGGGTCAATGTAAATTCCATTAAGGCATCCAAATAAATCCAAGACAAAAATGAACAATTTTAACTAAATATAAGTATAATAAATATCTAATTAATAGTTTTTTTAAAATATCCATCAATCTAGTACACCTATAGGTACCTCATGTTAATTAGATCTTGATGAATTTGAGAATATAGTTGATCAAAAATTATTTCAAGGGATGATTTGAAGCATCATATATTTTATAGAATGTTGAAAAGATATTTTTTTATAAAATAATTTTTAAAATTTAAAGATATGTTGAAATAATACTATCTCAATGTATTTATGTATATATTCAACATTATTTTACTAAAATAAAAATGTAAACACTTTTATTCATGTTGAACTAAATTTAGCTTGATGATCAGTTTTGGTGCTGAATTTAGTGGTTATAAATGGATCAAAATAAAACATTCATTAAATGTTACACCTATGTGAGCCTTTATTTTCATTGTTTTTGGAAGAAACAAAACTCAGTCACACTCTACACAGTTGATGATGAATATGTGGCTAGATGATGTGGGTGCGCTGAATTTCTTGTGGATCCAACACACACACACCCACACACACTATATTCACATTTATTAGCACTCTAATTATGATTTTCTATGACAATAATAGTTCTATTTTATTATTAAAAATCCTATAAGAACACACTTTTTTTGAATCCCATATATATTCGGAAACAATTCCTTCAACATCACACACAAAAAGGATATATTATTTTTAATTCTAATAGAACAATAAATTATCATACACATATATTAACAAATACATTAAATAATGATATATTTGAATATAATAAATTTACATTAAATATTAATTACATAAAATGATAATAAGTTCAACTTTAATTTTACTCATTCTCCCTCACTGGAATACTTCATGAAAAATAGGGAGCAGAATTCATATTTTAGTCACGTACTATCATTTTATTCTTAAATATTTATGTTAAGAGATGAAATGAAAATTGATAGAAATGTTTTTGGACACTACCATAACTACATCTTATGGAAGGTATATTATTAACATAATATATTATAAATTAGTCATTAATAATGGTTAATATAATATTTTATTAATGTATATTTATTTTAAATGTTTTTTCTCACTCAATTTTATTATAAATTGTACCACATTGATATTTAACATTTTAAAATTTATATGTTAATAAATATTGTTAATGTGTAAAAATTACATTCAATCAGAAATATCATATCCTATGGTATTCTTGGAATCATATTTGAGTATAATATTTACTATCCATTTTGTATTAATTTAACAATACACTATAAATTGTATAAATTTATTATATTTTAAAATGAATTAAATTTTCTTTAATGACAAATATAAATTTTCTATACATCCTTTTGATAAATTTTCATGTTTATATATTGGTTCTAGAATACTATATAACATATAATATGTATAATAAAATCCTATCTATCAATTATAATATTTTTATAAGCAGACTCCAAGGAGAAAATGTAAAATGAAAATACATTATACGTGATAGCGGTAAATCTACAATCATGGTTGGTGTTTTTATGTTTAGAATAAATGGGAGAAGACAAGGGGCTTGCTGATGGATGTTACATTAACATAAAAAAATTCAAGTATAATATATATACTAGAGTTATCATTAATGTTTTGATTGAGGGGGTATGGGAGCATAATAAAATAAAGTAATTTAAAATAAATCAAAATAGAATGAAAGCGGATTTTATCTGTTGTAATACTTCTCCATGAGGTCCACTTTAAGGGTCTTCAGATTGGAATTTTAGTGAGACATGAATGAAAAGGATGTGTGGTAGAGGTTTGGGAGAGGAATTGGGAAGAATAATATGAATCTATAGATCTTAAAATGTGCCAGGAGAAGGGGTTGTGATGGTTGATATTTATTGTGTATTAGAGGGTGTTTTTTTATTTTATTATGTTTTTCTAATTTGGCATAAGAATATAAGTAGTTAGTATTATTTTGTCTAAATAATTAAAATAATTTCTGTGAGTTCGAATGAATGGGTACCTACCTTATACATAAATCAACCATGACACTATAATTCATGTATTTGTAAAACACTTTACATTACCATATTTCACTATTCTCCAAGAATTCAACTAATTCCAAAAAATAAACAAATTCAACCTAACCATATTTTTAATATGATATTTAAAAATTAAAACCCATTTGATCTATATAATATTATAAATAAGATATATTTATTTTTAAATTTAAATCATCATTTTTATGAGAAATAAATATTCTTAAAGTTATAACTAATTTTATAACATATTGAAAAAGTAATTATGGTCTCATAAAATTATCATTTAATCATATGATAACAAAATATTAATTCAATAATATATTTTTTTGAAAATAAATTTATTTTAAATCTGTATATTAAATATAATAATGTAAATAACCATTTTCATTTCAGAAATATACAAATACTTAATTTATCATTTTAAAACATATTTTATGAATTTCATAATATAAATATATTATATTATCATTGATAGGGTACATAAATATTATTTATACATTAAATGGTGAGGTTACTATTCAATTGACACGATTACCATTATTAATAGTATTATTAAAATTCCAAATCTAATGTTTATATTTTAAATTATATCGTGGTTTTAAATATGGTGTTGTGTGAATCATAAGTTATCAAAGTGGTTATATTTAAAAAATCATACCATAAAATGTAGGGTTGTTACATTCTCCTATAATTCATAATTTTTATCCTAAAAATTTCCAAGATTTCACCTGATAAAAGTTTTTGTGTATCCCTTCATCATAATTTCCTCTGGTTCCATAATCACTTATTCAATTTTATGATTTTTCAAAAGTACCTTTCCGATCCAACTCATCTGAATCCTCAACACATGTTATCTAGTTTTCATAATATATATATGATATTTATTCTAATATAAATAATGTTATAAATATATTTATTCATAAGTGTGAACATGAAATGGGATTAGTAGGTACTTCCTTGACAAAAAAAATGTGGAAAACATCATATACATTATAAAGACCATGTGGGACAACCATATGATAATCCACATCTCCAATTATCTCTCTAATTTGAAAATATACAATGTAACCAAGGATATTTTCCCATTTCATACAGAATAATATTGTATACTTACATGGATATACTTTAAGATATACATGATCTCCCATATGAAACTCCTAATACATTCTAGAGTTTTCAAAAAAATTATACTTTTAGATACTTTTATATGGGTTTGAATAGTACTTACCTGCACTATGGATTCCACTCAACATTCTGGTCTTACATTCTTCCTTTCCCCAATACCCCAACAATTTGGTGTATGAAATATCATTCCATATAATTCCTCATATGGAACCATTTTATTACATGAATGGAATCTATTGTAATATGAATATTCTAAAAAAATATTAATTTTTATCCTACATAACAAGAATGTATTGTGATATTTATATCAACATATCATTTAATATATGAATAGTCCATCTAGGCTTCCCATTAGTTTTAGGATGATAATTAGTACTCAAATGAAACTCAGTATCCAGATCATTCAAAATAATTCTCAGTAATTATGATGTAAAATGTGGATCTAGATTAGAAACAATCATTATAGGTTGACAATGAAGTCTTAAATATTCATTAACATAGAGTTGTGTAATGTCCTCCAGTGGAAAATCCACTCTTATAGTGATTAAATTAGAATATTTGTTAAGAATATCAACAATTACCAATATCAAATCATTAGTTATTAGATTATTTGGTAATCTAGTAAAAAATACATAGTAATGACTCCTAATTTACATGTTGGAATAGGTAGAGGTTTCATGACTAATCTATGTTATTTTCTTTTAGCTTTCACCTATTGAAAAATTAAACATCTTGATACATAATGAAAAATTTCACAATTCATATTTACCAACCAAAAAGGTTTCTTAAAATCAATATAAATCATAGTGATAATATAGTCTATAAAGATATTAAAGCAACAATCGTAATCCAATAAATCCCTTCTCTGATCAGGAAAATAGGTAACATAAGCCCACTTCTTAAATTTGAAAATTCTATCATTATATACGATGTCTAAAAATTTTACAACAATCATAAAATTTATTTCCTTTTCAAAATTCTCAACATCGAACTGATATTATTTTATCCTATCCAATAAGGATGGTTTGGAAACCATTTTGTAAAATTAGTGAAGTTTCACCTTCCTTGATAATTAACATATACATATTTTCTTGATCAATGTACACATGATCCTTATGGACACTTATTTTATTCATAACTCCATGATCTTTCCCTCTCAATGCATCTTATTCCTTATCATCCTTCCCTAGGTGTTATTATATTCAAAAATAAAAATCATTAAGTGGCAGGAGACCTCTACTTTTCCTCATGTTGAGTTCATTATTTGAAAAGATTAATTTCAAACTATTATGATAATTATATATCTCACATATTTCACCATGTAGATATTGTCTACATATTTTAATTGAAAATATTAAAAGTGACAACTCCAGATAAAGTGTTTTATTGTTCAGTTTAGGAATTTTTAACTACCTTGATGGATTAGAAATAACACAACAGTCCTGTATGGGGAAATAACAATGTTCATAATTTGACGAATCACTATAAATCAAAAAATCCACATTTTATAGATGGTGGAATCAATATTAATGAATTTAGTAATCTTCTATTAAATTCATCAAATAATTATTCACATTCCTTTTTAAATATTAACATATCATCTTTAAGAGTATTCTTGGTTAATGGGTTTGTAAATCTAGAATAATTTTTTATGAAACACCGATAGAAACCTGATAAACCATTGAAACTACATACCTAATTTACATTTGTCACTATAGTACATTCATAGTCTGCCTTTTTTCTCTACATTTTAAATAGATATTCCAAACATGGAGAAAATATGACCAAGAAAAGAAACTATTTTAATCAATTATTCACTCTTTCGGGACTTCCCATATAACTATTTTATTTGACAAGTCTCCAAAAAAATATAAAAGTACTTATCAGGGTCCTCATAGATTTTTTAGTTCAGTAATATTTTTTAAATTAATAGTTCAATAAATTATTAGGATATTTCTCCAATAATATATTCATAAGATCCATATAATAGAGCTCTCATTAGTCAGTTAAAATAGAATTATAGTAAATTTGAAACATTTATGCCATATTCATAATGTTTTCTTTGTAATATCTTCCTTCTTTACACAGAAGTGATTCCATCCATAATAAAGACAAATATTTTAAAATTATTGAGCTCTAGAAATTTGGTCAAATAAGTCATCAACCTGTTATATTTGGTAATTTTTCTTTATACTAATAACATAGTTCTCCTAATAGTCAATGAATAGCCCCATAGATCTATCAATATTCTTAATGAAAATAACTGGAGCTCCCCAAGTTGAAACACTTGGGAAGAATAAATCCTTTATAACATAATTCCTTTAGAAATTTCATTAACTCTTTTAAGTCCATTATGGAAATTATATAGGGATTATTTTGATATATGTATTTAATTTGGGATTAAATCATTATAAAACCAAACTTCCCACTTTGGAGGATATCTATGTTATTATATTTGAAATACATTAATTCATTCTTGCAGAAAAGGAACATAATAAATTTAATGATCTTGTTTTTCATTATAAGGTTTTATCTTCTCTTATTCTCCATGAATCTCAATTTCAAGAGCTACAAGTCATGGATCTAGGTATGATTCATTTGATGAATTCTCTCTATTTTTGATAAGAAATTACATATATTCATCACGAATCATAATATCTCTCTATTTGTAACAAATATTTTCATTATATTTTGAATGCTTTCCCATACCATGGATTATATAAAATTCAACCATATGTACGAAAATTAAATCATAAATTAGAGAATTATTATCTTTCATAATAGGATCTTCTCAACACATATTCAATTACATAATTTTCTGCTAATATTTATGACTAATTACTCATTTGTTATGGTGAATTGAAAATATTTATTTTTTATAAAAAAAGAGAAGATAAAAAATAATGTGATGATACATAATAAAATAAAACATTAGATAAATTTGAGGAGATTATTGATATACCATCCAACAAATCATTATAAACTTAAAAAACATTTGTGTTGATTGTATGAGAATGTACTTGTTCCCTTGGCCTTTTTTTGGAAATTTCATAAGACTTATTAGATATTATTTTTCATAGTGTCCCATATCCTTATAGACACAACATTTTACATATATGACTTATAAATTTCTCTTTCATTAATAGTACTGGTGTCCTTTTTTGTCCACACACTCTAAAAATACCATTCTTAATAGGCACATTCCATTACTTTTCATTCCACATTTATTAATAGTTTAAAATTCTATTCATTCATTTAAAAATATTTCCTTATTTATTTTTCAAGAGTACTCATCATCCCTCGTATAATTTTTCTTCTCTTCAAAGAAATATGGCTTGGGAAATTATTTATTCATTTAGACCAGTCATGATACTAAAACTTCTTAAAATGATAATGTTTGAGAGTATAATGGACTTCATTGAATTGGTTTAAGACCATTCTTGAAATTGTCAATCTATTTTCTAGAATTAAATATGTAGTCCACATAATAATATTTTATGTATATAATTTTTTCCTCACATATAGAAATATTTTCACCTACATTATATCTTAGAATCATGAATTGTCTCTCTATATAATCTTATTTTTCTTTAGGGAAGTATTTTTCCATTAAAATTTCCTTAAAATAAATTCTTTCTATATTTTCATTTTCAGCCTCTTAATTTGTTGTTGAATTATTGTCCACCATTGATCTTCATATATTGAGAGACGATAAACATCTAAGATAACCTTATTATTTAATTACCTCCAAAATATATAAATATATTATATATGTAAATTATCTATTTCCCAACTCCGAATTAGGTTGTAGTCCCATCAAATGATAGAGGTTGATGCCGCTTGAAGTGGTCTAACATTTTTACAATGAATTGTGGATAAGGATACACCATTCAAGTAATGTTATAATTATAATATGATTCAATTTTAATAGTATATTATAATTTTTTCATATCATTTTGTTTCTCTAAATCCAACATAATTATATTACATTGGAGGGAAATCCCAACATGGAATACATGTGTTGATAGGATTTCCATTCCTTCAACTAGGATCCATTTATAAATAATGGAATATATTAAATTAGATTTTGATATTGTAAAACTAAGAAAACACTTAATGTATAACTAATCTCAAAATAATAATATTTGTTACCATGAGAATATTCTAAAAGTTAGTTATAGGGTCATATATTCATAATCTATGTCTATAAAAATCCAGTTTCCAATGTTTCTTCTAAACATACTATGATACCAATAGTAAAGACCATGAATCTAATAGCTAAGATCTGATACCATAATTTTTTATATTAGTACTATTAACAAAATATCACAACGAAAAGGACTAAATAGTATATTAGCATTGAAAAATTATATATAAACATAAGTTTTACATTTAAATTTGAAATTAAATACAACATAAAATACATCTAGAAATATTCATATTAATCAAGATAATCCCTGAATTTCAATCATAATAAAAATCATATTATTTGGTTGAAAACTAAAACTAAATAAATGGGTGAACATATATTCCCCTTAAGGGGTATAAAATATGGAATCTATCATAAATTAACATAGAAAATAATCCATTATTAATCATTGAAAACACATTCCAGTAAAACATAATCTTAAGCATAACATGTCAGGAATAAGTGTAGAAACAAATTCATATAAATTATCAAATGAGAATTATACTAAACCAATGATACTCTGTTTTTTTAAAACCACATGTATTATCAATAAATAATCTTATAATTAGGGAATTCATAATGCGTGGAATCATAAACATATCATTAAATCCTTAATGAGTCATTCTAAATAAATGTGTAAGCCCTCATCTAAATCATGGTCTAGTTTGTCTCATGAGACCTATCGATTAATCGAGGGGATATAGTGGTCCATACATGACAATTACTAAGACAAATGGATTCATCATTTAAATTCAGTGAAACATAATCTACTTATACATTCATAATGAAACAAGAATATAAAATTTAAATAATTTCCTTATTCAGAAAACATTATCATAACTATCAAGAGTGTTGTGGAGAATGGTATCAAGAGAGTACTTCCCAAGTAAAAATGATCACAAAACATTAAATAAAATTTTATATATGGAATCATCTTATATTAACCCAAATTAATAATAGGATTCTGTATATGGTGTTTATGTATATTAAAATACTTTAATAAAATAATATAAAACTTTTTAAGATAATTACCCTTTCTTTACTTTGGAATCATTTATTTTAAAATCCAAGAAATTATAAAATAAAAATATTCCATGGAAAAAACCTTATAAATATGTAAAGTACTTATGAAAACATTTAATCATTAAAATATCTTCATTTCTAATAATTTTTTTAAAAAATAAATTTAAAATTTGAAAAACATTTAAAACATAAATATGTATTTCAAAAAGTGTGAGCGTTAAAAAAATTTATAAATTATGTTGTTTAGCTCTAAATACAAATAATTTTTTTCTAATACAACTTATTATAATAAAAATTTATTTTACACATAACCATATCGTGTCGTAAGAATTAGAGTACAAGTTTCTCTCAAAGAGTGGAAATTGGTTTAAGAATTTCTATACCAGAATGAAAATAATAGAACTATATTCCCCCTAAAATTGATGATTATCTAGTTTAAAATATAGGACCCTAAATATAAAGATATTCATGATAAATTATATCAAAGTTATGTTTACATACCCCCACACAAAAAATATTTTTTGAATACAGAATTTCTCAGAGAAATAATAGTTATATAGGAAAACTGTTACCCTATGTCCTAAAGTGTTTTGCACATGTACTTAATTTCCTAGATATTAAATTTAGATTCATTAAATTCATTATTGGGAACATATTTTATATTTATTTTATTTGGTTAATATAAATCTTTTTTGATGATTTATATGATTTAATTTCATCATTCTATGAGTTTTCTGTTTATTGGGGTTTCACAATCGGTTTGCTTTTATTGAGTAAAGAAGTTCATGTAAAATGAAAATAGTTCTTCAAAAATGATATTTTATGTTAATTACGATCATTTATAATTTTAAATAATGTTATATATAATTTGGTTATATGTTATGTGAAATATTCATTGGGGAAAATGTTAATGAAAATGACTTAATTAATTTGGAAGTTTTTATGATCATCACGAACTTATATCATTTTATTTTATATCATTTTTATATGTATATTCTCAAACATTATTAAAATTTAAATATTTATAATAAAAAATTATTTAAAAAGAATAATGGTTTATGACAAGACATAAATGAGGCTATGGAAAATGATAACACATCTTCCATGATGGTGGTAAAATGAAACATCTCATATGAAGTTTTCATTTTTAGAATAGAGGGGAGAGGAGAAGAGGTTTAGTGATTTATATTCTAGTAACATAATAAAATTACATAATATGTTAGGAATTTTTGTTATTATTCATGTTTTGATATTGGAGGTATAAAGAGGATAAGAAAATAAAATAAATTAATATAAATGAAAAGAGAACAAAAGAGAATTTTTCTTTTTGTGTAGTATCTCTATAAGAACCTCTATAAGGAACTTGGGATTGGAATTAGTGAGACAAGAAATACCCAGATGTGTCGAAGAGTTTGGGATAGTAATTAGGCAGTATATGTGAAATATCAAATCCATATATGTTATGAAGAGAAGGGGTATAATCTATAGTGGAGGAGAGGGGTGTTATTTGATGTTTTATGAGTTTCTTTGTTATTTTGGATCAACACTATTCATAATGTCAATTATTAAGACTATAAATAATAATCAGTGCATGTGAGTTTCAAAAAATGCAATCTCTACCCATCTATACAATATCCATTATTCAATAATCCATTTATTTTTCAAGTATAATTAATTACACCATTTCAATATTCAAAAAAACATTCAACTATTTCTGGAAAAATTCCAAAAATTAAACCTCACCATTTTTTACATTTATATTCCAAAAATAATATCTTTTTTTGAAAATCATATTATAAATAAGATATTTTTAATTTTTATTTAATATCATCATTTATTAAAAAAAATTATTTCAAAATTATAATTGAATTTATGATACTTCGAAAAAATAATTAATGAATCATAAATTTATATTATAATAATAATATGACAAAAAATTAATTTTTGAATCTATTTTGAGAAAATAAATATTCTTATTAATAATTATATTAATTATAAAATTCCAAAAAAACATTCATGAATCACAAAACATCAAAACATAATTTACCTTTTTAAAAAAAATTACTTAATTATTCGATGGTATAAATATATTCTATTTAAATTCATAAGATACCTAAATTTTATATATTCTTTCATAGGAAAGTATAATATTTTATTTGTAGAATTACTATTCCTAACATGCACCTTACTCTTCTAATGGTTCAGATAATATTTTATAGTATTTTATGTTTTTAAACTTGTTGTTGTGTGCATCTTATGGTATCGAAGATGTTAAATTTATAAGATACATACTATTAATTCTTAGGGTGATACAATTATGTCAAACAAATAGTATCAACTTATATGAAAATGTGAAAAATTCAATGGTAAATGTTTTCTTTTCATTATCCATGTAGTCTATATGAATTTGAAATTATCCTAAATATATATGAGTAAAATTACAATCGGAATTTACAAATGATCATTCAATAATATTTCTACTAAAAGGTAGATAAGGGTGTTACTTTTTCATGTATATGATTCATATATATTTTTCAAAAACTAATTCTTAAATAGTATTCGTACATGTTGAAACTAATTCATTTCATTCAATTGTAATTATTTTTAATATAGTTCTCTAATTTTAAATTTCTATTGACCTGAAAAAATATTATATTATATATAAAATAGATGACCTTGATAGAAAATATTTTTCTACCTCATATTTTTTCAACATCAATGTGAGTTGTATTTATCCAATGTTGATATTTATGTATGGGTTTTACAACATCCCTTAAAAGTGTATTTTTCATGAAAATAGATGTTACATTCCTATTAATATCATATAATATTCTTCTTGTTAAATTTTAACAGTATATAAAATAGTCTTGTATATTTAATTCCTAATTTAAAGAAAGGGTATTAGTAATTATAATATTATATTATCCAATACCAACAAGATATGAATATTTAACAATATTTTGATCTGGTCCTAATTCTAACAATGAGGGTTTTTGTATTGAGGAGGGGATTTGGAGGGAGTGTTTCAAATGCCAATTTATATCCTTTCATTATTTTTATTTATATAAAATTAATCAATGAAAATAATATTTATCGAACCATTAATGGATATGGGTGTGTCATTTTGAAAAAAAAATCATCATTTGAAGAAAAAATGGATATTTTAGAACTCATAATATAACACAAACCTGTATTAAAACACAATGTATCCAATAGTAAAGAAAAATATAATGAAGAAAAATGTTTTTTAAGGATGTAATATCTGTTAGTGTGTGTGTCATTAGAGATAACTTCTATCATATATAATGACATAATGGATTCCTTGAAACCTCATACTTTAATTACTTTGAGAGTATTAAATATAAAATTTTATTCAATAAGATCTATATAAATGTATTACTATTAATATAATTTTTTTTCAATTTAATAAATTAAATTACATGATAAATATGATTATGTTAGTGGGTTTAGGTATCTTATATCTCAAAAACATATAAATCTATGAGAAAAAAGAAATTAAAACTCATACATGAACACGAGAAGTCATTCCATTTAGATGGTTTATGTATTAATTTTTATATTTTTCAAAAATTATTATCGATTTAATATATATATTTAGTAATTTATTATTATAATATTGATGGATCAAATTTATTTATGATCATAAATCAATCACTTCATAAAAAATTCTACATAATTTTCAAATTTATTAAAAATAATTCTCAATTATAATAATTTATTGGTATGACTGGTTATATGATGTATAATAAATTACATCCAAGGATGAGTCTATTATTCCCCCTAAATCACTTCATGTGGGTGCAAATATCTCTTATAAATTCGTTAGAATTAGAAATATTTATTGGTATCACAAAGATGAATCTTAACATAGACCATTTTAGTTGTATACATTATATCATAATATATTTCATTGTGGAATTTATTTTCATGATTGAGAACTCAATGAATAAGTGGAATATGAGTGCAATAATATAGAGGATCATCAATGGTATATTTTTGAATTTTTATTTTTCATATATATGAATTAAATTTTTATGTATTGTTATGATTTGTTTAAAATTATTAGAATTACATATGAAAATGGAACCATTGGAGTTTATATACCTTTACTACTATGATGTGTAACATCACAAACATTACCACTATATTTTTAATTAACAACAATCTAAAATAGTAGTTATCTAGGAGCATGTGTCGTTATCCAAATTTTGGTGTTTTCCTATTATCCCAATTGATTATATAGGTCCTAATCTTTTTATTGAGTAGTTTTTAGAGATAATGGTTTTGTTATTCTAAATATTTCACCATGTACCTGATGATATGTTTAGATTTTCCAGGAATATGATTGTTATTCCATGATGGTAATTTTTGATAATGTTTTTAACTTGTACCTAGTGTTACCCATTCAATTTAAGGTATCTTGATTTTTATCCTTGTAAGTATTGCAGTTGTTCTTTACAAATGAGGTTTATATTTTTTCTTGATAGATTATATTACAAAATGTGAGACATTATTTATGTAAAGACCCGTAAAATTCAAGGGAAATTATTTCTTAATTTTCTTTAGAATTTTACAAGAGCGCGGTTTCTGACGGCACCTGATTCCGAGGCCCGGAGTGCCCGGAATTAATTTCCGAAGTTTGGCTCGGGTACGTTCAGTGAACGAACGAGCGGGAATTCCTAACTTTTGATCCGGTGCTCGGAATTGAAATCCGAGGGCACCGATGAACTCGCAGCGCCGATATTCGCTTAAAGAGACATTTTCGGGAGTTGCGTTTGTTGCGAGTTGAAAGTTAGTTTTGGGGTTTTTCAGTTAAGTTAAATAAAATTGTGTAAGACAAATTTTATGTTAACTTATTAAAAACCTACCAAAGGAGGTTGGAAGTGGGACCCGCACCCACTTAACCTCCCTTGGGAGGATTAAGTGTGGTGGGGCCCACACGAACCCCTTTTTCTTTTCAAATTCCCTTAACCCCCCTCATTAATGGCTTAAGTTACTTAATTAATTTGGGGGAGTTAAACTCTTTTGAATTTCAAACATTTGAAATTCTTTTGAGTTTTGTGTTAATAAAATAAGATGTAATCTTATTTGTTTTTGGGTTGTTTTGTTTATTCCCTTGAGAGCTTTTTGAGAGCTCCTCTTCATCTTCAAGCTCTGACGAAGAACGAAGAACGCTCAAACTCCGACGAAGAACGACGCCTCTCTTCTTCGTCCTCGATGTCAACAAAAGGGAACGCCGCTTCCTCCTCGGACCTTCTTCGTCGACAAACGAAGATCCGCCAACGTCGTGTCTCTTCGGGCATAACACTTCGTCAACGGATTTGACGAACGACGACCGCGACGCCCGACCTCCGCGACGCCGTCTTCCGCGGAACGTAGACGAATCTCGAACCTTAAACCAAGGTAGGGGTTGTTGGTTCATTATTTAATTATTCTTTTCCTTGAACGTGGATCTCGCATGTCTAACTTGTTGCTTGAATGTTTAAGTTGAATTGTTTATTTTAACGTGAGGGGGGGGGGACCGCATGAACACGGCCGAACCCCCCTCCATCGTTCATGTTTATTTTGCGGAAGAAGGCAAGTGGCGTGGTGCCGTCGCACCACGCGGATGAACGTGCTTATATTTTACACGGCGCCGTCGCGCTACGCCAAGGAAAAATCTTCAAGAACGCGACGCCGTCGCGCCGCGTTGAAAGGATTCATGGCACGGCGAAAGGGGCGCGGTGTCGTCGCACCGAGCCGGACGAGAAGACCGCGGCCGGTTCCGGGCCGCGGCGGAAGAGGAGACCGGCGGCCGGGCCGCCGGTGTCGGAATTCAAAGGCGGGACCGGAAGTTCCAGTCCCGTTGGTAAAAACCAGCCGGCCAGCTGGCCGGCCGGATGACTTAAAACCGGGGAATTTAATTCCCCGGCCGGTTCTTTAAAACCCCCCTCATAATGAGGGGGGCGGCTCCATGTAAGGGGGGGCAACAGCCCCCCGGTCTTTTCTTTAAATCGGCCCCCACGTGGGGGCCGTTTGTTTCAAAGGCACGGCACAAGGCCGTGCCGCCTTGCCCAAAACCGCGGGGCTTAGCCCCCGCGTACGCCGCGGCCCGCCGCCGCCGCTCCCGCGGCCCGCCGCCGGCCGCCGCCGCCACCGCGGCCCGCCGCCGCCGCCACCGCGGCCCGCCGCCGCCGCCACCGCGGCCCGCCGCCGCGCCGCCGCCGCCGCGCCGCCGTCGCCGTCGCCGTCGCGCCGCCCCGGGGGGGGGGGGGGGGGTCGGGCCGGGTCGGCCCGGACCCGGACCCCCCCGTTTCGAACCAGTTTTGTTTTTTCGCTCATAACTTGAGCCTCAGACCTCCGAATGACGAACCGTCTGCGGCAACGCGATCCTTGGATCGAGACGGTCGTTTCGGTATATCGCACTAAAGGTTTCGGTTTACTTTGAGTTCGGCCGGGTTGGTTCGTTCACGAAACCAACCGGGCCTTCGAAGCGGAAACGCTCATATCTTGAGCTACGGACGTCCGATTGACGTGCCGTCAGTCACGTAGTGTTCCTCTTATTGAGACGGATCTTTTGGCATACTCCGCCCGAGGTTTGGACGCAGGTGGAGTACGGTCGGGTTGGTTTTTCCTTAAAAACCAACCGGGCCCCGGAGACGAAAATGCCAATAACTCTCAGACCGGGCGTCCGATCGACGCGCCGTCTGTTGCGTTGAGTTCCTGTTGACGATACGGAACTTTTGGATACATCAACTCTGGTCTTCGTGACAGTTGATGTATCAGCCTCTCGGCTCGTGGAGCGGACCCTCCGAACGAGCTAGCTGTGTGCGGGAACCCTAGTGCTGGCTGCGACTGTTCTACTGCTACGACTGCTACTGTGACAGCGACGACGACAGTACAGAGATCCTGTGTGGATTCGACGACGACAGTACAGAGATCCTATGTGGATTCGACGACGACGACTTCAGCACTCAGCGATCCTACGTGGATCAGTGCTACAGGTCCTGTGTGGGCCCGATCCTGTGTGGGTCCTTGCGCTCAGCGGTTCTGTGTGAGCCAGCGCCTACAGGTTCTGTGTGAGCCCGATCCTGTGTGGGTCTTCTGCGGGGGTTAGTTACCTATCGATCCTTCGTGGGTCCGACGACTTAGATGGATCAGTGATCATCTTTATCGTCCTTGAAGAAGTATACCTGTGTGAGCTGAATCCTGTTGCATTCCTGTGTGGATTATGTTGTGCAATCCTGCGTGGATTATGTTTTGCTTTCCTATGTGGAATACGTATACTTTCCTACGTGGACTGAGTTGTACTTGGGCTCGGAGGTTGGAGCGTATTTAATTGATGACTTAGGTATATGTATGGGCATATACCTAAGCAGAGTCGGTTGTTACTTCGTGAATTTACTTTTCTTCGTGGTTTATCCTTTGTGGATTTGAGAGACCTTCAGGGGTCTCGGGGTCCCTACTGAGTAGCTTATACTCACCCCTGCACGGGCTTCGCCCGCACTACGTTGTGTTGGTTGCAGACGACGGACAGCGTTGACCTTAGCTGAGGCTTGTAGAGCGGGACGGTACCCGGAGGTGGACCACTGGGTGGGACGTGCACGGAGCGGACGGCGGGACTCGTGGAGCAGAGGAGCTATCTGTACCCACCCTTCAGGTGGGATTTCCAGTGGACAGCTCGGAGTAGCGGCTTTTACTTTTCAGTTGCTGTTTTCCCTTTCGAGTTGTACTTTACTTTCAGTTTGGGTTTGTATACTGGCCCATTTACTTTTCCGCACTTTCAGTTGTACTCTACTTTGTTTAGTGTTTACCTTCCGCTTGCTTACTCTGTGGTGTTTGTTACTTTTCAAAGGCAATGCCTTCCCTTTTTACTGGGATTTACGCCTTGGTGCTAGTCGCCAGCCCCTGGCCTATGGAAGGCGGGCTTGGGGTAGTCACGGCACGGACCCTGAGGGCGGGTCGTGTCAAATTGGTATTAGAGGAGTTCGGTTCTACCGCGAACTCTGATCTTTTCTATGTGAAGCAATAATGTTTAGCGTATTGAGTGTGGTTATCAGTCCAGGGAGTCCAGTGTTGGTGCGGCGGCCGACGTATCCGTACACCAGGACCCTGACTTCGGATTTCCGACTTAATGCACGAAAACATTGATTGCGTGTGTGTTTCAAAGTTTTCTTTGTGATTACTTGTGTCAGCTCACCGGGTATACTGATCTGCTTTATGAAAGTCTCAAGTTTTCTTTGTGATTACTTATATAAGCTCACCAGGTATACTGTTCTAACCGTGGCGCACCTGTTTCCTTTTCAGGATGGCCCCACGACGGCAGCCAGCTAGGGTTCCGAGAGTCAAGCGAGACGACAGCCCACCGAGCGACGAGGCCTCGGTGCAGGGCCCTTTGCCAGTAGTGGCACCGGCGGTAGCTTTACCCGCCGAGCCCCCGATGCTTCCAGCAGCAGCCGCTGACGATGCACGTCGCCTCAGCGCACTGCATGAGTTTCAGCGCCAGCGACCGCCCAGGTTTCGTGGGGAGACGGATCCCCAGGCAGCAGAGGACTGGCTGGAGGCAGTAGTTCGAGTGTTTAGGCTAGTGAGGACACTAGCAGACCTCATGGTGATCCTCGCTGCGAGCCTACTTCACGCAGCAGCAGGATGATGGTGGAGCCTGATGCTCCAGGTGCACGATGAGGCATCCCTACTTTGGACGGACTTTGAGAGCCTCTTCCGCTCGGAGTTTGTCCCAGCCACCCTTTGTGCGGTGCGTATCCAGGAGCTTCTACAGCTGCGGCAGGGCAGCATGACGGTCGCTCAGTACTCGGCGAGATTTACCGATCTGTCGCGCTACTCGACCGACATGGTACGGGACCCATTCTTCCGGGCCCGGACCTTCGAGCAGGGTTTGAGACACGAGATCAGGGCATCGCTGATCTCCCTCAGCATACCGACTCAGACAGGAGTACTGGAGCGGGCTCTTCTGATCGAGAGCTTCCTTGCTGAGTCTACACCAGCACAGCGACCCACCGCAGGGCGGCACGTGGCGGAGTCATCTGCAGCAGGCAGTCGACGGATGACTCAGGGGTCCAGACAGACCAGACCTTCGGGCCGACGACCTCAGGGCACTGGCTCAGCAGTGCGGGGCACACAGCGCGGAGCCAGTCTTACGAGAGGCAGACAGTGCTACTCGTGCGGCGGGCAGGGCCACATGGCTCGCGACTGCCCGACCCGTCGTGCCGAGCAGCAGCAGACAGTTGATGGACCACCGAGGCAGAGGCAGAGGGTCGACCGTGGCGGTCCGCAGGGAGGAGGCGGACGAGGCAGAGGAGCTGGACGAGCAGCTGGTGGTGGCCGACGCTTTGAGGCTCTACCACCACCACCACCAGGAGGTCCACCCCGACCACAGGGAGCTGGCGGGCAGCGACAGACACAGCTCCAGGCAGCAGAGGCCTACGACCACGGCGCACCCGAGATGATTCGAGGTACTATCTGTGTCTATTCCACCCTTGCTGCAGTTCTTATAGACACAGGAGCGAGTCACTCTTTCATAGCCGCTGCCCTTGTTCGGAGCTCGGAGATTCCGACAGAGCCGTTGGCTCGATCCTTACGGCTAGAGACTCCTACGGGAGCAGACTCGACGATTACGCACTGGTGCCGGCAGTGTGAGCTTACTCTAGGAGGCGAGAGCTTCGGCTGGGATCTTCTTGTAGCAGCGTCGAGGCCTTACGACGTCATCTTGGGGATGGATTGGCTGTCTACGGTCCATGCACAGATTGACTGTTTTAGGCGCAAGGTGCGATGTGTACGCACCGACGGGAGCAGGTTCACCTTCACCGGCGAGAAGGGAGCCTTAGCAGCACAGGATGGACTTCCGCGGAGGAGAGGACAGCCCATCACTCATCAGTTGTCTAGCCATATCCTTGGAGCAATTGACGTGCGGAGTCCTGGTTTTCCTGTAGTGGTGGATCAGTTTGCGGACGTTTTTCCTGACGACGTTCCAGGGCTACCTCCTCGCAGAGAGGTAGACTTTTATATTGACTTGTACCCCGGGACAGCCCCGATATCCACTCCAGCATATCGGATGGCCCCCGCCGAGCTTCGAGAGCTACAGATACAGTTGGAGGACTTGTAGGGCAAGGGTTTCATCCGACCCAGTGTTTCACCCTGGGCTTCCCCGATATTGTTCGCCAAGAAGGCGGACGGGAGCTTGCGACTTTGTGTTGACTATCGTCGCCTGAACCAGGTGACAGTGAGGAACAAGTATCCACTACCGAGGATTGATGACCTCTTTGATCATCTCAAGGGAGCACGGTGGTTCTCGAAGATAGACCTCAGGTCAGGCTATCATCAGCTCAGAGTCAGAGACGAGGATGTGCAGAAGACGGCCTTCAGATGTCGGTATGGCCACTATGAGTTCTTGGTTATGCCCTTCGGTGTAACCAATGCTCCAGAAGTGTTCATGGCTCTCATGAACAGGATCTTTCAGCCATACCTCGATCGGTTTGTCGTGGTCTTCATCGACGACATTCTGATTTACTCTACGACAGAGGAGGAGCACGCCTATCACTTGCGAGTTGTCCTTGACACACTCCGAGAGCACCAGCTTTATGGTAAGCTCTCGAAGTGCCAGTTCTGGATACGTGAGGTCCACTTTTTGGGACACGTTATTTCTGAGGCGGGAGTTGCAGTGGATCCCGCGAAGATTGAGGCAGTGTTAGCATGGGAGCCACCCAGGAGCGTGACTGAGGTTCGGAGTTTCTTGGGACTAGCTGGATACTATCAGAGGTTTGTGCCGAACTTCTCCAGAGTTGCGGCATCACTCACAGCTTTGACGAAGAAAGGGAAACCCTTCGTATGGACTGACAGATGTCAGCAGAGCTTCCAGGAGCTGAGACAGATATTGACTAGCGCACCTATCTTGAGGTTGCCTGAGGAGGGAGTAGGGTACGTAGTCTACTGCGATGCATCAGGGACCGGACTCGGATGTGTTCTGATGCAGGAGCGGGTAGTGATCGCCTATGGATCACGATAGTTGAGGCCGCATGAGCAGAACTACGCTACCCATGACCTGGAGTTAGCAGCAGTGGTCTTCACTCTGAAGACATGGCGACACTATCTGATGGGCGAGCGCTTTACAGTCTTTTCCGATCATCAGAGTCTCAGGTATATCTTCTCGCAGAAGGACCTGAACCTGAGACAGCGACGATGGCTCGAGTTCCTCCAGGACTATGACTTTGAGATAGTCTATACTCCTGGGAAGGGGAACATAGTAGCCGATGCCCTCAGCAGGAGGACGTGCATTCAGCTACTCGAGGAGGCGACGGAGCAGCTAGCCTCTTTGCAGATATCCTTCGTGGATAGAGATAGAGCACCCTTTCTTCAGTCTCTCACAGTCACTCCTCCACTACTGCAGCGAGTCAGGGAGGCACAGCATGGGGACACTGACTGTGAGACACGGCGTGCACAGATATCCTCGGGACAGGCACCTGATGGTTTCTCCCTTGGAGCAGAGAATGACATCCTTTTCAGAGGACGTACCATGGTACCAGTAGCCTTGCGAGAGGAAGTACTGAGAGAGTTTCACACTTCTCCTTTAGCAGTACATACTGGAGTGGCAAAGATGTATCAGGACCTCAGACGACAGCATTGGTGGCCGGGCATGAAGAAGGCTGTAGCAGAGTTCGTTTCTCGATGCCTTACCTGCCAGCAGGTAAAGGCAGAGCATCAGGTTCCAGCAGGCTTGGTACAACCCTTGGAGGTTCCGGAGTGGAAGTGGGACGGCATATCTATGGACTTCGTGACTGGGCTTCCACGCACTTCCAGAGGTCACGACTCCATCTGGGTGATTGTTGACCGACTCACCAAGTCGGCACACTTCTTACCCATCAGAGAGCAGGGCTCAGTAGAGATCTTGGGACGTCTCTACGTTCAAGAGATTGTGCGGCTCCACGGCGTACCATCATCTATCGTTTCCGATCGAGATGCCCGCTTTACTTCCCGGCTTTGGAAGGGGTTACAGGAGGCGTTCGGGACACAGCTACGTCTTAGCACAGCTTTTCACCCTCAGACAGATGGTCAGACGGAGAGGACCATTCAGAATCTCGAGGACATGCTCCGCGCATGTGTCCTCGACTTTGATCACAGCTGGGAGGACCACCTACCCTTGGTGGAGTTCGCGTACAACAACAGCTACCACTCCACCATCGGGATGGCACCGTACGAGGCGTTGTACGGCCGACCATGTAGATCTCCTTTGTGCTGGACAGACCCTGGGGAGTCAGCATTGGTGGGACCGGAGATGGTCCAGGCCACGACAGAGAAGGTCCAGGTCATCCAGGAACGGATGAGGACAGCTCAGAGCCGGCAGAAGTCATACGCTGACAGGAGGCGGAGGCCACTGGAGTTCGAGGATGGCGACCACGTCTTCTTGTGGGTCTCACCTCGACGTGGTATTCGGAGATTTGGCCGAGGCGGCAAGTTATCTCCGCGCTTCATCGGACCCTTCCAGATTCTCAGCAGGATTGGCGAGGTGGCTTATCGCCTGGCTCTACCACCTCAGTTGCACCGGGTGCACGACGTCTTCCACGTATCCCAGCTGAGGAGATACGTGCACGACCCGACGCACATCATTGACCATGGGGAGCTTGACGTTGACGATGGGGCGACTTTTACGGAGGTCCCGGTGGAGATAGAGGATCGACAGGAGCGGGTCCTGCGTGGGCGATCGATTCCTCTTGTGCGCATCAGATGGAAGCACGGGAATCTCCAGGAGAGCACATGGGAGCGGGAGGCTCAGATGCGTGCTCAGTACCCTCTTTTGTTTCCCTAGTTTTGTTGTATCTTTACGGGGACGTAAAGCCCTGAGGTGGGAGTAATGTAAAGACCCGTAAAATTCAAGGGAAATTTTTTCTTAATTTTCTTTAGAATTTTACAAGAGCGCGGTTTCTGACGGCACCTGATTCCGAGGCCCGGAGTGCCCGGAATTAATTTCCGAAGTTTGGCTCGGGTACGTTCAGTGAACGAACGAGCGGGAATTCCTAACTTTTGATCCGGTGCTCGGAATTGAAATCCGAGGGCACCGATGAACTCGCAGCGCCGATATTCGCTTAAAGAGACCTTTTTGGGAGTTGCGTTTGTTGCGAGTTGAAAGTTAGTTTTGGGGTTTTTCAGTTAAGTTAAATAAAATTGTGTAAGACAAATTTTATGTTAACTTATTAAAAACCTACCAAAGGAGGTTGGAAGTGGGACCCGCACCCACTTAACCTCCCTTGGGAGGATTAAGTGTGGTGGGGCCCACACGAACCCCTTTTTCTTTTCAAATTCCCTTAACCCCCCTCTTTAATGGCTTAAGTTACTTAATTAATTTGGGGGAGTTAAACTCTTTTGAATTTCAAACATTTGAAATTCTTTTGAGTTTTGTGTTAATAAAATAAGATGTAATCTTATTTGTTTTTGGGTTGTTTTGTTTATTCCCTTGAGAGCTTTTTGAGAGCTCCTCTTCATCTTCATGCTCTGACGAAGAACGAAGAACGCTCAAACTCCGACGAAGAACGACGCCTCTCTTCTTCGTCCTCGGTGTCAACAAAAGGGAACGCCGCTTCCTCCTCGGACCTTCTTCGTCGAAAAACGAAGATCCGCCAACGTCGTGTCTCTTCGGGCATAACACTTCGTCAACGGATTTGACGAACGACGACCGCGACGCCCGACCTCCGTGACGCCGTCTTCCACGGAACGTAGACAAATCTCGAACCTTAATCCAATGTAGGGGTTGTTGGTTCATTATTTAATTATTCATTTCCTTGAACGTGGATCTCGCATGTCTAACTTGTTGCCTGAATGTTTAAGTTGAATTGTTTATTTTAACGTGAGGGGGGGGGGGGGGGCGGACCGCATGAACACGGCCGAACCCCCCTCCATCGTTCATGTTTATTTTGCGGAAGAAGGCAAGTGGCGTGGTGCCGTCGCACCACGCGGATGAACGTGCTTATATTTTACACGGTGCCGTCGCGCTACGCCAAGGAAAAATCTTCAAGAACGCGACGCCGTCACGCCGCGTTGAAAGGATTCATGGCACGGCGAAAGGGGCGTGGTGCCGTCGCACCGCGCCGGACGAGAAGACCGCGGCCGGTTCCGGGCCGCGACGGAAGAGGAGACCGGCGGCCGGGCCGCCGGCGTCGGAATTCAAAGGCGGGACCGGAATTTCCGGTCCCGTTGGTAAAAACCGGCCGGCCAGCTGGCCGGCCGGATGACTTAAAACCGGGGAATTTAATTCCCCGGCCGGTTCTTTAAAACCCCCCTCATAATGAGGGGGGCGGCTCCATGTAAGGGGGGGCAACAGCCCCCCGGTCTTTTCTTTAAATCGGCCCCCACGTGGGGGCCGTTTGTTTCAAAGGCACGGCACAAGGCCGTGCCGCCTTGCCCAAAACCGCGGGGCTTAGCCCCCGCGTACGCCGCGGCCCGCCGCCGCCACCGCGGCCCGCCGCCGCCGCCACCGCGGCCCGCCGCCGCGCCGCCGCGCCGCCCCGGGGGGGGGGGGGGGTCGAGCCGGGTCGGCCCGGACCCGGACCCCCCCGTTTCGAACCAATTTTGGTTTTTCGCTCATAACTTGAGCCTCGGACCTCCGAATGACGAACCGTCTGCGGCAACGCGATCCTTGGATCGAGACGGTCGTTTCGGTATATCGCACTCAAGGTTTCGGTTTACTTTGAGTTCGGCCGGGTTGGTTCGTTCACGAAACCAACCGGGCCTTCGAAGCGGAAACGCTCATATCTTGAGCTACGAACGTCCGATTGACGTGCCGTCAGTCGCGTAGTGTTCCTCTTAGTGAGACGGATCTTTTGGCATACTCCGCCCGAGGTTTGGACGCAGGTGGAGTACGGTCGGGTTGGTTTTGCCTTAAAAACCAACCGGGCCCCGGAGACGAAAATGCCAATAACTCTCAGACCGGGCGTCCGATCGACGCGCCGTCTGTTGCGTTGAGTTCCTGTTGACGATACGGAACTTTTGGATACATCAACTCTGGTCTTCGTGACAGTTGATGTATCAGCCTCTCGGCTTGTTGAGCGGACCCTCCGAACGAGCTAGCAGTGTGCGGGAACCCTAGTGCTGGCTGCGACTGTTCTACTGCTACGACTGCTACTGTGACAGCGACGACGACAGTACAAAGATCCTGTGTGGATTCGACGACGACAGTACATAGATCCTATGTGGATTCGACGACGACGACTTCAGCACTCAGCGATCCTACGTGGATCAGTGCTACAGGTCCTGTGTGGGCCCGATCCTGTGTGGGTCCTTGCGCTCAGCGGTTCTGTGTGAGCCAGCGCCTACAGGTTCTGTGTGAGCCCGATCCTGTGTGGGTCTTCTGCGGGGGTTAGTTACCTATCGATCCTTCGTGGGTCCGATGACTTAGATGGATCAGTGATCATCTTTATCGTCCTTGAAGAAGTATACCTGTGTGAGCTGAATCCTGTTGCTTTCCTGTGTGGATTATGTTGTGCAATCCTACGTGGATTATGTTTTGCTTTCCTATGTGGAATACGTATACTTTCCTGCGTGGACTGAGTTGTACTTGGGCTCGGAGGTTGGAGCGTATTTAATTGATGACTTAGGTATATGTATGGGCATATACCTAAGCAGAGTCGGTTGTTACTTCGTGAATTTACTTTTCTTCGTGGTTTATCCTTTGTGGATTTGAGAGACCTTCAGGGGTCTCGGGGTCCCTACTGAGTAGCTTATACTCACCCCTGCACGGGCTTCACCCGCACTACGTTGTGTTGGTTGCAGACGACAGACAGCGTTGACCTTAGCTGAGGCTTGTAGAGCGGGACGGTACCCGGAGGTAGACCACTGGGCGGGACGTGCACGGAGCGGACGGTGGGACTCGTGGAGCAGAGGAGCTATCTGTACCCACCCTTCAGGTGGGATTTCCAGTGGACAGCTCGGTGTAGCGGCTTTTACTTTTCAGTTGCTGTTTTCCCTTTCGAGTTGTACTTTACTTTTAGTTTGGGTTTGTATACTGGCCCATTTACTTTTCCGCACTTTCAGTTGTACTCTGCTTTGTTTAGTGTTTACCTTCCGCTTGCTTACTCTGTGGTGTTTGTTACTTCTCAAAGGCAATGCCTTCCCTTTTTACTGGGATTTACGCCTTGGTGCTAGTCGCCAGCCCCTGGCCTATGGAAGGCGGGCTTGGGGTAGTCACGACACGGACCCCGAGGGCGGGTCGTGACAATTTATTTTTTTAAAAAATAAATCTATATAAAACTCATATAAATCAAGAACTATAGAGAAATGTTTAGGTAATTTTTTTTGAATGAGTACCACATTCCCATAAAATGGGTGATAATTTTAGACTCTCTGGGGTTTCTGTAAATTTTCATAAATTTTCATGCATTGTATAATATTTATTACCCAAATGTTTTTAAATAAGTGATTGAATTTCCTTTTTTACACCATGATGGATTTTTATCACTCATATTACATATATTTATTTTTATTTTGATCCATATTAGGTATAATTAATTGACTAAAAATAGAATTATTATCTACTTGATAGATACTAGATAAAATTTCTAAATCTACAAAATCCATTGCGAAACATCCCTAATTAGATGTAATATAATGACCTTTTGGTCTTTAATTATGTGTTGTAGGATAAAAGAAAATATTTCATTAATCCTCTTCCAATATTGAAAATGGGTCACATATTTGGCCTTTATAATTATATTAATTTCCTGTTTAAGGTATGTGGGTTGGGAGTGATGTAAAGAGGTATATAAAATCATTTTTATGGTTATTCCCCATATCATTTAAGATATTTATAGAGTATAACTGGTCATTGAAAAAAATAATGGGAGAGAGGGGAATCCCAACCCTTTATGATTACCATTGATAAACATTAGGGTTTCAGGGTGTAGAACACTATATAAAAGAATATTTGGCTCTTATTTGGTACATAATAGGGGAAAAATTGAGTTTGAAAGAGGTGGATAATGATATAACTATGAACAATGTGGGAAAATTCTTTATGGGATTGTATGTATACATGATGGTACATATAACTTGTAGTAGGAAATTAATTTACGGTGAAATTATTTATATCCAAATTTTTAAGTGATTAATTTGAATCAATATTAGGTTGGATTTATCCCTATCGTGGTTTGAAATAGGATCCTAAATATATTTTGATTTATTATCCATTGATTGTCAATTATGAGAATAACATTTCATTTCATTTTTCATGTAAATTAAAGTAACTATTAATTTCTAAAATGATTCTTACAATGAAATTTTATTGTGGAAGAGAGTATTTTTTATTAAATTTTGAAACTATATGTTATAAATTTGATTAAATATTTATAAGAAGGGTTAGAATAAAACATAAGTTATTTAAAAATAATAAAACAAGGGTAAAGATAAAATAGAATAAATAAATTATGAAAATGGATAATTATTTTAAAAAAAAATATAATTAGTAGATATGAGTATATAAAGAATGAGTGAAGAAAAAATATATATCACATCCTTCTATATGGTGGTATAAAAATGTTATATTGTGTCGAACACAATGTTTTTCTTCATTAATTGTTTTGGGTAGTATAGTTGGAAACCATATAAATATCAAAATGAATATATATCGAATAAAATTATAACAAAAAAGAACATTTATAAGATAAGTACTTGGTGGGAGGGTGTTTTTAGGACCAAACATCAATTTTACATGAATGGATATTAAATATACACAACTATTATCTTATGAGAAATATGTTTATCAAATTGATGTAAGTCCTTGATACCCACCAATCATTGATTAATGGTAAATGGTTATATATTTTGATAATTAATTTATGAATGTAAATTTGGATTACTACGTGTATATAAACTGGTATAAATTATAATATTCAATTAAAACATCAATTGTTTCACAAGATATAGTCAATGATCATGTGATTATGTCCTGACTTCATAACCTAAACTTATCAAGGGATCCCATGATGATATAAATGTGTTATTTATTTATATTTAATTATTTAAGATATAATTACACTAAAAAATAACTATCATTGGTGTTAGCCTCAATATTTATTTAAATGATGTAACCAATAAGAAAATACATGAGAAAGAAAAGGATATAAGGAGACCAAACATTTCAAATCATCATAGAAAACTATTTTTGAATGAAATTATCTATATTTTTTCCCTTCATCCTTTTATGATAATACTAGTAAATAAAATGAAGAATAAAATATAAAATTATGAAAAATAAAATAATGAATTTTAGTTTAACACATCAATATCAAAATTATAATTTGAATATCATGATTGCATAGTTTTTCCTCAATGGTTGATCAGAAGAAGTTTAGCACCCATTAATGGGGTGTAATTTATTACAAAACATCTCAATGAGTATCCCCTCACTCACAGGTCAAATATCCTCAAAAAATATGGTATATATTATGATTAAAAAAATTGTATTTATGATTAGAAAAAAATAAATTAATTTACTCTTATTATTAATGATGTATTCATGAAATATTTTTCACCCAATTTATCCTCCTACTTTTCTAAAATATCCCATTAATCATTGGATCCATTTTATTCCATAGCGATATGAACAATAATAATAATTACTGTATTCAATGAAAATGACAATTTTTCCTATTACATACTTAGATTTTATGAAATGTTTCTTTTTCAAATTATTTTAATATTTTTTATTTTTTCCATTTACGTAACAATGAAAATAAATAAATAAATATATATATATATAATATTAAATAACTATGTTTTCCATGCCTTATACAAAATTAAATTTTAATCGTACATAGAACAACAAGGTTGGCTTACGTCACATGCAAGACATAGTTTTACTGAACAATAATATATTATAAGAAATGTTATTATTTAATATAATTTTATAAAACATATCTATTAAAATAGATGTTATGAAAATGGTTAATTTAATTATGAAAATATTTTTTTATATAATATAAAATTAATTCGTTAGATACAAATTAATTAAAAATAAATACCAAAACCTATTGAATATAAAAGAAAATATTATTATTTGTATGAAAAAAAGCTGTTTTATACCAATAAATTAAATTAATTAAAATTAGTGAGTGATATTAATCTAATATATATGATGTATATTATATAAATCCTTTTTAACATTCATCCAATAGAATCTATATACATAAGATAAGTAAAAAATAATAAAAATTTCTTAAAACCCAATTGTTCTATTATGTCATTTTGCAAGAGAGTCCTTATCGCGAATATAGTAATGTTTAAATTTAAAAATTCCCAAGATTTAGATCAATATCTATCCTCAAGTTCACTCTAAAATAAGCAGTGTTGAAAGCCTATGTGGTCCTTCTGAAAATATTTTTCTATTTTTAATTATTTTTAAAACAGAAAATCACAACTCCTTAAAACTCACTAATCAGTGCTGATGGGCACGGTGGATGTGCAACAGTGAATGGACAGAGGAGAAATAGATATAGAAAAGTGAAAAATTAAAGAGACACATGATGAAACCAAGAAAAGAATGCAGGCACAAACACAACACATGATACATAACAAACAGATAATACCAAGACACATTAGACAACATATAGTGTGATTAAGGCTTGACATAGGTTAATTCAACCTCTAATCCTTTTCCTAGATCAACATAAGAAGTTTATCAACAATTATAGACTTCACTTAGAGCATGATCGATGTCTCGGATCAAAAAATAATCTCTCCTAGAAATTAAACACTCAAACATAGAATTTCTTCAATGCTCAAGCATTACTCTGAACTACAAGTGATTCACTCAGTAAGATCATTCCAGCCAAAGATTTTCACTCAATAAAATGATCCTTCTAAGATTGTCAAATTACAAAACCAATATTGAATATCATTTCGCAAAATCAAGATAGGAGAAGGAGAATAAATTATCCAAGAAAGTAGCCGATCATCCTGTGAAAGATCTCGCTCTCACTCAATCAAACTCACAGTCGTGATCTACCAAGGTGAATAAAAATAATGTGATCGCATTAATGTATGGATCTCTAGATCGTGTGGTGTTTCATAAACTAGATCCAACAATGCAAATTATATCTCCATTTTTGGTGGTTGAAGATCATGACAAGATGTGGGGATGAATGAATGACACAAAAAAATGAAACAAACATCGCAATTCAATTAAATAAACATGCCACACTACACGAGTATTTACAGACTCAACATAAATCACAAAAAATAGTGTAGGGAGGTTAGATGAAATGGAGGAGTGGGAACCCGTCTCCAGGTCGAAGAGGAGTTCCAATCCGGTGAAGTGGTATGGAATGGTGCGTGAATGGTGGTGGAGTCTCCTCCCCCCACTATTGAATGATGCCATCCCTCGGCCCTGTTCTCAGTCTTGTCTTCCACATAAAGAGAAGTTGAGGGTCCTCTTTGATTCTGAAAAACTCAACTAAAAAAGATGAAAAATAATAAGTAGTAAATCCACATGGCATGCTTTTATGTGCATGTCACCAGACATTTTGTGAACTCTCAGTGATTGTACCCAATCCCCCTCCAACAAACTCAGGAATATTCATGCACTATTCCCACAAACTACTTCCTTTTCCCCACTTCTACCAGTAGCTCCCCCTACACTAAATAGTAGAATGAAAAAAACCCGTTAAATAAATTAAATAAAACTAAAATAATTATATATTAGTATTTTTACATAGATTGGTTAATAAAAATATTTATCAATATATATATATATATGTAATACCTAATATTATTATTACTATTATTTTTTAATGATTATTATTTATTTAATAACATATATTATTATTAAATTTGAATACTATATAGAATATTTTATACTTTTAACAAGATACCTATTATTATTATTATTATATGGTATATGATATATAGAAATTAATATATATTATATTATTTGATATAACAAATAAAATAAAAACTAACTAAAAAAAATAACACAAATATTGAGGGTGGGGGGTCTTCATGGCGTAGATGGAGGAGTTTGGTGGATATATCGGGGTTCGGTGCATGGGAGAGCTTGCAGATGGGAGCGGCAGTTTGGCTTGAGGAAGAAGTGAGGGTCACTGTGAGGGAAATCCATGCTGGACGGGCATCGTGTAGTGGCAAGGCGGGGTGTGGTGGTTGGCATCACAGCTACGTGAGTAGGGGTTTCAGTGGGATATCGATAGGGTTCATGGAAAGTCCAGGGGTGAGGACAGAGAATTAAGAGTGGAGAAGTAGGGAGGCACATTGGCGGTGTTGCCGAGGGATCATCGACAACTTCAGTTTGAGAAAGGGTGAGCCGTGTTTTGTTCATGCACACGGGTTGAATAATCTGAAAGCATTGATTTTTATGAGTTCTTAGTTTAGAACTTTTTTTGTTCATGGTTTTGATTAGGGACTTCATGATACTGTTGGCTGATCCAGGGGTGTTTGTTTCCATTCTAATCACTACTACTTCAGCTTTGGATTCATTGTGATGTAGATGAAAAAATTTCTTATTGCAACTTTGAATATGTTCTGGGTTGATGAGTTCATGGAATGTTGTTTTATTGGATGTTGTGCTACGTGGATGAGACGAGAGAAGAGGATCAGTTGAGCAGTGCCACTATTTGGTGGTGAAATAGTTGTTGGGGGTGTGGCAGTGAATGAAGTACAGAGAGGGAAACTCATGGTGAGACCATAAAGAATGGGGTGGACCGATGAGACATTTGGGTGTGGGATAAGGTGGCACCGTTAGTGACGCTCACAGTGAGACCGTGGGGCTAAAACAATGGGAAAATCAAGAAGAACGTTTCCACTGTGATACCTGCAAAACAAATCAATAATTAAATTAATTAAAACATTAATACAACTAAAAACAAGTTAATGAATCAAATTAAAAAGAATAAAATTAAAAACTAAATAAATCAGATAAAATTAATTACGTCTTATTAAAAAGTATTAATTTTTTTTATTCAAAAAAATTTAATTCTAGAACTTATTAAAATAGTTACAATTACATGGTTAAATTAATTAACCAATTAATTAAAGAAATAATTACATAATTAACTAAAGAATAAAGATGTTAATTGAATAAAATTGGTATGTTAAAATTAGTCAAATTATTAAAATAACTAAAAATTGGCTTGTGTTATTTATTTATGAATTAAAGAATAAATAATTGATTAATTGAATTAAATAATTAAAAATTATTGGAAACTAATAACATAAATAAATAATTAATTGAAATTAAAGTAACAACATAATTTTATTATTGAAAAAAATAATAAATAAAAAATAACAAAAAACAATATTATAATACATAAACACATTTTTTATAATATAATTAAAAAACACAATAACTGATAAATATTACACAAAATATAAAAGTTTGATATTAAAAAGTTAACAAACAAATATAAAAAAGGATGTGGAAAAGGGCATGAAAACACTGCCATATAAATGTCCCCCACACATAAAACTAGGTTTGTCCTCAAACAAATACATACCATTGACTTTAAAACAGAAAGATGATTTTTGAATCCCAGTTCAAAAAGTGTATGATTAATATTTAATACAAAAGGATCAGGACCAATCAACGATTCATGTTTTTCAACGGTGTTCAAAAATGATGTCCTTCCTAGATTAAAAAACTCATTAGAAGTCAAAAGTCTCACAAATTCATACACTGTCAAGTATATCATGCCTCCTATGTCTATTCATTAACTATCCTACTTCACCTTCAAATTCATGTATTGATTCAAGTATTGTTGACAAGTTAGATGAAGTGAAATTTAGATCCTAACCAAGGGAACCCTCCATTCTCACCTTCCACCAGGTTCCAGAAATTAAAGTCCATTAATTTCATCACTTTTTTGACTCAACTCAAATGAAAATTAACCAAGTCAATTTCTCCCTTATTCATCTCAGTTCAAAATTCCCCTCACATTAATGAGTTCATTTTTGACAAGGGAAATTTATTTTAATCTTTCCTAGCCATATTCCATGTGCATTGCACTGTGCATAGCACTTATTAAGATAGAAGTTGGCTTTATTTATTCACAGAAATGCACCCACTGTATCTTTTCTCAGATACTCACCATGGGATCCAATTTTCCCATTTCACTCCAGTTACAAAGGACTTAATTAATAATCAATCGAGTTGACTTCATTAACTAATTAAATATTTTTTATTTTTCAAAAAGTGTGAGTCCCCTAGGTTCTAGTGAGATCTTCTAGTTACTCTAAGACATGATCCTTAATCCAAAAAACGTATTCTGTCACATTCCCATACTCAGTTTCTAAACAAAAATGTTCATAGTGATAGTGAACAATTACACTCAACAATCAGTCATGCTTATCAGTTTCTGATTCACTTCCACACTCACCATCCAATGAGAATTTATCCACTAAACATGAAAAAATGAAAGTACCAATGATCCTAAAAAGACCATAAAATGATGAAATAATTTGAAATTTCTTTGAATGAATTTTAATACATTTTTTTGAAAAACATTTGACCATTTTTTTAAACAAACTCATGTTCAAAAAGAGGGAATTTGACATGATAATAGAATAAACCCTATCCCCCACACATAAAACCAAAAATTTTCCCCAATGTTGACTCGCATGGTTAGAGACAGTTTAAGAAAAATAAATATAGACATTTCGGCTTAAAAATGATATGAAGAGTTAGCGATGAGGTTCTAAATTTTTTCTTTTCCTCACAAAAAGTGAATGAAAATTAAAACACAAAGTAAGAAAAAATGAAGATCCTAATCCCACAAAAAATTACCAACAAACCTATGAATTTCTATTCCTAATATTTTTATGCATTATATTTTTAAAAAGTAGACAAAAGAATGTATCAACTTATTTCAAATAGTAGCATGATTATCAGTGATGTGCAGTAGCAGTATAATGATATTAAAAACATTTGGTGAAATAATATTTCAACAAATCAGCTCAAAATATATTTTCAACTGAGTAGATATTAGAAATCTGACACCCAAGCATAAAACACAACCCAATAGTGCTGAAAATCAGTGGGAAGACCCCCACACTTAATTCACAGCTGCATGAAAAATGGATGACTCAATTTGAAAAAAATAAAGTAATCAATCCCCTGAATGAGTGGATTCTCATATTTACAAATATCTCCCATTAATTACATTGTTCATGAACTTAGGATGCTCTATTTTTTCACCTACATGATGATAAAATTTAAAATTAGTGTTAAATGTTTAATGGCCAAATAAAAGCAGCTACAAAGTGTGAGTTTGGGAGTATTATCCATTAATCTAGTGGTTGGACCCCTGATACTTGAAGGATAACCACACATAATCTACTTCTTATTTATTTTCCAATAAAAATAACACACAAATTAAATGAAACATGAAAAAAATAATCTAATGGAAGAAATTTGAGAGGATAATCCTAGGATAACCCCCAGGGGGTGCTCTAGTTTGACTGTCCATAGCCGGACAGTCATCAGATCAAACCCAGTCCGATGGGGGATTATGCTTCTAGCTTAGAAACCACCAGATGTTATTCCTTCCAAAAATATTGATTCTCCATCTTTAGAGTGACCAATGTGTTTATTCAACCAAATTCCCCTCCTAGGTAGTGAATTACTTCATGTAGAATGGTGGAGGGGAGGACCTGATATAGGGGTATTTCCTTACTTTTTCTTATTAAGTTTGAGTGTGCATAATTTGTAATGTTGAAAAAGATGGAAGTGACTTGTCTTCGGGTTCAATACAAAAAATTGTTTCCTCTTGGAATGAAATTAATGTGTCATCATCCACTTGTAATCTTGTGCATAGCTCCAAAAATTCCTCTTCCAAAATAACTCCAAAACTAGAATAGTCATCTATAATTATAATTTCCATTAACTCTTCAGCAGATGCAACTTCGACATCCTCACTCTCTAGGGAATCACAGAAGTTAGATACCGCTTCAATACCTTCACAGGCATCAACGCAATTAAAATCCGTTTCGATGTAATCCATGTTGAATAAAAATATAACTTCTTCCATAATATTGGGAACTCCCTTTTTTAGTGTTTCCTGTTCCTCCTCGTGATGGAATAGTGATCTTGGGAGTGGGTCCAGATCATGAGCGAGGTAGTCATCCTCATCCATCCTCTCTTCCAAAAACACCACCTCACTTGTTGAATCTTCTAAAGAGAATGATATAATTTCATGTGAAGGCTCCACCAGTTGAAGCATTGAAAAATCATTACAATAGTTTTTACAAGCAAAATCGTTAGAATGGATATCAGGGAAAAAATGATCATCAATGAATTATCCAGCATCGTGAATCCTTGCAAGTTCCATCTCCTGCCATCCCTTATAAACATCCCCGGAAATTGGTTTTGGAATTTCTAGATTTTAATACATGGGAAACTTCATATCATATCTGGTAAACTCTAATTTTTTCTTTATTCTATGTCCTTTCCCTTTCCTTCTTAACTGCCTTCCAGAATATTGGGCTTCAGTGGGAGGTGCTGGTACTGCACCTTCTTCTTGGTAGCCATTGACCTTATCCATGGCTTGTTGCATCCGTTGCATGATCTCATGAGAATAAATTTTCTCCTCATCAGTAAGGTCTCGATGTAGTATTTCATGCATCCACCATTAAAATTTAGCAACTTCCTCCTCAAGATCTGGAATCAGGTCAAACAGTGACACTATATCAGATTCGTTAGAGTTCATAATTATGTGTGTGTGTGTGTTTTTTTAATGATTTTTATATTTTTTTTATATGTTTTATGTTTTTTTGAAATCAAATAAAAATTGGAAAAATCATTGAGAGACTTGTTGCTTCCCTGAAAATGGCACCTAAATTTTCACATTCGTCCTTTTCGGGAGGATGGTCAAATTTACATTAATAAAGGCCCATGATATAGCACAGTATCTAACCTTAGGGTTTCTCTCAAGGAAGTAGTGTCAAGAGCCTAAGTGGTCATTCTGAAAATATTTTTGTATTTTTAAATATTTTTTAAACAGAAAAACATAACTCCTAAGAACTCACTAATCAGTGCTAAAGAGTACAGTTGATGTGGAACAGTGAACAGACAGAGGAGAAATAGAGATGGAATCTGCAAAAATAAAAAGTCACATAACAAAAACAAGAAAAGAAAGTAGGAGCAGACAGAACAAAAGATATAGAACAAAAAGATAACACCAGATAAAGAAGACAAAAGACAGTGTGAACAAGGCCAGACCCATATTAATTCACCCTATACTCCCTACCCTAGAACAACATAAGAAGTTGATCGACAATTATCAGCTTCTCTTAGTGCATGATTGATGTCTCAGATCACACACCAATCTCTCCTATAAATTAAACAATCAATCATATAATTTTTTTCATGCTCCATAATTCCTCTAAAATATAAGTGATTCACTCAGCAAGATCATTCCATCCAAATATTGTCACTCAGCGAAATGATCCTACAAAGGTCATCAAATTTCAAAATAAATATTGATTCTTATTATGAGAAATCAAGATATAAAGGTGAGAAGATATTAACAAAACAATTATTCGATCATTCGGTGTAAGATCTTTCTCTCGATCAATCTAAATCGCAGTCACGATCTTCTAAGGGGAATAAAAATAGCGTAATCTCATTAATGTACGGATCTCCAGATCATGTCGGGTTTTATAAACTGGATCCAACCCCACCAATTAGATCTCCATTTCTATAGATTGATGATCTCTACATGAAGTGAGGATGAATGAACAACACAACACAAATGAAAGAAACATAAAAATTCAATTAACTAAATATGCAACACTACAAGATTACTTACTGACTCAATATAAAACACCAACAATAGAGCAGGGAGGATGGATGAAATGGAGGAGCAGGAACCCATCTCCATGTTGAAGACGAGTTCTAGTCTAGTGAAGTGGTTTGGAATGTTGCGTGAATGGTGGGGGAGTCTCACCCACTTGTGAAATGATTCCCTCCCCTGGTCATGTTCTCAGTCTTGGCTTCCCCGTAAAGAGAAGTAGAGGGTCCTCTTTTATTCTGAAAAACTCAACTAAAAATAGAGGCAAACTGACAAGCAGTAAATCCACGTTGAATGATTTTGTGTGCACATCACCAGCCTTTGTGTGAACTCTCTGGGAGTGTTCCCAATCCCCCTTTTATGAACTCGCAAATATTCTCACCTTGTTCCCAGGAACTACTTCCCTTTTCCCTGCTTTTACAAGTATCTCCCCCTACAATAACCAATAGATAACACAAAACACGTTAAACAAATAAAATGAAACTAAAATAACTATATATTAATATTATTACTTATATTGGTTGATAAAAATACTTATTAATATATATATATATATAATACCTAATATTATTATTACTATTATATTTTAATTGGTATTATTTATTAAATAAAATATATTATTATGAAATATTAATACTATATATAATATTTTATACATTTAATAGTAGATAAATTATTATTATTATATGGTATATGATATTTAACAGTTAATATATATTATACTATTTGATATAATATAATAAAATAATAACTAACTGAAAAAATGAAACCACAAAAAGGTGTTGGGGTCTTCACGGCACTTATGGAGGAGGGTGATGGATAGACAGGTGTTCAACACAGGGGAGAGCTTACGGATGGGAGAAGCGACTCACCATGAGGAACAAGTGAGGGTCACGACAAGGGAAATCCATGTTGGACGATGATCACATAGTGGCAAGGTGAGGTGCGGTGGTTGGAATCGCGAATACGCGTGGAGGGGTTCCAATGGTATAGATATAGGGTTCACAGCGAGGCCAGGGGTGAGAACTTGGGATTAAGTGTGGAAAGCATGGAGTCGCATCGTTGGTGAGGTAGAGCAATTTCCGACGGATTCGGTATAAAAAAGGGTGTGCCATGTTTGGTTCATGCACATGGGTGAAATAATCTGGAAGAAACAATTTTCTTGAGTTCTCAATTTAGAAAAAATTTTGTGGTTCTTGGTTTTGATTAGGGATTTAAGGATGTTGTTCATTGATTCGTGTGTGTTTTTTTCCTTTATGATCACTACTCCTAATTATTTGGATTCATTGTGATGCGGATGCACAAATTTCTTGCTACAACTTTGAATATGTTCTTGGTCGATGAGTTCTTGTCAGGTTGTTCAAGTGGATGCGGTGCTGCGTGGATTAGACATTTGGGTGGGGAATACGGTGGCGCTGTGAGGTGCGAAATTGGTGGCACCGTTATTGATGCTCATGGCGAGACCATGAGGCTAAAATAGTTGGACAATCAGGAGGAAAATTGCCACCGTGATACCTGCAAAACAAATCAAAATTAAATTAATTAAAACTTTAATACAACCAAAAATGGATTAAGGAATCAAATTAAAAAGAATAAAATTAAAAACTACGTAAATAAGATAAAATTAATTACGCTTCATTAAAAATTATTAATTTATAGTATTCAAAAAAAATTAATTATAGAACTTATTAAAATAGTTACAATTACTTGTTTTAATTAATTAACCATTTAATTAATGAATTAATTACATAATTATTTAAATAATAAAAATATTAATTTAATAAAATTGGTATATTAAAATTAGATAAATTATTAAAGGAATAAAAAATGATCTTTTGTTATTTATTTACGAATTAAATAATAATTAATTACAAAATTTAATTAATTAATTAAAAATTATTTAAAACTAATACAATAAAAAATTAATTAAATGAAATTAAAATAACAACGTAAGTTTATTTTTAAAAAACAATAAAAAATAACAAAAAAAACAAAATTTTAATACATAAACAAGTTTTTTATAATATAATTAACAAAATAAAATAATTGTAAAATATTACACAAAATAAAATAGTTTAATATTAAAAATTAAACAAAAAAATATAAACAATTATGTGGTAAAGAGAATGAAAACACTTCCATATAAAATTTTTACAAAATTTTAATAGATAACACATTTTAAATAAACGAATCAAGTTTTTATTGTTTTAACTAAAAAAAATAAAATTCACCTTTTACATAGAAACATAAAAATAAGGATAGGGTTATTTCTTGGTATTTTCTATGAAGTAAATTATTTAAAGAATAATATAAAATATTGAATTTTATTTCAAAACATAATTTTCATCTATTTAATTTATTAGTATAAATTAAATTTTATATTTATTACAATGTTTAATTAGATATAATATTTATCAATTAATCCATTTTAGAAAATTATAATCATTATCACATTTAAATTGGGTATAAAACATAGAAATAATTTGGACATTTTTAGTTTTAAATCCCTCATTATCGTTTTATATAAGGGAACAATTTTAAATTAATTTCTTCTAATTATGTTTTTATAATTTAGAAAAATGGATTAAATATATGTAATAAACATAATTTATAAAGTCTAATCAGTTAATTTTTTTGACCAAATATAATGGTTAATGGAGTTAAAAATAATTATAGTTATTAATATAAAGTTAAGCATAGTAGTGGAATTAAAATTTTATTTAAGGGACCAAATGACCTAAAAACATGTCAAAAATCTATTGTATGGAAATATTTTGGAAATTAACCTTCCTTTATTGGGTTTTTATGGTTTTTATGATCTTTTTGGTAAAAATGTTACTATACGTAACCTATTTTAAATAAATTATATGTGTGTACTTTCCCTTACCTATTAAAGAAAACCACCTTTATTAATTCCTCACACCTCTAAAACCAATTAGGATCAGCAAATATTTTCCCAATAGACTTCACATTAACCATTTTCTCCTCCTTTAATCCACATATCTAGTCCGGAAGGCTTTGAAGGAATCTCTTTGGTGCTAACCAAATAGAGATACCCAATGAAGAGGTAACACCCTCCCCCAAGATCATATATTTTATTTCCATTATCCACTCACTAAAATATTATTATTTCATTAATATGTCAGAAATATTGTGTCCTAAATATAGTAGAATATTTTTATTCTAATATTTCCATCTACACTTACACACACTTCCATCCGATAGGTAAGAAACATATTGTTTACGTTTATAGTGAAGTACCACCTCACAAATTAATGATTGTTTATTTTTCCATTACCACCTCTCATGGTTGAAATTATTATGGAAATTATATTTATATATGATATTTATAGTGTATTTATTCTTATTTTATTTTTATTTAGAACATACGCTTACACTTTCCATCTTGTGTAAATATGCTAATTTCGTTTGAGAAAGCGTGGATTAACGCCCCCTCAAAGCGATGTGAATCATTTACATACTACATGGAATATATTAAGGATAATATTAGTTGACCTATATTTTTTATATGAAATAATAATTCTAATTTAATTATATTATATATTTATATAAATATATTATTTATATTCTTTCATTCAATACATCATTAAAACAGAAGTAGCATTTATGCGTACGTAAGACCTACTGTCTCCATGAACGATGTACTCAATTTCATACATCAATATTCTATAGATTATTATAATAAAAATATAAATGATATTTATATCATGGGATAAATTTTGTAAATCATGATACAAGTATAATGACCAATGATTAAAAAAATTAAGATACGTGTATAAAACCAAGAGAATATTACCTGAAGTATCTCCTTGACATAGAATTATTAAGAAGTAGGTAATTTAATGTCATTGTTAAACCATATATTTAATTTTGTATAAAAATATTGTTCTATAAAAAATTAAATAATAAAATTATATTTATTTTACAAGAGGTTATTACGAGTATGAAGAGAGTTAAGACACAAAGTAACGAACATTTCATCTGACATTTTATTTACGTGAGATACAAGCCTTAGACACAACCCTTTTCTTTTTTGTGGTGTATATGATTCCAAAAAAATAAATTCCATAATTATTATAATTAGATTTTGGGTATTTAAATATCCATTTTATGACATTTCTTTCTTGGGGTTAATGTTTAAAAAGATACCAAATCGGCAATACATTTTTTTTTGTAAATTTACCTTATTTAAGACACTTGTTTGGTTATGAATATACATTATTTTTAAATGTGTATATAATTAAAATTGACATGTTATATCACGAGTATCCATATTTTAATGATATTTTTTGCATCATTTAATTTCACTATCTTTCTTGGAGAGTATTATCCCAATACATTATTTAAATGATCTCTTAGATTTTTGATATTTTTTATGTTTATGTTTCCATTGAAGAAATATTATTATACATCCCTTGAGAACTACCATGCATATTTTTATCCTCTAGTTATTCTTGATATCTTAATATTTTTTCCCCTTTTCACTCTTTGGTATATAAAAGTTTAAATAATGTTTTTAAGAAACATTCATGTTATCTCTCTCTTAAGTCAAAAATATTTTTTATTTCAAAAACCATGATTTCAAGGAAATTTATTTTAAAAAATGTTTAAATGATTCTTTTATATTTTTTTAAGGAAAATTGATTTCAAAATGTTTTAAATATTATTTTATATGTTTTCAGTGAATTTATTTTTCAAAATATTTTCAATACTTCCTTTAGAAGTTTTAAAGGAAAATATTTTTCAAAATGTGTTCAAGAATATTTTATTAGTGTTCCAGGAAATTGGTTTTTGAAATTATTTTAATATTTAGTTTTATGTTTCAAAAGAATTTTCAAATAAATGGGTTTTTAAATATATTTTTTTCTTTATTTATAAGTTTATATTGTTTTAACAAAGAAATGTTTCCATAAGGTTTTTTTGATTTCCATATATATATTCAATGAATTATTAAAGAAATGTATTTTTGTAAATATTTTTAATATTAATAGATAATTTTTCAATGAAAAATAGTTTTTATTTTTTTAACGATACTTTTATAAATTTTTACAAAAAAGGGTTTTCAAAAGGATTTCAGGATTTATATACAATTCATCAAATTATTTTCAGAGAAATGGTTTTCTAAATTTTTTAAATATTTATTATATGTTTTCATGGAAAATGGTTTGAAATATTTTTTAAGATATATTTATATGTTTTTAAATAAATGGGTTCTTAAATGGTTTCAAATCATTATTTATAACATTTCATGTCTATTTTCCAGAAAATTTATTTCAAATATTATTTTATCGTTTTTTTGATATGAAAATATATTTTCATCAAGAAGTGTTTTAAAATATCATTATATGTTATTTTTCATATAGGATGACATCTGTTTATGTTAATCAAGACCTTATAGAAAATGATCACGAGGTTCCATTCATAGTATTTCAATAATGGTTTACGTGCTGATGGAATGATTATTATGAAACCGACATCATTTTACAAGTTATTCTTTGATCAAGTGATTGTGAAACATGTCATTTCCTATAGGATAATATATAATTACATGTTTATGATACCCATTTAATTTTATGTTTTATGATATCTATGCTTATGATTTTATGGAACATGTATGAATGATTTCATTATGATATGGGTGTGACCAATATCTCCCAGAAATTACTTGGGTAATTATTTTACACTAATGAGATAAATATGGATAGAAAGATAAATGAACTCTGTGCCGAATTACAGGGCCAAAATTAGAAAAGAACCTGATTTAGTATTACAGGGGTGGAATGAATAGTGAACTCAGTTTAGTAATATAGTATTAGAACATGGAGTGGATTCGATTCTATATATGAATTTTTCCACAAATATGGAATTGGGAGATATGACACATAGTTGTTAAATTTTTGACTTATGATCTGGATCGATGGGATTCTGTTCATTTTATGGGGTTCCACGAGAGACAGGTGAGAGTTTTGGAGTGTTTCCATGTATAATTTTTTGTCCCATGCTTGGAGCTAGTTCTATTTTAAATTTTAAGGAAAAACATGGATGTTGGTCTTTGGCATGCCCTAGCACACATATAGCGCATGGTTAGAACCAACTGAGCAGCCATTCACAGAAAATGTACGGGAGGATACAAAACCTACAACATAGTTTGGGAAACCATGCAATAAATTCAATGGATACAATGCATCTATTTTTCCAATGGTAAGTTGCTATCACATGATTACTACATATATTCTTAAACTATACATCCTAATTGTGTGACTTGCCCAATTTTTAATTTTTTGGATTTCCATGTTATTAACCTTGCTATTTTTAACCCAATCCACCCCTATAACCCCAATCCAGGTTTGTGACAACCTATGAGGACCTCCCCTTGATTTCCAAGCCATATCCCTCTCCATTAGGTGTGTATCTAAGAGTTTCTTCAAGGTATTGTACTATTTCTCTTGGTAAATCCCCTCCTCTCATCCCCCTCTTCATTCTCTTCTCTATTGTTCGTAGACTACACTTTAATTATGGTCATGTAAATTTATATTCTGGAGTTCCCCTTGTCTATGTTGGAAGTTTCTTCATTTTTGGGTTTATCAAGGTTGATATAGGGTTATAAAACCCTAGTGCAATGTTTTCTATGGTGCATTTTCATTGCGCCATGGATATGAGTTGGGTTTCCTAACCACATTCATTTTTAATTTAAGAATCACTAATTTCATGATTTTCCCATCTTTTATGATAAAAAAAATGTTTTTGATTGATCCTTGGTCCAATTCATTGGTGTAAAAATGGTGTTTTAGGAGTATTTTTAAAACTTTATTTTTTTTGGTAAAGAGAGCACACCAAGTGTTTGATTAAATTCCCAATTGGATTTTGTGGGTGATTCTTTATATCATATGCTTGGATTATATTTGGAAATGTATTTTTAATATGTGAAATGATTTCATCGGTTTCAAGAATGGGTATTCCAATTGATTTTTAGTTTTATAAATACTTAGATATTTGTCTTTAGTATGTTCTAGCATGTATTGTGGGGGAATGTCTTATTTTAATTTTTTATAAAAAAGGCCTCAATTTGAAACTGTGATGGAAATATTTTATGCAAATTATGAAAAAGAAATTTTCATTGAATATGGGGTGTTTTCATCTAATTTTAAAATATGGATTATATTGGTGACAAATGACAGTTTTTCTGAAATTCATAAATACTCATTTGGGATCTATTTAATTTAAGGTATGAGATTAGTCTATTGGGAGACTCAAGGTGTGGCCTATTATTAATTATTATTATTTATAAATACTCTTATTAGATGAACAACTGTAATTTGTTGGATAACACCCCATTATATATATGATACATAGAAACCTAGAATATTTGGATAATTTTCTAAGAAAGATTGTTGCACTGGTGGGTCACATACTAACTAGTGGACTATAATAGGTGGATATACTGGGTTTATTGCTATGGGAATTTCCTTTAGCCTGTCCTAGGAAATAGAGGCCAACATACTGAGTGTTTTAATTTCATTATGTTTGGCATCATACTGGGGATGGGGTATCATGTATGGTGTCTTATGGATTATTATTGTTCTCCTGGGTTCTCCTATGAATGTTATTTTTCAACTGATTGAAATGTTTGTTGGGATACTTTTATGACTATTTCCATTTACCTAGTTGTATGATTATAGTTGTTATTGATTTTTTAGTGTTTTTCTTAGAAATATTTGTGATGGTTTCAAAATGGTTTTTGAAATTTGTTTTAAAATAAAATATTGTTTTATAAAACTGTGTAAAAATTGAAAATATAAGCATTACTTTCCCCATGAAAATATTTTTATATAAATAATGGAATAAACCTATATTAGTAAATGATTAATGGAAATAATATTAAATATGATTTTGAGTACAAATTATAGAAATGTATACTTCTATATATAGTATTTTGGATGTTAAAATTGATGTGTCTTTTATTTTAAAGGAAGTAATTTGGGAAATAGATTATTGGGATAGCCTACTATTTTGTAATATTCAAGAATATAGTTATTTTCTATTTTAATACATTATTCATGTTCATATTGAGTTTGAATTCCTTGGGAAATGAGTAATAATTATTTTATAGAGTAACTCGTTGGGTCACATGGAGAGGGTGAAGTATTCTATTGTATTTTGTTGTTTTGGGTACCTTGTTTGTATAATCAGTTTCTTTTATAAATGCTATTCAAATATGTTTCATTGATATATTTTATTTTTTATTCATATTTCCATTGTTTCGTTTTTTATTATTTATTTGGAGAAATTTTTCCTTCATTGAACCCTGTTGAGACCCAGAACTAGTTTCCAGCCTATGGGGATTGACAATTAATTTTGAGTGATGCCACAGATCTTCTTGGGTGACCGGATTCGAAGTTGACATATGATGGTTCAAGAAAACAATTGTAGTAGTGGTGTATGGATTCTATAAGAACATTCTTTTCTTAGTGACATTTTTTATTAGGGGATGTCAAGGTAGATAGAGTAGTATTGTCGTGGCTCAAAAGATAGGTGTGGGAAGAGTGTCATGAACACTTTATCATTCTGATCCTCCAATTTCCATTGGATGGCTGATTTTGATAAATTAGTTCATTGTGGATTGTTTGGGGTTTGGGATACAAAAGGGGAGTTGGGATAGTGGTCTTCATGAGATCTTGAGGAATAGAAAGCCATGTTGAGCTAGGGGCATAGTCCTTGAATACTCCATTTATTAGTAGTGTGTTTTGATTTTTTCCAACAACCATATGTTCATGTAACAATATGACACTAGTTCCCACTTATTGTAATCCTTGAATCCTCTTGAGTTCTAAAAAATTGTTTTAAAAATATTTTTGTGAGAATTTTGGGAACATATTTTTATGAAATAGTTGGATGTTGAAAATTGAAAAATGTATTTTCATAAATTACTTTAACAAAAATTTTCTAAATTTTGGGTTTAAAATAAATCTTTTAGTAAAGAATTCTATGAAAAGAGGATTTGGTGAATTTTTGAATATTGAAAATGGTTGTTCGATTTGAAATTTGTATTGAATTAAAAAAGGAATGGGATTTGATCATATGTTATTGATGATATGGTATTTAATTATTTTATGAAAAATTATTTGAATGAAATGAAAATTATTTTTGATGCAAATCTTTGGGATTTAATTTTCAATTATGATAAAATAGTTTTTTGTGTGGAATCCAAAGAAATTTAATTTAAAAATTTGTGGTTAGTGACCCTCTGGAAATATCATGATTTTTTAAATAAGTTAAATGAAATATTTTGGAATACGAGTTTATTTTTTATCCTTTTTTGTTTTAATGGGTCCTCACATGCATGGGTTTGGATGGAAATGTGGATGAATGCTCAGTATGGAATGGTGGATGGGTGCCCCGGGTGGAACTGATTTGTGCATGTGAGTGAGACTCAATGAAAAACCATTGGCGAGCGAAACAACACCCACCATGTATTTTTATTTTCCAAATGTTTTATTAAAAAATGGTGGTGTTTATATAATAAAATGTTAATTTGGAATGTTTTTATGTCTCTTTGATTTATTGATTATTTGGTATGCCCTCCCTTGTGATATAGATGTGATTATCTTGTTATATCTTGGGTCGAGAATTCTTTTGGTAGCTCGGTCTTGAAGAGGTGTATTTGAAATATTTTAGAATATTTTTTGGTAATTCCTTGATATGGTTTACCTATGAAAGGGTGTTTCTTCTATGTGACATGTGGTGTTGGTGAGTTGGTTTTGGTAGAGCTTGAAGTTTCCCTTTTCCCTTGTGTTTTCCCCCATAGAGATGTGATAGATGTTGTGGTATGTTTATATATTTTTATATGTTATAAATATTTCTAGATGGTCTTCCAATAGATTTGGTTTCTGTTTCTCAATAGTTATGTCCACCTCATTAAAGGATGAACTAGACCATTTGCAGGAATAAAGAGCTATTTAGGTCCAATCAAAAATGATCTCCTATTATGACAATTCTATTAGTTATCGAAGTGGTTTTTAGTGATGTTTGGTGTCTATAATTGTGTTCTTGTTCATTATGCTCAATGTTTAGAGTTGAGATAGAAATTTTATATCTATTTCCAAGTTATTGATAATGTAAAATTGTGCAGTTTGAAGAGGTGGGATTCATGGTGACTCATAATCCTTTTTTTTCTGCCTTGGAGTGATTGGTTGATTCATGTGGCTCTAGAAGAAGGGGTTTCATTTAATGAATATCATATTATGACTATGAGGTATTAGATTCTTCATACATCAGAGTAGCAGAAATAGGTCACATAGTGATTTTGGCTTGTAGTAGGAATCCTGAGGGTTTATGGAGTTTTGAAAAATACGTGATTTTTCTATTTTAGTGTTTCATTTTGAGTGTTTTTATTGTGGTTTCTCATCACTATGATTTTTTTTTGTCTCAAAGAGACTGGTGGGATTACCCCGCACATAGTGTATATGGTTATTCCTTCATAGATGTAATTTTCTTATTTATTTTTTTGTGTGGACCACAAATGTGAATCATATGTAGTATTAGATTTCCTTATTCCATTGGCGAATAGTGGATGGTGGGTTTTGACTGTGGTTTCAGCGGTCAAATAATTCGGTCCCTTGCCTCCCCTTTCCTTGTGTTGGGGGTTCATCGTCAGTGCGGGTAGTTTTAGTTCTATTATTTTCCCCTACATTCATGAGTGATTGGATTAAATGTTCATATTATTTTCTCTTAGATTGGATTTATAGGTTGTTAGGGGAGAGTTTTTTGGCCTCCCTGGTAAAGGAACAGTTCTAGATCATGTTGAATCCTCGTTTTCTCGGTGTTAGTTGATTCTTAATGATTAAGAGAACCATTTTGGGTCTTATTGGATTTTTAATTATAAATTCATTAGTTTCTAGTTTATTTCTAATGGTGGTGAGTCTTTTTGGTCCTCCCATCTTCTGATGAGGTATTTTTGTTTTAGTTTCAGTTATACATTGGGAGAAGTGGTTTCTTTTAATGATGTCGATTTTTTCTGTTTCCTCCTCAATTTGGGTGAGCAATGAGATTTTTTGAGATGGCCCAATGGTCTTGTTTTTGGAATGGTTATGTATGTGGTGGCTTGGTCATTCCATGTATCTCAAAATGTAGTTGTGGGTTGTTGTTTCATTTTGTGAAATGGGTTTAAGTTCTGTTAATGGTGGGTGATATGTTATAAACATAACAGGTAGGATTATGTTAACGTTTAATCCTAAGAATTGATCAATTAACTAGAAAATTTTGTGGCTATACCGGGGTAGAAAGGATTAAAGGATAGTATATTTATCACAAACTATTTTCCAAATTTGTTTTTTTCGGTTTGATGTGATTTCTAGACTTATTGATATGTTCTAGGATTGATGGGTGCTGATGTTTTGGTGTTTTTCCATCTCTAATGTTCCCATTTATTGCCCATATGTCTGTTTTGAAATTTCAAGTGAAACATGAAATCTTAGGATTGGAATACCCTAGTGAATAGTTAGTTCCAACCATGCATTTAGTCCAGGAAATTGAGTAATCGATCACTAGGAATCTGTGGGGCTGTTTCATCTATGGGGAGTGGCTATCACATAGTTACTGAATAATTTGTTAAACTATGTAGCATAACCATTTTAATTCCCCTATTTTTAATTTTTGGGATTTCTCTATATTCCCCTATATATTTTTAACCCAAATCCACCTCAAGCATCCCTCGCCAAAATCTTGTTACCCTATTGGGAAATCCCCTTGATTCCCTAGCCAGATCCTCCACCCTTGGGTGTGGATCTAAGAGATTCTTCAAGGATTTGGCCAATTTCTCAAGGTAAAACCCTTCATCTCCTCTCCATATCCCGTATCCTCTCTTTACTTCTTGGTTTCCACTTCTCTTATGATATTTTCAATATAGGGTTTTGTTTTCCCCTTGTCTATGTTTTTGGTTTTGTTATTTCAGGGTTCATATTGGAAAATCCTTGGTTGTGGAACCCTTATAAAGAATTTTTGGAGGTGCATTGTTGTTTCACCATCTATTTGAAGTAGGGTTCCCAAGAACTTTACTATTTAATTTATGAATCAATATTTGTAGAATTTTTGCACCTTCTATTATTTATAAATGTTGAGGTATGATCTTTTGACCAATTTCCTCCCGTTAAAATGGGCTTTTAAGCCTCAAATTGTTATAACTATATTTTTTTGTTAAATAGAACACAACAAAAGTTTGATTAAAAGCCTGATTGGATTCAATATGTGATTTTTTATAGGAAATGAATGGTTTAGATTTTTAAATGTATTGGTAACATGGAAAATGATATATTTTGTTCCATATATGGGGTTTGCATGTGATTTTCGGTTTTACAAATAAATGGGTATTAGTATTTAGAATTTTTCCATAGATGTTTCCTATTAAAGGCCTATTTAGAATTTTTATAAAAATGGACTTGATTTTAGGTTTGATAAATAATTTTTTTATGTAAATTTCTTCAATGACTTTGTAATAGAAAATGTGGAGTTTTCATCTATTTTCAAAGGATTTATTTTATATTTTAAAAATTGTGGTTTTGTGAAAATATTAAATGTGTTTTTGGAATTTTTTAGATATTTTTGAAAAATTATTATTATAAGAAACCCATTTGGATGTTTCTGATGCCTTCTCTACATGTAGAAGAATGGATTTGATCTCTATAGAATCCTTATGACCCATTATTATGGTTCTTATGTGGGGACACTTTGTGGTCTATATTTTTATGGAATGTGATACATTTTTAAAGAGACATGGGGTGTGGCCTATTGTGAATTATTGTTATTTATATATTTTGTGATCGGATTCTTAACTAGAATAGATTGTCTCACCCCCATTATATACATGTGGCATAAGAACCAAGCTTGTTGAGTGAATTTCCTGAGAAATATTGCTACACTCGCAGGTCAAGTACTGAGTAGTGTCACATAGTTGCCAGATATACAGTGTTTATTGGTAAGGGATTTCCCCGTAGTATTTACATGGATTGGGTGGCCGAGCATATTGCACATTTTTATTTCATAGTGCATGTCATTCTATTATGGATGGGGTATCATGAATTGTTTCTTCATTATGATTATTGATCCCATCGGTTCACTAATGTCTATTAGCTTTCAACTTCATGAAATGATGATTGTGATACTTGTATGATTATTTCCATTCCCATTGTTGTGTGATTATAATATTTCATTATTTTTTCATTTATTTATTGGATAGTGATTTGTTTTTTTTCAAAATGTTTTGTGAAAATTATTTTAAAATAAAATAGTGAGTTTTCCTCTTTTGTGCATGTTAAAAATATAAGTATCATTTATCCTTGAACAGGTTTCTCTATCACTAATTTAATAAACCTAGTTTTTGAATAGAATAAGGGAAATGTGTTGTACTTTGTTTTTTTTTTAAAAATACAAAGGGAAAAGTATACATATAGATATATTTTATGTCAAACATGGAAAATGATGTTTGTTTTATTATAATGGAAGTGTGTTGGGAAATATATTATCGTGGAAACCTATTGAGTTTTAATACTCATGACTATAGTTATTTTATGTTTTTAATCTTTCTGCAAGTTCATATTGAGTTTTATCGCCATGGTCTATGAGTAATAGTAATATCAGAGAGTGAAAAATGGGGTCACATAGAGATAACATCGTATTCTTGTTCAGTTGGTTGTGTTGTTTAGCTTGGTTGTATATTTCATTTCTTGTAGAAATGATATTCCATTTAGTTTAATTTATATATTGACCTAATATATTCATCTTTCTACTATTATATATATGTTATTTATTTTCAGAACATGTTCTATTGTTGTAAACTATGGATTCCTGACAGTAGTTTCCAACCCGTGGGGATCGGGAACGCCCTTCGGGCCTTGCCACCGATCATCTGGGGTTACCAGTTCCAGGATTACTCGAGCCACTTCTTGACATCAGCAATCCCTAAACTACGTGGGAAATCAATTTATATGCTTATGATTCTACCATAATTCTATTTTTTACTCAAACATTATGTTTTCATGGATCATGGTCTGTATTTACTTAGGATTCATGTCTTATGAACAACAAATAATGGTGATATGATTGTCTCTGGTGATCATTGATATACAGGGTATTATATTCTATTTTCATGGTCATGTTCTCATACCATTATTCACATGATTATTCTTATATATCTTCATTTAGTACCATTATATAGTATCTGAGATCACCAATTTTTATTATTCTATCCCCCAGTTTAAAATGAAAATTTTTATGTTTTCTGTTTTAATGAAGTGTACTTGCCATGCAGAATATTATGGGAGATAATGTATATTAATTATGTAAAATTGTTTGTGATTCCATGTTTCCAAAGTCACAAGATGAATATAGTCTTTAGTAAACTATTTTAATATGTGTTAAGTATTCCTAAAATGTTATGTAATGTCTAGGTATGTCAATACTGGGTTGATATAGTTGGTATTAGATCAAATGTTTAGTTAATCATTGGAAACATTTATGGGTAAACCATAGTGATAACTCTATGAATATGTCTTAGGATAAGTCGAAGGATAAGGAAAAGTAAAGGAATGTGTCTTGGAATTTTGGTAAAGGATAAAAAAGTGGTTTCCTAGAAATACATCCATTTTTGGATATTATAAATGGATGTTGGTTTGGAATAGGTGTACGTAAGGGTATAAACTATGAAAATATGTTATGGGTGTAACTCAAGGTAATATGTTACATGGAAATGGGACTTTATTCACACCTGGTATGATACTCTGGGAGGAGATGTTATGGAAATTTGAAAACTCTTAATGAACAATCTTGATGGATTTAAATAGAAGATGGTTTTGAATAAACATGTATCAACCTATGGTGTCTTCGATTTAAAAGTTAGTGTCATGATTTAGAAATCCTATAAGTAATATTTCATGATTATGATGTTTTCTTCAGTGATATGCATTTTTCACCTTGTTCATTATGGTATTATAAAATAGACACAACTAGAAAAATAATGATTATCATTGAATTTTTCAGATGTGGAATGTATGTGCATTATGAATATAGATTTCCAATTTGGAAATTTCAAAAATAGAATCAGGAAGGTGTTATGGGTATTGGTTATACATATGAAGATAAAGAGACCACAAAATATCTATGAAAGGTATGTGATGTTCTTCTAGTATTATTGACATTAAACTTAATAAGCATGATTAGTTTGGGGTTGGGGAACCTTAATACAAGATACATATTTAATATGATATAAAATAGGTATTATGGAATATATTAGTAATGCTCAAGTAAGGGTTTAAAAATACATTTTTTTGAATAAATTATTTTAATTTTTTTAATTCAATCATTTTTTATATGTATCATGAAATATATAATTATTTTCAGTATCAATTTCCACTAAAGTAAGAAAAGGATATATTTAATGATCATTTCATGGGATGGTGATATTAAAATTTTGGGATGGTAAACCATAAGTAGTTTTTAATATTGAGATAGTGATATTTGAATAATGATATGTTGGATATGAATAATTATATTGGACCATACAGATTACCAATGAAGAAAGTCTTGAAAAAGTTATATATGTTTTTTAGTATGATTTTTACAAATTCCTAGATTTAAAGGATTTATTCTATAAACATTCGAATAAAGAAAAATTATTGTTTTCCAAATGGATTTACAGTAATTCAGGTTATTACCTGGTTTCAAGGGAATATACGATGCTGTTATTCTAATGATTGGAATGTGGCAACTTAGAAAAAAATTGTGATATATGGAGGATGAATGATAATATGATTTGGTGTATTAAACTCTAAATATTAGGATTTTTACCTTTATAATGGTTGCATGATTAACCATTCAGAGAAATTTTAAGCTAAACATTAGATTAAGTCAGTAATATTAATGTGTTATCTCACCCTATGAGGATTTATTAATATTGGATAACATCATATAACAACATTTTGATGATGATATTTGATGAAAAATGGGTTTTCAACTCATGTATCTCATGATCTTTTACTAATTATAGAACAATAAAATCACCTTCCTTTTTGGATAGAGAGGTGAAGTGTATCAATGAACAATAAAGGGTGAGGTTGACCTGAAATCATGAAATTATATATTTTCATGAAAATTCATCATCTTTAGGAAAATTACCGAGAAATAAAATATAACCCTATAAATTTAATTCTTCTGAACCGATGGACTTGTAAATAATTATAGATTATTGAAATTTAGGCCCTCAAATATTTATTGAACATTAAATTTTTTTTATATTGAAGAGATAACTCACTCTCTAATAATGTTGACAATTTTTCTCCAACCCCACATTATAACTTGCATCCTATATTATCCAATATAGAAACACAGTTATATGTTAAATTGGGTAACCACTATGTTGTAAACATTATTTATTAATGAAGAATTACTATTCATTATTATGATGTGGATTTCAATGAAAGGAATTATAAAGTATTAAACCATTGACAACCAACATGAATTTTGGGGGGTAAATTAATTTAATGGGGTTTGAATCTTAAACCTAGAGATTTTGTGAAATATATTTTTCACATTAATTATATATTTTTGACATTTTTCCTTTCAGAAAACACTAAAATAGTTATATATATATATATATATATTAAAGCACTATGTTTTTTATGTGTTATATAAAATACCAAGTTAAGATTAAACTAAATTAATCACAATGGTAGCGTTCCCTACATGAAACATCGAGGTTATCTTACATTACATGTAAGAATAAGTTTTACTGATAAATAATATATAATTAAAAATATAATTATTTAATATAATTATATATCACATAAATATTAAATTATTATTTTAGAAAAGGGTAAACTAACATAAAAAATTCATTTCTTTAAACAAATATAATTTTTTTTATTGGCGACATATTAATTAAAAATGCATATGATAACCGATTGAATATAAAATAAAATATTACTATTTTAATGACCAAATGATATATTATAATATTAAATTTAATTAATTAAATTTATTGAGTTATATTAATGTAATAAATATGTATATATTCAATAAAATAGTTTTTATTTTCATGAAATGGTTTTTCTAGAAATAAGATAAGAAAAACCCCATTTTTATACTTGAAAACATAAGTTTTTATCAAGGAATTTTTACCACCTTTTAATAGAGAAAATAATTTTAAATCAATATTTTGAAATTTTGAATATTTAATATGACAAATTAAAATTTATAAATAGAATAAAACAATAATAATTATTTTATGGAAAATTCTGGGTATTTTTTAGAGAAGATTCTTTTTCTAAGGAATAATGAAAATTACTGAATATTAGTTCAAAAATGCATTTTCATCTGATTTATTTTTTAATATTAGATGAATTTCATATCAGATAAAAAGATTCATTAGTTAATAATTCTATTAATTATTATAATTTAGGTCATTATAATCAACTTCTCATTGAAATTCGGTATAAAAACTATGTAAACATTGAGACATTTTTACTTTATAACCCTTATTATCGTTCTGTGTACATGGATATTTTTAAATTAGTTTATGCCACATCTGAATATTATATTTGGAAATATCATTCCCATATTTATATTAATAATTATTTAAAATTTATAACAAGTTAACATGAGTTTTTTGTATCAAAAATACTACGGAATATAGTTAAAATTAACTACAGTTATTAATGAAAAATTGAGCTTAACAATGGAATAAAAATTTAATTTAAGTCTATAAATGACCTAAAAACTGGTACAAAACCCATTGTATGTCAATGTTTTAGAAAAAAACCTCCACAATTTATTTTTTTTGCTATTATTTTAGTTTTTGAGGTAAAAACATTTGTATACCATATTTTTTTTCAAAAATTCCAAGTGTGTCTTTTGCCTTCCCTATAAAACGCCAACACCTCTCCCACATTCTCAAACCTATGAAACCACATTGTTTCATCCATTGTCTACCCAGTAAACATATAAGAATACCTCCCTTACTCCTTTAATCCTACCACTATTCAGAAAACCTTCTAAGGAATCCCTCTTGTACATACCAAAAGGAGTAACCTGATTAAGAGGTAACACCCTCCATGAAGCTCCTTCCTTTTATTTACATTATCCACAACATAAACACTTATTATTCTATGATTTTATAAAAAATAATATCCTAAATATAGTAGGATGTATTTATTCTAATATTTCAAATAAAAAATACATTCATTTCTATATAATTTCTAACAAACATACTGTTTAAATATAAGGCAAACTACCACCACACATAATAATAATTTTTTATTTTTTCCTTTACTAACTCTCTTGGTATAAATAGTGATAGAAATTATTTTTATATATGATATATATGATATTTATAATGTGTGTTTGATTATTTAATATTTATTTAGAACATAACTTTATGCATTACATACTGTGTAAATACAATAATTTCGTTTGAGAATGTCTAGACTACCACCCCCTCAAAGAGGTGTGATTTGTTCACACACAACATGGATGTATTAATGATATGTTTATTGAATAACTATGATATATATAAAATTATAATTATAAGTCTATAATATTACATATAAATATAAATATATATATAAATATATTTCATTTACTTAATTTCTATCAATACACCTATAAAACAAAAGCAATGTTCATACGTACTGTCTTCTGTCTCCATGACCGGTTTATTACATTTTATAACTATATATTAAATAGATTATTATATAACACAATAAATGAATAATAATTATATTTATAACATTTTTTAAATTTTTTATGTCATGATATAAGTATAAGGACCAATGGTATAACAAATTAAGACACATGTGAAAAACAAAGTGAATAATACCTGAAGCACAAATTTAACATAGAATTGTTAACACGCGAGTAATATAAAGTCATAATAAAACAAAATATGGAAATATATATAATAATATATTTCTATAAAAAATTTATAATGAACTTATATTTATTATATATTATGTTATTATGATTAAGAATAGAGTCAGGACACAAGGTAAGAGAAATTTGATCTCACTTTTTATTTCCATGAGATACTTGACATAAAATGACACATTTATTTTTCATAGTGTATATAATACCGATTAATGTATTCCAATAATATTATTATTACATTTATTGGTATTTACATATATATTCTATGATATTTCATCCACAGGGTTAATTTTTCAGAAGTTACCAAATCGGTAAAACAATTTTGTCTGAATTTTTTTTCCTTGAGACACATGTTTTGTTAATTACCTACATTAATTTTCAAGGTTTATATAATTCCCATAAAAATTATATATCATGAATATAATTATTTTCATGAAATTTAAATTATTATGTAATTTTATTCTCTTATATGGATAGTACAATCCCAAGAGTTTATTGGAATGACCTCTTCACTTTTTGAGGTTGTTTATGTTTATGGTTCCTTTGATGAAATATCTTGAATTCTCATATCCTTGTTATATTCCTTATATTTTCATATATTGGTATCATTTTTTCAATCATTGGTATATAAAATAGTTCACAGTGTGTTTTTAAGAATTTTTTACTTTATCCCTCTCTTAAATCAGAAAACTTTTTTATTTCAAAAACCATGTTTTAAAAAAAGAAATAAAAAAGGTTTGAGAAAATATTTTTTTATTTTTATAATTGAAAAAGGTATTTTTAAATGTTTTATAGGTTTTAAAAACATATTTTATAAATTTATTTTCGAACAAAAATCTTTTATAAACATTTCAAATATTTTCGTTATATGTTTTTAAATTAATTTCAATGAACTGTTTTTCAAATAATTTCCTTGATTTACATATATGTTTTCTTTATGTCATAAAAAACGGTTTTGAAATCATTTACACAATTTAATTATAATTTTTTAACTTGTTTTTCAATAAATTAATTTTTTAAAAGTTTTTAAAGATTCATTGTTATGTTTTTGTGAAATTGGTTTTCAAAATGTTTTCAATATTCTTTTATATGTTGTGGAGGAAAATTATGTTCATAATATTTTCAATTATTCCTTTATATGTTTTAATGGAAAATGGTTTTGAAAATGTTTTAAAATATTCATTTATATGTTTTCAAGGAAAATTTTATTCAAAATGTTTTGAAGATTATTTTAAAAAATTTCAAGGAAAACTGTTTTCCAAATGATGTCTATAATTATTGATATTTTTTTAAAGTATCTTAGATGTAATAGATTTGAAAATAAATTGAATCTCCATTTAAAATATTTCAAGGAAAAGGGTTTTCAAAACGTTTTCAATATCTATTTAAATGTTTTTAGTGAAAAATTTTTCCAGAAGGGTTTCAAATATTTCTTTTTAAACATTCATGTTTATTTTAAAGAAAATGGTTTTAAAATGTTTTTATGTTTTAAATATTATTTTTGAAAGAATAAATGATATTTTACCCATGATGTTTTTTTCAATATATCAAGAAATGTTATTTTCCATATATGATGACATCTGTTGATGTTACTCATGCCCATTTATGAAATGATCCAAAGTACCCATTCATATTATATATTGAGTGGTATATGTTTTGAGGGAGTGAATCTTGTGGAACCCGTTTTCCTTCCATAGGATAAATAACTTTGAAACCAACTTCTTTTGATGGCTTATGATTTGATTAAATGATTATGAAACATGTATATTAATAATGTTAATATATGATTTCATGATTATTATATACATTTAATTTAATGGGTTATGATATGATTGATTATGATTTTGTGGAAAAAGCATAAATGATTTATTAATGAAAATTTTGGGACATATATCTACCTCCAAAAAATTGTGTAATGGTTTAAATGTCATTATATACACCTAGATGGTATGAGAAACGAACCGGATTTAGTATTACAGGTCTAGAATGGTAAATGAACACAGTTTAGTATTATAGGGATGGAATAAGGAGTGAACTCTGTTCTGTAATACAAGGTTGGAAAAAATGTCTTAACCTAGTTTAGTAAAGGACATTATCCCCTAATATAGCCTTAGAAGTGACAGCTTGACTACTATAGAAATCATAATATACTTGTATGTTTCTTCCAAAATTTAATGTTTTATTCCTATGTTTTGCTTTTATATCTTATGTTCTTTATTTTGTTATGATTCTTGTCTATAGACTACAATGTTCATTTAAATAATTCATGTTAATGATCATTGATATACAGATTATGATATTGTATTTTAACGATCATGTTGATGTAACATTATTCTCTTGATTATTCTTACATATCGCCATTTTTTACCCTTACCGAGCATCTAATATCACCCCCTTTTATATTTATTTAACTTAGTATATAATGATATGTAATATGTTCTATGTATCTAAAAGGGTAATAGTCATGAATAACATAGTGGGAGATAATGTGTCTTAATTTTGTACAAATATTTTTGTTTCCATGTTTCCAAAGGTACTATACTAATACAGTCTTTGGGAATCTATTTGTATAATATTTTAAATCTTATTTAAAAGTTGTGCAATGTCTATGTATGTCAGGACTAGGTAATTATATTTCTTCAACCTGTATTTTCTTAATATAAATCCTCCCTTAGGGTCTCACTATTGTCCTAGATGTCAACCCTAAAAAAATTACATATCCACTGTGATTTTCAATATCAGCCACACTCTCAAAATTGATATCCTTATTTTTCTCACCCTCCACATCCCCATTATTATTTATCACTATATATTACCATAAAAACATTAAAACATACCTTTAGCTATCACATACAATGTAAATTAATTAAAACCCAAAACATCAATTTATTTTAAAATATAGTACACTACCCCAAAATTTGTTTAAGGGAATATAATCACACAACATAATAATATTGTGGTCTAACATAGGATTTCTAAGAATATATTATAGTGGGTAATTGTAATTCCATAATATTTTAGGATGTAATTATCTATGAAAATTTTGAATTCTTTGAGGGAATTCATTTCACGTAACACTGAGTATAGTAGAACCAATATATACTATTAAAATATTATTATTTATTTTTTTAGTTATCACATAGTCATTGGATTGGTTGATGTGAATATGAATAAATATATTGTGAAATTATTATGTTATTAAAATTTGTTATATGAATTTTCTTGTAATCAATTATTTATAAATGGAAATAAATTTAAAACAAAGGTGGTGTTTTTATAAAAAAACCCTTTTTAAGGTGTGAATTAAATTTTTATCTCAATAAATTTGAAAATCTTTATTTGTGAATGATTACAACTATACATATTAAATAATATATAAAAAGTTTCATATTTTATCCAATATATTTTTCTTGTTATTGGATAATAATAAATCCAACATTATGAATGAAGAATGATTTTTTTCTAAAATGAGGATTTCATAACATTTTACACTCCTTTTAAATTTAAATTCTTCTTCTAATTTTAATGGAATCATGAAAATTGGATTACAGGTTTAGTTTTAGTAGGATAAACATTGGTAAATGAGACCCCTTTATTTTTATTTAATATAAATTGTGACAGTAGAAAAAAAAATTCACCTAAATAAAGATAAAATGGATTAAATAAAGAAAAAAATTTAGTATATGGCATTTAAATTTTCCTAAAACATAATTGTATACATTTTATGATTCTATTTTATAAAAAAATAAATTCAGGAATATATGGACACATGACTCCATATTTATTTTAAAATGACCTTTACATTAATTTTTAAAATGAAAAAATATGAAATCTTACTCTCTTAATATTAATATGTCTAAAAAGTTTAGAAAAGTATAAATAAGATATATGTATCATTTAAAATTATTATTTTAAATGATTAATTATATTCTTATCATAGTTTCTTTTATCTAATTTATAGTGATTTAATAATTACCTTAAAATATTTTTCAACATCGACATAATATTTATTTAATTAATAAAAAAATTACATTAAAAAAATTAAAGATAATAAAATTTAATTTAGTTATTATGTTATATTATTTTTATAAACACATATATCATATTAGAGACTTCATAGAATATTATATTAGAAATCAACATTTTTCATGGTTGCTTTGATGTCAAATAAAATGAATAGTTCCAAAATATGAATTAAATAATTTTATAATAACTAATAATTTATTAACGTACTGAAAATTGATAAAAAACATATATTCTCAAAATTATATTAAATATAGATGATAAAATCAATCGTGGTTCATTTATGATTCATTTTTTCATATATTGTAACATTCATAAACATTTAATATTGGAACAGTTTTTACATCAATTAATGTAAAAAAGGATCAATAAAGTGGTTCATCAAAATAATATGGTTTCAAATGACACAAAAAATTTTATAAATTTAATTTTGGGATTTAATTTAGACTGTATACTCTATTTTTTCAATAAATTTCTATTTGGAAATTTTTTATTAGGAATAATTTAATTCTATATTAGTCTTTTTTTTAATTCTTCGCATGTCCTCAGCATAATTCATAAAAGGATACCCATCCTTTATCCTATTTAAAGATAATTGGTCCTCATATATTGAAAAAACATAGAAACATCACTTATCAATATCATTATATTCATTCTAGAGAATCTTTCAATTTCAAAATACCAACCCTATGGTCCTTAATAGAAAATAGAAATGTGTTCTTTCCAAGAAGTGATAATTACTTCAATCAACCACATTATTTTTTACTTATTAATTTTCCTCTTCATAACACATTATAATTATCAAAAAAACATGTTTAATATATCAAAATTACTAACATGTTTTTTATTAGTAAAACATCCTTATTCATTCAATTTTCCATCACCATCTTACATGAAGGGTTATTATGATGGATATAATGATTATATAAGATATTTATGAAATAATTATACATATAGAGATTATAATATCATATATACCATCTTACCTTCAAATCTATTAAAAAATGATATTTTTTCTCATTTGTTTGTGTAGACTACAACCTCAATGAACCTACATTAATTTTTCTTCATTTCAATTTTTCATAGATATTTATATTAATTGTTATAATGAAATTAAATGATATATATGATATAAAAATTATTCATTAAGGGTAAATTATTTTTAATTTTTTATTCCATCCATCAGAAATAGAAAATAAAATATTTTTGCGTACCTACAAACTTACCTTATCGATGAACAATGTAATTCATTTTTTATCAATATATTTTATGGAAGATTATATATAATGAATATATATGGTATTTATATAATTAGTGAAACTATAGAGATTATGGGACCAAGATAAATGTAGAAGGACATATACTTCATATCTGAATCATTCATGAATAACTATTCAGTTGTCAACCGGAATAATGATTTTAACAAAAAAGGATAAAATATGGGTAATATGTTATCATAATAATATATTATATTTTATTATATAGTTTTTATAGTGAAATAATAGACGAATAATAAATCTATATTTATTATGAAAAAGGTTTTAATGATTAAGAATAAATATGACACATCAGTTAAGGGGTTTTGGTTTCCATCCAATTTTTAATCAGGAATGATTATTCTTGAAATTCCATTGAGAAAATAATATGTTACTTATATAAAAAAATATAATTTAATTATTAATTTTTTTTTCAGGAGTTAATTTTTTACATTTATTTTAAACACCTTAGGTTCTCAATGGATTGAATGAATGATTTTATGTAAATAAGACATTGTTTTATTATTCGGTGCAAATATAGTTTTCTTATAGTTCTATATTTTATCTAAAATGTTTTAAATATGTTTTAAAATTATAGATTGTTTTTAAATTTATTTATACCAATTTTTAACTATTTAAAAAAATTTCAATGATATAATGTTGCAATTTATTAAAAGTGGTTATTTTTTATTATTTTCTAACAAATGTGTGAAATGAATGTTTTATTTAAACAATACAAAATGAACATAATATCATAATGTCCTGAATTATTGATGAATTAATTCTTCAACTAATGAATTTCATAGATTATTATGAAAAAAGATATCCTTAATATTTGGAAAATAGTTAGATTTTAAATAACATATTTTAACAAGAAAATTCAATTTCAATTATGAAATATTCATATGATATTTAAGGAAATTTTCACCAACAATAACATCAATTGATGATATTTATATTTACTTGGTATTTGGTCCATTAATACCATCATTATTGTTTATCTAAATGTTTTATTATTATGATAATTAGATTTTTATGATACTCACTTAGCTTTAATGGGTTATGCTATGATGAACATAATAAATATTTATGAAAACAATTTTCCTTATTTCGTATATTGTATAATGATATGATGAAAGTTTTATTATATTGTGGAACTCATTTGTTTGGTTTAAAATTGTTAATGGTAGGTGTAGAATTTTATATACCTCCAATTAATTGGGAAGTGACTTGTATATTGTGGAATAACTATGAAAATAATGACCATGTTCTTTATCGACTATTAGAAACAAATCGATGTGCTTTATCAACTCTGGATAAAAATTTAACATGGGAAATCCATAGTAGAAAACAAATATTGAAGATAGATCTATTATTATTTTCGGGTCTTAGAAGTCAACCATGACATATAAAATTGTTTCTATACCTATGATGTAGACCCACATTGACGACATGAACTTATGGTTCTTAATTGAATTTTGATGATTTCATACTATGATAAATCATTTATTTTGATGTGAAAAATTTTAATTCCATCAATCATGTTTATAATCGATGAAATTTTTATTATGATACTTTTAAATAATTTTCATGATATCATTCCCTTATTCATATCATATGGTTTCATATGATCATCAACTGATATCACCGATGTTTACACTTAATGACTATATGATCTCACCCGTTGTTCTGTTTCCTTTACCAAAGCTATGAAGATTGATTTATTTAGGGAATTTTTATAGTGATATATATGTGGAATGATTGTTAAGACTGATTTTGATGATTTTATTTAAAATAACATATTGTGTATCTAGACTCTAAAGACACTAAACCTTTTATGATGCTTAATAGTGTATTTCTTAAAATAAATTTCAAATTCATCTAAAAACATGTAAATTTTATATCAGAAAATCATAATATTATATGTTCGGTATCATATGATAGGTATAGAAAATATTTGATGATATGGATTAGAAAAAATGGTTATAACCCAATGGATAAGTTTATATATTGGATAAAATATAATTGTTTTTGTAATGACTATGCATAAATAAGTTTTCACCTAAGGGTCCACAGATCAAGAATAAGTTTTCATAACAAAAAAATTATTGTAATAAAATCTCTTTATTATATAGTAGATCACATAGAATATGATAACTTACAGTCTATATATATTTTCTCGTTTTAGTCCCTGGATGGATCTAGAAGACATCATGCTACCATATAATGTGGTGGAAAAAATGATCATTCACCTAAAAAAACTAACTCTTTAAGGGATTGTATAAAGAATATATCACCAATTGTCACGCAATATTATCATTCCATTAATCATTTTGATCTAAAATAATATTAATTTAGGGAAACATTTTCTCTCGAGCAATTCATAATGATACGACAACATATATTTACTACAACAATAGATCTACTAATGGATGATTGATGTATTAGCCACATTGTGAAAATAATTTATTTTCTCTAATTCGTGGGTTTTGAACTAATTCTATAGGAAATTATTTATAAGGACCTCCAATTTTCATAAATTAAAATTACATCACTTTTTAATGTTACATAAAATAGTAAACAAATAGACTCTCAAATACCATATAAGTCTAGTGACTTTGGAAACATGTAAACAAAAACACTAGTACAAAAGATAGAGATATTATCTCTTTGAAGTTTATGATTACAATAACCCTTTTTAGAAACATTATAAATAATACATATCATATTATCATGGGGATGAAACCATAAAAAGGGGTGAGCTCAGATTTTCATCAAGGATAAAAAAGGAAGACATGTAAGCATAAAAATGAGAATAGGGTTATGATGACAAACTGGTGAAATTAGAATATCATACCCTACATACCAATGAAAAAAACATGAATAATTGAATAATGTGTTTTTTATAATACACGAACAATAAATAAATAAATTACATAATCCAAGAAAACATATAATCAGAATAATACATGGAATTGTGGAATACATAGATGTGTGATACCATTCCATATAATTCAAGACCAATTGCTATAAAATATCAAGTCACCTCATGGTAACCAATCATACTATGAGGGATACACCACCATCCCAAGTTACAATCATTTCCTTATAATGGATTAGGTTTGACAATATTCTTATACTGAAATGAGTTTCCCCATCTTCCAACTTCATAGTGACTAAATCTTCCAGGTGGGACACACCGCCATCCCTAGTTATAGTCCATTCCTAGTAAGGGATCGAGTTTCTCCATAATCCAATAGTGAAACCTTCCCTTTTATATGATTCACATAATTATATTATGATATCTAAATCATCATCCAAAGTGTTGGAAGAAGATATTATCAGGACCCGACCTTAAAACATTACATAATCATGAATTAAATGAATTATTCACATAGAGGATATTATGAGGTTTAGAGTTTTAGAGAATTAGGACATAACTATTACATCTCAATAGATTACAATGTAGAAACTTCTACTAAGTTTCCATAAAATAAAAACTCTTAAAATGAAACATGTCTAGTTCCATGTTTTAGATAGAATATCTTTCCATGATCACATCCTTGGCCCTATTCATATTCAAGTCCTGTGGAAAACATTTCAAAAACATGGGATGAGCAAAAAAATCCCAGTAAAGGATAAGCAAAGAAGGAAAACTATTAGTTTTCTTAAAACAATATGTAAATCATGAATACTTTATCATAAGTAATACCTTTCACCTTTATGAAGTAGTACATACTCTTTAGTGAATAAAAGATAATTACATACACTCTTGTAACCAAAAGATTACCATAAAACCCATATAATGAACACATAACATATAATGGAAACATGGCACATAAACATTCTTAAATGGAATAACCATATGGTAAACTACCACACATATCACTAAATAGAATAGCCATGTGGCCAATGTCCATACATATCACTAAATGGAATGGCCATACAACCAAATTCCATACACATTGCATTGGAGGTTATAACATAATAACCAGTCCAGGTATTCATGGCACCACCCGTTATATGGTTTATCACATAACCACCAGTCAAATGTCCAAGTACCATTACAAAATCATAATACATAAAACAAATATGATGGAAAGAAAACATTTTCACATTCCAATCACAATATATCACTTAATTATATTGACATAACCAATCCATTCTCAAAACCATTTTCAATACCAAAATACATAAAATCGTATATGGTATTTTTTTTAAATATTACTGCTTGTTAAGGAAGCCATAGGTCAAATAGTAATCTCGGCGGCGGAAAAGTTCGTTGTCATCGCGTACATTAAAAAAACTATCCTTTTTGTCATTTAATAAAATTCATCGTATAAAAATATTCCCTTTGAATGAAATTAAAATTAAAAGGTGTTTATATAGCTTATAAAATTAAGTCTTGTATTAGAACAAAAATATGCCTCAATGAAAGGAGATTGAGACAAAGTACCTTAAAAAGTCAGTATCCTTAGATTAATGATAAATAAATTACATAATTATTTGTGACAAATATAAATACACCCAATATTAGAGGATATTAAGTTTGAAATAATTAGTGGTCATCCGCACATATTCATAGTTCGACATAATGAAGAATTAGTGGTTTAACCCAAAGAATTGAAATTGGGTTAAGAGGTTCCCTTAGAGAAATTCGACAGCCTAACGACATCATTTTAAAATTCAGAAAATGAGACGATGAGGGATAAAAAGTTATTCTCATCAATTGGACATATCATTTACATCAATAAGGATATATATAATAAAATATCCCAACATTAGAAGATGTAAATAAATATACCTAACAAAAATAAGTCTTTTAAAAAGAGGAGGGTGAAAGGTTTCCTTACTGATTTGGGTAACCTTCGAAACATACAACCCATGAAAGAAGGGTCATACAATGAAGATTTAAATCCCCATAAACAATTTTATATTACAAAAATATTAGAATAGTGGGAATTAAATACACCACATAAAATAAAATAGTGGCAAATGTAGCATGAATCACATGGGAATAAAAAGTCAGATAAAACCCCCTTACCTCGTTGTAATCAATCGAGTCGTATGACCAAAATATAATAACAACCAAATTAATTTCAGAAAAACATGAATATAAATAGAATCATGATAATATATATCAATTGTTAGTACACAATACACCATATTCCATAAATAAGTGGTGACCAATGGAAATCTAATGAAATTAAAAGTGAGTTAAGAAATACCTTACGAAACTTTGGCAGCCTAGCGACGCCACATAAAAATTCATAAAATGAATTTATGAGATTAATATTGGGTATATCATCAATTTAAAATACTAATTAAATTATGTTTAATATAAAATAACATCTTCCAACATAAGAACATGGGGCATAAAAGAGAGTACTTGCAAAAAAAGAGAGAGGTAGGATCCCTTAACTCAAGTCTAACTTGTCTTGTTTGTTTCTTTATATTACTGAATAATAAACATTTTTCAATTAATAATTTCTTAAGTAACTCATTTAAATTTTATTATTCAATTCATATCACATATTATAATTTTATAATGATTAGATAATTATGAGAGTTCATATCAGATGTTTTTATCGATGTTCGGTACATGAGTCAAAAATGAACTTGTTTGTAAAGAATTTTCCATGTAGTTATAATTACATAATATAAAAAATAGTATTAATGATTTAAATAACCTATATATCCAGAATAAATCCATTTTATACTATTCCATAACATTTTGAGATAGAAAATGAAATGCACCGTTCATGGAGACAGTAGGTCGTACGTACGCATGAACTATACTTTAATTTCTTTTTCATATTAATGGAATTAAAACTAAATGAGAGATATATATATATTATAATTAAAGAATAATATATATGATATATAGGTCACATAAGTTAATTAATTTCATTCTATATACATACATGTATTGCATGAACGAGTCAAATCAATTGATGTGTGGTAGTCTACACTTCCTCGTATGAAATTATCACATTTGCACAACATGAAAAATCATAAAGGTCTATTTAAAATATAAAATATGGAAGAATATAGAAAACATAAATACCATATATATGATATATAAAATATATTGACATCATAATGGCCACCATGAGAGGCTGTAGGAGATAATTAAATAATCTCCATTTCTTGAGGCAGTAATTCTCCATCCATGGAAATAGTATGTTCTTTAATCATTAGATGGCGGTGTGTGTAAGTGTGGCTCCAATAATACTCATAAAAATATACTAGAATATTTAAGATACTGTTTTTGTTATAAAATAAAGCAATAAACAAATTTTAGGGGGTTGGAGAAGCAAAATAAAACAAAAGAACATAAGAGTAGACATTACCTTTAAATCTGGTAACTCCCCTTAGTTTGAACGAAAAGGGTTTCTTGAAGAGCTTTCTGCCTAAGTTAAGGCTTATATGATGAATAGAGGGATGTGGATAGAAAAATAGGAGTAGATTTTGGACGAGAAAAGGGCCTGACAGGCATGGGTAAGGGAGTAGAGTTGGGGGCCTTTTATAAGAGGGAGGAGGGGCACTCTTGGAAGGTAATGAAATGTTACTTTATTATGAAATGATTTTCGGATTTTAAGGGTATAACAATGATATATTCTGAGTATAATGTGATAGGGGTTCTATATCCACCCATCCAATAGGTTTTTGACAAGTGTATATCTTTGAATTTACCTTATCTTTTCATTTTACTTAAATCATTCATTAATGAGGCAATCGATGTATCATCATGGTGTCATAAATAAATTTATTTATTTAATATATAAATATTATAATACAATTAATATTATGTAGGAAATATTTTTATATTTATAATTATTATTTATATTCAAAAATATAACTTATATAACCCTATGTAAAAATTATTTTAGTAAAACAATACATGTTTGTGACATTTTTATTTTAACTTTAAATAAAAAGTTATCGATGACATTTTCTTACCCAAGTGGCTTTATGGGGTCCCGAGGTTGACCCATGGATTTTCTTGGTCTTACATGACTCATCCAATAAGTGTAGGACATGTGTCAAGGTAATTTCAAATTATTAAAACATTATTTTAACTTAAATTACACTAATTACCTCTAATTGCGATTAATAAAACTTTAAAGTTACTATTAAACAAAAATTATTTTTCATCCCATTGAACCTCATTTTACCTAATAAATACAACCATGTTTTTCAGATTTTTAAAATTCAAGTCATAGATTCGGTAAAATTTCATTTAAATGAAAAATCATTTTTTATCTTCCACTTAGTGGTTTCACTATTCATCAAAAATTGATGTTTTTCAGAAAAATACCAAAAAATCACCCTAAGATAAATTTGATATTCTGAATTCAAAAATGATGTCTATTTTACAAAATTCAAAACATATTAGTTTCATTATTTAATTTAATAATAAATTCCCATTGTCAAAACAAATAGCGTGTTTTTAAAAAAAATATATATCAAAAGATTGACACTTGTTTAAGTCCAATTTCAAAGTGAAATTAATTAAAATGTCCACCATAAAATTAAATGGTAAAAATATATTATAATTTTTCTTTAAAACCAATTAAAAAGATAATCTAACCATATAAATAAATTAGATGAAAATGAGGTTTTGAATTTAAATACAACATCATTCACTGTTCATTAAAACATGAACTTTATCAGAAAAATACCAAAAACATACAAAAGGTAATTTTTGATGTCCCGATTCTAATGAAGGATTATATTTTGTCAAATATAACATATAAAATTTTAAAAAAGTCGATTTAGAAAGGGTTCTCCATAAAAAGGCGGTTAGTCGTCCTTTTAATGAATATGAGAATATTTTTTCTTAAAATTGGATTTATTCACATTTTATGCCTCTAACATTTATTAGATAAAAGTAAAAAATATATTTAACAAACATATATATTAATTTTTTAGTTATTTTTGTTCATTCCTGCCATTACAATGGCTAGTTGTAAACTACCATTTAAAATAATATTATTTTACTATTAGTGTGAAACATAATATTTCAAAGAAACTCATTGATGCTAATTGGGCACGCCATCGAGTATACTATTCCCTTTCAAGTAATATTAACATTTTATTCAAAAATATTGATAATGATGAGAATGTCATATTCTTTATTTACCCAGGATGTTACATCCTTCTCGCCTTTTGAGAATTGCGTCCTCGCAAATTTAATATTTGGCTCAAAATCTTCATTGAAAGCCCCACATTGGAAAACAAGTAAATTAAAATATCACTTTAAAATAATGAAAGAAAAGTAAAAATGTCACCTGAGACAATAAATACTAGGATTCCATGAAAACATGGATATGGAGGAGAAAAAAAACAATTAAGGATTGATGGAGAGTGATGGTAAAATATGTCTAGGAGAAAGTTAACCACCGGAAAATCACAAATTTGTGACCGGTTAAATGGTATTGGATTCCCCAGTAAAAAAAGTTAACAGGAAATGTTTTTTTAAGTTACTTTTAATTGAGGAATTTATTTTTCATCTTAACTAAAAAATAAGAAAACATACTTACTTTTCATGTAGACTTTCATCTCTTATTATATTTCTTACACAAACCCATATTTTCTCCAAAAGGTGAGTTTTTAGGATGACTTGTTCACATTAATAGCGCTATAATCAACTTCTAGAGAATCACCTAATCCAAAAAAGTTAACTATACATTTCCCATGTCTTTAGACCTTAACTAGAATGAAATTTTTTTGTATAAAATCAGATAATCCCAAAAAAGGTAATATTTTACATAAATAAAAACTACCCTTAGTCATCAAAATTTTTCAAACAACCCAATGTTCAACAGTGACCATTCAATACAAAATTTCCCTTAAAATTACTCAAAAAAACCAAAATATGATTGAAACCCAAATCTCTGAAGGATTTAATTACAAATTCATCCACGGAAAATGTTAACATTTATCTCCAAATAACACCAATTACTCTTAAAGTCTCATACTGAAAAGTAATTAACCTAATCACATATATTCCATGATAGGCTAATAATTTCCATAGATAACAAAAAATAAAAATATTCCTGATTCAAAAGATCATATAACTAAAAAGAATTAGTCAAATTAACTAGGGACTTCACGTAGACCAGTAGTAGGCGATAAATGCCTGTCGGACTTTGGTTGTGGGTACGATTCCCGCATCTTCATCCGACGTGACTGGTTGTCACATGGTATTCCTATTGTCCTTTTTCCAAAAACTATATAATTCTTAAAAAATTAACCAAAAAGAGATAAAATCTTCAAAAATAACCACAACATAATTGACCTCATGATTATCTCTGGCCTTTCATTTTCCATAAAAACATATAGTAAGCCATAATTTCCTCAAAAGTAAGGATCATATAAACCCTAATGGATACCTTTATAATTATTACCTAAACATCCACATCATGTTGGTTCTCTCATACATGATGCATTAGAGAACTCACCAAGGTTAAAGTGGTTAATCATGACTCCTGATAGTTGGTTGAGAATAACAAGAAGAGTTCTCATTGTAGCTCCTATATCATTCAGTTATTCTTTCAGGAAACCATCATAGTTTTCTTCACACCCACTATTACTTTGGTGCCTGCTAGATCTAGCAATTTACTAAAACCAAAAAGGTCAGTGTGAGTATATCATTAGAATCATAATATAATATCTTATAAGGAGGGTAAATGCTACGATATAATTATTAATATAATCCTAAACTCATTCACTTTATCTAAAAATATGACTCTTTCTGAAATCCTAACCATTATTATAATGTCACTTGTGCTTAAAGAATACCGTAACCTCTTAAGTTATCTAAACAGACCTCTGATACCAACTATAATGACCCAGCCTTAAAACATTACATAATCATGAATCAAATGAATAATTCACATAGAGGATCTTTTCAAGTTTAAATTTTTAGAGAATTAGAACATAACTATTACATCTCAAAATATTACAAAGTAGACAGTTCTACCGAGTTTCCATATAATAAAAACTCGTAAAAAGAAACATTTCTAGTTCTATGATTCCGATAGCATGTCATTCCTTGATCCTATATTTGACCATATTCATATTTAAGTCATATGGAAAACATTTAAAAAACTTGGGATGAGCATAAAAAGCCCAGTAAAGGATACACAAAGAAGGAAAAATGTTAGTTTTTTTAAAACAATAAGTAAATCATGAATAATTTATCATAAGTAATACCTTTAACCTTTATGAAGTAGAAAATACTCTTAACTGAATAAAATATCATTAGTTACCCTTTAGTAACAAAAAGTTTACCATAAAACCCATATAAAGAACACATAACATATAAAGGTAACTTGGGACATAAACTTACTTAAATTGAATAACCATACAGTAAACATCCACACATATCACAAAATGGAATAGCCTTACGTCCAACTTCCAAACATATCACTAAATGGAATATCCATACGACCAACTTCAATACCCAATGCATTGGAGGTTATAATGTAACCACCCGTCCTGGTATTCACGACACCACCCGCCATATGGTTTATCATGTAACCACCCGTCAAATGTCCAAATACCATTACAAAATCATAAGACATAAAAAAAATATAATGGCAAGAAAAAATTTCCACATTTCAATCACAATGTATCACTTAAATATATTGACATAACAAATCCATTATCAAAACCATTTTAAATACAAAAATAAATAAAAGATTATATGGTATTTATTTTCATTTAAAAACATTATGGCTTGATAAAGAATCCAAAGATAAAATAGTACTCCCGACGGTAGAAAAGGACGTTTTCACCATGTACGTTAAAAAAATTCCTTTTTGTTGTTTAGAAAAATTCTTCGTAGAAAAAGATTCCTTTTGAATGAAATGAAAAGTGAAAGGTGTTTATACATCGTATAAAATAAATTCTTGTATTAGAAAAAAAAATATTCCTCAATGATAAGATTTTGAGACAAAGTTCCTTACAATGTCGGTATCCTTAGATTAACGATAAGTCAATTACATAATTATGTGTGTAAAATATAAATACAACCAATATAACAGGAATTAATTTTAATACAATTAAATTATATCCACACATATTCATGGTATGGAATATTGAAGAAGTAGAGTTTTAACCTAAATAATTGAAATTGGGTTAAGATGGTCCCTTACTGAAATTAGACATCCTAACGACGTCATTTTAAAATTGAGAAAATGAGATGATGAGAGATAAAAAGGTTATATCATCACTTGGACATATCATTTACAGCAATAAGGATTTATATAAGAACGTATCTCAACATAAGAAGATGTAAATTAAAAGACCTAACAAAAAGAAGTCTTTTGAAAAGAGGGTGAATGTTTCCCTTAGCGATTTGGGTAACTTTAGAAACGTACACCCCATGAAAGAAGGGTCATAAAATGAAGATTTAAATACCCATAAATGAGATTATATAATATAAATAGTAGAATAATGGGCTTTACATACACCACACAAAAGGAAATAGTGGAAAATGTAGCATGAATCTCACAGGAATAGAAAGTGAGATAAAAACTCATTTCCTCGAAGTAATCGATCGAGTCGTATGGACAAAAGACAATAACCACCAAATTAATTTCAGAACAACATGAATATAAATACAATCATGATAATATATATAAATTGGTAGTACACAATACACCACTTTCCATAAATAAGTGGCGGCAAATGGAAATATCACGGAATTTAATGTGAGATAAGAAATCCCTTACGAAAATTCGGCATCCTAACGGTGCCACTAAAAATTATTAAAATGAATTGATGAGTGTAAGAGGCGGTCTCTCATCAAATTAAATTATAAATTATAGTATGGTGAATATAAAATAACAACCTCTATCATAAGAACATGGAGCATATAAGAGATTACTTGAAAAGAAAGAGAGAGGTAGGATCCCTTACCTCATGTCCGACTTTTCTTGTTTGTTTCGTTATATTTCGAAATAATAAACTTTGGTAAATTTATAATTTATTAAAGAACTAATTTAAAGTTTTTTATTCAATTAATATCACATATTATAATGTTATAATAATTAGTTAATTATTAGATTTTATATCAGATGTTTTTGTCGATGTTCGGTTCATGAGTCAAAAATGAACTTGTTTGAAAAGAATTGTCCATGTAGTTATAAGTACATCATCACCAGAATAGTATTATTAATTTAAATATCCTATATATCCAGTAAAAATTGATTTTATACTATTCAATAACATTTGGTGATTGAAAATGAAATGCACCGTTCATGGAGATGGTAGGCCGTATGTAGGCATAGACTATACATTCATTTCTTTATCATATTAATGGAATTAAAACTAAATGTGAGAGATATATATTATAATTAAAGTATAATATATATGTTATATAGGTCACATAAGTTTATTAATTTCATTCTTTATACATTCAATGTATTGCATGAACAATCCACATCAGTTGAGGTGGCGGTAGTCCACACATCCTTGTATGAAATTATCGCATTTTCAAAACATGAAAAAAGTAATGGTATGTTTTAAATATAAAATACATAAGCATATTGGAAAACTAAATACCATATATATCATATATAAAATAAAGTGTCATCATAATGGCCTCCATGAGAGGCGGTAGGAGATAATTAAACAATGATCGTTTTGTGAGGTCGTATTTCATCATCCACGGAAAACAGTATGTTCTTTAACAATTCGATGAAGGTGAGTGTAAGTGTAGCTAGAATACATATCATAAAAAAATCTTAGTATATTGAGGATAATTTTTTTGTTACAAATGAATGGAATAAACAGAGTTTAGGGGTTTGGAGAAGAAAAATAAAACAAAAGAACATAAGAGAAGACATTACCTTTAAATCGGGTAACTCCCCTTGGTTTGAACCAAAGGGTTTCTTGAAGATATTTCCACCTAAGGTAAGGATTATAAGATGAATAGAGGGATGTGGAGTGAAAATAAAAGCAGGGGTTGGATGAGGCAAGCGATTGAGAGGTGTGGGTAAGGAAGTAGAGGTCGGGGTCTTTTATAAAAGGGGGTAGGGGCACTCTTGGAAGGTCATGAAATGATTTTTGGATTTTAAAGGTCCCACAATGATATATTTAAAGGTTAAGGTGATAAGGGTTCGAAATTCACTTATCCAATAGGTTTTAGAAAAGTGTATGTCTTATATTTTACCTTATCTTTTCATTTTATTTAAATCGTTCATTAATGAGGTAATCGATGCATCATCATGGTGTCATAAATAAATTTATTTATTTAATTTTTGAAATTTACAAAAATATTACCATTATTTAAGAAATATTTTTATCTTATTAATTAATATTTATAGTCCAATAGATAACTTATATAACACCAAGTAAAAATTGTTTTATTAAAACAATACCTGTTTGTGACATTTTTATTTTAACTTTAAATAAAAAGTTAATAATGTCATTTTCTTACCCAAGTGGATCCATGGGGTCCCCAAGTTGATCCATGGATTGACTTGGTCGTCCATGAATCATACTATCAGTTCAAGACATGTGTAAAGGTAATTTAATATTATTAAAACATTTTTTACCTTAAAGTACACTAATTAATTCTAATCGCGATTAAAAAATCTCAAAAGTTACTATTCACCAAAAGTAATTTTCATCCCATTGAACCAAATTTTACTTAATAATGACATCCATGTATGTTATATTATTTAAAATTCCTTTCGAATATGCTGTAAAATTTCATTTAAACGAAAAATCAGTTTTTTAACTACCACTTAGTGGTTTCACTATTCATTAAAAATTGAAGTTTTTCAGAAAAATTCCAAAAATTCACCCTTAGTTAAATATGATATTTCGAATTCAAAAATTATGAATATTTTAAAAAATTCATAACATATAAGTTTCATTAATTAATTTAATAATTAATTCCCATTTTCAAAACAAATAGCGTGTTTTTAAGAAACAATATATATCAAAATATTGACACTTGTTTATGTTCAATTTCAAAGTGAAATTAATTCCAATGTCCACCATTGGATTAAATGGTAAAAATATATTCTAATTTAAATTTAAAACCAATTAAAAATATAATATTAACAGGTAAAAAATTAGATCAAAAGGAGTTTTTGAATTAAAATACAACATCATGCGCAATTCATGAAAAATGAACTTTATCGGAAAAATACCAAAAACATATAGAAACTAAATTTTGATGTCCCGATTCTAAAGAAGGATTTTATTTTTTCAAATATAACATATAAAATTTTCAAAAAGTGTATTTAAAAAGGGTTCACCATCAAAATGCGGTTAATCGACCTTTTAAAAAATATTAGAATATTTACGCTTAAAATTGGATTCATTCACATTTTATGCTTCTAATATTTATTTTATAAAAGTAAAAAAATATTTAAGAAACATATATAATCATTTTTTAGTTAGTTCTGTTCATTCCCGCCATTACAATGGATAGGCATTAACTACCATTTAAAATAATATTATTTTATTATTAGTGACCAATGTAAGATTTCAAAGAATCTCATTGTTGCATATTGTGTACCCCATCGAGCATACCGTTACCTTTAAAGTAATATTAACATTTTATTCAAAATTATTGATAAATAAGAGAATGTCATATTCTTTATTTACCCTGGATGTTACATCCTTCCCCACTTTTAGGAATTGCATCCTCTCAATTTTAAAACTGGGCTCGAAAACTTCATTGAAAGCCCCACATCGAAAAAAGGAGTATGTTAAAATATCACTTTAAAATAAAGAAAGAATAGTAAAAAGTTCTCTCATGACAGCAGATACTAGGATTCCATGAAAACATGGATATGGAGGAGAAATCAAACCATCATGTACTTATGGAGAGTGAAACGAAAATATGTCTAGGAGAAAGTTAACCACCAGAAAATCACAAACATGTAATGGGTTAAACAGTATTTGATTCCCCAGTAAGAAATGTTAATAGATAACTTTTTTGTTATAAGTTACTTTTCATTGAGGAATTTATTTATGAGATTAACTAAAATGTAATGAAACATACTTACTTGTCATGTAGACATTCATCTCTTCATATATTTCTTATATAAACCCATATTTTCTCCAAAAGGTATGTATTTAGGATGACTTTTTCACATTCAGAGCGCTATAATCAACTTTTAGAGAATCACCTGATCTACAAAAGGGAACTATAAATTTCCTACGTCATTAGACCATAAACAAAACCAAAATTGTTAGTATAAGATCAGATAATCCCAAAAAAATGATAATCATTTACAGAAATAAAAACAACTGTTAATCTTCAAAATTTGTCAAACAACCCAAATTTCAACAGAGACCATTCAATACAAAATTTCCCTTAAAATTATTCAAGAAAAAAACAAAACTATAATTGAGACCCAAATCGCTGAAGTATTTAATCACATAGTCTTCCAAGGTAAATCTTAACATTTATCTCCAAATAACATCAGTTACTCTTAAAGTCTCATACTGAAAAGTAATTAACCTAATCACATATCTTCCATGATAGGTTTATAATTTCCATATATATCCCAAAATAAACTTATTCCCGATTCATAAGATCATATAACTAAAAATAATTAGTCATACAATCCAGGGACTTCGTGTAGTCTAGTGGTAGGTGATAAATTCCAGTCACACTTTGGTTGTGGGTTCAATTCCCGCAGCTTCGTCTGACGCGACGGTTTGTAACATGGTCTGTGTGTTGTCCATTTTCCAAAAACAATATAATTCTTTAAAACATTCCCCAAAATGAGATAAAATCTTCAAAAATAACTAAAACATAATTAACCTCAACATTATCTCTTTCCATTCATTTTCCATCATAAAATATAATAATCCATAATTACTTTAAAAGTAAGGATCATATAAACCCTAATGGTTACCTTTATAATTATTACCTGAACTTCCACATCGAGTTGGTTCTCTCGTAAATGACGCATTAGAGAACTCAACAAGGTTCAAGTGGTTAATCATGACTCCTGATAGTTGGTTGAGAATAACCACAAGAGTTCTCATTGTAGCTCCCATATCATTCATTTGTTATTTCAGAAAACCGTCACAGTTTTCTTCACATCCACTATTGCATTGGTGCCTGCTAGATCTAGCCATTTAATAAAACCAAAAAGGTTAGTGTGAGTATATCATTAGAATCATCATATAATATCTTAATAAGAGGGTAAATACTAAGATATAATTATTCATGTTATCTTAAACTCTTTCACTTTATCTAAAACTATTACTCTTTATGATATCCTAATGAATATTATAATGTAACTCGGGCTTAAAGAATACCCTAACCTCAAAAGATATCTAAACTGACCTCTGATACCAACTATAAGGACCCATCCTTAAAACATTAAATAATCATAAATTAAATGAATAATTCACATATAAGATATTTTCAGGTTTAGAGTTTTATAGAATTAGTAAATAACTATTATATCTCAAAAGATTAGAAAGTATACACTTCTACTATGTTTCCATAAAATAAAAACTCTTAAAAAGAAACATGAATAGTTCCATGTTTTAGATAGAAAATATTTCCATGATCCCATCCTTGACCCTATTCTTATTTAAGTCCTGTGGAAAACATTTCAAAAACATGGGATGTGCATAAAAAGCGCAGTAAAGGATATACAAAGAAAGAAAACTGTTAGTTTTTTTAAAACAATAAGGAAATCATGAATAATTTATCATAAGTAATACCTTTAACATTTATGAAGTAGTAAATACATTTCACTGAATAAAAGATCATTACTTACCCTTTTAAAACCAAAAGATTACCATAAAATCAATATAAAGAACACATAACATATAAAGGCAACATGGGACATAAACATACTTAAAAGTAATAACCATACGGTCAACTTATGCACATATCACTAAATGGAATAGTCATAGAGCCACCTTCCATACATATCACTAAATGAAATATCCATATGGAAAACTTCCATACCCAATGCATTGGAGGTTATAATGTAACCACCCATCCTAGTATTCACGGCACCGCCAGTCAGATGGTTTATCATGTTACCAACTATCAAATGTCCATGTACCATTACAAAATTATAAGACATAAAACAAATATAATGGAAAGAAAACATTTCCACATTTCAATCAAAATATATCACTTAAATATATTTACATAAGAAATCCATTATCAAAAACATTTTCATTACCAAAATACATAAAAGAGTATATGTTATTTTTTTTCATTCAAATTCATTACGGCTTGTTAAGGAATCCAAAGGTCAAATAGTACTCGCGGTGGCGGAAAAGGTCGTTGTCAATGAGTACATTAAAAGAAACATTCCATTTTTTCACTTAGTAAAATGCTTCGTAGAAAAATATTTCCTTTGAATGAAATGAAATGTCAAATGTGTTTATATAACATATAAAAGAAATTCTGGTATTAGAACAAAAATATGTCTCAATGAAAGGAGATTGAGATGAAGTCACCTACAAAGTCGGTAACCTTATATTAATGATAAATCAATTACATAATTATGTGTGAAAAATATAAATACACCTAATATAAGTAGATATTATGTGGAATACAATTTTAGGTCATCCACAGATATTAATCGTATGACTTAATCAATATGTAGAGTCTTAACCCAAAGAATTGACATTAGGTTAAGAAGTTACCTTACTGAAATTTGATAGCCTAACAACGTCAATTTAAAATTTAGAAAATGAGATGATGAGAGATAAAAAGGGTATCTCATCACTTGGACATATCAATTAAAGAAATAAGGATATATATAAGAACATGTCCCAACATAAGAAGATGTAAATTAAAATACCTAACAAAAAGAAGTCTTTTAAAAAGAGGAGGGTGAAAGGTTCCCTTACCGATTTGGGTAACTTTCAAAATATACTCCCCATGAAAGAAGGGACATAAAATAAAGATGTAAATACCCATAAACGAGATTATATTACACAAATAGTAGAATAATGGGAATTACATACCCCACAGAAAAGGAAATAGTGGAGAATGTAGCATGAATCTCATTGGAATAAAAAGTGAGATATAAACCCCTTACCTCGTTGTAATCAATCGAGTCGTATGACCAAAAGACAATAACTACCAAATTAATTTCAGAACAAAAAGAATATAAATATAATCATGATAATATATATCAATTGTAAGTACACAATATACCAAATTCCATAAATAATTGGCGACTAATGGAAGTCCCACGGAATTAAAAGTGAGATAAGAAATCCCTTACGAAAATCTGGCAGCCTAACGACGCCACATAAAAATTCTTAATATGAATTGATTATATTAATAGGGGGTCTGTAATCATATTAATATTAAAATTACGGTATGGTGAATATAAAATAACATCCTCCAACATAAGAACATGGATCATAAAAGAGAGTACTTGAAAAGAAACTGAGAGGTAGGATCCATTACCTCAAGTTCGACTTATCTTGTTCGTTTATTTATATTCCTGAATAATAATCTTTGGACAATTTATAATTGATTAATTACCTCCTTTAATGTTTATTATTCAATTCATATAACATATTATAATTTTATAATAATTAGTTAATTATGAGAGTTCATATTAAACATTTTTTTTCAATATTCAGTACATGAGTCAAAAATGAACCTGTTTGATAAGTATTGTCCATGTAGTTATAATTAAATCACATCCAGAATATTATTATGGATTTAAATATCCTATATATATAGTATAAATTAATTTTATACTATTCCATAACATTTGGAGATATAAAATGAAATGCATTATTCATGGAGACGGTAGGTCGTACGTACGCATGAACACTAATTCATTTCTTTGTCATATGATTGGAATTAAAACTAAATGATATATATATATATATATATATATATTATAATTAAATTATAATAGATATGTAATATATGAAACATATTTTCTTTAATTTACTTCTTTATACATTCCATGTATTTCATGAACGAGTCACATCACGTGAGGGGGCGGTAGTCCACACTTTCTCGTATGAAATTATTGCATTTGCACAACTTGAAAAGCCTAAAGGTATGTTTTAAATATAAAATATAGAAGCATATAGATAACATAAATAACATATATATCATATATAAAAAACAATGACATCATAATGGCCACCATGAGAGGCGGTAAGAGATAATTAAACTATCATCGTCTCGTGAGGCTGTAATTCGACATCCACAGAAACAATATGTTCTTTAACCATTAGATGGAGGTGTGTGTAAGTGTTTCAAGAATATTTCTCATAATAACATCATTTTATATTGAAGATACTATTTTTGTTACAATATAAAGGAATAAACAGAGTTTAGGGGGTTGGAGAAGCCAAATAAAACAAAAGAACATAAGAGAAGACATTACATTTAAATCGGGTAAATCCCCTTGGTTGGATCAAAACCAGTTTCTTGAAGAGATTTATGCCTATGTAAAGGAATCTATGATTAAGAGAGGGATGTGGAGAGATAATAAGAGTAGGGTTTAGATTATCCAATGGTTTGAGAGGTATGGGTAAGGGAGTAGAGGTTGGGGACTTTTATAAGAGGGAGGAGGGGCACTCTTGGAAGGTCAGCAAATGTAACCTTATTATGAAATGATTTTTGAATTTTAAAGGTACCAAAATGATATATTTCGAGGATGAGCCGATAAGGGTTCATAAAAAACCCATAGAATAGGTTTTAGAGAAGTTTATGTCTTAGATGTTACCTTATAGTTTCATTTTATTTAAATCGTTCATTAATGAGGTAATCAACTCATCATCGTGGTGTCATGAGTAAATTTATTTATTTAATGTCTAAAAATTATAAAACAATTAACATGATGTAGAAAAACATTTTATATTTATAGCTAATATTTATAGTAAAAATGATAACTTATATAACCCTATGTAAATTTTTTTTGGAAAACAATACATGTTTGTGGCATTTATTATTTTAACTTTAAATAAAAAGTTATTAATGTCATTTTTGTACCCAAGTGGCCCCATGGGGTCCCCAAGTTGACCCATGGATTTTTTTGGTCATCCATTACTCATCCAATAAGGTTATGACATGTTTCAAGGTAATTTCATATTATTAAAACATTAATTTTACCTTAAATTACACTAATTACCTCTAATCGTGATTAATAAAACTCAAAAGTTACTATTCCCCAAAATTTATTTTCATCCCATTGAACCACATTTTACTTAATAATGACAACCATGTATGTATGATTTTTTAAAATTCAATTTATAGATGCAATAAAATTTCGTTTAAAAGAAAAATCAGTTTTTTAACTACCACTTAGTGGTTTCACTATTAATCAAAAATTGATGTTTTTCAGAAAAATACCAAAAATTCACCCTAAGATAAATTTTATATTCCAAATTCCAAAATGGAGTCTATTTTAAAAAATTCACAACATATAAGTTTCATTAATTAATTTAACAATTAAGTCCCATTGTCAAAACAAATAGCGTGTTTTTTAAAAGCAATATATACCAAAAGATTGACACTTGTTTATGTCCAATTTCAAAGGAAAATTAATTCCAATATCCCCCATTATATTAAATGGTAAATATATATACTAATTGAACTTTAAAAACAATTAAAAATATAATCTAACCATATAAACAAATAATATTAATAGGAGGTTTTGAAATAAAATACAACATCATTCACTATTCATTAAAAATGAACTTTATCAGAGAAATACCAAAAACAAAAAGAAAGTAAAATTTGATGTCCCGATTCTAAAGAAGGATTTGATTTTGTAAAATATAACACATAAAATTCTCAAAAAGTGGATTTAAAAAGGGTTCTCCATCAAAAGGCGGTTAATCGACTTTTTAAAGAATATAAGAATATTTACGCTTAAAATTGGATTCATTCGCATTTTATTCTTCTAAAATTTATTGGATAAAAGTAAAAAAAATTATTTAACAAAAATATAGAATCATATTTTAGTTAGTTATGATCATTACCACAATTACAATGGTTAGCAATTAACTACCATTTAATATAATATTATTTTATTATTAGAGTGCAACATAAGATTTCAAAGAAACTCGTTGTTGCGTATCAGCCACACCATCGATCAAAGAATTCCATTTAAATTAATATTAACATTTTATTCCAAATATTGATAAATATTAGAATGTCATAATATTTATTAGCCCGGGATGTTACAGATATAGGTCCCACATATCACATAATAAAAGGATTCATAAATGTTATACAAGATAATAAATATTTTCACATATCATAACCTCAAAAAAATATATGGGTTTTTATAAACCTTTTATCATAAAATGATGAAATTAAATTGGGGTCATAAACATGTAATTATATCTTAACATATGTAAAAACATAGGGTTTATAATCATTTAATAAAAGAATATCTAGCGAAAACAAGTGGTTTTCACATGCATAATACTCATGGAAGAGGAACATGTTTCATTAACATTAATCCATAAAAACAAATTCAACTCAGAGAATAAAAATGAATGGAGCCTTTGAATCATTTACCAAGATGGAACAGGTAACATCAACATATTTTTAATTAGATAATAATTTTGAAATATCTTTTAAAAACATTTTTTCAAAAAAATATCATTTAATTTTTTAAAAAAATGTTTTTGAAAGCATAAAAATCATTGAAACCCATATTTTTGAAAATAAACTACAAAAAATAAAAATATATTTTTAAAAACCATTTTGAAACCATTTTAATTGAAAAAATATAAGGAGATCTAGAAAATGTTTTTTAATCCCACTTTCACTAAACACTTATAACAGAATATTGAAAACCTTTTGAAAACCATTTCATTGAAATTGAATTGAAAATTTATAAATAAATCTTGAAAGAGTTTTGAAAAGCCTTTACACCTTAAAAACATAAAATATGTTAAAAAATTTTCAAAACCTTTTCCCGTAAAAATATACAAAATAAGCCTAAATACCTATTGAAAAAATTAATCATGGAAAAAATTATATAAAATAAATCACAATAATATTATAAAAAAATTATTAATATTTTGACTTTTTAATCTTATAAATAATGCATCAATGAAATTATGATCTTGATTAAGAGTTAATCCATACAGGCTGAACATTCCTTTTGTACTGTAAAAAGTTTTCTAAATTCCTTCAATAAAAAATGTCAAGAATATTCCTTTTGAAAAACCCTTTTTTATAAATGGTAAAACATGGGAAAAAATATATTTTACAGATTTTTGGGGAATAGTATAATATTTTTTGGAAACCTTTTAGAAATAATGGGTTTTAAGGAACACATATTTTCCATCGAAGAGAGAGGCGATGCCAATATTTCATTATAATATTTTCATATTTATCTTAAATACCAAATAGTGAAAATATAACTAATACATGAAGATATCTTGAAAAAATATTGGATGATATATTTTATGAATTTTTATAAGATATGGATTATAATATTTCATCAATGGAGGAATAATAATAAATAATATTTGTAAATTATGTGATTGTTTCAAAAAAACTCTTACTATAGGGTAGCATGGGATCATAATATACATGTAATAAAATGAAATTCCAAAAAGATAAAAATATCAAGAAAATAAGTATATTTAAGATATTATATGTAATGTAACCCTCTAAAAATAATATAGGATCATATAAAAAAATATGTATCAAGGAATGAAATTTGTGACAAAACTATCTTTTTGATTTGGTTTCATTCGAAATGAAAACTTCGTTAGAGAAATATCATAAAATGGATATGTAAATACTCATTAATATGATTATAATGGTTATATAATACTTTAATTGGATGTATGTATACCAAAAACAATAGGTGTGTGGTCAATGAGGGATAAATCCATGGAAATCAAATGATAGAAGAAATCCTCAAACCTTGTTTCTTGACTCTCATCATACTAATTCAAAAATAATATATAATAAATGTATTTTTATTATAAATAGTTTATAGAAACATATTAATAGATATAATACAATATATGGTTTTATTATGAGTTGAAATTACCCTCTTGTTAACAATTTCTTATTATGGTTACACTTCATATAATATTCTCTTTTTTAATTGTTCCTTAATTTGTTATAACATTTCTCCTTATAAACGTATCATTATTTAATGAATGTAAAACATGATATTAATAACATTTATATTAGTTATATTTGTATTATAATTATCTATGGAATATCGAATTTTGAAATAGAATAAATGATTCATGGTGATGGAAGGTTGTACATACACAGAAATGATGTTTCCATTTTATTGTCATGTTTACATGATGAAATAAAATTAAACATACGTGAATATTTATAAAATATTATTTTAATAGGATTATTATATATCATATTATTTCACTGAAGAAATAATTATTACATTCCATTTAGTTTTTGAGAGAATCACATTGCTTTTAGGGGAGGTAATACACACTTCCTAAAAAGAAATTATCTTATTTACAAAATATGGAAAGCAGAAAGGTATGATCAAAATAAAAATTAAATAACAATAAATAAATATTATATATAATATACATATTATATAAACATAGTTTAAATTATAATTTACACTAAGATAGAAGATAAATAAAAAATTAACAATCATTGTTTCATGAAGAAGTATTTCGTCATACACGTCAAAAGTATGTTCATTACCCATTATATGGATGTGTGTGTTGATGTAGTTATAAACCATAGCCTAAAAATTCCAATTATAATGATAATCACAATATTTTTGTACAATCATTGAATATGAATATATTATGGATATGAGGATGGTAAATTAAAGAAATGATCTTGAGTAGTGATGTTACATTTTCTTTGGGTAAAGCCTTTTGTTTTTCTCTAAAGAGATTCCTTTGATTGTTTTAATCCCAAATTTTGGATTCGGGAAGGAAGTGATGGATCTTGGGAAGTCAATTTTGAGTATCAAATATTATCATAAAATGTTTGATATTTTTTGATTAGAGTGAGAGAATTTGGAATTTTATAAGCAAGGGAGGGCACAGACATGGAATTATTTAAAACAAGTTTGGTGTACACATGTTTGTACCCAAAAGAAATCATAAAAAACCATGAAATCACATTAATGTAAGATTTATGGCAGAAATATTTACATAATATGTGTTTTGGACAAATATATAGGTCATTTTGGCTCTTAGGTTTAATTTTTAGTCTCTTGTTAATATTTTTTTCATTGATTTAATTAATTTTAATTACATTCACTAATCATGTTGGTAAAAAAATATTATGTCCTCATTTGATGTTATAAATTATTATTATTTGAAATTTGGAATCCATGTAACGACTTAATGTTTTATCAATTTAAATTACCTTCTTATAATTATGTCATATAATCACATGATATCATAACTCTATGAACTACTAAATACTATATGACATTTAAAAATAATATTTTTACATCTATGATTTGAATTTTGAAAATCCAACTGAGACTGTTGCGATTTTTTCGGTGTTGGGAGTCTGATAAGGAAAAATTAATTTTTATGAATAGTAACCTACCCTTATGAATAGTAATTAACCGTTATGATTGGTAATATGATCCTTATTAGCAGAACATCATCCAAAATAATAGTAACCACACCCTTGAATATATATAAATAATATTTAGGCATCTTATGAATGATAATATGACCATAGTAAAAGTGTTTGTATTTTTGTAAGTCAAAAATAATTAATTAAAAATAATTATTTAAATTAAAATAAAATTTATTTTCTAAAAAGGTATTCATATATTAACAATATTATGACTTCTGGTCTTATGATAATTTTATAAGACCATATGTAATTTTAGAAGGCATTATAAAATCAGTTATAGTTTTAAAATATGTATTATTTAAGTAAATTATGATTTTAATTAAAAATAAAATAAATATTATATAGAAAATTATTTTTAAAAAATGGATCTAATTTATGAACTATAAATGTTAAAAAAATTTAGTGTAATTATTTGGTATTTTTCTAAAATGCATGATTTTTTATGAATAGTAAAATATGATAATTCTTGATAAATGCTAAAACTAGAATTTTTGCCTCTTAGTTGAGTAATGGATGAGGTAAATGTATATTATTTTAAATTAAATCTCACTTATTACTATTTTTGGTCTTGTAATTATCAATATTTATTATCTTATAGAAAAATAGAAAACTAACAATTAAAATATTATGAAAACCCTCCTGCCCTCTACTAAAAAACCTGCAACGCTCCCCTCTTCTCTTCACTCCACTCAAGCCTTATCTTTTCCCTAAATTATACCCAAATCTCAATCCAGGCTCCTCCTCCACATCCATGATCCCTTTTTCTCCTAGTAATACCAAATCCTCTCCCTTTAGGAGGCACTTAAGGAAGAATAAATCAAGAGGGAAAGTCCTCTTTTCTTTTCTTTAACATTCTTTTCTTATTCAATTATTGTTTTTTTTTCTGAACATCTCATCATACAAATGGTATAAAAAATCAAGTACCATATATATACATGAATTTTGTTATGATAATGGGATAATTCTTTATCATGTCTCCTTTACCAAGATTATAAAAAAAATAAATGAATACACGATCCAAGATGTGTTAATTTATCACGTTTATGGACGATGGGTTATCAATTTCTATTACAATCTTTAGTTAAAGCCATGAAACCATTTTTAATGTAGAACCATTATATTAAAAATTTATTTTATATTATGTGATATTCTAGAATCTTTTTTCACACCTGATGTAAAATAATAATATAAAACAAGTTAATTGGGAGAAAAATCGCCAAATTAATCGTTGCATTTATCATTAATGTTTTATATATTAATTTTCCTTCAATCTAAGGAAAAAAAGTTACAAACAAGTAATCTTGTAGACGTTCACTAATTTCATATAACTTCAATTATGGACAACCCTTCTCATCATACACATTTATCCGAACATGGATATAAGTGAACTATTCCATAAAACCAATGAAGAAAACACTCCCAAACAATGAAATTAAACCATTTAACTCGTCAAAAAGAAAATGGATGAACTCAATAAAGTTATAATAAATCAATAACATGTAGTGAATTTTATTCATTTATTAATTAATGAACCTATTTTTATTATTTAGGCTATTAAGATAAAGTGAAGAACACAATTAGGCTTATGGTAAGGGATCCTATTTTTCACCAATTTATTCAACAATCTCTTATATGTTATGTAATTTTATAAAGAATTTCTAATCATTTGGTATGATTTTTCACCTTTCCCATTCTTCCCTCGTGATTTCTAAAAGATTAGAAACACATTTTCTTTATCATTAATCCCTCTTATGTACACCTGACACCATGATGATATTCCGTAAGTGATTCTACCCGAACCTCCTTTATTCCTTCAGGTTTCTCTATCATTCCTTATATCCAAATAAATTTATCTATTCAATTTATGTACATATTATAAATTATTTTTATACTCTCCAAACTAATATATCAATATCCATTATTCATTCTCATTAAGGGATATAAATGACTTTAAATAATTCCCTCCTTAAGAATTTATAATAAAAATCCCCGATTTAATTGAACATGGTGAATGCATACCAAATTTAAAGTGCACTATAACTTTTTTTAATACATAATTTTTTTTAATAAAACCACTCTATGTATTAGGAAAACTTTCATTTATTACCTTTTTTTCAAATGATTATTCCCTTTTCTATTTTAAATTTCTGTTAGTGTTTTCCTTAAAACCGCTGTAAAATGTTTTGATGCTAAAAAATATGAATTAACCCTTTCAAATTTTTTCACTTCTATTTAACTGAACATACCATTATATATTCATATTTTACCTTATTAATGTCTATTTATGTTCTAATACCTTTATTTCATGGAAAATTTCATGATACACCCAATCATTATGCTTTATGACATGATTACGATACTCATTTATTTACACGAGTGCCCTTATGTTTATGATTGTTTCTGCATGATCCTATATGTTGAAATAATTTTAATGAACATGGTAGTATGGGTGGTCCTAGATAGAACTACAATTAGTTTGGTAAAATTTACTATCTTGAGATGTTATGTGTAATGATCATGGCTATTAGCATTGAATCGTGCTACCATGTGAAATGGTCTTAGTGGTTAATCTTGATGTGTGATCCTCTATGTTCAATGAGAATTTATTCAAGATAATTTAATGATTTATATTGATACCACATTACTTTGATTTCATGTTCATATTATCTCATAATTATGTTTTAGGATCACTTTATAATGATTAAATAATGAAGTGTTTTTAGTCCTATTTTTTAAATTTTATGAACCTAGTCTTCAAAGACACTAGACGTTATGATCCTTGTCTTGTTTTATGATGTATACTTATTCTTATGAACATTTAATGTTATTTTTAAATGGACAGGGTTTCTATAGTTGGTATAATAGGATGGTCTAGTTATTTTTGGAGATTTTTAATTAATAACTTTAGTAAGAACATTTAGGATGAAACTAAGTATAATAAAACACCCCTAAATTTTGGTAAGTATATATTAAGTGGTTTATCATATAAATAGATCCATATCTCGATACAAACATGTAATGGTGGATCTGGCATAAATATATCTAGGGGTAAAACATGAAAACACTTCTTTGAGATAGATAAAAACAATAATTAGTGCATGAAAATGGACCTTTTGCACTATTGGTTTGACACTCCCATGGAGATATTCTTTGGTAAATTCATGATCTCGGTACAAACCATTATTATGTGAATGAAAAATCCCTTATGAATATATGTTAATAAATAGATAAAGGATAATATATATTTAAACCTAGGGAATCAAAAATTGGGATACACTTTTCATTTACATGTATATCCTCTTATGTTCAAGTTTTCTTTTTTAGGCACAATAGCTAAGTATTGAAGCCTTCTAACTGTATTTTATTTTCCATAGTTAATAGTGATAAATAGGATAACATGTGAAAAAATAAATGTGATAGGTAATGTGAAGTTTACTTAATGATATGACTAATATGATGGGAATAGGTGCTCAAAAAATCATTTCAATAATTTCTCTTCTGGCTCATGTATGAATAATTACATGAATCATGTGTAACACCCTCCTCCTCCAAGTAACGAATTCTTGTTGTTTAATCCTTCATGAAAAAAATGCCTCAAATTTTTAGTGGATATTCTGATCCCTTCATCACTGAATAGTAGATTAACTCGATTTAGAAGATATTCTCTGTCCTCTAGTTCTCAGAAGAAAAGGATGTCATACTAGTCGTCTATCATTCTGATGGGGAGGTTCATCAATGGTGGACACTGATCAAGAATAAGATACCCCATGGGGAAATCTATTACATGGATTGAGAGAAATTTGAGAGAATATTTTTTGATAAATATTTTTTTCGAACACTCTGTCTCATGGTGGAAAGGGGGTTCCTCAGACTCAAGTAGAAAAAGATGAGTCAATCAAGGCATAAGAAATAAATGTTATATGTAATTCATGGTACTCCTCTGGATTTGTCCTGAACATAGAATTCAAGTTATATTTCATTTTCATCATATTGAAGCTGAGTCTATAAAATGTTCTAGTGATTCAAGACTTCAACAGCTATGTGGATATTGTTTGTTGTTCCCATGATGTTAAAATGGAAATCAGAGACTCTAAGTAGAATCATGGGGTCGATGACAAAAAATAAAAATGTAATGTAATGTGGGTGGTTCTAAAAATAAATTCATAGTGGATAAAATCATGAGCATCCCATGTTTGAAAATAGTGGGAAGGAGCATCATTGGAACTGTCTACAGGGAACCATGAATTGCTTCAAATGTTGAATTACGGGATATCTGTCTAAAAAATAGAAGAGATATGAAAAATAGAAATAATGTGGAAGATGAATGGATGTTTTAGATAAACACTAAACATTTAGTGCAATTTTACAACTTCATGGAGCATAGCAACTATGTGAAAAAATTTTCTAAGATGATGATTGTAGGTAATAATTGACAACAACCTCCATAAAAACAACGAAGGGGTTATGGTATCACTACTACATAAGTGATTCCATAAAATAATGTGGTAAAATGTACGCTAGTACATCATTCAATAATATCTAATGTACAATTTGATTTTGACTCTACACATTCATTCATATCATATATATTTAGTAGAACTATTCAAACACCACGTCAAAATTTGGAGGATATGTAACATATGAGAATAAAAAATTGTGAAATTATTGTATCCCAAGTTTATAACTCATCATGGGTAATCTTTTGTGGACTAAAACTCACAAAAAATCTATTCATACTTCCTTTAGTAGAGTTTTGTGCTTTGTTGGGCATGGATTGAAAATCCTTATATGATGAAAACATCAACTTTCGGGAAAGGGTGTTCACCCATGACAACTTGAATAATCCTTTAATTCATTATAATTTAAAAGATTAAGAATAATCTCATTTACAGTAATTTTTCATTAGTTTTTATATAAATTACTTATGAGAAAAATTTCTATCTCAGATGATTGTGATCAAGGAGAGAATATTTCTCAAAGATATGCCCATTGGGAGGGATTACACTGAGGTATTCTATGAAGAGATTATTGGTCTTCCTCCTGATCAAGAGGTTGAGGTACAAATTGAACTTATTCTTGGATCCTGAAAAATATATACAAAACCTTATAGAATGGCCACTATTGAGATGTAAGAGCTCAAGAAGAAATTAAAAGAGAATCTGGAGAAGGATTTTATATGCCTGAGTGCATCACCATGGGGTGTGACAGTACTCTTTCTCAAGAAGAATGATTGATCAGTGATCCTATTATTATCGTGAGATCAATAAAATAAACATAAAGAACAAGTATCTCCTACCACTTATATATGAATATTTCGATCAGATTCATGGGGCCACTTATTTCTCCATGGTGGACCTTCGGTTGGGATATCACCAATTAAAAGGTGATGATGGAAGATTTTTTCAAGAATACCTTTTGAATGAGGTATTGACACTATATGTTCATATTAATGCACATCAGACTCACAAATTCTCCCTAAATGTTCATGGATTTAACAAATAGAGTCTTTATAGATAACATTGAGAAATTTTTGGTAGCCTTTATCGATAATATTCTGATATACTCCAAGATAATGGAGGAACATTAAGACAATTTGAATACTATGTTGATGCATTTTTTAAGGGACAATATATATTCAGTGTACAATACATGTGAGTTTTTTATGGAGGAATTATCCCCCATGGTTCATGTTATCACTAGATATTGGATATTTTTAGAGAAATTTGAGACATAGGATATTGAAGAATGGCCCATGACAACATCTGTAATGGAAATCCGCAACTTTTTTGGGTCTAGACATGTAGTATTGATTTTATGGGAAGACATTATCATGATTTTCAAACCCAATGAAAAAGCTAACATGAAAGTGATTAATGATTTTATAGACTAAGAAATGTGAAAACAATTTTATAGTGTTGTAATAGAGGCTTATCATTGGGCCAGTACTATCCCTCCCCACAAGTGGAGAACTCTTTGTTGTGTATAATGATGCTTTAAATATGGGATTAGGTTATGTGTGGATGGAAAATGATAAAGTGATAGCATAATCCTCAAGTAAGATGAAATATATGATGAAAACTATCCAAAGCATGATTTTGAGTTGGTAGAAATGATATTTTCATATAAAATATGGTTGTACTGTCTCTATGGGTGATAAGTGTGAGATATATACTAATCACCAGAGTGTCAAATATATATTCACACAAAAAGATATTAGAATATGCGAGTGAGGATGGTTAGATTTCATTATGTATTATGACTACTCAATCCACTACCATCTTGGTAAGGAAAATAAGGCAACATGTTCTCTGAGTAGATAGGATACTTCATCTTTATCAATGATGGGAATTGAAAAGGATCTAATCATTATATCTTTTAAGGGAATGTCAATGAAAATAATTAAGGGATGAATATCAGAAATACTTTTTCAAATAATTATTGAACCATCCCTCACATAGAAAATAAAGGATAATCAGTGAAATGTTGTAAAAATTCTGAAAAGCGATGGAGATATTAGAAATGGGAAGTCATCTGAGTTCAAGACTGGAAAGGATAGAGTCGTGTTATTTGGGTCATGATTATTTTTACCATATGATCCAAATATAAATAAGGATCTTCTATATGACACAAATTGATCAACCTTTTCTATTTAGTTAGGGGGAATAAATATTTATAGGGATCTCTGAGAGAAAATTTGGTGGGACAATATGATGAAAGAGATTGCAGAATATACATCATAGTGCCTATTATTTATACATATGAAGGATGAAAGTCATAAGTCTAAGGGGATTATTCTACCACTACCCATACCAACATGGAATTGGGATAACATTACCATGTAATTTATAACTGTACTTTCATTTATATCCATAAGAAAAAATGATATATGGGCCATTGTGGATCATCTTACAATGAGAGATCACATTATCGCAATTTGAGAGGACTTCTCATCAGATCAAATTTCACGTATATATAACAAATAGGTGGTAAGGATTCTTGGAGTAACACTATATGTTGTATCTGATAGAGATATGGGATTCACCTCAATGTTTTGGAAAAGTCTCAAAAATGCTCTAAGCACTAAACATAACTTTAGTACAACCTATCTTCCTAAAATTGATGGCCAATCTGAGTGAACTATTCAGACAATAGACGTTATGTTGAGTGAATTTTATATGGAATTCAATGGAGGTTGAGGAAAATTTCTTCCACTAGATGAATTTTATTTTAACAACTGTTTCCACTCAAGGATTCGAATGGCACCATAAAAATCCCTTTATGGTAAGTGGTGCACAATTTCGGTGTGCTGTAATGAATTTAGTGAATGTAAGATGCAAGGATATGAAATGGTCGATGAAATGGTGGAGTAGGAGAAAATCATTTATCTCCACATCAATGTAGAAAAAAGTCAAAAGAATATTTATGTAGACAATCATTGATGAGACCTTGAGTTCAGATTGAGATACATGATATTTCTACGCATATCTCCACGCAATAATGTCAAAGGTTTGAGAAGAATGAAATGTTAAGTCCTAGGTAAATTTCCCCATCAAGATTCATGATCATGTCAGGGTTGTGTCCTATCAACTAGAACTTCCATCTACCATGTACAATGTTTTCAGTTTTTGTCATGTACCCCGCTTAATAAACAACATACCATACCTCTCATATGTACTCTCTTTTCATGTGGTATAGTTAGAGAATGATCTTTCTTATGAGGAGGAAACATTGATGATCTGTTATTTTATAGAAAAAGATCTAAATAACATGAATACTCATCAATTCAAAGTACTTTCGCAAAACCATAAGTACGATGAGGAAACATGGGAACTAGAAGAGTTAATGAAGGAACACTACCAGAACTTGATTATGGTGTATAAATTAAAAAGAATTATTGAAGGAAGAAATTAATCAGTGGTGAATTATATAACAAACAAATGTTTTAGAAATGGATATCCAGTTGTTATAATTATGTCATATAATCACATAAAATCAAACATTGTTAACTATAAAGTATTATATGACCATTAAACATAATATTATCACTTCTGTGATTTGATTTTTGATAATCTAATATACATAGTTCCCATTAGTAATATAGTTGGAGTTTAATAAGAAAAACATTATATTTTGGTTAACAATAACCCACCTTCATGAATTCTAATATTACCTTTAGAAATATTAAATCATACAAATTGATTTTAACTTTACCCTTTGGTGTACAAATTAAATTTAGGCATCTTATACATGATAATACTACCATAGTTAAAGTATTGGTATATCAGTAAATTACAATTAATTTAATTAAATTAAAAGAAAAATTAGTATACTAAAAGGTGTTCATAAAATAAAAATTTTATGTGTTCTAGTTTTAATATAATTTTATAAGAACTTATGTATGTTTTGAAAGAATTATAAAATTAAATAATGATTTAAAATCTGTATTTTTCATAGAAATTATGATTTTAATTAAAAATTAAATTAATAGAATTTTGAAAATTATTTTGGAAACATGGATCACATTATTGGATTCAACATGTAAAAATTGGTTAGGGTAAATATTTGGTATTTTTCTAAAATACATGATTTTTTTTATGAAATGTTAAATATTATAATATAGAATAAATGGTAAAACATATTTTTCTGAGTCACGCTTGAGTCATGGATGATGTAAATGACCATTTTTCAGAATTAACATGAAATTATTACTGGTTTTGGTCATTTAATTATCAATCTTTCATGTCATATATAAAAATAATAATCTTATGATTAAAATATTATGAAAACCCTCCTCCCTTCCACAATAAAAACCACATAAAATCCCTTTTTCCCTTCACTCATCTCAAGCCTTTATTATATCCAATATTACTCACAAATACCTACCCAATATCCTATTACACTTATAACTTACCTTGGTTTCAATAAAAGGAAAAATAATCTCCCTCTTATGTGTAACTCAAAGAAGATTAAATCAAGAGTAAATTCCCCTTTTCTTTTCATTCATTTTCATTTCACAATCCATTCCTCTATTTTATTTCCTAACCTATCCTCATAGAAATGGTATGAAAAATACAGTAACATAAATTTACATTAATGTTTAGTAGTATAATGGAAAAATTATTTATTTTATCTCCCTTCCCCTCCTTTTATACGATAAAATGAAAACTCCATTCGAGATGTGTTAATTTATCACATTCAATGACGATAGGTTTTCAGTTTCTGTTACCATGATAAATTCTAGTCAGGAAACAATTATTATTGTTGAAACATATTATTAAAAATTTATTTTATCTTATGTGATGTTCTTGAATCCTTTTTCTCAAATGATGTAAAATAATAAAAGAAAAAAAGTTAATTCCGAGAAAAATTGAAAAATTAATCCAAGAATTTATAATTAATGATTTATATAATGATTAACCATCACTAAAAACCACCCAATGAACTTCATAACCATGTTTTATTCTGTATGGTCAGTAATTTCATATATCTTCAACTATGGAAAACAATTCTCATTGTACATGTTTATCCGAACATTGATATAACTGAACATAGCATTTATACCATGGAAGAAATCACTCCTAAACTATCAAATTGAACATTTTAACTCCTAAAAAATTACATTTATGAAATTAATAAGGTTAAAATAAATAAATAAAAATGTATTGGAGGTTATGGGATTATTCATTAATGAACCTAATTTTATTATTCAGGTCATTAAGATCAAGAAAAAACACAATCGAGCTTAAGGTAGGGGATCCTTTCTTTCTCGCACTTATTCAAGAATCACATTTATGTTATATCCTTTTATGGGTCATTCCTAAAGTTTTGGTATGATTTTGAACCTTCCCCGTACTGTCCCAATGATCTATAAAAGATGATAAACATCTTTTCCCTTTCATTAAGCACCCTTATTTACACCTGATGTCATACTGATATTCCGTAAGGGATTCTACCAAAGCCTCCTTTATTTCTCTGGGATTCTCTATCCATATTTCTACCCAAATTAATTTTTATATTTTATTTATTTTAATCTTATAAATGATTCTTCTACTCTAATAAATTATTTATCAGGATTCTTTCATCATTATGTTTTGGGGATATGCATGTTTTTAAATGATTCCCTCCTCAAAAAAATCCCGATAAGAAAACCTATTTTTAGGGAACATTAAGAATTCGTACAAAATTTAAAGTGCACGTCATATTTTTTCGTTAACTATTGATTTTATAATTCTAGTGTTTTTATTAGTAAAACCTTCTTGGATCAGTTTTGGTTGTGTACAAAATATTAATCTATTTTCTATTTTAAATAATTTTTAGTGTTTTCTTTAAAACTGACCTAAAATGTTTTGATGCTAAAATTTATTAAATAACCTTTTAACAAGTTTTCACTTCTGTCAGACATAACATACCATGATATATGCCTATTTTACCTTATTAATGTCCATGTATGTTCAAATTACATTTATTCATGGGCACTTTTATGATACTCTCATTCAAGGTTCTTTATGACTTGATTATGATACCAATTTCCATCTATGGGTTCCCTTATATTTATGATTGTTTATGTATGATTCTATATGTAGAAAGAATCTTCATGAAAATTTTAAGATGGGTGTGCAAAGATAGAACTATAACGCATTGGTTAATTTTTAGGCTCAAGAGACTTTATGAGAAATGGTCTTGGCAGTTATCCTTGAGTCGTGGTACCATGTGCAATGGTATTGGTTGTTAACCTTGAATTATGCTCCACTATATACAACGAGCCTTGTATTGTAAAAACTTATTTATTTATGTTTTTAAAACATTAATATGAATTCATATTTATATGATCCATGGTTTATGTGTTAGGATTCCATGTGTTTCATGCCATTTATTTTCATTATGTCGTGCCTTTTCACCCATGTGATAAAGTTTTATTACTATGGGTTTTAACATTACTAAGACTTTAGATCATCCATTCATTCATGTGATCCCCAGGTTACCATTTACAGATGTAAGGTCTCGCTGGAAGTAAGGATATCATTGTGAATATTAAATAAAAAAGTGTTTCTTTTAGTCCTATGTTTTAAATTATATGTACCTTGTCTTCAAAGACACAAGACTTTGCGATCATTGGATTTTTTCATATGTATAATTATGATAAAAAACATAATGTTCTATATAAATGGATAAGGTTAATACAATACAAATTTATAAATTGTGAAAAAATAATTGGTAGAATTTAATTTAAATTTAATCATGTTCACTAGACGACAAAACTGGTTTTAAATGTAAAAATACCCCAATGTTTGCTATATTATTATAGTCAATTTCAATGTAAAATTAAGACCATTTAAGAAAATTGGATTAATTGGTAAAAATATTATCAATTTAAACATTCATGTCAATTTAGAATATAATTTTCCTTATAAAATACTATATGAAAAAAACTATTAAATTAAATTTCAATATTTTAAACTATTCATTAAAAAATTATACTTCAGAGAATAATATAAAAAAATTACATAACCTAATTTTTATGTTCCTATTTAAAATTAAAATATTATATTGAGAAATATAATATATCAATGTTCAAAAATATGGAATTAAAATATTTTTTTTTAAAATGCTGTAAAAATGCCTTAATAAAAATATATATTATTTTGTGCTAAAATTTTAGTTTGTTTTTTTAATCCTTTAAAACCTATTGTATGAATATAAAATATATTTTATTTTAAATATAGTTTATATATAAAATTAATATCACTCTATAAATGTAAGTAATTTAATTTATCACAGTTACACATATTTGGTGGGATAGAAATTATATTATTTTTTATTGTATGCAAACATTTTTTATTTATTCCATTTTCCTTTTAACAAATAAATAAATTATATATTTGTTTAACCATTAGTTTAAATATGTTATTTATCACTTTTAATAACTAATTATTATATATCTAGGTTATAGTTATTTTATAATATATCATTATCGTTATTCAACCCTGTGTGTTACACAATCCATTGAGGACAGTCAATATTTCATATAACACAAGATAACTTTGGTGTTACATAGAGTAAGAAAAAATTTATGTTGTGTTTAGTGAACTATTATCATGGGTTTTCATATAACAATATCCAAACAAACTTTTTTAATATAAAATATTTTTTTGTGATGTGTTAAATGAAAAATATCAAAAATATTATGTTAATAAAAAATTCACAAAATATTGGGGTGTGATAATCTACCCCACAAAAAATGATTCTTTCCCTACAAATTCATTAGGGTTATCAACCATAATGGTTACCCAAAGTAATATATAACTAGGTTTCGACATAAGATAACATAGGCTGGGAGTTTTGATTGGACATGTTGGAAAATCATAAATATTTATAGGGAGTGGTTAAGGTCATAAATCCAAAACAAGATAATGATCAAAGAACAGTGATAGGCCTCAAAGTCATAAATTATTGATGATTTAAATGAAAATCAGTACAGAAAAAACATGTATTTGGACAGCACATATTTTTTATTATTATCCTATCTTTGAGTACTTATTTATTTGATCACGAATAAAAATAAATATATTTAATTTATATGTTTGTATAATAAAAATTATATTCTTTGGATGTGATTTGTTATATTTATAATTCATACATTACGTCAATAAATTGATGTCTAGAATATAAAATTGATTCCTGATACACAAAAATAAAATTTCAGTAGATCTTAAGGCCCGTAAAAGAATAAAAATATAAATATTTGTCTCTAACCATCCTTCAAAATCAATATCATTAAATCAATAATCTATCAACATTAAATGAAACACTATTTTTTTTATAACAAATTTATTCATTAAAAAATATTATACATATACCCGGACATCTTGTATTCCAGTGGTAGGTGTGAAACCCTTATCGTCATTTGGACATGGGTTTAAGACCCATGAACTTTCTGTAATTGACTTTTTGTCACCTAACATACATGATTTCATTTTCTAAAATTTCACAAATATAACCTCTAAAAAAATTATATGGACATCCCTGAAATAAGTTTAATCAATAAATTTACTTTTAATAATGGTTTTGAATACAATCAATATACATAAATAATTTCTCTAATGTTTAATATTAAATATTAATGAATGGTTAACCATATAACTCATTCGAAAGATGAAAATTCAGAAATTTAGTGATAATGTCATGAAATCATGTAAACATTAATTCCCAAAATATCAAAAATTAGCTCCTGGTTTTTACATTCCAAAAATTCAAATACCTTCATCAAGTATTCTCTTGAAATAGGGAAATGATATGTATTATTGTAAATCCATATTGAATACATTCTTGTTTCTTTATTCCAATTTAAATTGAATCCTTTCCATAAATCCAAAAATTTTATAAACATTCTCAATGATAGAATGAAATTCCTACCAACAAGTCATTCTTTTGTTCCGTGTTAATCAGTGTCATCCAATTTACTTATTCATATACCACATATTTATATCCAATTAATATTAAATTTACCTAAGGAACTTATTGATAGTTATATTTTCATTAATAAAATGTCTTCCAGGGAAATCACATGTCCATTAAATCACTTTTCAGTTACACCGGAACTATTCATTGTGTTCTTGTAAATTAGTAGAAAAATAACTAAACTGAACAATCCCTATATATTTCACCAGTAATTAACATAATTATTGAATCCAAATAAATAAAAACATTGAAAATTAAACTTTATCCTTAATCTATAAAAAATAATCCCTCATTCTATTGCATAATACATCTTTATTTTCTCATTTCTTCTTTAGTCTCGTCGTCTTTAGAAATGCATCCACTACACACATGAACTTGGTGATTTTCTTCCAGAACATTCCTCTTGTTGAATTGAGTTGCATAATGACCATTTAACCCATACATGAAACACGAAAACCTATATTCTTTCTTAGTGAGGACAATTTTATATACCATTTCATTCACTGAACTCTTCATTTTCCCCATGTAGTCACTTTATTTTTCCCTTTTTATCAATACTGAAAACGCCATATTGATCCAAAATGACAATCATCTAGGTGATTTTTTTCACATTATTGACACAAAGGAAACCAAATATTCTTTCCATCATGGTCTTTATCACCTGAACTCTCTGAAAATTCCTTTCTTTTATACTTTTCGGAGTCCTTGGGTTTGTTAAAATATAATTTGTTAGTCATGTTATATGAAAATTTATTATGAATGATCACAATATCCTTTAATCATGTTATAATCCCATTTGACTACTCCTTAGAAAATTTTCATTCACATTGAAAATTAGCATATTTATTTTGTGCTCCTACAATTGACTAATCCTAAAAAGCATCATGTGGGAAACACATATGATAGTGGAAAGCCACATAATCCAAAACAAATTTCTTATATTATGTCAAAATCATGAGACCTACATTATCAATTTATGAAACCATATGTTTATCCTTGGTTATTAATAGTCACCCTCTATTTAAATCCATCACGATGGTTCATAAATATATTTTGTATCCTCAAAGCATATCCCAAGTGAGTGTCAAACCCAGTGGGCAGCAAGGCACATTATTGTGTACGAGGTTATGCCGAGTCAGGCCCAACACACCTTATCAATTTTTTTCTCTCGATATATCTATTATAGAGACACATCCACTCGTTGAATATAGATAAGTATTTATCACTATAAAACCACTGATTATATGATTTACCAAAAGTCCAATACATTTTCGTATATGTTATATCTGCCATATAGTTATCTTTAGAGACATCTCTAGACATATCCTTATAAATATACCTACTGATATTAGTACTATTTTTTATACACAGCTTAGAAAGGATATATAAACATTTTTTATGTTACCAACTTTGGAGACCCTCATCTTTCAAACATTAACATTACATGTCTTTTTGAAAATTGTTAAAACATTAAATAAATAGAATTCCAAAGAATGTATTAACCTAGTTCCATTGAAAATAGGAAAACATAAAAACTATTATATAAATGAGCTATATTATATACCACTATGTACTTAATGACTACCAAAATTCTTAGACAAATCATACTTAAATCATATTCTCATGATCTAGGGTTGGAAACATAATAAGGGGAGCATAGATGCTTAGTAAGGGTAAATAAGGGAGACATGTATGCATATACATCAATATAGGGGTATGATAAAGTGATCATAACATTGGAAGATCATGAAAATCATATTAAAGACCATAAAAATGAATATTTTCATCATGTTTGGTTGTTCATAAGAAATGAATCATAAAGAAACAAGGAACATAATAAATGAATGATGATCATTGGAATAAGACATAGAATTATGGCATGTATCTACATGTAATATCATTCCCTATAAGACACGATTCATTTCTAGAACATATCAAGAAACATCATGGGAAATGTACCTACTATATGGGACACTCCCCATAACCATTAGGATCCCATTCCATTTAAGGGATATTGTTACCCAATCTTCCTATAATTGATGGGGTTTCCCCAATATACAACTTCCTTTTGACAACACCATCTGGGTGGAACGCACCACCATCCCCTATCGCAATCGTTTACTTATAATGGAGTAGGTTTCCCCATCTTCCCATAGTGGTGCAAGACCTTATACATGATTCACATAATTTTCATATGAGATATAATTATTTTCAAATGCATTGGAGGGATATATAAGTCCCAACAATCACATAATAAAATCATTTATACATATTCCATAAGAAAATAAAACATTCATCATATCATAAACCACAAAATATATTGGTTTTATAAGCATCCTATCATAATACCATGAAATTTAATGGGTTTCATCAACATATAATATTAATATTTGGAAAAAATATGTTTCCAAATCATTTCATTAAATTATAACCTCTGAAAACTAGTGGGATTCAGATTCCTAAAACTTTTTGAAGAGTAATGTGTTTCAAAAATATAATACCATAAAAAATAAACCATTTAGAGAAAAAGCATGAACGTAACTTGTTAAAAACCAACACGGTTCAACCCTTAACTGGTCACCCGATCCATTCCACAATATTGATCGTGGGGTGTTCCCAATCCCCATGGGCTGGAAACTAGTGTCGGGCATCAAAATTTATTCATTGGGAATGATTTGGCTCACAAAAACAAATAAACTAAACCATATAAAGAAATTGAACATCTCAAGAATAAATAAATGACCAAAACGTAAAGGATGATCAACATCATGAATAACCTATCCACAACTAAAACTCCATGTAACACCATGGGTCACTCATTGATACTGAACCAAACATCACTCAAAGTGATAAAAAAAGAACTGGATCTTGGAGGTAAAACTAAAAACCAGAAAACACTATAGGAGTGAGTATTAAAACATAGTAGGTTGGAACAACTAATATATTCCCAATTCATATTCATTAAATAGTGAAAACATAGATTTCAAGTTTGAAATACAATCTATAAATATAGAATTTTCTAAACTTTTAATTTTTATGGTAAAAAATCACGATCATAATTCATTTCCGTCAAGATCAAAATAAGGTAAAACATGTGTCAAGGAAAGGAGACCAAAATAGAATCATTCATTCTCCATAAAAGTGTTAAAATAAAGAGTGATTGTTCATTTAAATCAAATTTCATGAAATGATATGTAGTGACCACGCATATAAAATTTTACAAGAAAATACCAAAACTAGGAACAATGTGTTTCACTACATATAGAAATGGCACAGTACTAACTATGATAGTTTTTAAAGGAACACGATAAATTGTAGGAACTAAGAGGAAAACCAGAATGTACTAATACATGTGACACATCCTGAAGGCATCTCTACTCTCGATGATGTCATAATGCCCAAACGCTTGGTGTTTCCCTACCTAGCCTAACTGAGGGTCCCAATCCCCAAGATGAGCAAAGTTAGTACTAAGGGCCATTAGCTAGTGCGTATTCTAAACTAGCACATCAATCGATCTCAGTAATCCTCTTTGCTATGCCAGGTTCCCATGTATAGTTCTTAAGAGGGTGTTCCATACATTCCAAATAACCTAGAACATTTATATAATCGAACACACAACACAGCTCATGTCACACTCGTCAATTTTATATTATTTATTTTATTGTTTTTATTGGGAATGAGGTGGATCGGGTCGAGTCCCGAATTAAATTTGTTTGAGTTCTTATTTAAAATCTGATGTTTTTCCCTTTGTTGTGTCTAGCGCACCACGGTTGAACCCACGTGGCCTCTCCTGGGTCGTCGTGCGACCTCGCCCAGCCCGCCGCACAACCTTCTTGATGTTCAAAGCAGATAAGAATTATGTGATGAATAATAAAATGAGAATACAACAAAAATAGAGACCCCACGCGGCCTCGGGCGAGGAAGGAATTTGAAACTGCGCGTCCTGGACTGGTACATTGGGTGACCTGACGCTATTCATTTAATAAAATGAAATGAATTAACAATGAAGTGATAAAATTAAATGAGTCGTAAAATGAAAATAGAAAAAAAATAATAAGAGTTAGATAAAAACTTAATTAATTGTTTTGCTGATAATAGTAATTTTGTTATTATGGTTATTACAATGATTATTATTATAATTAATTAATTGGTTATTATTTAATATTTTCATTAATAAAGATTTAAAAGGATTGTTTTAAATATTAATGAATTATTATCACTATTATTAATATTATTATCACTCCAACTATTATAATTCTTACTAGTATTATTAATTAAGTTATTAACATTATTACTATTACCATTATATTAATTATTATTATTATTAGTAGTTTTATTTTTAGTTTTATTTTTTTTAGTTTTATTTAAGTTCAACTTATAGATTTATCTTTTTTTTATTTTTTTTATTTTTCCCCTTGTTAGGGTTTGGCAGTGTAACACCCGAGATTTTTATGAGTAATATTTTGTTTTTTATATATCATCAAAGGAATCTTTTTCTACACAACACTTTCTTGGCTTGCTTTACACGCAATCGCGACCTTCCTCGATAGCTTGCGTCGTACGCAATACCGAGTTTCACTAAACAACAATATGCTATTAAAACTAGCCGTTATGAATAGTAATAACCACTTTTTAAAATTTTATAAATTTTATTTTTCAAAATGGACTTCTTTTTTGGACTCAGAATATCGAAATTAGCCTAGGGTGAAATTTTAGTATTTTTCTGAAAACTTTCAATTTTTGATGAATAGTGAAACCACTAAGTGGTAGGTTAAAAACTGAATTTTGCATAAAACATAATTTTACCGCTTCTGTGAATGGAATTTCAAAAATCCGACAGACACGGTTGATATCAGTAAGTAAAATGTGGTTCAATGAGATAAAAATAATTTTTTTGGTGAATAGTAACTTTTTACTTTTTTTACCGCGGTTAATAGTAAATAGGGTAACTAAGGGTAAATATGATATTAATATTACCCTAACACATATCCTAATTCTATTGGACAAGTGTAATTCGACCAAAAACAAACTTAGGAATAAAATATGACCATTTAGGCCCACTTGGATTAGATTAGGACATTTATTATTAATTTATTTAAAGAAGGGTTAAAATAGTTAAAATCAAAGTTTAATAAGTAAATCATTTTTAATATGGGTTTATACATAAGATAAATTCGACTATAAATATTCATTAGAAAGCTAAATAGATTTCCTACATAATGGTATTTTATTTGTAATTTTTAGACATTAAATAATTTAATTTATTTATGACACAATGATGATGCAGTAATTATCTTATTAATGAAATATTGACATAATTGATGTTATAAACACCAAAATAAATTTAATTTGAGACTTTTTATGAATTCCACTAATTTTCTAGGTTCCTATGATATATTAATGTTGATTTAATCAACTTGGGTCGAACATATAATTCTGTTATGACTTTAACAAAAATCATATATCAAATAGTGTCAAAATTGACACAAAATAGTTTTTAAATAAAATAAAATATTATTAATTGTTATTTTATTCCTAAAAATATAAGGTTCGGCCAAATGACTTAGATAAGGATATATATATTAATAATAAACAATTTGGGGTTCGTTTGACATGTTATAGTAAGTGTATTAACCATATAGTGAAAGAAAACAAAAAGACACGGTAAAAGTTAAATTAATTAACGTAGAGTTAAATCTAATTGATAAGGTTAAAATAATATCCTAAACTTGTCTAAATCATATTGGTTGATAGGATTGCGACCCATCCCCACTTTATCTTCGAAATAAGACCCTTTGGAACCATTATAAACCGATTTTTACTTTAATATAAAATAATATTTTGAGATATTCCTAAGGTGCCCCTCTCCTCCCTTATAAAAGGGCACCTCCTCCCCCTCCTCCTCACACCAAATTGAGCTCTCAAGCTCGGCCAACCCCTGCCATTTTCTCCTCTCCACTTCCCTAGAATAATCCTAGAGGTCCTGGTCTTCATCAAAGACCAATCTTAGTTCCCTAAGTGGAGGATTCAAAGAGGCGTTCCAAAGAAGAGGTAATATCCATTACCGATCTTTTCAATTTCTTTCTTCTTCAACTTCTTCTTCTTTAGTTGTTTCATGATAAAGTAATAACATCAGTATTACTTACATACTGATATGTTATTATAAATATGAAAAAACCCTAATTCACCTTCTATCTATCCTACGGAAAAATGAAATCACCGCGCGTGCGTACGTACGGAATACCGTCTCCACGCCGTGGTGTAATCTATTTTCCACCACCACCTTACAAGGATGGGTATAATGGTGTAATGAGTAACTATTTATGATTATTATAATGTAATATTGATACTTAAATAATATACATATACTCCAATAAAATTCCACGATCATAGGAATGATATCATCACTCGTGCGTACGTACGGAATACCGTCTCCACGATGTGATGCGACTCGTTCTACATGATCATCATTACATAGTAATTATATAAATGAATTGAATGAATAAATATGATATATGTTACACTAATACCATTCTGGATATAAGGTATCTATAACCTTAAAAGAATAATAAGAATTTATTCGACAAAACACGTATAAGAACAAAAGGCAATAAAGACCCGAGTAACAAGTAACAATGAAATATTACTAATAAGAAGCTAAGAATATGACCATATATGATATCATATCAATATGTATGATTCTGGAATAAGTAAATAACATTATTTAAACCATTATACAGGAGCTTCGGACACATACAAAGCAAATCGGACCTAAGTTAAGGGAAATATCACAATCTCATTTTTATCCGAGATTGTTTATTCGTAAGTATTTACTGGGGTGTATTTTATCATCCACATCCATGATTCATCAATATGTAATATTATTTCCATCCACCTACAATTGTTTAAATCCATTTTTACCCTTCGGTGAGTTTTTAGTAATATGTATGAAATGAATCTTTTGTCGTTTTTCGTACGAGGTACTTTTTGACTTTTCGGACAAAAGTATGAAGAATGTTTTTTTAACTTATACGGCATGAATGGATTTCAAAAAAATTATTTCCAAGAAGCTTCCTTTACAAGTATTCAAGTTTATTTTTAATCAAATTCTTTTATTTTAAAATTGTATGACATGTTAATAAAGGAAAAGTGTTTTTGAAGTAGAAAGGATATTTTCCTCAAGAATGAAGTTCAAGTATTTTATCAAAATTATTTTCCATCTAAGATAATAAAAGGGTTCTGTTTTTATCCCTAGTATTACATGGATTTGATTATGTTTTGATGGAAACGTTTTTATGAATTCCTTTATCTTATATGAATTATTTTATGATGTCATGTTGTTTAAGAATCCCATTTTTATTACCTGGGTTATGCAATGATGTATGATTTATGATTATGTGGAAAACATAAGAAAGGATTCATTATAAGATGGGTGGGACCTATATCTCCCTCCAATGCATTGGGTAAAGATTTTATATCTCATGATATAGACAGGGCTGGAACGGTAGGTTATACCGGTTCAGTGAAACAGCACTGAAACGAGGGTTACTCGATTCAGAAAGGGACTTTGTCCACTAAGATAGTCTTGGCAATGAGTCATGACTAACAAGAAATGATTTTCCGTGATTATGTGTGCATGCCACAAAGTTTCAAGTTTTATGTTATGATTATGGGGATCTCATTTTCACTTCTATGATTTATTCCATGTTAAGATATTATGATCTCTTTTGCAGGTTTTTATTTTCAAAAATATATGATATGATTTTTATTTCCTTTATTTTCCCTTGCTGAGCATTTGAGATCACCCTTTTATGTTTTCTTTTCCCCAGGTCCGGAAGATGGATATTAAGTAGAATATGCTAAAAGGGACCCTAGATATGATTAAATAAATGGGAGACACTGTAGAAGATTTATGAACCATTTGTTTATGTTTCCCAGTTTCTAAAGACACTATACCTATACGGTCCTTTGTGGTTTTGTCATATGCTGTAATAAGTGTGCTTCAATTTTGAAGTATTAACAATGTATGTAAAGTATGGGTCGTTATAGTTGGTATCAGAGGGAGGTTATAGTCAACCTTTGGAAACTAGGATGTGAAAGCCTTAGTAAGAACCCTAAGGATAAGTATAAGCATAGAACACAATCTTAGTGTTTTAGAAATGGCCATGAATACCCTAGGATAAAACCTTAAGTGTGAAATTTTATCCTTGATTATGTGGTTTTCCTATTATAATTAGTGTTGCTCCCACTATTCTTCTTGGTTTTAGTCAATGTCTGGAACCCGAAGGAACTGTGTTAATACGGAATGCGATGGGCAATGCAATGATTGTCCCCCTGAGCAACCAAACGATATGGGAGCTGGAATGAAAAATCTTATAGCCATGCTCACACAACTTTCTCAAGCTATGAATCATGCAGGACTTCCAAACGAGCAAAGGAAGGAGCAACATTCTGTTGAATCCTTCATGAGGCAGCGTCCACCTTCTTTCAGCGGGTCTACTGATCCATTAGTTGCTGAACAATGGATTAGTACTACTGAAAAGATATTTTTAGTTCTTCAATGTTCTGAGCATGATAAAGTTATCCTAGCAGTGTATCGTTTGGAAGGAGATGCTGATCAATGGTGGAATCTTATTAAGAATACGAGGCAAAGGGATAAAATTGAGTCTATGGAATGGGACGAGTTCAAGAACTTATTTTTCAATAAGTACTTCCCTTGTATTCTCCGAACAAAGATGGAGAAAGAGTTCCTTGAATTGAAGCAAAGGGATGATGAATCTGTTGGTACCTATGAAGCAAATTTTACAAGACTTGCAAGGTACGCTTCTGGTATTATTATCCTACCTGAGAGTAAGATCGATCGATTCTTTAGTGGCTTAAAACCAAGTCTTCGAAGGGCGTTAGCCAAAAGGGACTTCAATAGCTACGAGGAAATCGTTCGATGTGCTCTCAAAGTCGAGATGGAGATTGGAGTAACCCATCAGTCACATGGGTTTGATAAGAAGAGGAAGATGGAATTCAAAGAAAAATCTAAAGAGCACAGGGAAAAGAAGATGAACTTTCCCTTATGCTCAAAGTGTAGAAAGAAACATGGAGGGAGTTGTCTTAAAGGGACAAGTAAATGTTTTAAATGTGGAAAGGAAGGTCATCGGGCATTTGAATGCCGCGATAATGGGAATAAGATGTCTAATGATGCAAACAAAGGAAGGGATACATAGAATGAACCTACTACACTTCAATGTTTCAAGTTCAAGGAGATGGGGCATTATTCCAATCAATGCCCAAATCCAAGGGTTGATGATGATGGTCGACGTCAACAAAATATTAAGGCTAAAGACAAAGGAAAGTCACATGCAATTTCTATCAGCGATGTGGAGTACGATAACGAAGTGGTGAAAGGTACACTTACCATCCACTCTAAAGTAGAAAATGTTTTATTTGATTCTGGATCCACCGACTCTTTTATTTCTAAAGAATTTTCTAAGGGTATCACCGTATTACCTCAACAATTAGATGTTGAGTTAGCTGTGACAACACCTAATGGCACAATAGTCGCATCAAATGTTTATAATTCTTCTCCGATCGAAGTTTGTGGGAAAGTGCTTCCTGCAAATCTTGTGATCCTTCCTTTAGTAGAATTTGATGTGATTCTTGGCATGGATTGTCTTTCTCTACATGGAGCTCATATCAATTTCCATAGAAGGGAAGTCACATTTCATATTCCAGATCAATCTACGATCGTCTATCAATGCAAGGATGAACATAACCTTCCAGTAGAAATTCCTTCCATCTTATGGGTCTTGATTCCACTAAATGAAGGTTATTTATCTCAAATGGTTGGTGAGAAACTCATGATTAAGAATATGCCCATTGTACGGGATTTTGATGATGTCTTTCTGGAGGAATTACCGGGTCTTCCACCAAATCGTGAAGTTGAGTGTTCAATAGAACTCGTACCGGGTGCTTTGCCTATTTCAAAGCCACCTTATAGAATGGCCCCAATTGAGTTGCAGGAATTGAAGAAGCAACTCCAAGAGAATCTTGATAAGGGATTCATACGCCCTAGTGCGTCACCTTGGGGAGTACCTGTTCTATTTGTTAAGAAGAAAGATGGATCAATGAGACTCTGCATTGATTATCGAGAACTTAACAAGATCACTATCAAGAACAAATATCATCTCCCATGCATTGATGACTTATTTGACCAACAATGCGGAGCTCAATACTTTTCCAAGATTGATCTTTGTTCAAGGTATCATCAATTAAGGGTCAAAAGGGAGGATATACCAAAGACGGCTTTCCGTACAAGGTATGGACACTATGAATTTATAGTGATGCCATTTGGTCTTACTAATTCCCCTGCTATCTTCATGGATCTAATGAATAGAGTCTTTAGAGACTATCTTGATCAATTTGTGGTAGTTTTTATAGACGATATTCTTTTCTATTCAAAGAGCAAGGAAGAGCATGAAGATCACTTGAGAATTATATTGAATACCCTGAGAAAGGAGAAGCTTTATGCCAAATTTACCAAGTGTGAATTTTGGCTTCAAAAAGTTGCATTTTTGGGTCACATAATCTCAAAAGAGGGGATATCTATGGATCCAGCAAAAATAGAGGTTATCGAAAGATGGTCAAGACCAACAACAATAACTGAGATCTGAAGTTTTCTTGGTTTGGTTGGATATTATCGACGTTTTGTAAAGGATTTTTCACGATTATCTAATTCACTCACCAAGTTGACTCGGAAAGGAGTTAAGTTTGTCTGGATGGAAGAATGTGAAGATAATTTCAAGGAGCTGAAAAGAAGGTTATCCAGTGCACCTGTGCTCACACTGCCTTGTAGAGGAGAAAGGTTTGTGATCTACAGTGATGCATCCAAGAAGGGATTGGGGTGTGTTCTTATGCAAAATGATATGGTGATAGCTTATGCCTCACGAAAGTTGAAAATCCATGAGAAAAATTACCCAACACATGATTTGGAGTTGGCTACGGTAATCTTTTCATTAAAGATTTGGAGGCATTACCTTTATGGTGAAAGGTGTGATATTTATACTGATCATAAAAGATTAAAGTATATTTTCACACAAAAGGAGCTGAATATGCGCCAAAGAAGATGGTTGGAGCTGATTAAGGATTATGACTGCTCAATCCATTACCACCCTGGGTAAGCAAACAAGGTGGCAGATGCATTAAGTCGACAAGACCATGCTAGTTTATCCATGATGAGGATCAAAAAGATCCAATATTTATGGATTTACAAAGGATGGATCTTGGAATTATAATGGAAGGGGAAAAATCTTATCTTTCTCAAATGAATGTTCAACCATCTATACATGTGAAGATTAAAGAGGCACAGAAAGAAGATGACGAGTTACAAAAGAAGGTGAGAAATTTTCCTGAATTCAACCTTGATTGTGATGGGATAATAAAGTTCAGGAATCGGGTTTGTGTTCCTTCCATCTCCAAATTAAAGAAGGAGGTACTGGATGAGGCACATAGTTCATCATTCTGTATTCATCCTGGAAGCACGAAGATGTATAGGGACCTGAAAGAGTACTTCTGGTGGGATGGCATGAAAAGAGATGTTGCTGAATATGTCTCTCGATGCTTGGTTTGTCAACAAGTTAAAGATGAGAGACAAAAGTCTAAGGGGATGTTACAACCATTACCCATACCCGAATGGAAATGGGAAAACATCACTATGGACTTTGTCACAGGACTTCCTAAAACATCCAAAGGCAATAATGCTATTTGGGTCATAGTTGATCGTCTTACAAAGTCTGCACACTTCATTGCTATTAGAGAGGATTTCTCTCTAGATCAGCTTTCCAGGATATATGTAAAGGAAGTGGTAAGATTGCATGGAGTACCACTTTCTATTATATCTGATCGGGATCCGATATTTACCTCGAAGTTTTGGCGAAGTCTTCAGCATACTCTGGATACAGAGTTGAGTTTCAGCACTGCTTATCATCCCCAGACAGACGGTCAGTCTGAGAGAACAATTCAAACCCTAGAAGATATGTTGAGAGCTTGCTCTATGGATTTCAAAGGAGGTTGGGATCAACACCTACCTTTGGTGGAATTTTCTTATAATAATATCTTTCACTCCAGTATTCAGATGGCTCCTTATGAAGCTCTCTATGGAAATAAATGCAGGACTCCAACTTGCTGGGATGAAGTTGGGGAAAGAAAGCTATTAGGACCTGATCTCGTTGATGAAATGGCAGAAAAGGTCAGATCTATTCAACAACACATAAGAGCAGCTCAGAGTCGACAGAAAAGTTATCCCGACAACCGAAGAAAAGACCTAGAGTTTGAAGTGGGTGATAAAGTGTTCTTACGAATATCTCCCTGGAAGAGGGTTATGAGATTTGGAAAGAAGGGGAAGTTGAGGCCTAGATATATCAGTCCTTTCAAAATACTGGATCGTGTTGGGAAGGTAGCTTACCGACTGGTGCTTCCACCGAATCTCTCTCAAGTTCATGATGTGTTCCATGTATCTCTCCTGAGAAAGTACATACCAGATCCTTCACATGTACTCAGCTCAGAAGTTGTACCGCTGGAGAAAGATCTTTCTTATGAAGAACAGCCGATAGAGATTCTGGATCATAACAAAAAAGTCCTACGAAACAAGACCACTCTCTTGGTGAAAGTTTTATGGAGGAACCACCAACTTGAAGAAGCTACATGGGAGCTTGAGGATATGATGAGGGAGAAGTATTCTCATCTGTTTGTAACAAAGTGACGAATTTCGAGGGAGAAATTCTTTTTAAGGGGGGTAGAATGTAACACCCGAGATTTTTATGAGTAATATTTTGTTTTTTATATATCATCAAAGGAATCTTTTTCTACACAACACTTTCTTGGCTTGCTTTACACGCAATCGCGACCTTCCTCGATAGCTTGCGTCGTACGCAATACCGAGTTTCACTAAACAACAATATGCTATTAAAACTAGCCGATATGAATAGTAATAACCACTTTTTGAAATTTTATAAATTTTATTTTTCAAAATTGACTTCATTTTTGGACTCAGAATATCGAAATTAGCCTAGGGTGAAATTTTGGTATTTTTCTGAAAACTTTCAATTTTTGATGAATAGTGAAACCACTAAGTGGTAGGTTAAAAACTGAATTTTGCATAAAACTTAATTTTACCGTTTCTGTGAATGGAATTTCAAAAATCCGACAGACACGGATGATATCAGTAAGTAAAATGTGGTTCAATGAGATAAAAATAATTTTTTTTGTGAATAGTAACTTTTTACTTTTTTTACTGCTGTTAATAGTAAATAGGGTAACTAAGGGTAAATATGATATTAATATTACCCTAACACATGTCCTAATTCTATTGGAAAAGTTTAATTCGACCAAAAACAAACTTGGGAATAAAATATGACCATTTAGGCCCACTTGGATTAGATTAAGACATTTATTATTAATTTATTTAAAGAAGGGTTAAAATAGTTAAAATCAAAGTTTAATAAGTAAATCATTTTTAATATGGGGTTATACATAAGATAAATTCGACTATAAATATTCATTATAAAGATAAAAAGATTTCCTACATAATGGTATTTTATTTGTAATTTTTAGACATTAAATAATTTAATTTATTTATGACACAATGATGATGCAGTAATTATCTTATTAATGAAATATTGACATAATTGATGTTATAAACACAAAAATAAATTTAATTTGAGACTTTTTATGAATTCCACTAATTTTATAGGTTACTATGATATATTAATGTTTATTTAATCAACTTGGGTCGAACATATAATTCTGTTATGACTTTCACAAAAATCATATATTAAATAGTGTCAAAATTGACACAAAATAGTTTTAAATAAAATATTATATTATTAATTGTTATTTTATTCCTAAAAATCTAAGGTTCGGCCAAATGACTTAGATAAGGATATATATATTAATAATATACAATTTGGGGTTCTTTTGGCATGTTATAGTAAGTGTATTAACCATATAGTGAAAGAAAACAAAAAGACACGGTAAAAGTTAAATTAATTAACTTAGAGTTAAATCTAATTGATAAGGTTAAAATAATACCCTAAACTTGTCTAAATCCTATTCGTTGATAGGATTTCGACCCATCCCCGCTCTATATTCGAAATAAGACCCTTTGGAACCATTATAAACCGATTTTGACTTTAATATAAAATAATATTTTGAGATATTCCTAAGGTGCCCCTCTCCTCCCTTATAAAAGGGCACCTCCTCCCCCTCCTCCTCACACCAAATTGAGCACTCAAGCTCGGCCAACCCCTGAATTTTCTCCTCTACACTTCCCTAGAATAATCCTAGAGGTACTGGTTTTCTTCAAAGACCAATCATAGTTCCCTAAGTGGAGGATTCAAAGAGGCGTTCCAAAGAAGAGGTAATATCCATTACCGATCATTACAATTTCTTTCTTCTTCAACTTCTTCTTCTTTAGTTGTTTCATGATAAAGTAATAACATCAGTATTACTTACATACTGATATGTTATTATAAATATGAAACAACCCTAATTCACCTTCTATCCATCCTACGGAAAAATGAAATCACCGCGTGTGTGTACGTACGGAATACCGTCTCCACGCCGTGGGGTAATCTATTTTCCACCACCACATTACAAGGATGGGTATAATGGTGTAATGAGTAACTATTTATGATTATTATAAAGTAATATTGATACTGAAATAATATACATATACTCCAATACAATTCCACGATCATAGGAATGATATCATCACTCGTGCGTACGTACGGAATATCGTCTCCACGATGTGATGCGACTCGTTCTACATGATCATCATTACATAGTAATTATATAAATGAATTGAATGAATAAATATGATATATGTTACACTAATACTATTCTGGATATAAGGTATCTATATCCTTAAAAGAAGAATAAGAATTTATTCGACAAAACACGCATAAGAACAAAAGGAAATAAAGACCCGAGTAACAAGTAACAATGAAATATTACTAATAAGAAGCTAAGAATATGACCATATATGATATCATATCAATATTTATGATTCTGGAATAAGTCAATAACATTATTTAAACCATTATATAGGAGCTTCGGACACATACAAAGCAAATCGGACCTAAGGTAAGGGAAATATCACAATCTCATTTTTATCCGAGATTGTTTATTCGTATGTATTTACTGGGGTGTATTTTATCATCCACATCCATGATTCATCAATATGTAATATTATTTCCATCCACCTACAATTGTTTAAATCCATTTTTACCCTTCGGTGAGTTTTTAGTAATATGTATGAAATGAATCTTTTGTCGTTTTTCGTACGAGGTACTTTTTGACTTTTCCGACAAAAGTACGAAGAATGTTTTTTTTAACTTATACGGCATGAATGGATTTCAAAAAAATTATTTCCAAGAAGCTTCCTTTACAAGTATTCAAGTTTATTTTTAATCAACATCTTTTATTTTAAAATTGTATAACATGTAAAGAAAGGAAAAGTGTTTTTGAAGTAGAAAGGATATTTTCCTCAAGAATGAAGTTCAAGTATTTTATCAAAATTATTTTCCATCTAAGATAATAAAAGGGTTCTGTTTTTATCCCTATTATTACATGTATTTGATTATGTTGTGATGGAAACATTTTTATGAATTCCTTTATCTTATATGAATTATTTTATGATGTCATGTTGTTTAAGAATCCCATTTTTATTGCATGGGTTATGCGATGATGTATGATTTATGATTATGTGGCACACATAAGAAAGGATTCCTTATAAGATGGGTGGGACCTATATCTCCCTCCAATGCATTGGGTAAAGATTTTATATCTCATGAGATAGACAGGGCTGGAACGGTAGGTTATACCGGTTCAGTGTAATAGGACTGAAACGAGGGTTACTCGATTCAGAAAGGGACTTTGTCCACTAAGATAGTCTTGGCAATGAGTCATGACTAACAAGAAATGATTTTCCATGATTATATGTGCATGCCACAAAGTTTCAAGTTTTATGTTATGATTATGGGGATCTCATTTTCACTTCTATGATTTATTCCATGTTAAGATATTATGATCTCTTTTGTAGGTTTTGATTTTCAAAAAGATATGATATGATTTTTATTTCCTTTATTTGCCCTTGCTGAGCATTTGAGCTCACCCTTTTATGTTTTCTTTTCCCCAGGTCAGGAAGATGGATATTAAGTAGAATATGCTAAAAGGGACCCTAGATATGATGAAATAAATGGGAGACACTGTAGAAGATTTATGAACCAGTTGTTTATGTTTCCCAGTTTCTAAAGACACTATACCTATACGGTCCTTTGTGGTTTTGTCATATGCTGTAATAAGTGTGCTTCAATTTTGAAGTATTAACAATGTATGTAAAGTATGGGTCGTTATAGGCAGCGCCCCCCCACCCTCTTCATTTTCTTCTCTCCCGCTTGGGCCATCCCCCCCCCAGTTTTCCTCTTCTCCCCGTCGTGGCACCCCCTCACATCTCCTTCTTCTCTTGTGCCGCAGCCTCCCTCCTACACCATATCACGTCACGGCCTCCTCCTTCCGGAAGCCCCAGCCGCCGCTCCACCCTCTATTCCAGCAAGGTCCGTCGTAACCACCCCCCCGCTCTCCAGACCAGCTGCACCCCGTACCTCCTTGACCAGTCGCGCCCTCTTCTCCTTGCGTGCTCCTCTATGGCTATCCCCAAATCCGATGCCCCATACTCTTCCGGTGCAGTGAGTCGCCGCCCCCTTCAAAGTCAGGGGATGCACAATCTCCTTTGGCCATCTCGACCATCATCCCTCCTCCCTCTCAACAGCTAGCTCACGCGCACCTCCCCCATGGCTGGTGGCCCCTGCTACCCCCTTCAGATGAGTATTCCCCTTTAGTATTTGAGTGCTATTTTAATTTTTTTATTAATTGTTCCAGCGGGTATGAGTTAATATTTTAGGGTGTGATCTTAATTTTTCTTTGTTTAAATTCTTATTTAGGGTTTTCCTTTGGCTTTCTTACAGTGTGAATTTAGTGTAATTGGTATTTCACACATGTTTTTGGGAATGTCTTCACCCGGTAGGTTTTTCCATGCCTTTTCATCATTTAGATAATTTAATTTATTTGTTTAGTTAAAATTTAAATGTTCTATGGTTTAGTTTCATGATGCAAATTATGTTTAAAATGTTTTGTTATTATCTCTTGAAGAAAAAGGGTTTTGAGGAGTAATATAATCATGTCATTTATATGAGTGTTTTGGTAAATATTCTTGGTAGTGTTGTATAGGTTTTTCAAAATGCGTTTTAAAAATGTTGTGACATGCATGCTTGATGAATGTTGCACTTGTTTTTAGAAATTTTCATGTTTTCCTTTCGATCATGTTGTGGTGAATTTTAAAAGAGTTTAATAATTGTTTATCGAATTTCAATGAGATTTTAGAAGGGTTAAATTGTGAAATTTATTTTGTAATGGTTTCTTTCGCTTTCGATATGTTTTATAAATTGAGGAATTGTTTATTTAAGTGGTGTTTTGAGTGCGAAACATGGTTGAATGGTTTTCGAGGGTTGTTTTGTAGGTGTGAAAGGTGTTTTCATGTTAATTTAGGTATTTTTTTATTTGAATAGACATTTCCAAAGTAAAATGAATCACTTTTGGTGTGTTTTCCTTTTTCTGTACTTTTGAAATTGAAATGAAATATTGTTTGAATAATGGAAAACAAGTTTTGATATGGTTACCACATATATCAAGTTTTAAAGTGACTCCACTATATAGAATCAATTGGTTTTGGTGTAAATTCTTATTGGTTTTTCTTGAAACGATTTCATTAATAGCTCAAAAGATTATTTGGTACATTTATATGACGCGAAAATGGTATTTTGAAGGATTTGAATATGCGTTCTTTTTTTTAAGTGGTGTATTTTTATAAAATGAGACATGTCCTTGGGGTTCATGTGTTTGAAATAGTGCTTTGGTATGAAAGTGTTGACTTTTTTGTGTAATGTCAGGTATGGATTGTGAATGGTGATAGTGATGGGTTATGTGAATGTGGAACATGTTTGAGCACAAGGGAAAACCCAGAGTATCTAGGTGGGCGGACTAGAACTAGTGCGCTAGTGAGCCGGATGGGTATCGTCCATGTTTCACTTAGCTGGATTGATGATTGAAACACTAACTAAACATAAGATGACTGAGGGTCATGGCCTTCTAAGCCACGTTTTCTGAGGGTCGTGGTCTTCTAAGCCACGTTTCTGAGGATCATGGTTTCTAAGCCACGTTTCACCGAGACACGAGGTTCTAGGGTCCCACTCGATCTAGATGAAGATTAGGGGATTTACCCATAGTGCTCTACCCTCTATGGCATGGTGCCTTCTGTCGGCATATGGAGGACCAATTGGGTGTGAGTATGTGTGTGTGTGCGAGTATGTGTGTGTGTGCCCATAATGAACTTTTCTCTTCCTCTTTAAAAACATGTCTGTGAAATGAGTTCGTTTTCGTGTTTTCCTTCAGCATTTAGCTTGTAAATATTTTCATTAAAAGCATTTTAGGAAGTATAATTTTGAATAATCACAATAAATTGACTTTTTGATGTTGTGGCATGGAACCTTTTTATTGGGTGGTATCTTACTGGGCTCCTGTCTCACACCATACATGCACCTTTGGGTGTATGTAGACCTAGTTCTTTGTGTATTCCATGTTGAGGCATTGTTCTATGTGATGGTGGTTCTATTTATCTATGGTCTTCACTTGGAGGTTGGTATTGGAGTTTTATTTCTCCATATTGTTGTTATTCACTTTGGGTTTTAGTTGAGTTGTAAAATTTAATCCAGTTTATAGTTTAAAGGCATGTTTGGTTGTCTGTTTTCAGTTTAAGTTTGTTTATATTGTTAGTGTTATTTCTGTCTTTTTTTTGGGTAAATCATTCCCATGTACTGTTTTGATTCCCGGGCACTTGTGCCAGCCCATGGTGATCGGGAATGCCCTTTGGGCCATGTCGCGGACCGGGTTGGGCGCCGGGTCGGATGTCGACCTGTCCTCGTTCATGACAAAATGGTATCAGAGGGAAAGGTTTTCTCTCTTGGGTCGTTTTTTTGAGATAGAGTCAATGTAGAGATTAATTAAGGTTTTCAGGACTCGACGTTCTAGCTACGAGCAATGTTCATGGCCAACACACCTCGTTTCGGGACTCAAGTTACCAAATTCTGTTGAGGGTTGTCTGAGTTTTTGTTACTTGGAGATAATCTTGTCTAAGGGGAATGAAAAGGGGTGATGTCAGTGGTCCTAGTGGGATCACAAGGTCTAGAAAGCCATGTGAAGCTAGGGATGCTTTCCTAGAATACCCTCTGTGGAAGTGGCGTGACTGGCGTATGGCCGCCAACTATACGTTCCAGTCAACCACTGGCACAAGTTTTCTATTGCGTCGTTTCTCGTCTCTTTGTTTTGGATTCGTGAAAATTTGGTTTTTAAGTAAAAAAATTTTGGTATTGGAAATTTTTTCAAATGAAGCGCTTTAATGATGAAATGGTGTGTGAGGTTTGAAAATTGTGGGTTTGATGTTTAGGTTTTGAAAAATGGAATGGTTTGGTTTTGATCCTTGGCGCACTCATGGAAAACCACATATATTAGTGTATACGAAATGGGAAATGGTTAATGGAATGAGTGGATGAGTTCCTGGATGGACATGAGGTGGGTGCCGACGCGGAATGAGAACATGCATGTGGGAGGCTCATGGGACGCCATTGGTGTTTCTGTAAGCCACTAGGTTTACTTATTTTAAAAATGTTTTGTTAGACGAATTTTTTTGGTGTTTTAGTAAATGGTGATGGTGTGGAGTGTCCCTGTGTTTTGGAAATGTCGGATGTGAGGTGCTTTGAGCTGAGGATCCTTTCGGAATGATTTGTGTCCCGAGTTTGAATTTTTTTATCTGTACGTTGGTATGCAAGTGTGTAGTTAGTTAATTCTTTTGAAAAGTACATCGGGGAGCCCTTGTAGTGGTTTTCCATGCACGTTTGGTGTTTTATTGTGGTATGTCTTGACCGTTGGACCAGTTTTGTTGGGTCTATGGTTTCTTTTCTTGACTGGTGTATTCCCCCCATAAAGTGTTGACATGTGATTGAAGTACGGCTACGGGTAATTCGCCATTGGCCATCAGTCCAGTTGATCGAAGGAATCTTTTTTTGAATTCTATAATTGAATACACCTCTCCTTTTTCAAACTAAGTGGATCCTCTCACGACGGGATGACAGATGCGAGGGGATTTGAATAGAGTTTTGGTTTCTTTGAGTTGTCTGAGTCGTCAGGTATGCAACTTGACGTCGTTTCGTTTGAAGGATTCCCCTTGAAATGGCGAAACGAAATCCAGTGGGGAAGTGTGAAGGCGGTTCAGAATTTTCAGTGTTGACCACTGTCTTGAAGGTATTTTTAGTATTTTCATTGGTTGTAAGGGTCACGTTCAGTGATGTCTTGTAGTGTAAGTTCTCTTTGATTGTCAAGGGTGAAGTTTGAACTCATTAATTTGAATGTTCTGTTTGGAAGTCGTAAATGTGATTCCAGTGGGGAAATGGTGGAAGCAGCCTAGAGTGGTCGGTGCATGCCACTATTATAAATAACCTTTGGTCCATTGTTGGTTTCATTTAAGAAAGTGTCTACGTTAGGCCACTAGTGTGGAAGACCTAGTCACATAGGGATGCTACTATCAATTGTAGGAATCATGTGTTCTTTAAGACTCAGTTTGAAGTCCGTCTCTGTATAATGTTCCTCTCAATCGAAATGGCCATGTTTAGGTAAGGATTTGTGGTGTCGTGTTCTCATCCAGTGTGACAAAGGGTGATGTGCATGCACCATTTCAGCTCTTGTGTTGGTGAAATTTCTGTGTATGAAAAGTTGGATGTCGTAATGTGTTGTGTTTTCTGGTGTTGTCTCAGTTGCAGTGTGGTTGTGTGCAACACCAAAAAGGAGATTCTCTATTCAGGAGTCTTCAATGCCTGACTGTGAGGCAAGAGATGCTTCAAACATCAGGGCTCTAGCCATAGGCCTCAGAGTGAAGCTAGCGTGTGGTCAGGAACCCCGAGAGTGTGTGAGACCCCGACTTTATTTTTGTCATCAATGTTAAAAGTGGAGGTAGTTTAAATTGTTTCTATAGTTGTTCCGCTCTGAATGAGTAGTCTGGTTGCATAAGGTTTTCGTGACCATGTGGAGGCGTGTCTATCTCATGCCATAAAGTCTTGGGGGTTGCGTCCCACTGGATGAAATCACTTTAGTGGTCCTTATGAGAGTATGTTGTTTAAGTCAGTCTCAAAATTGTATAATGCTCATCCCGGGATGTGGATGTGTTGGTCGGGTCTTAGGTCATGGTTTTGATGCCTGGGTGGTGGGGCCCTCCCTCCCCGCCCCTTGTTGTGGGATGTTTTGTCATTGTCGGAAAATTGTCAATGTTTGTACTTTATGTTAGTTCTAATGGTGGGAAGATCCACCATGTGTCTCACACAATTGTCTCTGGAATGAATCAATGTTGTCCCTTATGCAAAATGGTGGGGAGCCTGCCCGAGCCTCCCCATGTCGGTTTTCCCATATTGTCTCGACGTCAATAAGTTTGAAATGGTGAGGATCCCCTTCGGGCTTTCACCAGTTGTTATGTTGGTTTTGTTTCTAAAGATATCTTGGTGATAAGTGATAAGAGTGTTCCGTGGACGTGGTTTGACCTTATTTGTTCATTCTAGCCAAATGGTGGGTTTCGTCTAATAGTTCTTGAGGTGTTTTAGTTTGTGACTTGGTTCTCGCGAGCGCGAGAGTCCCTATCCTTGATGAATCAACTGGAGGTGTTATAGCTCTTTGGGTCGGGCAATACATATCAGGAAATACTTTACGCGTTCTTGAGGTTGTCATTTGAGTCACATTCTCTGAGCACGATGCATTTTCCTCTTTTCTCTTATTTTCATAGGGATCCCCTTTGGACTTTACGAGAGTGTGTTTTTCTACATTGGTGTTTGGTTCTGGTTGTGGCTTTCCAGGGACGGAAAGCATTATGGTGGGGAGAATTGTCACACTCGTCCTTTTTATATTATTTATTTTATTGTTTGTATTGGGAATCAGGTGGCTCGGGTCGAGGCCCAAATTAAATTTGTTTGAGTTCTTATTTAAAATTGGATGTTTTTCCCTTGGTTGCATCTAGCGCACCACGGTAGAAGCCGCGCGGCCTCTCCTGGGTCACTGCGTGACCTCTCCCAGCTCGCTGCAAGACCTTCCCGATGTTCAAGGCAGATGAGAATTATGGGACGAATAATAAAATTAGAATACAATGAAAATGGAGACCCCGTGTGGCCTCGTTGGAAGCACAAATTTGAAACAGAATGGACTGGCCTCGTACACTGGGTGACCTGACGCTATTCAGTTAAAAAAATGAAATAAATTAACAATGAAGAGATAAAATTAAATGAGTCATAAAATGAAAATAGAACAAAATAATATGAGTTAGATGAAAACTTAATTAATTGTGTTGATGATCACAGTCATATTATTATTATGGTTATTACAATGATTATTATTATAATTAATGAATTGGTTATTATTTAAGATTTTCTTTAATAATGATTTAAAAGGATTTTTTTAAATATTAATGAATTATTATCACTATTATTAATATTATTATCACTCCCACTATTATAATTTGTATTAGTATTATTAATTAAGTTATTAAAATTATTATTATTACTATTATATTAATTAATATTAGTAGTAGTTTTATTATTAGTTTTATTTATTTTTAGTTTTATTTTATTCCAGCTTATAGATTTTGGTTTTTTTAATTTTATTTTTATTTTTTATTATTTTCCCCCTAATAGGGTTTGGTAGAGCCCCCCCATCTTTTTTTCTTCTCTCCCACTCAGGTCTTCCCCCTATTTTTCTATTCTTCCCATCGCGAAACCCTCTCCCATCTCCGTCTTCTCTTGTGTAGCATCCCCCCTTCTACCTCGTCTCACGCCGTGACCTCCACCTTCGGCAGCCCCGGCCGCCGCTCCGCCCTCCCTTCCGGCAAGGTCCCCTGTCGCCCCCCTACTCGCCAGACATGCCACACCCCGCACCTCCTTGACCATTCGCTCCATCCTCTCCCTACGTTCTCCTCTCCGGCTATCCCGGACTCCTATACCCCGCACTCTTCCGGCCCAGCGAACCTCTGCCCCCTTCTCCGTCTGGTGATGCACCATCTCGTCCGGCCATCCCGACCAGCTTCCCTCCTCCCTCTCGACAGCCAGCTCACGCCGCACCTCCCCCTTGGCCAGTGGCCCCTACTTCCCCCTTTGGATGAGTATTCCCCTTTAGTATTTGAGTGTTATTTTATTTTTTTATTAATTTTCCCAGCGGGTATGAGTTCATATTTTTGGGTGTGATCTTAATTTTTCTTGGTTCAAATTTTTATTTAGGGTTTTCCTTTGGCTCCCTTGAGGTGAACATTAAGTGCAATTGGTATTTCACACATGATTTTGGGAAAGTCTTTACTTGGTAGGTGGTTCCATGCCTTTGAATCATTTAGATAATTTAATTTTTTTAGTTAAACTTAATATGTTCTATGGTTTAGTTTAATGATGCGAATTATGTTTAAAATGATTTGGAATTCTTGCTTGAAGAAAATGGGTTTTCAAAAGTAATATAATATTTTCATTTATATGTGTGTTGTGGTAAAAATGCTTGGTAGTGCTATAGAGGTTTTGTGAAATGCGTTTTAAAAACATTGTGCATGCGTGCGTGATGAAAGTTGCACTTGTTTTTAGAAATTGTCTTGTTTTTCCTTTCGATCCTGTTGTGGTGAATTTTAAAAGAGTTTAATAATTGTTTATAGAATTCCAATGAGTTTTTAGAAGGGTTAATTTGTGAAATTGATTTTTTAATGGTTTCTTTCACTTGCGATATGTTTTATTAATTGTGGAATTGTTTATTTAAGTGGTGTTTTGAGTGCGAAACATGGTTGAAAGTTTTTTGAGGGTTGTTTTGTAGGTGCGAAAGTTGTTTTCAGGTCACTTTAGTTGTTTTTGTATTTTAATAGACATTTTCAAAGTAAAATGAATCACTTTTAGTGTGTTTTACTTGTTGTGTACTTTTGAAATTGAAATGAAAAATTGTTTGAATAATGGAAAACAAGTTTTGATATGGTTACCACATGTATGATGTTTTAAAGTGACGCCTCGATATACAATCAAGTAGTTTTCGGAGTAAAGTATTCTTTCTTTTTCTTTAAGTGATTTCATTAATAGCTCAAATGATTATTTGGTACATTTATATGACATGAAAATGGTATTTTGAAGGAGTTGAATACACGTTCTTTTTTTAAGTGGTATATTTTTATAAAATGAGTCATGTCCTTGGTGTGTGTGTGTTTGAAATAGTTTTTTGGTATGCAAGTGGTGACTTTTTTTTGTGTAATGTCATGTTTTCTTTGTGAAATGTGAATTTGATGTGTTATGTTAATGTGGAACATGATTGAGCACAAGGGAAAACCCTGGGTATCTAGGTGGGTGGACTAGAACTAGTGTGCTAGTGAGACAGATGAGTATCGTCCCTGTTTCACATAGCTGGATTGATGATTGCAACACTAACTAAATAAATGATGACTGAGGGTTGTGGCATTCTATTCCATGTTTTCTGAGGGTCGTGGTCTTCTAAGCCATGTTTCTGAGGTTCGTGGTCTCTAAGCCACGTTTCACCGAGACACGAGGTTCTAGGGTCCCACTCGAGCTAGATGAACCGTAGGGGATTTACCCATAGTGCTGTACCATATATATGGCGTGGTGCCTTCCGTTGGAATATGGAGGACCAATTGGGTGTGAGTATGTGTGTGTGTGTTTGTGTGTGTGAGTAGGTGTGCGTGTGCCCATAATGAACTTTTGTCTTCCTCTATAAAAACCTGTCTGTGAAATGTGTTCCTTTTAGTGTTTTCCTTCACCATATAACTTGTAAATGTTTTCTTTAAAATCATTTTTGAAAGTATAATTTTTAATAATCAAATTAAATTGTCTTTTTAATGTTGTTGCATGGAACCTTTTTATTGGGTGGTATCCTACTAGGCTCCTGTCTCACACCCTACATACACTATTTGGTGTATGTAGACCTTGTTCATTGTGTATTCTAGGTTGGGGCATCCTGCTAGGCGATGGTGGTTCTGGTTGACGATGGTATTCACTTGGAGGTTGGTATTGGAGTTTTAGTTCTCCATCTTGTTGTTATTCACTTTGGGTTTTAGTTGAATTGTGAAATTTAAACCTGTTTATAGTTTAAAGGCGTGTTTGATTGTATGTTTTTAGTTTCATTTTTTTAATATTGTTAGTTGTATTTCTGTCTTTTATTTCGGGTAAATCGTTCCCATGTATTGTTTTAATACCCGGGCACTTGTGCCAGCCCATGGGGATTGGGAATGCCCTTCGGGCCATGTTGCGGACTAGGTCGGGCGTCGGGTCGGATGTCAACCTGGCCTAGTTCGTGAAAGCTCAGCCCCACCCCTTCCACCTCTAGGGCAGTATTTTCCTTAATATAATAATTATACAAGTAAGGTCCCATACCAAGGACTCTCCAAACTCATGATCAAATGATATGGATAGAGACCCAACCCGCGAATGTTTTTCCCCAAATAACCCTTCAAAATTTCCAATGTGGACTTTACATATGCAACACATTAACATTTTAAAAAATAATTTAGAAAACCATATCTATTGAAAATCCAAAAAAAAACATTTTACATTAACCTGGCCAAAAGGGACATAAAAAATCATCTTTCACTTAATCAATTCCAAAATAAGCAACACACGCCATTACATTGAAAACTAGACATGCTTGGAAACCAATTAAAGAAACTCAATTCACCACTTTAAATCTGAAGCACATTTACATGGTCCAATGAGGAATTTCATCAAATACTTAATAATAACATGTAATACAAAAACTTCATGCATTTCAAATATAAAGGGTCTTACATTATTTAGAAAAAATAAATTATTCATAAATCCCTAAATTACATACTATCATTTAATATATGTGTGAAAACATGAAATCAATAATTCTTTCTTTTAAAGGATAATGCATATGGAAACCTACTTGGAAGTCATGGAGCAAAAACGATGTACACAAGAAAACAGACAGCAATGCTCAATGCACTACAATTAAAATTATAAGAAACTTCAAAAACCCAAATTAAAAAATATAAACTAATTGGAAACATGTGGCAGGTGAGAACACTACCTTTAAACCATGGTGGAAAGATTACTCCAACTAAAAACCAATGATAGTCTTCCTTCACACCTCAATCGCATCTTTGTGGGTCAAGAACATACTATAATCAGAGGAATCGAAGGAAAAGACTCAAAACCAAACTCCAAATCATGAACTTTAGCCACTAAAAACTACCAAAAAGGTAGAAATAAAAAATTAGAGAAGAACACACCTACATATATGGCGCTGGAGGCTGGCCGAGTGAGAGAAGATAGAATGGAAGCTAAAGGGGCTGGCCATTGTGCCTCGGAAGGACGGAGAGCAGATGCGGGGCACCAGAAAGGTCATCAATAAGGGGCGGAAGGGTTGCATCCACTCAGAGGGAACACAATGGGACAGAAGGCACATAGTGAGTGCATCATGACACTGGGGAGGTTGGAACATATCGAGGAGAGGTCGAGTACATGTGGCCAGAATGAAGAAGGTGATGGTGGTGGGGTCAAAGCGTAGTGTCATTGCTTAGGTTGTTCGGCGGCAGGCGTAGTGGAGAAACAGGTAGTAGTGAGGACCTGTGGACGAGGGCCAGTATGGTGGCAGGGGGCTCGATCATGGTAGGGTTGTTGGGTCTACTGAATCTGGCTTATGGAGGCGGCTTGGGGTGGCTGGTCGCGTTTCAGGCCGAGGAGGTGAAGGGCCTAGAAGGTGGCTAGCGGCCAGATCGTGGAAGGGGGAGGTCTGCGCTGGCGGGGGGCAAGGTAGATATGGCATGGAGTAGGAGAGGGGCGAGGAAAAAGGATCTGGAGTTCGGCTGTGATGAGGGGGCCAGAGGCGACAAGTCTACTGTTGGGGGTGCGCTGTGGGGAAGAGCGAAGGGGAGGGGGCTAGATTGGGAATGGGGAAGGGGGGTGGGGGTGACAAGAATTAGGGTTTTTAATTTTTTTTCATTTAATTATATTAATAATAATAATAGTAGTAATTCCAAAATAATAATAATAATAATAATACGATATAATAATAATAATAATAACAAAAAATTTATCATTAGAAATCATATTATTGTTATTAAAATTATTAAACAATTTATAAAATTCTGTGTAATTTAATATAACCTTCTTTATATTATTTATTTATTTATTCCATTTACCATTTAATTAATACATTTATTTATTTAAAAAACTGGGGTAGTTGTTTTCCTCTCCTGTAGTCTGATGCACGATTGAGAAAACTGCACCAGAACCATGCTACCCAGTACTACCAACATTTAGGGTCGAGTAGCGTGTTTACCGTGCGGTTATATAAACTACATGCGAGACATGCACAATATCTCGAACACACACGAGCATCCATGCGGGCACCACACAATTACTCCAAACTACACGGGATGGCCATGCAATGGAGGAAAAATTGTCTGAAAACCGAAATAATAATTAATGAAATTAAAAATAATAAATTAGTCTAGTGGGGGTGTGACAATTATCCCCACCACAGATACTTTCATCCCCCAAAAAGTCACCATGCCATACAATAGAGAAAATTAGAGATCATCCCTAATTGAAACCGAAAAATACCACAATACCATAGAGTGTATAAACACAAGAGGGTTCTCCCCACCACAAGAGATCAAAAATTTAAAAAATTTAACATGCTACCATAGCCCCTCGGAAGGGGGGAGGGGGGAAATGCGGGAACTTTGAACTATTCCAAACAATGTTATATAGCATGAACGAAGAACACCTCCACTAAAACCTAGAACACTCGACCCAGACCAGACACAACCAACACTAGGGGATAATCTTTTAGCCGAACATACCCTCTATAGTGAACCCGAGCATAACCAAAATCATTATCTCTTTCATAAGTACATACATATCCAAATGAACACATCTAAACCAAAATCAATCTAGATAAGGGAAAAACAAAAATTTTAAGAAAATCACACGATTCAGGTAACTATGATCAGAAATACAAAACTAATTGTATTATAATATAACATGTCCTTCATAACTCCATGAAAAAATGGACCTACAACTAGGTCAAAACATTAACAGTTGAAAAAAAAGAAATAAAATACATTAAATGTTCCACTTCCAACACAAAACACCAAACCCGAAGCGAGGTTTCACACCCTCAACCATTACTGACTGCACGCGAGCATCACGCCAAGGCCTACTGCTGGGGCTATGATGGTTGAAGAATCTCCAACATCATATTCAGTCACCAAAATCCATCAGTCACAATATCTTCTTTAGGTGAAGATTCATGCAGAACTTTTCTAGATAACACAGACATCTGCGGCGATGGAATGTCTTCGGAGGGATGCAACATAAACACTCCATGTGCCCAAACTGGACACATGGGTGGCACACCACTGAATGGTTTGACGAACTGGAATCCATAACCACTACAAGGGACTCATTAGAAACAGGTCCCTATGGAACAACATTCTTTCCATATAGGGAACCTTCTTGAGCAACTGGTTACTCTCGATTTCCAACCATCTGCACTAGAGAGACAAACTCAACAAAAAACACATCATCTACCAACATCTCAATACAATTTTCCCTAGAAGGGAGGACCCATTCCATGATCTCTAGATGAGGAACCCCGATAAAGAGGGAAGACATTTTTGATTACTACAGTGCTACTTCTAGAGAAAATTACACAAGATCCTTGAAATGGTCAACATATTCTTTTACCGTCCATTATACTTCTTGAAAAAAGCATGAGACCTTCCCTTTTCATCATATTCACCAATTTATGTATAAACCATAGGATGAAGATGGATTTAAAGACATCCCATGTCATCCCAACTTGCATTGAGGGTGGGGCGAGCAACTCCCATTTGTCCCAAGACGGACCCTGAAATAATCCAAGGACATCTCAAACTATAACAGACTAGAGTTACCTAAATCCTAAAAGAACAATTGACCTCTTGAAACAACAAAACTACCTTTAACGAACCTCAATTACCATTATGTACAGACAATGTCGGAGAAAGACCAAAAACTGGGAATCACTTATCAGAAACCTTGTGGACTTTTTTTGGGATGAATTTTTTGAAAAACATATAAAACTAATTACCAAAACCAATATCAATATGAAGAAACAAAAATGAATGCGCTTTCATCCAAAAACAACATGTTTATGAAAACAACCCAATACAAACACAACTCCAAACTCCCTTTTTCATTTTATATTTCAAAACTCCCTTCTTTTAAGGCCACATTCTAAATAAAAAATCCCACTTTCCTAACCAATTAAATTTTAGAAAAATAATTTCCCCTTTCAATTTTCAAAAACACACATACATCAATAAAAATCAAACAAAACCCAAGTTACAACAAACCATGAGTATAAAGAACTAGAAGTTACGCTTAACTTGGCGACATGGTAGTGAGTCATGCCCCAAGAAAGCATAAATGACTATGAGAAGCTCAATCCTGAAATAAAGAAAATTTTATGTCACTAATCCATGTGAGGTCACGATGTAATATTATCTTGCCTCCATTGAAATCCTTCAACCCAAAGAAATCAGAACGAGATAATGACTCAATTCCCAAACAGCCCCAGGCGACTGAAGGTTCGGAACGTGAAAGGGTTCATGGAGTCCTTCCTGTACCTACCTCTCAAGTCCTAGCAGTCATAATCTCCATTTACTGGACATCCCAAATAACAAGGGCCTTCTATGATACCATTTTTCATGAACCAACTTGGGTCGACCTTGAACCGAACACATGAGCCAGTCCGCGACATGGTTTGAGGGGTGTTCCTGATCCCCATGGGCTATAAACTTATTTCGGGCATCAAAATTTATTTGTTGGGAATTATTTTTCCCATAAGACAAATAAATTTAAAAGTAAAAAATAAATTTAACATTGAAAAAATAATTAAATGACAAGAAATGTAAAGGACGATCGACAACAAAACTAACTTTTCAACATCTAAAACTCCACGTAACCACAAGGGTCACTCGCCGGTACTGAACCAAATTTCTCTCAATGTGATCAAAACCAGAACTGAATCCTAAAGATGAAACTAAAATAAACAAAACTATATGAGTTAGAATTAAAACTCAGTTGGTAGGCCTGAAAAATATATTCCCAATTCACATTATTTAAATAAATAAAACATTAATTTTTTGTTTTAAATACAATCTATAAATTTATAATTTTCAACACATTTAATTTGTAAGGAAAACAAATCACAATCATAAATAATTTCCATCAAGTTTAAAATAAGGTGCAAGACGGGGATAGGAATGGAGACCAAAAAGGAATCATTCATTTTTCATAAAAGTGTCAAAGGAAAGAATGATTGTTCATTTTAAAAAAATTTCATGAAATGATCTTTGGAAACCAAAAATTTACAAATTTACAAGAAAACACAAAAATTAAGAACAATGGGTATCACAACATATACCAAGGAAAATAGTACTAACTATACTTGTAGTCAAAAGATCACTGGATATCCTAGGAACTCAGAAGAAAACTAGAACGTAGTAATAGATGTGACTCATCCAGAAAGAATTCCTACTCCCGATGATGTCATAATGCCCAAATGATTGGTGTTTCCCTACCTGGCCTAACCGAGGGGCCTAATCCCCTAGTAGAGGAAATTACGTACTAAGGGCCACTAACCAATGCTTATTGTAAACTAGTGCATCAATCGTTCTCAGTAAGCCTCTTCTATATTTCAGGTTCCCAATTATAGTTCTCAAGAGGGTGTGCCATAAATTTCAAATAACAAGCGGCATATATATATCCAAACACACCAAAAAACTCTGTACCACCCCAACGACCTCTATTGTAGTCTTTGCCTTAAAATAATAATTATACAATGAAGGTCCCATACCAAGGACTCTCCCTTCCTATGATCAAATGATGAAAAAAGAGACCCAACCCAAGAAGGGATTTACCCAAATAAATATTCAAAAGTTCCAACTGGGCCTCTACCTATACAATTCTCAAAAATCTATCAAATCATTTAGAAACCCAGTTTTAGAGCAAACCCAACCATCATTTTACATAAACATGGCCAATCAAGACTTAAATAATCATTTAAAATCCTATAATTACTAAAAGAAGCAACACATTCCATTAATTTAAAAACCAGACAAACTTGGAAACCCATTTAAGAAACAAAATTCTCCACATTAAATCAGAAGTGAATTTGCACGGGTCAAAGGGGAATTTCATCAAAACCTTAGTAAGAAAATTTAATAAAACAACATCATGCAATTCAAATAGAAAGGGTCTTACTTTATTTCACCACAAGTAATTATTAAAATATCCTTAAATTACTAACAGGAACTTAATAAAAGTGGAAAAAGAAGAAATCAATAATTATTTAATTTAAAGTCTAATGCATAGGGAATCCTACATGGAAGTCATGGAGAAAGGACGACACACACCTGAAATCATGTATCAATTCCCAATTTTCTACAATTAAAATTTTAGGGACCATAAAAACCCAAATTACAAAGTATAAATTGATTGGAATCATGTGGCAGGTACACCCCCTTAACTTTGAAATAGGTTGGAAGGATTATTCCAACTTGAAACAGATGCGAATATTCATTCAAACCTCAAATGAACTTTTTCGGGTCACGAACGAACAATAATCATGGGAATCAAATGCATAGTCTCAAAAAAACTCCAAATCATGAACCTTAGCTGCTAGAAAACTACCAAAAAGGGGGAAATAAATTATCAGAATGGTATGCACAAACAATGATGGTGCTAGAGGCTGGTCGAGTGAGAGAATATGGAATGAGAGATGACAGGATGGTAGTTTTTCCAGGGAAGCATGGCAAGGAGCTGCGGGGAGCCAGAAAGGTCACCGGAAGGGGGGTGCGGCCCCTAAGGGTGTGCGGTTTTTCAGAGGACACATGACGGGCCGTAAGGAAAGGGGTGAGGGTACGCTGGTGTTGGGGTTGATGGAATGAGTCATGTTGAGGCCTGTTGCAGGTGGCAGGGATGAAGAAGTTAAGGGCGGTGGGGTAGAAGTGCAGCGCCGCTGCGCAGGAGGTTCATCCGCTGAAGCAAGGGAGAAACAGGGAGTGGCGAGGACCTGCGGGTGGGGACCGGTTGGATGGCAGTGTTCGGGATCATGTTAGGGGTGTGAGGTCTACTGAAGCTGGCACATGGAGGAGGCTCAGGGTGGCGGGTCGCGCTATAGGATTGGGATGTGAGGGGACTAAAGGGTGGTTGGCTGCCAGATCATGGTAGGGAGAGGATGGTGCTGGCGAGGGGGCAAGGCGGAGGCGGCCTGGAGCATGATAGGGGTGAATGTAGTGGATCCAGAGGATGAGTGTATCGTGGGGGATAGAGTTTACCGACCTACTACTGATGGGTCCGCATCACAGTTCAACAAAGGGGAGGGGTTGTCTCGTGAATGGGGAGGGGGTGACGAGAATTAGGGTTTTTTTCATCTTATAATAATAATAATAATAATTCCATAATAATAATAATAATAATAATAATAATAATAATACCAGAACAATAATAATAATAATAATAATAATATAATTATTAAAAATCATATTATTGTTATTATTATTATTAATCATTTTATAAAATTCTATTTATATTAATTTTAGATAATATATCTAATTTTTTTATATATTTATTTATTTTATTTATCATTTAATTAAATAATTTATTTATTTTGAATATTGGGGCAGTTTCATTACTCACCTCCAGTCTGACTCAAAGTTTTGCAAACTTCGGCCGAACCATGCAACCCGATACTACCCTCTTTCTAGGTCAAGTCATGTGCCTGCTGCATGGTTCTATAAACTATGCACAAGTTCTGCTCCCTAACTCAGACACATCTAGGAGTCCGTGCGGGCACGACACAATTACTTCTAACCACACAAGATTACCATGCAACAATGGATAAATTTTTTGAAACCGAAAATAATAATTAAATTAATTAAAAATAATAAATCAGTTAGGTCAGGGTGTGACATAACCATTCAATCATTTCTCATAAGGGAATGATTAATATCAAAAAATTTCAACAGAGATGGAAAATGATTTTGAAATATTATTTAAAAAAATTTCATGAGAAAAATATCCCCTATTTTTTGAAAAAGACTAAAAAACACGTTGAAAAACATTTTCCAAAAAAAAATTAAAATCATATAAATTATTCTTTGAAATGATTTCAGAATCATTTTTATTTGAAATCATATAAATAGAGTTTAACAGTGTTATGAAAACCACTAGTATTTCCCATGCGTGTTCATAAAGAACACAGTTTATACTGCATGGGTAAATAATGAACTATATTTGAAAAGAAATATTAATATGGTTTATCAAGAAGAAATGTTGAATATATGATTATATTAAAATGGATATAATAATTTCTAATATAATATGGAAAACCATTAAAGTATATGTGTATAGTTTGACATAAAAACACTAATACCTAATTTTTGAATGTTGGTTCATATTCAGCATTGAAAATATAATATATATCTACCATATCATATATATATATATACACATATATTGAATATATATATATATAAAGATAGTACATATAGAAAAAATTTTAACAACTTCATGAAACTATTATCTACTTCTAAAATTAATGTAATACATAAATTTTCAATACTAGAGCCATACCTTATTTCCTCTGTAAATAAGAATACACTATAATTTGTCTTTCTATGGATAGAATTTTATATAGTTATGGATAGAGATTCTTGATTGGAAATCAACAGCTAAAATAAGTGCAAAAAAATTGTTTTTACCCAAAACTATATGATACCTACACTAAGATCAATTTCCAAAAATTATAAATGAATATACGTTTTAACAGTATACGAAATCAATAGAATGATAAATTTCAAAAAGATACACAAATGATTTAACTCGTTAGAAATATAAAAAATAAAATCCATAATTTTAGGTCATTATTTTTACATTCCAAAAAATATAACAAAATATGCAGTTTTTAAGAGGATAAATGTTCTGGGAACATCTAAATCATTTTTCATTTTATTAAAAAAATCCCACCTTCTATTCAATAGAAGGGAAAAAATATATGTTTAAGGACAACATGATGCTATTATTTCCATATCATGCATGTATCAGGGTATTAAAATCTATATGTAATATATATATATATACTAAATTAAAATTAGAATATATATAGAGAAATATAGTTTCAAAAATTAGAGCTTTAAAAATGAAAAAAATAAAAATGAGATATGGATAGAGGACAATCTAATGGAGAATAAAAAATGAAACGGAAACAAGGAAATCCAAAAACCAAAAAAATAATAATTTGATAACATGATTTCTGAGAAGAACTAATGTATTGTGATATAAGAAAAAAAGGTAATATGTATAACCCAGTATTGTAAATCATAAACCCATTTATCTAAAAACCCATCTATATAATTTTTTTTGCTAAAAAGTAAATATGGATGAAAATTCAACAGAAAAATAGGTAATATCAATAAAATTTAGTAATGTCCATGTTCATTGTAATTTGACTCACATAGCACCAAAAAACACATGACACTGTTATGACCGATTGGAATGTGAAAAATGAGAGTATAATGAGAAAAGGAGGAGAAATGATTGGAATGAATTTGTTTTAACATATTAAAAGTATAAAAAACAACAAAAAATATATTCATTATTCATTAATTGAAGTGGGTCATTAAAAGAAGAACATCCCACAAGAGGTTGATGAGAGCGATCAGCCAGTTGTAAATTTGAAAATAAATAGTGAGGTAATTAAAATGGAAATGGATCAATATAGAAGCATGCCTAAATGGAATCCTTGGTCACAGATCAAGGAGACACTACAGTAAAAAGGAGTGTAAGAATGACTTGTCATCAATTTGAAAGAACAAAACCATAAAAAAAACAACTGAAAATGGCATCAGTGGGTAAGCATATTATGAACGTGTGAGGGGAAAGATCTATGTGGGTTATAAAGATAGATAGTGGGGGAGTGATACAAATGGGGAGAAGGGGAATAAAGAGGGGTGATTTGTGGGGGAGAACGAGTATAAGGGTAGAGAGGGACAAATATATCGAGAGGGAAACATGAGAGATGGGGACATGGACCCCAAAGTAGGAATAACGTGGATATTAAGTATAAGAGGACTTCGAGGAGAATAAGGGATGAAAAAACAAAGAGTGGAATATGGGATATGAAACTGGCGATAGGGGAGACTGAATTTGGTAATGGGGGACTTGGGAATGGAATAAAACATAGTTGACATGTTTAATGGGAACCATGAGTTTTATTAATAATAATATATTTTCCTTCAAATCTTATAAAATTAACTTGAAAAAATTTTTAAGACTATTTTTTTGAGAATACACTGAAAACATATAAATAATGTTGAAAATGATTTGAAAACCTTTTTACTATAAAACATATTAATGATGCTTGACAATGTTTTGAAATTTTTTTCTTTAAAACTTATGAAATTAGTAGTAATTTTTTTAAACCCCTTTTCCCCTTGATACATAAAATAATATTACAAACTCTTTGAAAATTGTTTTACCTTGTAAACATATAAAATAATCCTTTAAACATTTTGAAATTAATTTTTAATGAAAAAACTAAAAAATTGACTTTCTAGAATACCAGGAATACCATTTATTTTAAAAAATTAACTTTTTATCATTTAAATTATGATTTAATGGAATAACATTATGACATTGGGTAATTTTTTTATGATGAACTTTCCTTTGGAAGAGTAAAACATTTATAAAAGTACATCAACTTGAAAATGAAAAGAATATTAATTTCTAAAAACCATTTTGTTAAAAAGTTAAAACATGGGTAAAAAGTTCTTTTAAATATCATAGGATAATAGTTGAATATTTTTTGGAATCTATTAATAAAAAATAGTTTTAATAGAACATAAATTTCAAGGCAAAGAGAGAGGTAATTTCATAATTTCAAATTAAAATTCTTAGTTATCTAAATTACCAAAGACTGTAAAACTGGAACTTATACATGAATATATCTTGAATAAATAAAGGATAATAAATATATTGAAGGTTACTGTTATCTGGATCATAACATTTTGTTAATGGAAGCATAATTATAAACAATCATGATAAATTATGGTATTTTTTCAATATAATCTCACTACATGAACACATGGGATCATAATCTCTATGTAATAAAATGAAATTACAAGAATAATAAAATATGATGAAATTAATGAAATTCTTGATATTATATTTCAAATACATCTTGAAAAAATATGTAGGTATTTAACAAAACAAATTCCTCAATGGAGAAAAATCAAGAAAAAATATATCTTACCAATTTTGTACCTTTTGAAACATAAACCGCATGATTTAAATATCATAAAATGGATATTTAAATACGCATATATTTATTTATAATAGTCATATAGTACAATCAAGGGAATTTTATACACAACACAATATAATTTAGCGGTGAATAAGGCATGTATCTCATAGAAATAAAATGTGAAAAGAAATTCCCAAACCATGAGTCTCGACTCTCATCATACTCATTTAAACCACCCTTGTAAAAAATTTATTTGTATTATATATATTTTATAAAACATATTGTCACACTTTGGGTAATATTTTATTTATTTTTCACTTGTGTCTTCACTTATTATATCCTCAGTCCTTATTCATTTTTCATGACTTCTATAATTTATAAAATTACATTAAAATCATTTATATTCATTAAATTTTTATTATAATAATATATATAATATAGACGTATGATATGGAATATGTCGTTCAGGGAGATACTAGGTCATATGTACATTTGAACACTATTTCTGTTTAATTTTCATTCTGAATGAAAGGATGAAAATCACATAAATATATATAACACCACTACTATATAATTAAAATTTTATATATATCATATAATTTCACTAAAAACATCCTTAATACATTCCATGTACTGTGTCAATGAATTATATTTCTTTAAGGGGGTGGTAGTCCAAACATTCTTAGATGAAATTATCACACTTTCACAAGATGGAAAGAAAAAAATGTATGTTCTAAATAAAAAATAAATACGTATAAATAAAATTTAAATAAAATATATATCATATATAAATATATTTTCAATCATAATTTCGATCATTAGAGGGAGTAAATGCAATATGAACAATCATCATTTTATGTGGCGGTAGTTTTCAATGCACAAAAACAATATGTTCATTACCATTTAGATGAAATGTTTTGTATGGATAGTTTTTACACATAGAATATAAATTCTTTGTATTTTTAGGATATATTTTATACACTAATGGAATATTTTTTTTATGTTAAAAAAGGGAAAATAAAATAAAGGATCGTGAAGAGGGATGTTACATCTTCTTCGGGTATCTCCTTTTGGTTTTCAATAAAAGGAATCCTTCAATTTTATTATTAACTAATGTATGATTAAAAGTGTATAGTATGGATTTATAGAAGTGAATTGGTTATATCATGGCCAAAACTAAGAGGTTTGAGAGGTGTGAAGAAGAGTAAGTGGTGGTGGCATTTTATTGGGAAGGCAGGGGACACACATGGAATTTTGGAAAAACTCTTAGGTGTAACCTCTTTTTTACATATCAAAATACATCCCTAACTAAAAAACACATTATTGGAAGGTTTTGGAAGAAATAGATCCATAATATGGGAGCTAGAAAAATAGATAGGGAATTTAGGCCCTTATGATTATGGATTATTCCCATGTTAAGATTATTATTTCCTTAATCAATGTAATTAATTTTAATTACATTCACTAATATTTTAAAAAACTAATTTTAACATATTAGATAATAAAAATTATTCTTATTGAAAATATAGATTCCATTTTTCCAAAATAAAATCATAGAACCGGTTGAAATTTAAATAAAATTTTTATCGTAGATGGGACGACATAGTTGGTTTTTAAAGTAAAACCCTCAATGGGTTTGCTAGGTTTTTATAGTCAATTTAATTTTGAAATTGTGTTAAATGAACATAATTGGGTTAATTGATTATAATATAATATAATTAATTTTTAAATCTAATTTAATATATAATTTAAAATTTTCGAATAATTAGATGAAAAGTATGTTTTGATTTAACTTGAGTATTTTCGCTATTCATTAAAAAAATAAACTTCCTTAAAAATATTAAAAATACCCTAACCAAATTTTTATGTATTGATTTATAATAAAACGTTTATTTTGAAATATAAAATGCATAAAATTTTAAAAAAATTGATCTAATTTTGATTCTAAATCAATTGGTAGTGCAAACGACTTAATAAAAACATAATATTTTATGTACAAATTTGGGTTTCTTTTTATCTTAAGACTATAAAATATATTGGTTTAATAGTAATATAAATTTATTGAATATATATATATATATAATAAATTTTTGGGAACTATTTACCTGAATAAGATTCCCTGAATCATCTAACAATATAAATTATCCAAAACATAAATAACACAACCAAACAAGCCATTATCAATTTTATTATTTGACGGTTTAATACTAAAAAAAACCATAAAATTGATACAATATAATGGGAAAACATTATATCAAACCTCCATTCAATGAGAAGAACCAAATCCTCATGCCACCACCACTATGATTAACACGGAAGCTGCTGGAAACTCAAATTACCTACACTAAAAATATCACCATTACCTAGAACAAACATGAAACAAGATCTACATACACCCATGTAGTTTGTGAGATAAATTCTATTAGGATTCTACATGGATAAAAATATTCCATGCCATATCATTTAAATAAAATATATCATTTCTGTTTGTGTAGAAGTCCCATTTAACCATTTATAAGGAAACCATTTTTAGAGAATACCCTTTTAAAGGAAACAATCCAGGAGTAGTTGGGGATTGGTTTAGTGGTAAGAACCCTGTAATCCTACATGAAAAATGGGGGTTCAAAACCCATTGGGAACATGGTCTGTAGCAGGCTGTATCACATTGTAGTAGTGGCAGAACTGTAGCACGATGGGCACTATTGAAATACTATTCACAAAATGGTCCTCGGAAAAAAAAATTAGGCCTACGTGCCATGTAATGGGATAAAATCCCACTGGGACTTCTGGATATGTAATGGGTCTCCATTTACCTAGATAAAGTGTTATTTTCTTTGATTTAATAATAAATGAGGCTTCATCCCTAACCTTTAAAAAAAGGAAACTATTCATGAAATATTTTTACCACAACACTTTTATAAAGGAAATGTTCCGAATAGATCATTAATAAGGAAATAACATACATTAAAATTAAATTAATACACTTAAGTGCCACCATATGTCAACATATGGAAATATAACCCACATGTTTTAATTGATCATCATGGGTAAGTCTTATAGGGTAAATCTAGATCGAGTGAGACACTATAACCTCATAACATTGTGAAAATATGGTATTGAAAACAAGAATTAATTTGTTCTCATGAACTAGCCACTATTAAGAAACACATCCATAACCAAGTGGTCTCTAATAATAATAATGTTTAGTTAGTGTTGTAAGCACCAATCCTGTCGAATGAAACTTGAAAAAACCACCTCAGAATCACTAGTATATTAGAAATAGCAAGCACACATAGATAACTAGGATTCTAGTGGGCTTAAGTTTATTCTCACATTTTAAAAAAACTATAATATTCTCAAATCCATGTAAATCATTTCAAGAAAACACCCTTTTCCAGAAAACAAACCAACCGTCATTTTACAGACACTACAAAATTCCCTTTCAAACATATTTCATCCATTACAAACACATCTCAAAAATCTAAATTTTTAAGAAACATAAGAAGAAAAAATACTTAATTGACCATCTCTATGGTTCAATCCCCACTTTTAAAAATCTAACGTAAACCAATATCATTTTTTAAAATCATGTATTTTATCAATTAAACAATTTTCAACTCATTTTAAAAAATTCACAACATGCCCAACATTCCCAAGAATTACATTTACCTATTGAAAACAAACTCTCAAACCCCATCACAATCCATGTGTCTTAGAAAACATGTTTTTCACTTTTCAAAAAACATATAAAACCGTTCCATGAAAAATGACACTAAAAAAATTCACACAAGACAACCGTTTTCCATTATAAAATCTAAAACCAACACGTAACCATACCAATACCTTTAAACATATATATTTCATCACTGAGAAATTTTAAAAACCATTTATAAAATTTATAAATCTCTTCAAAAAAACATAATATTAATTTTCACTTTAAATACACATAAATACATGAAAAAAACATTAATAAACTAGTTACTCATAAAACCCTATAAAAAAATTCTCACTGCCCCATTAACGTATAGAACATGATAAAATAAATTAAATAAGAAAATTAAATCATATAAATATTAGAAGGAAAATAACCACATACCTTTGGTGTCGAAAACCCATTAACATTGTTCAAATCAGCAATCTTACCCTTTATTCACTGCAAGCGACCTACATTGAACCCTAACAGAGAAATAATTACCCAAATCACCACGATTAAACCCTAAACATAAATAAACTATAGACGATTGAAAGAAAATTACCTAAAATTATGGAGGGTTTTACTTAGGGGAGGCTACTTATCAGAGGATGTGAAGCTACCATAAGCGGAACCTCTAGGGTTAAAACCACCAGAGAATAGAGGCAGTTGTAGTCCTAGTAGCTGAAGAAGTTACAGATAGAAAGGGGGCATGCCAGATAGGGTCGAGAAGTAGAGGAGGTGCACTAGATACCAATAGAACCAATAAGGGAGGTGTTCCAGAAATTGTTCCCTGGAAGGGAGTCTAGCCTGGGCGGTGTTGTGCGAGTTGGAGAAAGAAAGGATGGGAGGGTTCGATGGGATTGTGGTAATGGGATGGGTGAGGTTCTACAGGGAGAACTAATTGAGACAATAAATAAATAAATAAGAATAAGAATAAAATCATAGTGTAAATAATTATAATAATAATTATTATAATCCTTTAACTAATAAGAATAGAAATAATAATAACATTCCCAATAATAATATCATCATTATTATTAATACAATTTTTTAAATTTTATTTTACCTTTTTCATTTTTTATTTTATTTTCATTTTAACATTATTTGTACTATTAATTTAATTTGTGATTTAATTCCTATATCAAACAGGTCGCACGGTGACTCAAGAAAAGTCACAATGCCTTTAAACCATGTTCTACCAATTTGTTGGATGCTGAAAATCCCAAAAAGAATCATTGTTTAATAAAAACACAAAAATTCAATCTAGTATTCAACCAGAACCCCAAAATATTTTCCAATGAGAGTAATGTAATTAAATGAAATAATTACAAGGGAGAGGGTGTGACAATTCTCTCCATCATAATGATTTCTTCCATCAAGAATCAACAATAAGGCCTTAACCCAACATAGAAACCAATTCTCCCTCAATGCCCAATGGTATTCCAAATGATCAATAATGAATAAATATCCAGAGCATTATCAAAAATGTAAGGGACAAAGATATCAAAATCATGATACTAAAAAAGGACCCCCTACTAAGTGCCACCCACACCCAAAATCTAATGCAAATCCTTTTGATAATCAAAATTTAGGAAGTCTCACATGCACCATTCAACATCCCGAGAAACAAACACCCTATTCATTCTCTAAGAGGCCTATACACTTTACTAGAAAAAGGAGAAATGTTTGAAAGAGGCTACCCCATCCATGCATCACAACACCATTGGGCACACATCGACAATAATGTTTATTCTAGAGAGGTGTTTGGGGTTAGATATCATAGAACAAGACCACCTATCACTATGATTCCACTAACAGCATAACTGAATTACTAACACTGGGTGACCTGAATGGACTCACCACCATAACGAATAGGATAAATCAAATAATTTCACTTGCATGGTTGGTCTCTCCACTATAAAGTTAATACAAATTAACTAACTGGAATAGAACAACATGGAAATCCTGATATGGATAACTTGGGAGATTATTGAACACCAAATATATCACCCTAAGGGACCTGATTAATGAAACTCCGAAAAAATAGAGGACCCTACATGTTTCTCCGCTCCAATGGAGTTATAAATATCAGATGAGAAAAAATCAAAATCAAATTAAATACAGATATATAAGGATGATCATACATCAAATTACACATAAAAAGTCCCATCCACAAGGTTACTAACCTAGATTTTAGAGAGAACATGATGACAACACCTATTTATAACTAGAGATAAATCCTTCTACCCACATAGGTCCCGATGTGAAGACGATTTAACCATGTCTCTTTTCAAGAAACATAACTTGTATGATATTGTTTCCACACCAACTCTCAAACACTCTTCACCTGCCACACTAGAAAATGATGTTAAACTGAGATCGATTAAATCCTCTAGGATCCCTAACTATGCTCTAGCTTCACTTTAGAACAAAAGGCTAGAGCACTTATGGTTGATGAATCTCTTATATTGTAGTGAGGCACTAAATATCCACAAAAAAATTCTTTTAAATCAACACGAAGGAATTACAAATTCAAAATAGTACCACTGAACACAACAGATCCTTCCAAAACATCTTCCTCAATATAAAATTTCACCACGACAATGAATTAGAAGATAACCATGCATCATACCATTCATGTCGAGGAATGAATAAAAAAACAACAACATGTGGAACATGTTACCTTCCTAATGGGGAAAATTTTTAGAATTAAAAAAATATATAATGTTTATGTTAAAAAAAATTCTTCACAAAAATTTCACACCATCCAAGCTTTAAATTGACAGAAAACACAATGTTGCATAGTGGCACTGAACATGACCACTGCAACATAATTTTCCTTATAAATAAAATGAGTCTATACTGAGTCCCAAAAACATGACAATGGTAAATAACCATAACAGACTCTTATAACCACTTTTTCAAAATTGGGGTCCAAACATGAACCTTTTCAATAAAGGAAATTGAGGAAATATCCAATGACTATTTTTGGACATCTGTTAGCACCAATAACCTAGACCATTTTCCAAATTCCAGAATGGATTTCCCTTCACCACTTCCAAAAAGGAACAATAATACTTATCAATGTCAAACTTCATATTTGACCATCAAATGACTCATGGGAAACAAAATTTCCTTCAACTCTTCCAGTATCCACTCTCCCACTGAGAGAGTATTCTGTTATCTTAATAATAAGAGAGGTAGAATCAACCCAAAACTCTTGAATAGTTTTCCTACTTTTATCAACCAATGAGTCATCCAATGGTGAATCACTGTAGTCCACAAATAAATTGTTAATTATATATTTGTGGGGGAGTAAAATAGATAGTGAGGATAAAGACCATAGGACCAATAAAATAGATCCAATGACCAAAAAATGCCAAAAATCAAAACCAAAAACACGATGGGAGCGACCATAAAGGAATCCTAAAAAACATTTCAAAAGAGACCACATACCATTATTTTAAACCAAATTATCAACAAAATAGAAACTAAAAACATCATTCAAAAAAGGGATATCAAACACAGTATACCCCACAACAATATTCCACAATGATATGAAAGAGACACCACAAAAACCTTGTTCATCAAAATTTCTAATCTTCCCTCAAATGTGTTTTTTAAAAATTGTATGTTCAATGGGTTTCACTATCACATAAGGAATCACATCATGCTACACATGAATATTCTCGTTCTAACTAGGAACTCATCCACTTCCTGCACATATTCTATGCATGTAGTCACCTACGTGAGTACAAAAGTTCAATAGAACAACTTTTTCACTTTCCAATAGAAGAATTCAACCCACGACCTTAACATTTTCAAAATAACTAGTCACAAAATCAAAAAAAAACATCGAATCTTAGAAAACATTTTCAAAAAAACAAAAAATCATTCAAACGAGAATTTGGATTCAACCCCTATATTCCAATTCCAGAACACTTCATTCCATTCAAAATACATTTCAATAGTTTATTAAATTCCATTTAAGATCGGTTTTTAAAACACACTTTAACATAATTTATGTGTTTTGAATCATTACTTTTTAATAATCAATACACAACCCCATTCACTCAAAATCATCTCATTAAGGTCCACTTTTCCAAATAATTAATCAAGAAAACTTGAAAACCCATTTTCTACCCTTTTAAACATCAAACCTTCCCTATTTTAATGTCTATATTTCAAAAAATTTCAAAAAACAGTTTTCAAATTAATTTTCAGAGCCCATGGAGACACAAGGAAATGCATGTTGAAATTAGTGACACTCGGTGGATTGAAAATATTATTGAATTCCATATATCAATAACTCTACATTAAAGGAGAGTGTTACAAGGAAAATTTCTCTACTCCATATTTCTTTCTAGGCCCCGTGAGCTCACTGAGACTAATGACCCAACTTCCTTTTAATTTCTCAATCCATAAATAACCATAAGGATAAAATGACTGAGATGAATCTAGACATTCCTAGGTAACTTGATTCCGGTCACGAGGTGTTCTCACTTGGAACTCTACTCAATATTTCATTTTCACGTCCCAATACTCATAGCTCCGAAAGAAAAAGAATTGTTTCCAAGGAACATGACCCAAAAGTGAGAAAACAAACTCTGATACAATTTTTTCATGAACCAATCTAGTCAGTCATTTGACCCTACACCCGACCTGATTTTTGGCATGGTCTGAAGGTCATTCCCGATCCCAATGGGATGGTACATGATTCTGGTTATCAAATAATCGTTTTAGAGTGATATACCAAAATAAGTGTCCATGAAACAAATTAGAATATAAAAAATCCAAAATTAAAATAAGAAAAAAAACAACACCTTATCCATTTTAAAATTTTATGGTTTAAAAATTTCAAACAAATATCCACATGTGATATAAAAAATGGGAAAATATATATATTCCAAACATCTATGGAATGATAGGAACCACATCCTCAATCTTCCACCACCAAGATTCACACTGAATGCTACTATACACTCAGAATGAAAACACTAAATGCGTTTTCTTTACCTAGAAGAAATGTGAAAGAATATATACATACATCCATGGATAGATGTAGGGTGTAAGCTAAATCCCAATAAGATTCCTCCAAGGTAAAAATATTTTATTCCATATCATTTAATGAAAATATAACAACCTTGTTTTTATTAAAAATTATTTTGAAACATTTATATGGAATATAATTTTAGAGAATACCACCTTCAAAGCAAACCATTCAAGAATTGTTTTCACCACAATAGATTTAAAAGCAAACATTCGGAATGAAAAATTTATAAGGAAATAAATTACCTTAAAATGAAAAGAATACACTGAAGTCCCACTGTATACTGACATATGGAACCATACCACTTAAGTGTCAATTGAGATGCATGGGTAAGTACCCTAAGATTAATCTAGCTCATGTGGGATACTATTACCTCACATATCAATGTAATATTTTTATAGAAACCATAACCAATTCATTCTCATGCACATGCCACTAGTAGGGAACCCACCCATAACCTAGAAGTCTCTAATAATCATAATTGTTAGATAGTGTTGAAAGCATTAATTTTTCTATGTGATACTAGAAATAACAACTTCTGAGTAACTAGTGTACTAAAACTAGGCATCCACCTATATACCATGTATTCTCGTGGGATCAATGTTTATTTTTACATTTCACAAAAGCCATAATATTCTCACAACCATGTCAATAATTTCATGAAATATTCATTTTTCCATGAAAAAACCAACCACCATTTTTCACACACACCAATGTCCCCTTTCAAATATATTTTTTCCAAACCTGAAATATCTCAAAAATCAACATATTATGAAACATAATAAGAACATATAATTAATTGGTGATATCCATGGGTGAATCCACTTTTTTTAAAATCAAATGCAAACCTAGATCATTCCATAAAATCATACCTTTTATTATTTAAAAAAAGTAACAACTCACTTTCCAAAATGTATAACATTCCTAACATGCCAAAGATATACGTTTCCCTTTTGAAAACAAAAAAAAACCCTATTGTACCCCATGTTCGATTGAAAACTATATTTTCAATTCTAAAAAAACTCATAAAACCTTCCATGAAACACCATACTAAAACACCTAAACAAAAATATCCCTTTTCCATTAAAAAATACCAACTCTACACATAGTCACAAGAATCCCATAATAAATATATCTCACAACACTCACAAAAATTATAAATTGTTTAAAAAATTTATAAATCACTTCCAAAAAGCACAACATGACATTAATCATAATACAGTCACAATAGTTGGTAAAACAATTATTTATCTAATTGATCACTAAAAATATAAAAAATACTTTCTCACCACGTAATTAATATTTAGAACATGAAAAAATTAATTGGCAATGAAAATAAAATCATCTAAAAATGATGGGGTAAGGAACCACCTACATATGGGGTCGAAAACCATTAAACTTGCTGAGAATCACCAATCACACAAAAGAAGAACCCCCAGAATTATTAATCAAACCCAAACATGGAAAATTTTAACAAAAACACTAAAATTAAAATGTAACCCTAACCGAAACCCATGAAATTGAATGAGAATCCCCAATAATGAAGGAGGGGTTTACCCGGAGTAGTGGATGCCAGAGGGACTATGTGAGATTTCTAGAAGCGGGGAAAACATTGTCCAGGTCACTGGAGGGGGGAGCCTAACATAGTCATAGTCTTTGGAAACGGGATGACTAGTGGGGGGGGGGGGTGTGCAATGGACAGGACTGGATAGTTGGGTAGGTGCATAGGATAGGGACACAACTAGCTGGGGAGGTGCAATTTATTGGGTTCTCAAGAAGGGAGTCTGACTATGGCAGTGCTACTCGTGTAGGATAGAAAAAGGAGTAGGGGTTCGAAGGGATTGTGGTGAGGGGAGTGGTGAGGTGCGATGGGGGGGGGGGATAAGCTAAGAAAAAATAAAAAATAAAAAAATGATAAATGTTAATAATTACAATAATTTTAATAATAATCATCATTTTAATTGTAATAACAACAATAATAATCATATTAATAATAATCCCAACAATAACAGCTATATTATTATTATTAATAAAATTCTTTACATTTTATTTTACATTTTTTGAATTTTATATTATATCCATTTTATCATTATTTATATCATTAATTTAATTTATTATTTATTTCCTATACTGGGAATGATGCAAGGTAACCCTATTGAAGTCTGGTAGGTTCCAAACTATGATCTTGTCATGCGTAGGATGCAACCAATCCCAGAAGAACTCATTTTTCAATAAAAACAAACTAAATCAAACTGATCCTCAACCTGATGCCCAAAAAATTATCCAAATCAATTAAGATAATTAGAAGAAATAATTATAACAGTCCAGGTGTGACATTTGTGGGTAAAAAATAATATTTTCTATTATATTTAATGGGTTTTCATATTCATTTATAATTAATATGTAACCAATGAATTAATTTTATATTTTTCTAAACCATTAATTTTTATATATTTGATACCCCTTTTATAACAACTAATTTAAAGGCTCTATTATAATATTTTAATAATATATCATTATCATTTTTAGGTCTTCATTGTTACAAAATCCATTGAAGAAATTAATTTTTGCGTGTAAAAAAAGCTAATCTAGAAGTTTCGTGACTATGAAGTTAAATGTTTTTTTGTCTCTAGTGCATTATTAAAGTTGTTTTTCATATTAATAAAGCCAAACATTGTGATTTAATATGAAATAAACTATTTTTATTTTTCCATTATATATATAATTTCAAAATATTAAATTAATTTGAAAAATATATATTTTACAAAATTTTAGGGTTTTATATTATTCATTTGGAACATGATTCATATAAAATCTGGAATCATGTTAAGAACAGATATTATAAGAATGAAATTTAATCCATGTAATGTTATCTGTTTTTGTGGATATTTTTCATTAATTAATTACCTCACATTATATATATAGGCCATAAATTAATTCCTTGAGATGAAGTAGATGGATGATGAATCCATTGATATCTAGGGAGAAAATTTGTAATACTTGAAAGGTATTATTCTATTTTAATCATCAACCATTAAATTAAAATTGAATTATTATTTTATTTAAAAACAATTCTATGGATGAGTTTATATATTTTTAACTACATTATCTATGAAAAAATCATCCAACATTAATACAATGTGGAAAACCAAATTATATATTCCCAAAATTCCAACTGTTTAAAGAATAAACGGGAAATTTCAAGTCATTAAAATATGAATTTGGCACATTGTGAAATGAAATTCCATCCATCTACATGGCATATAAAAGGTAATAAACATCAAGGGAATTTAGTTAATCAAACTAAGAGGTGATTTAATATTTTAGAGGTAGGTTATCAAGACTGTGAGTGTCAAAGGGTGATAAATAGGATGGTTAATGAATTTGATGAAATGAAGATACTACGTAAAGAACTACCAACACTCCAATCCATTTTATACAAAGAGTATGAGAATATCTACGACCAATTAATGAATCTTACGGTCACTATTAATGATGACTGGAATAAAAAAATTCTATTTCAAAATAAATAGGGAATTAATCTATGATCATGACTTCACATGTGTATTACAAAAATAATATTGAGAAAGGTACCCAAAGAATCTACTCTTGAAAATATAATGACTTATTTGATTCTAGATCTAACAATATATTTATATCTACTAAATATTAAATGGGTATTTATAATCTAACGAAATGAATAGATATTGAGTTAGTGGTTAAAAAATAAATTATATGATGCTTTCATATCATGTATATATTTCTATTATAATTTTTATTTGTGGTAATGTTCATTATGAAACCCAATGATAATCCCTTTTGTTGAAAATGATGTGATTATATTAATGGTTTGTATTTCATTATACTGAGCCTATATCAATTTCAATGGAATTGATACCAACATTGATATAAAAAATATATCTATGATCATTGATCGGTGTAAGGATTATAATTTAATTTCAATAAAAATTTGATCAATATTTTTTGTATTTTCCTATTAATGAATACTTTTAAGACTAGAATTTTGGAAAAAAAACATCATCCAATATAATTTATGGTTATTGGATTTTTATAATGTTATTAATTTATAGTTTCCTAGTCTCCCTTTGAATCCTGAAATGTATTTTTCAATATGAATCATAATTTGTCCAAAAAGTATTTCAAATACTCATTTTTGAAAGTCCCCAATTGAGATTTTTGGAATAAGAACACAATCAAATATAATCATGATTAAGGATTTATTCAGACAATTTTTCATCATAGGGTACATAGGTTCTTATTTTAATAAGAAAGATGGGTCAATTTGACTCTATATTCATTATCAAGAACACATAAATATGGCTTTTAAGGACATTAATCATAAACCCCATATCAATGATTTTTTGATCAATTTTGAGGAGGGAAATTCATTTAAAAAATTGACCTCTATTATGGATATCAACAATTGATTTTATGGATTAAATACCCAAAAAAACATCCCATATGAGTTATTAAAATTTATAATTTAAGGTAATTACATTTGGGTTTTAAAAACCCTACTATCATCATTAATTTAATAAATAATGTCATTAGAAATTATATTGACTAGTTTGTGGTAGTCATTAAATATTATATTCCAATATATTAAATGGAAAAGGAAGAGTATGAAGTTCATTTGAGAATTATTTTTATGAACCAGATGAAAGGGAATTCTAATTCAATAATTAACACATTTGAACTTTGGAATAAGAATTTTTAATTTCTAGGGAATATATTCTAGGTGATTTTAGTTTGTTAGATCATTCCCTAATAGTTGTTATTGAGAAATGTAATAGACCAACCAGGGTTAATTATATACATAATTCAATTCTGTTAATTAGATATTAGTGAAACATTTTGATACATATCTATTGATGATCTAATGCACTCACCTAGATCCTTGGAAAGTGGTTATGTTATTTTGGAATGAGGAATGGGATGCCATTGTCAAGTAACTAAACAGAATTTTAGTCAGTGCACCTATGATCCCACTAAACTATAGTAGATAAAGTCTTGTTATATGTTGTCAGGAATTAATGTATGTTCTATTATTATTACTCATTTATAATGATACTATGATATCATATACCCCACAACAATGGAAAATACATTATAAAAATGTATATAAATCATGATTTGGAGTTACCAGTGTGTATTTTTTCAATACAAATATAGATTAATTTTATTTATTTTCATAGTTGTGACATATATATGGATCATAAGTTGTTTATGGGAATTTTCACATATTAATATATGAATATGTTCTAGAGAAGATGGTTCTAGTTGAAAATTTACTATAAATGATCAATACATTGTGACAATGGGAATATGAAAATTGTGGAAAATGCACTAAGTCAAAAAGGTCATTCTAGTATTTCTATTATGAAGATTAAATGAGTTAATATACATAAGGGTTTGTAGATGACGAAACATGACGTCCCAATTAAAGGGTACACACCCAATATTTCTTACATGAATGTTCAACTATATATTCATATGATGACTAAATAAGTGTAGAAGGATTTTATAAAACTATAAATTAAGATGAGAAATGATCTGAACTTAAACACTAATATTGATGTAATGATAAGTTTTAGAAACTGTGCATGTGTTTTATCCCTTCATGACATGAACAGGGTTTAGTTGGATAATGCTTATAATTGATCATTTTTTGTATATTTTGTATATAAGAATATTTATATAGATCAAGGAGAGAATTTCTACAAGGATAACAGTAAAAGTAATATAGTAGAGTGCATATCTTATTGATTGGTATATCATAATGTTGAAGTCTATAGACATGATTTTAAGGGTATGTTACAACCAATACACATTTTTGAATAGAAATGGTAAAATATCACCATGGATTTTGTTATTAGAATCCCCAAAAACATGTAATTGTTATAAGGTTATCTAAGATATAGAAAATTAAATTATGAAGTCCCTATACATCATTTCCATTATTAAATATTTATATATTTATTATCTTTCCTTGTTATAAATTAACGAAGTTTTGGTATTTCATGGAGTTCTGCATTCTATTGTATCTGACCAAGATCTACTATTTATATAATTTTTCTTATGAAATTTTCAAAAAAATCTTGATATACAGTTAGTATTCAACACTGATTATCATCCTAATATAGATTCTTAGTCGTAAATAACCATTCAAACCCTAGAGGATATACATAAATCTTGTTCTATAAACTTAAAATCTAGTTGAGATCAAGACCACCTATAGTCATGTATCTCTATTTCAATAACTTTTACTCAAGTTTTAATATGTCTCTTTAGGGGGGAATTTGTGGATGGATCTAAAGAAATTAAACACAATGGGATTATATTATGGAATTAATGATATTGTGACATAATCTAGCTTCGAATATGGTAGGGAATGTAAGACCCATTCATTATAACATAATTGCGGCCGAAATGCGATATAAGAATTATTATTCTGATGGATGGAGAGATCAAGAGTTTTAAATTGGTGAAACATTATTTCAATTAATTTATCTATGTAAGAAGATTATGACATTAAAAAATCAATGATTTTTGGTCCATATGTATATTATATCCTTTGAAATTCTTGATTTTGGAAGGATAAATATTATTGCGTACTGCCGTCACATAAACTTTCTCAAGTTCACAATGTGTGAAATGTATCTCTCTAAAGGAATTAAATGTCAAATAAATAAAATTTATTAAACAAAAATGTTATGAAACTATAGAATGTAATTTTTGAAAAATTATAGTGAGTTAAAATCTTGGATTATTGAGATAATGTGTGACAAAATAATACTACTCACATGGTGAATGTTCTTTATAAGGATTAAATATTCAAAGAAGATACATAAGAACCCAAGGATCTAAAGAAACAAATATACACTCGCTTGATTATATAATATTGATATAATTTCAATTTGAAATTTACTTGGGGGTGATTGTGAAACCATATTCTACCAAGATATAGTTCTGTAAAAAAATTGTTTCATTGATAGATTTCAATGTACGCAACATTGAGTTTATAAAAAATGTAATATATATTAAAATATTACTATTTAGTAATAAATTTATCTCATAGTATTTGTATTTGAGTGTGTGATGGATAATTACTAAATTAGGTTACATTATTTTTTATTCATTATAGAATGAAACCACTCGTTATCAATTATTTATTAATGAATATAAAAATCAATTGATTGTAAAGTATATGTTATTTTCAAAAAACAAATTTACACTCACATTTTGTTTATACCTTAATAAATTTAATTTATTTCTATTATTGAATTCTTTTAATGAAATTTATATATAATATCTTCAATAATATTTTTACATTTATCTAATTTTATTTCTATACAAGAGATAAGAATAAATCCATCATTATTCTTGTAAAACAATATTCAGGAAAATGATATTAATCATGTTTTGTAAAATTATATTAAAATGAAATTACTCCACATATAAAAAACAAGTCGATTAAAATATATTACATATACTTTATCATGAGGTTAAAATTCGGTAAGAACACCCTAATTATTTTTAAATACTATGAGTAATATTAATAGTAAATGTTTTCAACTCATTAAGTTTAAAACTTGTAAAATATGGTTAAAAATATTAAAGGGATTTAAAATTTATATTAAAATTAACATTTTACTATTGGATTATTTAAATCATCCATTTAAATCTATCTCTAATATATGTTTCCCAATGGTTATATATTTAATTTAATATTCAATATTAATTTAGGATATTAATAAATACAAAAAACCACTTTCTTGATTACAATTTCTCTAAAATTGTAATATTAGGATAAAATGTTGATCATATTGGATCTAAATATTTTTTTGAATAATATACTATTATTTTTATTATATTATTTTAATTATAATTTTTTTTTCATTGAAAAATTACCTCATGTGCTTATGCAACGTTGAAAATGTATTTATTCATTTAATAGAAAAATAAAATTACAGTTTTAAAAAAAATTAAATGTATATAAAATTAATTTAATTACTTCATTAGAATGGGGTTTATAGATACATTTTGTATTTATAGGTTTTTTAAAATGATTATATTCTGATTCCATCTCTGTCTTACAAACATTAAATTAAAATTAAATGAATTGTTCAATAATTAACATTAATGATATTTTACATTAAAAAGTATTTTATTAAATTATTTATAATTCAAACAAATAACAAGACATGTGAATTTAATATGTTTTAATATGTCATCTATGTCCCATTTATGATTAATTTATCAATTGATGGAAACATTAAAAACCATTCAATTTTTAAATAGTAGTTAATGTGGTTAAGGTCATAGATGATTGCCAAAGGGGATATTAAAAAATATAAGGAGTAAAATGAAAAAAATATAAATTTAAATTGAAGATTTTATTTATTAATTATAATATTTTTATTCTTATTGATGACCATTTGGTTTCATTTTTACTTTTAACCACTTTATTATATTTTAATCTTATATGAAATGCCGATTATACTATCTCCATTCCTTATAAAAGGACCCCTATCCTTTATCTTCTTTACACCACATTGATCATTCTATCTCAACCATACCCATGAAAAGTATCTTATGAAAATACCTATAGAAATTCAATCATTTTTAGGTTCCCTAATAATGTAATCTTACGATCCATATGGGGAGATGAAATAAAGTGATCTCAATGAAAAAACAATCTCCTTAATATATCACTAGATTTTTTACTTATTTTTTACATAATGTAAATCATTTTAATATTTCATAAACTAAAAATTTAGTATTATAAATATTTTAATATTTTATTATGATTATGAAACATAATTAATTCATAATATTTCAAATCAAAGGGGATGAAAAATTTTCATTCATGTGATCTTATGACTTAACATCTCTACATAGAGATATAATTTATTTCCCATCACAATATTTAATGAAGTATTATTAGAATGGGTATAATGGTTATATATGATATTTATAAAATTAGTATAATTTTAAAATTATAATATCAAATATAAAATATTACCTTAAAAACAATAGGAAAACGATAAATTCTCTCATGCATACATGTTGACTACCAGCTCTGTAAAGAATAGTGATTAATTCATTATTTTTGTTTTACATGGATAGAACAGAAGTCATATTTAATAAATATTTATGATATATAAGATATAATAATGATTATTTAAGGGTAAATTATTATTTAACATTCTATCATCTTATCCTTTAAAACTAAAAAAAACATTTATACATACGTATGATCTGCCATCTCCGTGAACAATGACATTAATTTCCCTATAACTCTATTTTATAGATAAATATTAAAATATATATATATAATGATATAAAATATATATTTCAGGGAAAAAATTAGTTATATTATATAACCACGATTAAACTATATGGATCATGACTTTCGAATACAAACATGCATGTAAAATGAAGCAGTTATCATCTAAAACAAAAAATTTAATAATAACTTTTTTTAAAAAATTATAATAAGATATATTTAAATAATAGATTACATTATATATTTGGGTAAGGTTTATTAATAAATTAATAATTGATATATATTTATTATATTAAATATTATGAATATGTAAAAAAAATATGATACTTTACGTAAATGGGTTATTTTTCGATACTATTTTTAACTTGCATTGTTTGAGCCAGAATTTACATTAATGAAATTATAAAATAATTATATGAAACTTTATTTTTATTTTAATATATATATTTAATTATATATATTATATTTTTCCTCTTATTTTCATCACATTAAGTGCTCAACAAATTCTATGATTTTTGAAAAAGAACTCAACTATATTTTTCTGTTCGGTTGATAATCCTTTTTTCCGTATCAATAATTTCTCAAAAATGTTTTAAAAGTGTATAAATTTTCTCTATATTTTATATCAATTAATTTTTACTTGAGATTTAACTTTTATAAAAAAATTAAAATTAATAATTTCATCATATTCTAAAGATGTTGTTTGAAGACTTTTTTGAAAAGGTATGAAGGAAATTTTTTTCGTTTAACCAATTGATAGTGAAATGAATTTACCAACATCATGAGTACTAATGATTTTGAATCATAGTTTACATGGTTTAATATTATCTTGAAATAATATGTTTTCCAGAATGTTTTTAAAATATTTATATTTTGAATATGTGATTTCAAAGTGAATATATTTTTTCCTCATTTAATATCATAATGATTTTTTAACGGAATTTTTATATATGTAAAAAACATTTCATGTTTATAATGTTTTTAATGGAGATATAATCCAAGACATCATTTATATTTTTTTTCAGAATATGACTTTATTAGGACTGAGATTTTTATTGAAAAAATTTAGTATCCATTGGTTACGATATGAGGAATTTATGAAATATTTACAATACCCATTTTCATTGAATGGGTTATTATATGATAATATGTCATATATTTTAGGATATTTTAGAATATATTTTTATGGTTTCATTTTGTAATGTGTGGGAAAAAATAAAATATCCATCAAATGAATTTGGTAGTTTTTTATATCAAATTATGTATTATTAGAAAAATCATTTTTCTTGATTCAATTTGGGAAACAAGTCCATGTGATTGATCCATTATAGGAAACACAATAAAGAATTTGATCTATCGTGGGAAAAAATAGTTGTATACTAAACAACTATGTGTTGATAGTATATATAGATAACCCTGTTATACGATACAGTTTGGACACCTATGATAGTTTGACTCATTTATGACAGGAAATTTAAGTTCTTCATTTATTTATTAATATTTCCTTCTATTATTATTGAAGTATTTTCAAATGAAATTTATTATTCCAATACACATTTTTATGATTAATAATAGATTTTGTATGAACATTTCATGTAATCTTCAGGGAATTATACCCTTATAATAATATTATTCATTCTTATGATAATTTATTAAGTTCTCTCATATTTACCCTTACTAAGCATCTTATCTCATACATTATTTTATTTGATTTCCCCATGCTATGATGAATAGATTATGTTATGTTATTTATTTGTATTTTACTATTTTGGAATATCCTTATCGGTGATATTGATAATATTTCATGACAAAATTAGGTATCTAGACCCTAATAAATCTAATCCATTACGGTCAACTAGGGCATATTTATGAAATGCATTGAATATTCATATAAAAGAGGTATTATTTATATATAATTATATTTGATAATTATAATATTTCCAACAAAAATATTGATATTAATATCCTTGTAATTGACATGTGTCACAACTGAATCAGTAGATAAAAAATAGTAGTGAACCCTTTCAAAGAGACCACATTACCCACATTCGCAACACCATTTATTTAGAATAAAGTTAAAACGTGGGGATTATTATAAATTCATGTATCAAAACCAATAAATAATAATCCCACTATCATTAAAGTAAAAAATTATTAGTTTTCACTACCCCTAAAAAATTTGAAAAGGCCCCACGATAAGGTGAGATATTTATATTAATTCAAATGACCCCATGTAACTTCCTCCAGTCAACACATTAAAATCAGGAATTTCGAAACAACCCTTACCCATATGTCATTAAAAACATGTAACTAAATACTAACTTAAAAACAACCAAAGGAAATTATTCCATTTATTTATCTATTTTGTGAAATAAACCCATATATTGAACAAGAATAGGCCTTTCAAAAAACACAATTTCTATCTCTCTCGCATCTGACCAGTGTCTTTGGAATTTATAACTCATTTAGGACAAAAATTAAATATAAGGAATTATTAAATATTATATATATAATTTATGACAAATATAAACCCCATTTTATACAATAATATATATAAATATAGAAATTTAGAAAATAATTATAATTAATAATCAACACTAATTAATTATGTTCCTTTTGACATCCATTGTTTCTCATTTTACAAATTTTATATATATTCATATCAATCTGGTAAAATTATAGAATTCTAGAATTATAAATCAAATATATTTAACTATTTTATTTCCTTAATTAATCATTTTATTTAAATAACTTATTATTTCATATTTAATATTCATTGGAAGTATATATATAAAATATTTTTTAACTAATAATAAATTTATTTCTCATTAGTAACATCCATTTATAATATATTCATCATCTCAAATTATTATGACATATTTTTAAATTGTTGAAAATATAAAAAGGGTATATTAATAAATATTATAGATGAAATTAGGAGTTTTGTTCACCTAAATTGATTTCCTGATGAATAAAAATATAAATCCTCCCATGATCACAACATTCCATTAACTTATATTGTGGTATTCATAAATGACTATCTAAATTAGTATAACATATCATTATATCTCAATAACATATGATTTAAAATAAATTACTACGAAATATCTATTTCCAGGATAAATTAATTCCCTTTTAATTTATCCTTCAACTATACTATTATTTCCACGCATAATCACTATAAAAATGTGTTGTTAAAATGTCCATTTTATAACAGAATCACTTATCCTTTTAAATAATATAAATTGACATTTAATTAGAAAAATATCTAGATACACATCTTCTAATATTTCCATTATAATACACGAGATCTACCAATAATAGGTAAAGTCTATATCCCAAAACTATTTCTTAATGAATATCTTATTATTTTATAATTATAAATGATTTTTTTTATTATATTTAAAATAAATGAAAATTTTTAGAATTTTTATAGCCAAATGGATATCATTTGGAGTTTATAATGTTGATTTTACTATAGGGTGTGTGTTTTGGGATTTTATTGAAATAATATTTTTTTAATAGTTAAACATTCCGATTTGAAAAATAATGTAACTTTTTTGAAATTATCATGATATATGAATTTAGTTAAAATATAAGAACATTTAATAAACCATATAAATATTATCTTCAATGAATTATAATTTTTATAAAAATATTATAATGAACTTATAAATCAATGTTTGAAATTACGAAAACAAAATGAAGGTATTTATTCAAATAAATTTTATTTTTGATTCTTTTATTTTAATTAAGTATAATTCAAGTTAAAATTTTGTATTTGGTAAGAATTAAATTAAAATAATTATTTTATGAATTAAACTAATTCAATTAATTCCATGTGAATATTATTTATAATTTATTTTGGTTTCATATCAATTTTTTATTTTTAAAATAAACATTTTTATTGAAATACTGATTTCATAAAATTTTGAAAAATATATTGAATGTAATTTTTCAAACATTTTGGAGTTGAATATAAAAAAAATAATTTCAAAATTATGATCATCATTTCCACATTCAGTAATAATTTCAATTTCAATTTTTTTCATATAGAATATCGTTCAAAGTAAAAACTTTTCTCTACATTTTTGGATTTTTCATTAAAATATTTTTTTAAATGTTCTAATATCTTTTTCCTCCATGTAAATGTTAACTTCAATGTATCATGAATGTTATTATTTATTTCCTATTGGGGTATATTTATTTATAATTATATATTAATTCAACCTTGGTGGGATGCATTCAACATAATATAGTTAGGGGTGGGGCTCAGTTATAGATTTCCCCTTAAGGAATTGGTAGGTATACGGAGATAAACTCGCATGGGAGTTTAACATATCCCTAACTAATTTGTGTATTTTTTTTCTGAGTCGTTGATTATAAAAATATGGTTTCCATAATTATGCAACATATCTTTAGGAAAACATATCATTATCTATCCAATTATTTATGTAGATTTGTCATCTAGGAATATATTCACCTTTTATGAAACTATGTATTTTTAAAAATTGTTTTTGGAATTTTTGATATTATTCTTGAAATAATATTTAATGATATGTTATTTTTATTTTTTCCTTTTTCTCTCATCACATCTCAACTTTATATTTTTCATATACTTAGGGTTCCTAAAAATTAAATTTAACATATTTAACATATATACTATTATAAATAACAAATATATAAAGAGAATCTTATGTTATATTCCCTTTTTTAACATTAAATTTGAGAATCATGTATGCATCCAGTATATATAGTCTACTAAATTATTCAATCTTATCAAATTTTATCTTCAATATATTTTCCTAATATAGTAATGAAACAATCAAGTCTAGGGTAATAGATTAAGGGTAAAAATAGTTGGTATATTGTTATGTTAATTAGAAACAGTTTGGAATAGATTTAAAATAATATATAAAAGTTGAAAACCCTATGTTAAACGCTTTGTATAATTTCAAGTATATGACAACATAATATATATTTTTGTAATCTATTTAGTGTGGGGTTTACCCTCAATAAAATTAATATTTGTATATTATAAAATGTATGAAAGCCAAGTAAATTATCTACCTAGGGATAAATTCTCTAAAATTAACTAATTCAATATTAACATTATCTCTACTATATAGATAAAATACAAGAATAACTAAACACCATGTTGAATACTCTAATGGGTTACGCCTTAGATGATTAAAAACTTTTTAATAACCTTTATTCATATTTTGAAATTATTTTCTTAATTTAAATTTATTATCGACGTCACTAATATTATGATTTTAATATTCGATATGCATAAATTCTCTTTTATATTTGAAGTGGTTCAATATATTTATAATAATTTCTTATTATATAAAACCTAGAAATTTATGGGCTAATTTAGGGTATTGTATTATATATAATTGGTTCCATGTAGAACGAATATAAATATTATCAACTATCATATTCTATATGTGGATCACCAACATGATAAATTCCTTGGAGTCAATAATGATGGTTCTAGATATGAGTTGATTTTAACTATATTCTATCTACTGAATCTAGGAATAACCAATAATCATTCTCATAATTATTATACAACAGATCCTTATAAATAGTGAAACTATAATAATGAAATTGATGAGGGGGAGGAATCCTAAAACTAATGGTATTATTTTTCCATCATCAACTAATGAATGGATCAATTACATATAGAAGATATTTTTTACACTGGGATGTAGTTTTAATGACTCGATTTGTTATAAATAAAATTACACCTTTTAATTTATTTAAATTTCTTATATTTTATCATGGATAAATAAAAAAGGACTTATTTTTTGTTACTATATTCTATATAATGGACCACAAAAAATCATTACTATTGATATTATAAATGTTGAATATTGATCACCTTATTAGTATAAATAAATGTGTTTAGAAAATTTAATTAACACAAATAAATAATGTGATTACCTCAACCCATAGGATCGTACCATAGAAAAACCATTTATCACATACTTCTAGGGGGTTTTATACTCATCATATTTCCTTGACCAATATAAAGATGATATCAAAAAACTTAAGCATGATCAAAACTCTTTATGGGAGAAGGTCATGCTTAGAGAGATCATGACACAAACAATGTATTCTGAACAACCCCATTAATGTATCATCATCACTCTACTTAACCATAAGTTTTTTTCTTGGTTATTAATGTTTTATGTATCATGATACTAGAAATTTGAGTATGTATATTATTTTTTATAGAATAATGAATCTATTTTCAATCTATTGTTATTAATTTATAAATGATTTTTATTTCGATACAATGAAACAAAAATAGTATTTTTTGTTAATATTAAAATTCAATTAATGTATTTAATTTGATGAATTACTATATGTTTTGAATAAATACTATTCTAGTAAAATATTATTAACAAATAATCTTGGTTAAATATAAATTATCATGTAATTTTTATAGATTCACATGTAATTTTTATATGTGTTTGGAAACTCCTATCATCCAGAATCCCAAAATAATAAATAAATGTATGTTATTATTTAGAAAGTGAAAATTAAAATGTTTAAAAATTTATTTAGATAAAAGGAATATTATTTATGTAGTCATAATGTTGAATTTATCCAAAGGTGAAAATTTCATAATTTATTATGACAATAATATTTTGGTGTAAAAAATTACCTTGTTGATATAATTTCTATATTATGACATCACAATGACCCAAAAGTGATGTAATATATAATATAAAAGTTATCCTAAAAAATATAAGAGTTCAATTTAAAATAATGATATTTTATGTTTATTTGATTTATTTTATAAATCAATTATGAATCTTCTAAATTTTATAATATCTTTTTAGGTTTTAAAACACTTTCATTAAGTGTATGAATCACCTCAACATAATCAAGGATATTATTTTATAAATTACCAATCGTGTCCCTATAAAATAATTAAAACAACTACCATTTAATAAGAACCATGTGAAAAACCTATGATAAGGTGTGTGGTTTTTTTTATTTTATTATATAGTGTTCAAAACCTAAGTAATAAAGAAATCCCCACTCATTTTCTATACTAACCAAAAAAAACAATTTATATAAACTGAAAATTATCAGGGCTTGTCGTTACTCTTTCGTGACCCCTATATATTTTTCCAAAGGCACCACAAGCTATCAATAAGCTCTTGTTAATAATTTGAAATCACAAATTCACATAAGAGATCGTCACATATTCTTTTCTTTTCTCAAGTTTATTTGTTATATTATGCCTCCTACTTCAAATTCCAAATGTTGGGATATTTATTTCCATATCCCTATTACTGCATATTTTTTTTCTATATTAGGGGAGTCCAATTTCTCGCTCATCATCTAATTTTATGATTTATTTAGTGATGTTGTTATCCTATTGAAATATCACAGTGATTTTCCTTGGAAAATCAATTGTAATGTGAATACCAAAACCATTTTCAATTAAGGGTGTTCACATTTATACTCACATACTTCTCGGAATTGGGAAATTCATTTATTTTTTCATACTCCTTGATCAAAGAAATAAATATGATGATGAATGAATCAATATTTTATACAGATCATGGAACACTTATGCATCATAATGAAATAAAATTAATGGGTCTTCCAAGAATTATATAGAACCTCAATGCATTGGGTAATGTTTAGTCTCATTAGAATTATTTGTGGGACATGTAGTCAACTATATTATTTTATCAAGATTTTTTCAAAATTATTTCTTGACAGTTTTCCTTAACCATTTTTTTATAATGTAGTTTTTTAAATAGTTTTCACATTTACCATGTTTTCTTTAATGGTATCATGCAATATCTAGCCTTATTATTCATGTTAAAAATTATCACAATTTTTAATCCCCAAAGATTTGACTATTTACAAACATTTATCACATTATTCCATGAATATTTACATAATATGTTTTTTATATCACCTATATCTTATGGTTATCCTCATGTTATCTTATGCAGTTCTAAAATCCATTAAAATTCAAAATCATGTATAGGATGTTTCTAAAAAAATATATTTTATCTCATGTTCAATATGTTGTGATATTTACCTACTACCAAAAGGAACTATAGTTTTTTTTTGATAATCTTGGTTTTATTATGTTTTTTTGTAAAAAATAATGAAATAATGTCTAATAAAGAGCAGGGTTGTTGTAATTGGTATTAAAGGAAATGTTTATTTATTTTGGGATTAAAATTATAAGATGTTAGAGAAAGAATTTAAGAGAACATTAACGATAATAAAACATACTTAACATTTGGTATGTATAGATTATGTGGTGTATTAGTAAAAATAAATCCTTGATTGGATACTATATGTGGATGTGGTTCTGAAACAAATGATCCTTGGCGAAGTATCTCCAACAAAGATAATGAATACAGACTCAACATGACCTAGTATACATTAATGAACCATAAAGTTCAACTAGTTTAACAGTCCTGGTGGATATCATTTGGTAGATTCTTAAGCTCCTTAGGATCCTTTATAATGGGGAAAAATTCTTAAAAAAATATATGTTATTAAATAGATCATTGTTTACATAGATTGAAGACTATAAAGACATAAGATGGAGAAATAAATTTCAGTTATAAGTTAACCATTAATTTTAATTAAAATCTAAATTATTGGATTAATAGTATAAATAATATCCAACTTATTTTTTCATTTATTATAGAAAATGACAAAAAAATTGGATGAATCAGGTAAAAAATCAGTACGATAGGCTATGTGATGGCATCCTAACAAGATTCTCAACCAAATGAGAGTAGTAATTCAAAACATTATGATGATAATATCTCAGATGACTTAGTTTTTTAATAGAATCCTAGATCTAGAAGATCAAACGAATCCCCCTAATAAAAAACAAGTTGGTATTGAGACATTTATCTGACAAACGCCTCCACCTTTATATGGATCATTTTATCCATTATTCATAGAACAATGGATCAACTCTAATGAGAAGGAATTATCTATCCTTCAAGGTTCTGATAAAGATAAGGTACTTCTGGATATTTATCATTTACATGGAAAACATAATTAGTGTTTTAAATTTATCATGAATATGAATCATTAAGAGATGATCAAAGGGATTTGACAGAATGAATCATTGAAATAATTTTTGATAAATATTTCCCTTGATATCTCTAACTAAAAATGAAAAGTAATTTCCTTTCCCACAAGATAAAAGAGGACAAATAAATTAGGATGTACAAAGAAAACATTAAAATACTATGATGATAAGCTTATGTCTTTCTTATTACACGTTAATTAATAGGTGACTACTTCTTTGGAGGGATAAAACCAAGTCTACGATATTGATAACGACTCCAGACATTTATTTCTGTGGGGAAATTATGTGATGTTCATTCAATGCCGAAATGGGCATCATCGATCCTCAACGGTATCATAGGGATAAGAAGCCTAAATTTGAGTTTTATTTTGGTAGTCCATTGGATAAATATAATGGTTCCATGAAATTATAACATCACACTTATGATTGGTGTGGAATGAAGAGTCATAGAAATTGCCTATGGTGGATAAAAAATGCATTATGTGTGGGATGGAAGGGAACCAACCTAGAAATTTCTAGTAGGATAAATACAATAATGTGATGGAGTATATTAATGATCTTTTCAACCCATAGTGATTTATTCATTTCTTCAACTACAAGGAAGCATGGCACTGTGAAAACCAATTTACTAAGATAAGGGTTTTGGGAGACAACCAATAGCCTCTAACACAAAAAGGGAGATATTTTACCATCAAAACCTCTTCGGTGGATCCCAAAATCGAAGTAGTAACTGGTATATTAGTTGTTAATTAAAGGTTTAAAACAAACTTCTTGACTCAATTTCGAATAATTCTTCTATATCACGTAATTTTTGAATAACTATTTAGTAAATACCAAAATTCATGGAAGTAGATCTGTCAATGAAAACAAAAAATAATGGAAGTGATTGCAACCCAACTATATAAACTCATCCCCTATTAAAATTTTCATGCTTAGATTTCTTAAGAACCTTTTCATACTCCATTTGGTGGAATTTTATGAAATTCTATGCAATTAATTGGCAATCCCAATATAAATATAACAAAAATTATCATGAGAAGGACATAACCTATTATATTTTGAATCATCCTTTGATTAAATACTAGTGAAATGAGGAGGATGATTCTTTTTTAGAACCAATATCTTGAGAATGGATATGTTTTCTATAAGTTAAATAATATATGTATTAAATGATTGATTCTATGGAAAAAATAAACCTAGAAAACCTTCCCATTGTGAGATAATATGCTAATGTGTTTTTTGAGGGACTGTCTGGTCTTCCTACTAGCTAGGAGGTTGAATATTCAATTGATATTATACCTTTGGAATTACCAATATAAAAGAATCCAGATAAAATGGGTGTTTTTAACATGAGGAGTTGAAGAAAAAACTATAGGATAATCTAGATAATGGGTTTGTACACCCTAGTGTTTCACCATGGGGTGTTCTAGTCCCCAATTTCAAGATGAATGATGGATCACTATGCAATTTCATTGACTATCTTTAGTTCAACAAGACAACGATAATGAAAAATCATCATACACCATATATTAATGAATATTTCAATAAGCTCTATGGAGAATAATACTCCTCCATGATGGATCTATGGTTGGGATATTACCAAGTTATAACGATGAAGGTTCATATCCCCATGAAATCTTTTTAGACAAGCTATACACAATATATGTCCATAGTGATCCATTTTAGACTCACTAATCCACATAAAATATTTGTGTTCAGGATGAATATAGAATTTATTAATTACCTCAATAATTTTTTAGAAGTATTTATAGATGATATACTAATATTATTCAGAACCAAAGAAGAGCATGATGTGCATCTGGGAACCATTCTATAGACCTTATGAATGAATATGCTAAATGGAATGTATAAACAATTTGTGTTATTATTGAAGGAGTTTTAATTATTTGGGAATATTATCTTTAATAATTAGATATATGTAGACCCTTAAAAGATAGAATAAATTGAAGTATGGTTAATGCCATCATTTTTTATAGATAAGTATAATTTAGTTGGATTAGCTAGGTATGATCATAGATTTGTGAGAAATTTCTCGTAATTTTTGAACCCTTTAACTTGGATATCTCTAAAGGGTGTAATATTATCTTGGAATGATGAGTGTGAATAGATAATCAATGAGTTGAAATGTAGACTTATCACTAACCCTATGATCACTCTACTCACAAGTGGAGAACTTTTTGTGGTATTTTGTGATGATTCATAGAAGGGTTTGGGATGTGCGTTAATGATGATTAAGAATATCACAACCTATAATTTAATTCTCTTGAAAGTTAAAAAATAGAAATACTAAATGCATGATCTGTAGTTGGATAAAATGATCTTTGTATTGAGAATATACAACATTATCACTTTTCGGACAAGTTTGAGATATATAAGGATTAAAAATGCATCAACAATATATTCACATAGAAAGAGAATAATATGCACATGTGATGAAGTTTATAGATAATCGTCAACTATAAATAATCAATCCACTATCATAATTGTATTGAAAATAAAGTGGAGAATTCTATATGTTGAAATGTTCCTACAATTTAATCACTAATGATAATTGAGAGGGATTAGATCTTCTTAGACTTGAAGATGACCGACATGGGAGTCATAACATATGGAATATCATAATTCCTTTAACAATTGATTTATAAAAAATAATTTTTTGGAATGGATTAATTATTATTATTAGTGTGATGTGGTAATTCATAATAATGTGGAAACTATATGAAAAGGGAGATCATTACAGTTCAATACAAATAATGAAAGAGTTGTGATATTTTAGGAAATACTATGTGTACTATTAAATCATTAGTCAATGAATGTTATTCTGGATGACGCAGATAGATCAGCCTTCTCTATCTACCCATGAAGAACACACATGTATCAAGATATCTGAGAAAACTATTAATGGGGCAATATGAAGTAGTATATTGTGGAATATAAATCAATATGTATTGTATGAAATTAGAGAAAGTGGAATGAACGAAACCTAAGGGGAATATGCATTCATTACTTATGATTATATGGAGATGGAAAAACAACACAATGGACTTTTTCAGAGGACTTACAAAGAAATTAAGAGGGAATAATCATATATGGGTAGTGGTGGATCATCTTACAAATATTGTGCACTTCATTGTGATTCAAGAGGATTTCGTACTATATCAATTTTCATTGATATACAATAGGGAATCTGTGATGCTATATGAAGTACCAATGTCATTTAAATTTGATCAATATCTGAGGAATAAATAAAAATTTAGGAAAATTATCAAACAATATCTAAACACTAAAATGAAATTCATAATGACCATTATTTATCAAACCGATGTCCATTCTTAGTGGGATATTCAAACATTTGAATACATGTTGAGAGAATGTTCTATAGACATCAAAGGATGATGGGACCAAAATCTACCTATGGTCAAGTTATCATAAAAAAATATTTTCCACTCAACCATATGAATGGCCCCTATGTATCCACTCATGAGAAGTGGTGCAGAACACATGAACATTCATATGATTTTGGGGAATGAAGAAAACTTGGTCGTGAAGTGTTCATTGAAATAGTTGAAAAGGACAAGTCTCTTCAGCAACACATTGTGGATACTTTGAGATGACTGGTGATTTATACTGACAATCATCTATGAAACCTATAGTATGATTTGTGAAATATGGTATTACTTTTCATATATCCTTGTAGAAAAATGACTATATTTGGGAATAAGGGAATTTTTTTCCCAAGATACATTTGCCAGTTTGAGTTCCTTGACCGCATCAGAGAGGCGGCCTACCATCTTGCACTCCGTCATAACCTATCTAAAATACATGATGTATTCCACGTATCCCTCTCATGAAAGTAAATATTGGGTCCATCACATGTACATTATCCATAGGTGCTACCATTGGAGAATGAACATTCTTATGAGGTGTAGTCGGTGACAATCATAAATCATTTAAACAATGTAATATGGAATAAGATAATTGTCCTGGTAAAAGTTCTTTGGGAAAAATTTTTTGATGGAGAATCTAGAGAAATAGAGGATTTGATGAAACAAAGATAAATTTTTTTATATGTTAAATAATATTTTTTTATTAGAAATTTCATATGGAAGAAATAATGAAATAACCCGAACAATTATAAACAAAATTCACCTTTTTGATTTTTTTTAATGTCTTGTTCTACATTATTGTTATATAAAACACATTAACTTATTTTTACTTATAATATACCATTTAAAATATAATTAGAAATCCTTACCATTGATAAAATTTACATTTATCAATGAACATAGGATTATTACAAAATAGGGTTTCAAAAAATCCAATTAACACTGACAAAGGATGTGATGGCCCCAACTAGTAGGATCAAATCCAATGAAGCCCATTTTTTGAGGTTTTAGAGGAAGTTTTCATCACTAGCCTATCCATTCAAAAATAAAAAGATGATATCAAATAACATTAACATGAGTAAAAACCTTTAAGGGAGAAGATTAAGTTCATTGAGATCATGACCCAAACCATGTTCACAAAACCACCCCTTAAAGTCTCACCATTATGCACCTTAAACATAATGAGATTGTTGGTGTGTTAAAATGATAGGGTTTATTACACTCAAAATATGATTTTTTTTCATGGAGTAATGAATATATTTTTATATTATTATAGTTCCATTATAATATTTTTATTTTGATACAATAAATCACAAATATTATTGTTAGGTAATATTAAAATTCCATTACGGAATTTATTTTTATGAATTTTTTAATTTTTAAAACAATTAATATTTTAAAAAATATTATTATTGAAAAACTTCAATTTAACATAAATTATTCTATACTTTTATAAATTCAAATGTAAATTTTATATGGGTTTGAAATCCAATAATGTCAAAAACCCATCATTTTCAATAAATGTCAGTTTCTATTTTAAATTAAATATTAAAATATTTAGAAAATTATTTATGTAAAATTAATATTATTTATTGAATCATTATGTCTCAATTATCCATTAGTGAATTTTTCATAATTTTCTGAGATGATGAAATTTTCGTTTAAAAATTAAATACAACGTAATTATACATTGTGTATTATGACATAACAATGACTTCAAAGTGACGTAAAAAATACTATAAAAGGTATCCATGAACAATTAAATTGATTTAATTTTAAAAAAATGTGATTTTCTTTTTGTTTTTTATAAATCCATGATGAATCCTCTAAAAAATATAGTGTATTTTTAGATTTGAAAATACTTTTTTCTAAGAGTATGACTCACCACCAAATAAGAAAGGATGTTCTTTTCATAACTATGCCCCCTTTTCATATAAAATAATAAAAAATATCCCATTTGGGTAAAGCCATTAGAAAAACCATTTGAAGGATTGTGGTTTCAGTTATTTTATTATATAGACTGTAAGACTAAAATAATAAATAAATCCCAAATCATTTCATTTAAAACCCCCCAGAAGTCACATATAATTTTTATAAAAATATTTAGAGCACGTTAATACACATCCCTACACTATATATAGTCCTCCCATGGTTACCCCAATCTGTTAATAACCTCCTCCTCAATATTTTTTTCACACACTGAATTAAGGGATCACAACCTTCTATTTATTATTCATGTTTATTTAATATCTTATGCCTTCTATTTCCAATACATCTTGTTGTGTTTTTTCATTTGGTGTCCCTATTAATTCCCATTTCATTTCCAAATGATTAGATACCCCTTTCTCTCTCCCCAATACATTTTATGATATTTTCTGTGAAATCTTTAGGTTGTTGAAATGTCACCGTGATATTCCTTGCCAAAAAATTGTATAGTGAATACCATACCAATTTACTATATAGGTTTGTCACCTTTATACACATATACATCTAAGAAATAGGAATTAAATGTATATATATATCACCCCATTATCTAGGAATAATATATTATTATGATTTAATCCATGTGTATTGATATTTTTGGAATACATAAGAATTATAATGAAATGAATATGACGAGTGAACCCAGAATTATTTAGCACTCTAGTGCATCTTGTATTGATTAGTATTATGAGAATTTTTTTTCAGAATAAAGAGAGAACATAATTAGTTTATGGCACTTTTTCCATCATTAATTCATTATGGAAATCATTGGCATATGTTTATGATGAATTGTAAAATTTTTTCTACATATCCCATGTTTTTTATGTTATCAGGCTATTTTTGGCCTTATTATACATTTTTATGATTCTCAAAACCTTCATCCACCATTTATGATTCTATTATATAACATGTATAACATTATTCTTTTTTTATTACCTTACTGTTATTTATATCCCACCCTTTTCTTATGTATGTTCCAGGGTTATCCCATACAGTTTAATGGCCATGTACCTTTAGAATCATGTTAAAAGAAATTTTTAATAATTTTATTGTATCCAATGTTCTAGATTTTTTTAAATGTTCCTAATGCCAAAATTAACTAAAAATATAAATATTTTAGATTGTATTTTGTGTATGTTAATGTAATAAATCATTTATTAAATTTTGGTAAAGATAAATTTTGTTATAGTAGGTAAATATAAAATTTTATCAGGGATGATTATCATAAAAAATGTTACGTTGATAAATAGTGGCCATTGATCCAAGATCACTAAATCAGTAGAGTAAATATAGAGTAATGCGATGATAAATATAAATATATATTCATATAAAAATAAAATATTTCTAATAAACACTTTTATTTGGAAATAAAATTCCTTAATATATATAAAAAATAGAAAATTGTTTTATATAATACGATGATACATTTTCATGATTAGAAACTCATGCTATTTATTATGAATGTAATATGAGAAGTTGTATTGATATATTATTTTATGTGATAAAACCCTGACTTCCAATAACATTAGAAGCTAAAAATATTTCAATGTTTGAGGAAATTGAATCACATTCAATTATGAGAAATATTTACTTCCTATGTCTTATTATTTTAATAAAAGACATGAAAATTTGAGAGTAACTAAAAACTCTATAAAAAGAAATAAATAATTGCGGAAGACATGTATGGTGTAATTTTTTGTTTGTAATTGTTTTTGGAAGAAAAAATTTGGAACACACATTAATGAAATGGATGTTTTCTTCACATGTAGCTGGAAATAACATCATACCCATGAATACAAGGTAAATAATGAAGCAACCAATTTCCAATTCATCAAATATAAAGGGATGGATTACTATTCAAATTAATTCTCCACTATTATATATAATTCACCATAGAAAATCCAATGAAGGAAATTATGATATTATATGATCAATATATATAATGATTAAGGATAAAATGATGTGATAATATGTACGTTGACCATAAAATCAAAGTTATATAATTATTTATTTGATTCCAAATCTATGTTTATATTTATATATTATATTTTATCTACAAACATTAAATCACCCCACAACAATATATAAAAGGGTTATCAATCCGGACACATAGTGTAAATATTTTTGAAAAAAGGATACATCACAATGTTTTTATTCCAATACATATATATTCCTAGGTTGTAGACTTTGTTGTCATACATTTGATTAAACAATGACATGATCCTTAGTAAATATTTAATCTCAAATAAAATTGAAATAAATTATAATGAATAGAAGTTCATTATTATTTATGAATCAGGAAATAATCCGTTTTTGTTGGAGAAAACTAATCATATAAAACTTTTATTAATATAAAAATAATATCTCACAATTTTGAAATTCTCGGTGAAGAGAAAGAGAAAATTATATCATTACATGGGTTAAACATAATAAGGATTTAATATATGGTTATTATAATGGTAAAATTAATGTATATCTATATGACTGTCTGAGACATATACCTAGTCATCAAGATAATTTTTCTATTAAACTCATCCCTAATAAAAAATACATCCAAAACAAAATATAGGATTCTTATAAAGAAATTGGCAGAGTTAAATAACGAACAGTAGGAGATAGGTAATAAATGATTTATATACCAAAGTGTTTAACAATCTGGAAAACATATTCTACTTTTGAAAAATATGTATAGATAGTATTTTTAAATTAAATAATTTCTCTCTGGTTTTTTTCAATTAAGGGTGAAAAAATGATAAACCAATGATGGTATTTTAAATGACGTATTGAAATTAAGAGTTTATGGTAATTCTAGTTGTATTAAATAAAGAAACATGTATGTTTACTTATATGTTTAATAATGTAAATACGTATTTACTAAATAACATCATAGTCATATTCATTGATGATTGATTATTATAATATCAATTAATATCATGAGAATAATTTAAAAATACTCAATTATATAGTTATTGAATAGAAAATGTTTGGGTAATTTTTTAAGTGTGATTTTCTCTTGGTCATTTCTTTTCTTGGACATAATGTTTCCAAGGATAGAATATCATTTTACCCATCAAAGAAAACGTTTTTATAGAATATTATATAACAAAAAATATAATTATGATGTTTAATTTCCGTGGATTAGTTGGTTACAAGGATATGCTTATCCAAATTTAGACTTGATTATCCATTATATTAACAATGATCACATGTAAAAGCTCTAAATTAATATGGTAAAATTAATGTGAAATTATTTTATGATCTAATGGGGAGATTATATAATTAATCAATATTAACTATAATAATTGTAATGTAATGATTTTTTTATAACTATTACTCAATTAAAGTTTTGTTGTACTTATACATAATTATGAAGTGGTTGTTAATGCATTATTGAAATTAAGGATCGATGTGTCGAAATATTCTACCCATGAAATCAAATTGGTTGTGGAAATATTTTCCATGAATATTTTTGAAAAATTTATTTATGAATAAATATACAACATATATATATATACCAAAATATAATAATGTTCATATTTAATCATAATGAACTATATATGAGGGAAAAAAATTAGATCTAATCATGGAATTTTATTGCTCGATACACTACAACCACGGGAAGGAAAAGATAGGGTTAAGGCATTATATAGGATAGAAATTGAAGTTATTAACATGAAGATGATTTAAAAGTATCATATTTTAATGGATTTATTAATTTTAGTCCATGTAATTTGAATCCAATGGTAAATAGAATTCATTTTAGATGAAATTGATATAACAATATTATGGGAAAATATAGTTAAGTCATGGAAGGATAATCAGGATTTACTGAGGATGATTAAAAAAAGGATGATAAGAATTTTATAGACTTCATAAATGAAGATATATTTTTTTACAAGGGGACATATGTTATATACATACTATAGATAAAATGTATATAAAATATAGAGAACATAAAAAAAACATTCCTATGCACCCTGATAGCAGAAACATGTATAATGGATTCAGAGAACATTTCTAGTAGTATGGTATGATGTGGGAAATTATGGACTATGTGTCTTTATTCATAGTGTTCGAGTAGATAAATTATCAAAGGAAATATCCTATACGAGTCATGAATTATGTTCCCTTAAAATATAGAAGTGGGAATATTTTACTACTAACTTTATCATTAGACATGTGAACACTCCAAGGAAGAATGGTGTTATATGGTTAATTTTTTATCATAATACCAAGACATTATTTTACCTAGCTGTAAGATAAGATCTATCTCTAGAATACCTATCATGACTATATATTAATGATGTATTGATACATCATGGTGTACCTATATCAATAATATACAATCAAAGTCCTCTATTCAAATCAATTATTCGGAGTAGTTATTAGGTGGTTCCCCATAAAAGGAGACATTTAGGACCCTCTAAAAATCCTCCAATTAATGGTAAGACTAACAAGACTTTTGAAACAAAATAAATAAGGAAAAAATCTTTATTAAATACATTATTTCATTTTAAAACATGAAATTGTTTTCTTTCATTACTTAATATCAATTAAGGTTTACAGTTTTAGAGGATTTTTTCATAATTGTTACACAAATACCCAAACATAAAAAGTCATAAACTTCCTTTTTGTACCAATTAAATCAATAATAAAAAATAATTTACATTGAAGTAGTTTTGTTTTGATGATAAAACAACACTATTTTTAATTTGAATTCATCTTTATCGAAAAATATACATAAACTATTTTAAAAAGGTATGAATGGAAAATTAAATTATTATAATATATAAAAATAAAAAAGAAACACATTTGATAACTCCAAAACCAATGTATCTTCAAAGAGTGTTTTCCTACAACAGAAAAAAACTAAGCTCAAATTCCTATGGAGTTATCATTACTAGAAATTTTTTTTATCAAACACATTATAAGAATACATAAATAGAAAATTGTAATCCTAGGTTTATTTTGAAATCATCAGACCCAAGAAAAATAATTTCATTCAACAATAAATTTTTACCATTAAAGAGAATAATATATCCTTTAATAAAATCATATTTCCTTATGAAATCAAATTAATTCCATGTAATCTCATTGAAAATCATTTATAATCGATATAGTTTATATGGAACATCACATTTTAGGAAAAATTAAAATAAAATTTACATGTGTAATAACTTATATTATCAACTTCTAACATAATTATCTTGAAAAAATTATCATTACCCACTTAGTTGGAGAGATATTATAGGCTCACCTATCATCATACATATATCAGGATCACCTCTCATTCATAAAAAATTTCCAATGACAATAAATTGAAGGAAAAACATAAAATGTTTCATTTCTATAATCAAAATCATATACAATATCATTTTGAACCCATTACTAATACATTTTTGTATATCAATATATCATTTTTGTAAGACCAAATTTAAAGAGATAAAATAAATAAAAAAGTGGAGAAGGTTTTAATTTTAATTAAATAGAGAATCTAGTGAAAGAATCCATACATTGAATAAAATTTGAGGTTTGAAGAAAAGTAATTTTCACTATATACATTAAATTAAAACATTTCTTTTCCCATATTGTATGGAAAATCTAAATATAAAATATAAAATATGTAAATAGAATCTTTTGGAAAACCATTAAATAAGAGTCAAAAGAGACATAAAATTTCATTTTAAATGTATTTATATCCATTAAAATGCATTTATAAAGTAATTTTAAAAATATTTACATGGAATAAAAATATCTAAAAAATAATTTTTAAAAACATTTAAAATGTGGTTTTATAGAAAAGTATCCCTTTCCTTGAGGCAGACATATCAATAATGTTTATTAACATCTAGAATAATAAATATATGTTATTTTTTCAAAATTCTAAATAAACAATTTCATTTATGATTCATTATCATTGTTCATTATATGTCATTTCTGACCATGTTTGACTTAGTTACTTCATCATTTTGGTTTACATCTGATTTTTGGAGGGCATTTCCTTCATATACAAAAAATAGCTTTAGTATGATAAATGTGTTGAAATGGGTCATTATTATATTCTCTATTTAATAATAATCACGAAATAATTACAATTTCTATAAATTAATTATAATTTTCTAACCAACTATTATGTTTAATTTTTAGAAAATATTATTTAACAATAATTGAAATGGTAGGTTGTATATACCCCAGAGTAAAAATTCAATTTTTCAATTAGCATGAGAAATTTTTTTTTACCAAATATAATTATTTTAAAACTATTATAAAATAAGAAATATATTATTATATCCTTTAAAAACTTATATATGAAAAATATTTGAAACAATGATGAAAAATGAATCACTCTACTTTACCGAGGTGGTAATTCTGACATATGCACCAAGGACATTATCATTATCAAGTAAATGGAAATGTAAAAAAAATTAGGTGGCATATTTTATTTCCATATTAGTATTTAGGTCTTAAAAATAATATATATAACATAATCCCATCATTTTTATCTACCAAGATAAGTGGTGATTGATAATGAATTATATCGGTTCGCAACATGGAAGTCTGCTATACATAAGAATAAGTGATTCATTTCACATATAATAGTATATGAGATGAATATTGGTTAATAAAATATAATAAAAAGAGAAATTTATATATTTAATATGAAAATTTAATTTTCCTTAAATGTTTTAAGAACATTTTAATGAGGTATTAAAATAAATGAAATGAAAATGATTTGTTATGAATAAAACATTTTATTCCCGAAACATCATTTTCATTAATCCTTAATCCCTCATTTTTTGGTATCATTACCAAACTAATACCAATATAATTTTGTTATTGATGTTATTATTTAATTAAGGAATATATTTTCCATCCCAAAAGGATTTTTTTTTGTGCAGGGTAGAGTATTGTAAGTTTCTTTTTTTTATGTGGGGAAGGGGATAAACCTAATTTTTTAAAATTATTAAAATATAATAATGTGTTACCCATTCAAAAATGATCCAAAATAGACCATTTCAAATGGTTATATGATATAGGTAATAGAAGTGTCAATAAGATTGGATTTAGACTAATTTTATGTATTTTAACCCTTATCACATCAGTTTAACCCCTTTATTAACTTGTTTAAGCCTGAATGGTGGTAAAAGATTTTTATTTTGAAGTATTATTTTTGAAAAAAATAAATATTAATTTAATATTTAATATTAAATATTTTGATTAAAAATATGGAATCAATTTTATCAAATTAAATTCATCGAATTTGTAAAATTTAATTTCTATATAAGCCCATGAAAGTGAATGAATGCGGTTTTTCTAAAAAACTAGCATTGTAATTATAAAAATAAAATCACTAGAATAAGACATAAAATTTATTATAATGACTCCAATTAAAATAGTTATAACACAAATAAAATAATTTCCTTTTAAACCATATTAAAGTAATGTATCATTATAATTTCTTGAAACAAAAGATATTTTCAATAAAAATCCTTATTTTAACTATACATTTGAAGTATCAAACATTTATTTAAATTTTCAAAAATTCATCCTATGATAAAAGTGAAATTATAAATTATAAATTTAAATATTTTTTTAAAATTATTATTTTTGAATTTTAAAATTATTTAATTTTATAATACTATAAAATTTTAGTAAACAATGTTAATAAAAATAAAACTATCACCATTCCTATTATAAAATTATATAATATTCTTATCGTAAATATAAATATTTAAAATTTAATTTATGAATATTAATTAAAAATGAAAATTAATTGTTTTTTTACTACTTAGGTTTTATAATTCTTCTCCATTTTGTATATTTCACCCTCAAAATTTTATTTTTTATTTAAATTTTGAGGATATATTTCCCTCATATCATTTTTAGATTATCATGATGCTTCTTCAATCATATTTTATCCCTACACAAAAAAATAGTTAATTAAATTTTCCTACAACACTATATCTTAGTTTTTATGAATATATACTAGATTTTCTTTATATAATAGGTTTTCATAAAATTGAAACACATCATGGATGAAAAATGAGATTCATTAAAAAACAATTTTCTTACCAACAAAACATGAAAAAAATCACGTACTTGGGATAAAATTGAATATAATCCCACTCATTACGAAACAGATCCCATATTATCCAAGATTCTTTATTGTATAATAATCTGAGGACAAATAATTTTTTTACCAAAATAAATAATAGTTTTCTATGGATATAAATTATGAAAAAAAATTAACATGCTTTTAATGAAATATTTTTTATCTTAGGTTATTGATATAAATTAACTCTTTACTTTTAGTTTTCAACATATTATATTGGATTATCTTCACTATCACTACTATTTAACATATGAATTTAGTTCCCAACACCAATACCTAACCTACTACTCCTATACAATCCTTATTATGACATGACTTTTCATTAATTAAATGAATCCATATTAATAATAGAGTGAAAATTGTTATTGTTGGAATAGATTAGTAGTGAAAAATATTGACCCGTAGTTTATTATAAATCCATTTAACAAACTTGATTCATGTATTGCAAAGTATTATTTCTCTCTCTCTAATATTCCATCAGATTCATGATTAATACCTGAACTAAAATTTATTTCAGTACCAAAAAAATTATGAAGACTAATCCAAAAATTATATTTATATTTGTGATCATATTTGATAAAATAGAGAGAGAAACACCATATTATTTTGTTATTTACTAATGATATAGTTGGAATATCATATCTAAAACATATTATCACTAATATGAATGAAATAATTTGATTTATCAAAAGGGTAAACATTAACCCAAATCATAATTTAACCAAATGGCATCATTGGTAATCCAACCAAGATATACATAGATATATATTCATATTTCAACTTATAAAATGGAAATGTATTATGTATATCTATAAGAAAATTTTATTCTATATTGACAAATTGGGAAGTCAATCAGGTCAATGTAAGTAATCAATACCCATGTTAATTCCATTCCAACATTAATTTTCCTAACGGGCTCTATATAACATAGTTCGTTTGAGATGAATGGGAAATGGATAACATTGATCCTAACTAAAATATTCTGTTTTTGACTGGGAATAAATTGTGCATAAATTTTCATTCCAAATATCTTAATACCTTCTTCATTAATTTTAAAACATTCCAACTTATACTTCTTGGATGTTCTTTCTTTTTCTTATAAATATAGTTTCTTCTTCTTAGAATAATTAATTATATCCGAAAACATGTCCTCATTGACTAAAACACACTAAATAAATAGTTTAATAGGTAAATATTTTTGATATCATTCTTAACAAACATCAAAGGGTGTTATGATAATTGAGATATATTATAAAATATTATTATTTGATGGTGACTATTATAAATAGTCCTTAACATACTGGGTATGAATATGAGTAAACATATCTTGAAATATATTTCTGATTTTACTACTCAATACAAATTTATTAATTTGTTTATAGTAGATATAGACTACACCTTTATTAATGTTTTTTATGTTCTGAAATGAAATTTCGTAAAAAAATAATGGTATTACATTTTTGACATTAAAAATATAATAAATTTATACATCATTAAAAAAAATTATAAAATTTTAATCAGTTTTTAAATTAGTATATAAACATTATCTTATAGTGAAATTATTCGATATTTGGAAATATTTTGTTGACTTGTGTAAAATTTATATCTTGCAAATATTATCATTTAATTTCATAAAAATAAGTTATTCAATTAAGAATTATATTTTTTACAAAAGAATAATGTGAAATATGATCCATTTATTATAATAATATAAATAATTCTATTTTAAAAATAAATATTCATGACTATGATATATGTTATCCCTTTATGATAAAAAACTATTTTTTTGTAAAAAATATTTTTCATTTTGTTTAATGAAATTATATTAAAATTTATTTATTATAAAAATAAAGATTTAATCCAGAAATTTTTTTAGCGTATTTGATTCCAAAGGTTTTAATTTTTTAATTTCCCTCATTTTATTTTTTCTAATTATGAATAGTAATCATGGTAAATATTTCTCACATTGGTGGGGTGGAAATGGGAAAAACAATGTTAAATCTATGATATTATGTCTCAAATTCAACCCTAAATATTTTCATTAATAATTTTTTCAGGATATAATTTTTTATATACATAAAATATTTTAATATAATGAATTTTGGTTCTATTTTCCATTAATAATGACATTATGTAATTTTTAATAATTAAAAGCTTCGAATAAAACCCTGTTTCTATTAAAATATTCTAGTTATTAAAATATGTATAAGAATATGTTATAAATCAATTTTTAGTCTTATATAGAACAATTTTAATTTATTTTTATTGATTTAATTTATTTAAAAAATTTTAGAGCTATAATAACCTTAAAAGCATACATGATGCTGATATAATGATTTTTCAAATAGTTAAACAACAAAAAAAAAATGATTTTTTCTAAAATAAAGAGTAATAAATTTTTAATGAATTATTATGTCATGTGAATATTATATTTAATAATAATTTATAATTTATTCTTACTTTTTTTTAAATAGTTCCTTATATTTATCTGATTAATTTCACATTAATTGAATAGTGTCAAAAAATAACATTAATAATATATTATGAAAAATAGTACATTAAATAAATCATTATAAATATTAAAAATATTTCTATAGGACTAGTAGAGTGAGAAATGGAGGATACGTTCACACATAGACCATTTATGAATAATATTATACCTTTCATATAAAATTATAAATTGTTATGGTTCGAAGATTCATTATCATGGTTGAGGTTAAATTTTTTTAATGAAGTGTTTAAACTAATTGATAGGGGTATAAATGAAAAAAAATTATTCAACCTTATTGGATAGTTCTATTTTGACATTAAAATTTTCATATTTAAAAATGAGTACTTGTCGAATCATTTCTACAAACATTTGACATATTAAAAAATTAAAATATTAAAAGTGTGCCATTAACCACAATTATTGAAGGGGACATCCTCCCCCCCATTATTCACACATATTGGACGATTTATATCATTAAAAATTTAAAACAATATCTCTAAAACATCATTATAGATATTATATAAGTTTTTTTATTCCCAAAATACAAACCCTTTATCCCTTATGAATAAATCCAAACGAGGTTTCTCTAAAGAAGGTATCCATTTTAACTATACTTAGTTTATATACATCATATTTTTATACATTAAATTATGTAAATATCATTAATGATAAATTATAATAGAATATATAATTTACTAACATGTTATCATGTTTATATAATTATATTTATCCACACATTAATCCATCATAATATAAATAAAACCAGTTATGTTGTGTATGGAGGATAACCACCTTGTGAATTGATTAATTTATTAAACATCATTTTCTCATGTTGATGGTCATAATGATTGAACTAATTAATTTAAATTATATATATGAAATAATATTTATTCTATAAATTTAATATGTTATTTTATTATATTAAATTTTACCCATTAAAAAATGGTAATCTCGTCCATATTGATGTATAACTAACCATCTCCAAAAAACAATGTGAATCATTTTCCACGTACCAAATTCATGTTGATAATAAATATATATATATAATGAATAATAAAATAATTATAACATTAATATATCAAATAATTAATTGAAACTAAAAAATATTTAAATTAAATGGTTGAAAATGTCAAAATAACAATAAAACTAACTAGTTATCTATCAAAATAATGATGATAATGACATATTATTAATGAAACAATGATAATATGTTATATGTTATTCATATATGATATTATAAATTTTATTATGGTTCTTTTATAAATTAATAAAATATTAAAACTATTATAAACATGATTAAATCATGTTCAATAATGTTGAAGCATGAGGTAAGTGGTGTTTTAACTTATTTTATAAATATTGGGATATATTTTTTCTTCATTGAATTTATTATGTAATGAATTTATGTAAATTGATCTATAAATTTACTTATGAATTATTTTAACCCTATATTTGTGGTTTTAATTTCTTCATACATAATAAATTGATAGATTTATTATCACATAAATTATTTTATCTTTGTAATAGATTTTATCTAAATTTCAACTTCCAGGAGAAATATTTTGTATTATGCCCATATTTTCTTTTGTAGTATGTATATACTTCTCTATTTATGTATTTAACATGAATATATAGTTATTATTGGTAATTAATGATTCAATTCATTTTAATCATTCAAGTGTTTGAAATTAAAAATATTCTAAATTGTTTTAAATTTATTTCATAATATTATTTATTTTCAAATTACTTATATTTTTCATTATGGTAATAATATAATAAATCATTCATAAATATCATCTATTTTCCTCCAAATATTACTATTTTTGGAAATTAAATAATGAAAAACATCTTCTTAAAATAATATATTTACATTTTACTCCTTTTGATTTGGTATATTTTTTTATATATCGATATTTTTCAAAATTATTTTACAAATGTAATTTTTAATTACTAAAATGATTTATTATATAAATTTTATGCTATAAATTACATTATATATGGTTTTAAATAAATAATTCTAATGTTTTATAAAATCTACATGTCTGATATTCTTTACAAAAAATCAAAATAAAAATCTTATTAACATTTTCGTCTATAATGGACTTTCCCATCACTATAAATTTGTTGTTCGTTTAATCTTATTATTCGAGTTATTAATGGTTTAATAATGAAAAATAGTTAATTAAAATGAATTTTAAATATTTAAATTTCATTTTTTGTATTCTATATAAGACATTTATTTAGAAATAAATACCATTCTAATGAATTTATAGTCATCAATCTTCAATTATTTAATTTGGTGTTCATTTAAATTCTAATGAAACATTCCAATTCTGGGGATAAATTTTCATTACACATATAACAAATCATTTTATTATGGGTATTCATATAGAATAAATGGTTTACTATTTAGATATATGCGGTTTTATTATGATTTTTTTTTGATTTTGAAAATATTGATATTTTTTTACTTTACTCAATTCATATACATTTTTATAAGGTATGTTATTTAAGAAATCAATTAATCAGTAAATATAGGAGTAACAAATTACACATGATATTATGGATGAGGATTACTTATATATATCCCCTAGTTTCATTAATTGGTCAAATGAGACAATCAAGTAGGAAAACCTCACTAGATGCGTTTTTGATGTATACCTACCCATATTTAAAACTATGGTGAAAGAAGTAAATGGCGGTAAATACGTAATGATTTTCAAATTTATTAATTTCCTTTAATAATTATTTTATAATTATTATCCATGAGATTATTTTTTTGATATTCTTGATGGATTCATCTATTTCTAATGTTATTGATTAAATTTTATGTGTGTTAAGTTATTTACCATGAAATATTGATAATTCCTTATTTACTCATGATATATTTTTTTGTACCTAAACCTTACTAAGAATTTGATATCAATCTTTTTTTCCATTTCCAAATGATATAAAAGAATATTTTAATGAGTTCAATGATGAATAATATTTACATTCACTTTGTTTTCCTATTTTATTTTCTATTAAACATGGCAATAAATTTTCTATATTTTCGTTCAAAATTAATTAAAGAATCAATCTATAGAGATGTTATAAATTGATATTACACCAATGTAATCTTATAGATTGTGCAACTGGATTACTATTATATAGATTTCTTAATTTTTTTATAAGTGAATGTTCCATAGAAACCATGAAAACAATATTTATAAAAAATATAGTTTTGGAAACACATCATTATAAATAACTTTTAGTATAATTATAAGTGTGTAATTAAATCATATTGTTTTTATGGTTGAGATTACGTGGTTTTAATAAAAATACATATCAATATTAATACTACAAGTGGACATTGTTTTTGTTCAGAATCTTCTAGAAGTAATAATGTTAAGAAATGTTTTTTTGAATATATATATACAATCATTATGGTACACGATGATTTTGGCTTTATGGAAAACATTTTTAGCCACTCTTAGTGGATTTTTGTGGGTAAATAATATTTTATTTAGGAACCATTATGAAGGATTTGAATTAATTATGACCACGAATGGTCAGGTTTAAACGTATAGTGTCATAGATTTGTTATAAAATTGTTAAAATATTTAGACATCTAATAAATTGTTATTAAAATTTTGTGGTTTAAATCTAGGATTATTGTACACCATACAATTATTTTTTTAGATTAATTTAATGGTTGGAACACAAAAGAACTGTGTTTAATATAATGGTGATAGACCATGGAAAATTGTTTCACATGAGAAACCAACTAAAATATAATATGGATGGAGAAACCGTGTGATTATGTATAATTGGATGTCCCAATTTAAGATTAATGATCTCAATATGTGTGATTTTACTAAAACAATAGATATAGAGAAAGGATTTTATTGAATTCCATGGTATAACGAAATTCACATTCAAAGATGACAATAATGTGTGAATAAGTACTCATGAAAATCACTCAAATTAATGATAATATGCTTATTTTTTGGAAATGGGGATGATTTAATGCAATTATAGTGAAAAAAATAATGAGTTAAGGGGGACGATATTATGTTTATATAAAGTTATAATTTATAGTTCAGTGACATATGTCTTTGGAATATAGACAATATCTGAGTCAATGACCTAATCCAAGGGTTAACATAGATACCATGTAAATACCTATGTTTTGTTAATAATTGAGGTAAAAGGATCTTAGTGTTTGGGTTGATAGATTCAATAATTATGTCATATTCTTTTCATGCGATTGATATGAAATATGTGAAAATCGTGAAACATATTCATATTGTTAATGATTTGTTTTTATTTAATCATTTTATGAAATATTTTTTGGCGATGATATTTTTGGAGAACACCTTATTAAGGGATGTATAAACCAAAATACGTTCAGGATTTTCTATTAATAATATTTAGTTGGGATAAATAGATGAATAACATTGATTTTGTAAAAGGTATAGTAATGGTAACCTTGAAATTGATTAGTTATTTGGTGAAAAAACTTATTTAGGTCATCTATGATAATTTTTATTGAATTTTTTGATTGATAGAATATGTTCAATAGTTCCTAGTATTATTTGTGGAATAAGAATTGTGTTAAATTTTTAACAATATGTGTTTCCAATATTTTATAGTGATTTTGGTTATTAGTATTTTTTAAGAGAATATAAGATTAATTTATTTATATGATTGATATGTCACATTATGAAATATTTTATCATGTCTAGGGATAATTAATTTATATATTATAATATTTTAGGTCCTATATTTTTTCCGTAATATTTTGAGTGGTTTTAGGGTTAGATGTTTAGGGAATTGATATGTTGAACATTTTGTGTTATTATTGATCATTTATAGATTAATGTATTTTATTTATCCATGATAGATGAATGGTGATTTTTTAAAGAAATAGAAATAGACGATTTTTTTTCATTTTTATGGATCTCATGATATGTTTAATTTTAATTATAGTTATTTAGGATTGATAAAATAATTTTGATTATTCATTTATTGGAATTACAGATTATATAGAAAATTATTTAATCATAAATAGAAGATGAATTTTTGCCTATGAAATGGAATTAAATAATGGAATAATATATTGTCACATCCTCCATCTTGATAGAAGTTTAACCAATAAACATTATAAAATGTTTTCTAAAATTAAAATTTAACACTTTAATTTTTTCTAATGAATTTATGGTATTTTAACACCTAAAATAGGTATAGTTTTTAATTCATTAACATTATCATGAACATGTTATGAATCACACTATTTCAGTCCATGGATGATAGTTTTATTATCCATATATATATATGAGCTTCAAATAAATGTTTTATAAATCTATAAAAATGAATATGTATTCTTTCTAGTAACCTTTATCCTTTTCATTTTCCCTTTTTAAAATTAGTTTTATTGTCCCTCTGTACGATGTCAGTTATCAATAAATTTATTTTCCTATATTATCCCTTTGATTAACATGATAAATTTTTTTGTGCGTTATTTAATTTAGGGGATAATGTAAGATACAAAATATATATATTAATTGAATAATAATTTATATATCATTCTTAACATGAAACAGGGATCATTAAACTGATTGAGATATATTATGAAATTATTATTAATTAAATGTGATAATTACAACCTACTCATTTAATTGGTGGGTATTAATATGAGTAACCACATTATGAAATATATGTATTGGGTTTTATAATCAGTAATAAAATTATTTATTATTTCTTTATGAAATAACACTCAAATTTTAGTGATGTTGTCTTATGTTTGAAATAATTCATTACCTTGAAAAAAGATTTTAGTTCATTTTTTACATAGAAATTACCAATAATGTCAACCGAAAAATGAAATATTATTTTATAAAATATAAATAATTTTTGAAATTATATTATAAATAATATGTGAGAGGAAAATTTGGGGGTTTTTATAAAATAATTAGCTTTTCATTGAATGGTGAAAAACACTAATTCATAAAAACACTACTATATTTTCACTATATCATGTAATATAAAATACCCAATGTATTTGGTCATTGGTTTTAAAATGACATATTATTCATTTAATTTATTGTAACTTATCTATTCTCATCTCAATCAGTGATATTTATTATTTTTATATAAGTTGATTTTTATTATTAAAATTATTATTTTAAAATTATTTTTTTTTGTGTTTTATGCAATTATTATAAAAATTATTTATACAAATATATGGAATAAATAATGAAAAATATATTCCAAATTTTGAGTATTTATTTCCAAATTTTGTTAATGGGTCCCTTTTTATTTAAGGAAATTAAAAATTGTATCCATTTTAAATATTTTTTACCTTTATGATTGTAAAATGGGAACAACAAGGTCAATACTCAGAGAAAAGGCTTCAAAATCAACCAAAAAATCAATACCTTTCATTTTTTGGAATATATCACACCATATGCTTCCAAAATTATAATATATGGTGTTTTGGTTACATTTTCCATCAAAAATGATATTTATATATTTTAATTAATTAAAAAAACTAATTTCATATATCTTAGTTTTAGTTTATTTTATATTTTCACATGTGGAGAAGATTATTTTATGAAATAATCTAAAATGTTATATATAAAATAATTAATTTATAATTTTTACTCTAATATATATTTTTTTGATCTATTTCTAATTTTTATTAAATGAATAATGTCTTTAAAATATTACATGATGATGAAATAGTTGTTCTACTACCGATATAAAAATAAATATAAATATATTGTAAAAAATTAAAAGTAATAATAAATCGATGTCTTATAGTTTCACATTAATTAATTTATTAAAAATAACTTATAATTTCTTATTAAAAACATTATATTTGAATTAATTAATTATATATTTTTTCATCAAAGATGAATTAAATTAATAGTTTTAAAAATGATATAAATAAATTTCTATTTGCAATTATAATTTATTTAAATATTTATAATTAAATAAAATATTATATTTTAAAAACGTAGGATGGAAAACGTAAAAAATATCATCTATTGGAAGTTTATAAACCAGTTTTTAACTTATATGTAAAATTATCACCCTTTAAAATTGAAATTATTTTTATAGAATTTAAAGATTAAAATGGTTACTGAATTGGATAAATAAAAAGATCAGGGTTAAAATGACCTAAATAATCTTAAACTGTATTTTACGTTTATTTTTATACCACTACCTTATAAATTTCAATTTCGAAACATTTTGGATCAATTTTTCCAAAAAAAAATCAATAATAATTTAAAAAATTGGAAAAAATATATGTGTCCCGCATGCCTCAATTATAAAAGGGAACCACATACCTTCACATAATCGCACCTATAGAGACATTAAGATCTATCATAACATGATAAAATCTCTCCAAAACAACCTTAGCTTCATGGTAGAGGTTTTTATGCCAATATTTCAATCCCTTTAATCCTTATCAATTGATCCAAATGATGTTTCTCTTAGAAAATTTAATCTTATTAGCCATGCTCTTTCGTTTTTCATACTTTTTTTTACCAAAAATATAATTCTGCTTGATAAATTGAAAATAATTACACCATAATAACCCATATAAAATAATTTAATAATTTTATATCATTATTTTTTATACATTTCCTTATCTATAAAATGGGACATAAAACCATCACTCATGTGTGTGACTAACAACCTCCTCAAGAATCATTTTAAATATTTTTCTATCACCACCTAACAATGCTAGTATTATTGACATAAATAATCAATATATATGATAAATATGACCTAATAGTTATTATCTAAATTAATATATCATATAATACCTTATATATTCCTCTATATAAAAATTATATCATCACTCATGCATATGAATGCATTACCATCTCCATAAAGCAATACAATTCTTTTTTTATGTCTTTCATTCAAGAATGATTATAAAAATGTATATGAAGAATAATTAGTTTATCTATAACACTTATATATTTTTATATATGATAAAGTTATAACTTATCCACCCAAACCGTAGAATCTATGAAAAAATGTACATAAGAAAACAGTTAGGGTAACCCATAAATCAATTAAAATGATGAATGATTATTGAAAAATAGTTGATAAGATACTATTAGTGAATCATATATTTGTTGGGTCCAATAAATTATTCATGTAAGATGTAAATCATATTTGGATAAAAAATTGGTAGAAATGGAACCCAGAATAATATTAAAGAATATATTAAAAGGGGTGATACCACCATTCCACATGGTGTTTCTCCATTTCATGAAGTTTCCATGAAGGAAATAGTTCTCAAATAGAGGAAGTTCCATTAGTGACAAATAATGTAACTGAAGATGTTTGTGGTACGGATGTGGGGATTTCTGCCCCTATGTACTCAATAGTTCTCAGGACAAGTTGGTACCACTGACACCCATGAATGAAACAATGACATTTCTGTTGATGAGGTGGTGATTTACATCCTAGAAAATGATGAACATTCTGAAAAAAATCAATGATTACGTTTTCATTCATGATCTAGAGAATCTCAAGTGGGATTCTAAAAAACATGGTTGTTCCCCACTCCCAATGACCATCCATGCCATTAAACGGTCGCACCATTCTTCTATAAATAGACCCTAAGGGGGGCCAAATTTGGGAGACAAAAAGAGGCATGAATTTCCAAACTGAAGAGATCTAAATAAGATTATATTTTTGGAACCTTAAAAACCAAAGACCCATTGATGATTTCCAACACGTTAAACTCACTAAAAATGTGTAAGGTGATAATAACAAATCAATCTACCACCTAAAAACCCAAACCCACTGTTACATAATATATATTAGGGAATGACAGAAGGTCCATTTGTGTAATGGTCTCCCAAATATGAAAACACAATGTAGGTGGAACCCTTCCCAGCATAGAAATGTTCAATGCCGAAGGAACACTTCCCAACAAAGAAAAATTATAAACCAATGGGACCTAGCTCCAATAATCAGCATAAAACCTGGGTATAACCCATGTCCATGCAGAACAATGATTTTAGGAAGGTCCCCTTACCCACATTGTATCATAACACCGGGAGGGGGTTCCATCCAACATAAAATAATTCTATGAGTAATGGGCCATCCTAGTGAATTTTACTTCTCATCTCCCTTTATTCTCATAAGTCACATTATCAGTCTATGTGTCGGCTCATCCGTGAGCCAGTTTAATGTTATCAGGCCAAAGAAACTTGCAAATCCACCTAGAATGTATGATAAAATAATCAGTCACATCATCATGTCCACTTAGGATATCATTCATATGCTATGTGGAGTAACATTGGTAATTTATATAATAAGGTGGAGTGTCATAATATATTCATGTTTAAATTCCCATGGTAATGTGGGACCCGAATTTGGGATTCATATGTGAAACTACCCAATCTATGGATTGAGAGGAACTAATAGCCTTGACCTTCGATGAGGGATAGTGTTTAAAATTATTCCCTTTCCAGGAACAAATATCAAGAGAACTCCCCCTAAGGTAACCCCCAAGGAATTTTTATAGGAGGTGTCAGTTTCTCTCCTCTTCACCTATATATAATAAATATATAGGTTGATCACCAAATAAAACAATTATTGATATAAAAAAATAATAATAGAAGAGTATACAAAAAAATTTCCCCCATTTTGGATCCATCACCATCCATAAGCAATTGAGCTGGTCATGCCATCATCAAATCCAAGGCTTCATCCTATTTCTCAAAATGAGGCATGATTAACATGGATATTGAATTCAGTATAAATCATGGAATCCAATCAATGTGAATCCATATGGGCATCCTTCTGAGTGTAATCCCCAATCATGTCCCTCTAAATGGACCTCCTATGCAGTATATTCCCTGTGACCATATCTCAAAATTCAAAGGTATTAATTCATAATAAATTAGCCTTAGATGAGTAACCTTCTATGTGTAAGAACCAATAATGTCCCTCCAAATGGGATATCTATAATTTATAAGCCTTGAAATCATATCTCAATCTTCAAAGGGTCATATTCCCAATGATTCTTCATTAGATGAGAATCCCTTGAGTGTAAGCCACAGTCATGCCCCTTAAAATATAATCTTCCATGGATAAGCCCACAAACAATCAAAAGATGTGGGATTTGATTCCCAAGTAGATATGATACATAGAAATCCCCATTGAGTTCCAAACCCACCACCAAAATCCACCCTAATTTTATCTAGGTCACATAACTTATAGGGTGATATCTAATATGGAAACTATATCTCTTCAGGGTTCCTTAGGAATCCTCATCATATGTCTTACACTATCCTTGAAATTGAACCATCCATTTGGGTGTCCTTATAACAAGAACATAAATTTAATGGATGGTTCCTTTTCATACAACCATGAAAGGTGAAGTTTCCAATTAAGCGACACATAACTACCTGGGGTTTTATGCCTCTCATGATGAAGTTTCGGATTCCAATTATATGGTATCAATTCAAATATTAACATATATTCCATTTCCTTGGATAATATCAAAATCTAGATCACAAAACCTAATAGATAAAAACAAGAATCATCTGAATTAATGACCCATGAATCTCTAATATTTACAAAAATGGGTACCATTGATGGAGAACCTCAGATACAGATAAGTGATTCTAAACCCATGTGTATTTATGATCAATCATTACCTAGAGGTATCCCATTTATACATAACTCAGAATGAACCAATGTTTCATGAATAAATCTGAAATATATAAGATATCCCTAGAATAAGAAATTGTTCCCCCCAAAAGGATGTGATGATCCCATATTCTTATCCTCTTCACAAAAATGAGTTTTTACATGTCACTGGCCATGTTACCCAAGAAATCATTTCATTTTAAAGGAGCTCCATGAATAATGGATATTTGAACGGTTGGGAGTTTCTTGAATCCTTGAGAAAAATACAATAGGTACCATTCAAAGATATTTTACCTAAAAGTAGGGTTTGAAAAAAATCCACCCGTACAATCAATAGACCAAGAAAAAAATATTTTTATTGAAATGATTGTGAACCTGACATGAATGAATTAACTGAAACACACCCTTCAAAAGATAAAAAAGATATACCACATATTCCCTCTTATAAAATTCCAGTCATAACCCAAATACATCTTCTAGGGAAACAAAATTGTGAACCTTATGTGAATCCATTATCAATGTGGCTATGTTGCCACAGAACAGACCACGTCCACTTCCAAAATGGATGAGATTAAAACAATATCGTCGATTGAGAATATGGTCACGAAATGCTAATTTGAATAGGTTTTTTTGTATGTACTAATCACATATATTGCGTGTACTCTCTGGATATAACTTCATTCCAATTGTATCTCACCACCTTTTGCAAATGAGTGCCTTAACCGTTAGACCAACCAAGTAGTTGGACCAGCAGATGACACCATTTCCCACCAAACGTCATTAGTGTTGGTTTTCAAATGCACTGGTTAGGGAGTACCACTAGGAGGTTACTCTCCCCAACCTAAATGAAACAATGAAAACCCATCATTACATAAATCCCAAATATTCATCTGGCTAGTGATAGCCATAGATCAGGAAATAGAAGACCCCATTATATACCTCCAACCATTTTGATATTCTATCCCTAGAACATGACAATTAATTCCTCACTTAACTTTGCTGGATCATTTGTCATCACCAGTGAATTCATCCCAACTTCACAGGACTCCATCACAAGGGCAAATATGAGAAATCATTGATGTTAATTCTATGTAGCCCAATATCCTCCTCATGAATAGGATATTGGCCAAGACGCTCCCACTAAATCTCTATGGAACCATGTTTGTAGGGTGTCCCACAAAGGGTAATGACAATAAAATCTGGAATATAACATCAACCTGGTTACTTCTAAATAATCCATCCATATAAATTTGGATATAACCCATAAGAATATGTATATTTCTACTCACCCTCATGAAGTATATCAGTCTAATGTGATGAAAAATTAAGGGAAGACAAATATCCCTCCCGATGCATTGGAACCCTTCATGAAAATATAGGGGAAAATGAGTAAAAAAAATACCTTCTTACAAATAAGAATCCCATATTCCAATTAGGGTTGAAAGATATATGACTTAGAATATTTCTTCCATCACATATTAATACCATCATCCAAATAGAAAAGAAACTAGCTATGAGAAGGTGAAATTTTCTGTTAATTCACACGAATACTATCAGAAAAATAGGGAGGTAAGATATCAAAATATGTATATCCCTGCCAAATAATATGAATCACATCAGTAAAATTTGATGGAAACCAAAAATAATAAGATATATATTACTTTTTTACGAATATCAATAACATCAGTAAAATATGATGGAAACCAATGAGTAGATGCATATCTTTAATATCAAGTATGAAGCTCGACAGTCAAAAAAGTTAGTAGTTATATAAAACAACTTATGTATCCAAATTTTATATTAGGGGAATAATCTGAAATATATCCCCACACAATATAAAAACTAGTACCCACTAGTTGGAAATAGAGGACCTGAGCATGCACAAATTCTTGCTCCGACATTAGAATGGTAATATATTTTGATTCCAATGAAAGGGATTTCTCAACACTTATTAACAATGATGTAGGATCAGACATATGTTTAAGACCATATATTATATAATTTTTAAGATTCTGTCACGCCTGGGTATATATAAAGGAGTCAGTCCCACAACCACGCCTCTCTATGTTAGGTGACTCATCCACAAAATGCGGTTTTCACTCCGAAGAAGACACGCATCACTACTCCAACCCAGTATGGTCTTTAAAATATTCAATGATAAAGGGAAATCATATTCATTCCCAAATACATTTTCCAATTGGGGGGCACTGATCCACATTGGTGGCCGCTCCAGGGAAGGCACTTATCCGTGAAAGAACTCAGGAAGCTCAGTTGTGTATCCTAGAAACCATACAAGGGACACCCAAATAAGAACACATACATGAATACTGTCACCCATAGAAAGAATCCCTAGTCTCCCACATGTGAGTTCCAAGAAATGAATCATACCAAATGAAATTGGTAAATGAACTGCGGACTCATAAACCTCGTCTGCTAGAAGCTTGGGTTCTTGATGGCATCAAACACCTATAAATGGTGTATTAATACCATTTTAATCTGTAAAATGAATTATCGAATTAGAAGTAGTAGTTGTGAAGTTCCTCCCAAAAATAGTGTTACCAAAAGCTCTGGAGTTCCACCTTATAACATGTACCATGAAGGTTTCCTTTATAGACACCAAACAATTGATTACAAGATCATATATCCCAATAAGTATCCAGGTATCACTCCCCATGTATATAAGATCAAATAGAAATAAGGTACTCCCCCTAATGGATTCTTGCATAAAGGTCCTTAATATGGTATATGCTAAAAACATTCTCCTTGAAGTAAAATATCTTGTTATGATGGTAGCCCTCACCTTTATGGCTTGTTCTGTGAATGTCCTCCCAATGATAATATCTCATTTTAGAAAGAAGTTACACCATATTTTATGCCCTTCTTGATGTATCTCCATGTGGTATAGGCTATAGATACTCTCTATATATTCAAATATAATTCTATAATGGTATCCCTCACCACTGTGGCATTATTTTTGAAGGTCCTCCCTATAGTGCTATCTCATTTTAATAAGAAGGTCCTCCCATTACTGGCATCATTCTTGAAGTCCCACTAAATAATACAATGATGAAATTCTCCTTGTAGTCATAAATCAATCAATGATGTAATCCATCACCTTTTTGGAATTCACTATGAAGGTACGCCCTGTATTAAAATTTCATTACAATAGGAATGTACCCCTATTGGATTATTAAGTACAAGAAATACCTTGTATGCTGAGTTACATAAATGTTTAGGGCCAAACGTGCTAGAGACCATCGCAATAAAATTTTATAACCTTCCTCGACCAATAGATGGCCTGGCACTATGATCATTATCAGAGCAACCCCCAATCCATTCAGATACTAATGAGACCCGTACTCAATTTTCTATATCCAGTGATGTTGTCAAGAAGAATCCATTTTGGTATGATCTGGTAGAAGAGTATCTTATATAAGGACAATAGTATATTATTCTTGTGAGAATAGAATTTTCTAGAGTTGATATGCTTATAATTTTTTTCCCCTCACCCACTTCTCAATTTAACATACCAAGGGAATTTTTAGATGAATTCATACATAAAATTCATCTCAAACAATGGGAAAATATTCTCCAACAAAATGATAAATTTTGGCTATATTATTGGAGATAGACCATGAAAAAATGTTGGGAAATCATCATTTTCAAATATACTTATAATATCTTTCTTATTTTGGGAGACCAAAAACTGAGAGGCATAGAAAATATCTCTAACTTAACTATCTCAATGCACTACCTAAAATGTGGCATCAAATTAATGACACAAAACTAGTGCTCATATTTGGGGATGGGGGCAGGATGGATCATTACATCTCACCTCATCCACCATATATATAAACCCACTAGAAATGAACTAATGATATTTTATTTTCCAAATGTGTCTATTAAAAAAATACTTGTCAGGGAATGGGAGAACAATCATCAAGAACTGACCATAATTATTTTTCATAAGAATTATACCTAATGATACCAAGACATTGGAAAACTCTTGAATAAGGAAACCAAAGATATTCATGAGTATTCTCATATAATTTAATTAAATAAATCGGAACACCAAATTTCATCAGAAACAAAAACAATACTTGTGCATGTCTGACATTATATCTAGATCATGATTTAATATGTATGTGGGAGATCAAGATAGTGGAAAATTCATCAGCATCAGGTGAAATGTAGGATTATTCCTAGATTATAAGGATGGTGGAATGTTTATCAGAAAAATACCCCACAAGTCTAAAAAACTGGAATAGAGGCATAATAGCTATAAAATGGGAGTATCTCCCTCCCAGTAGGCTAGGGTATGTTTTACCTCAACTACCCCCTCAACAAAAAGAAGTATTTTACATTTTTAGGGGGGATTACATGTATGTCTCCCATTCTAACCCATCTCAAGAATAATTTTTCCTAGAAGGGAGGAATATTACTAGGATACAAAAAGGCTTCCTCAGAGTATCCCTTACACCAGAAGCCCAAATTGGATCCCAAATGTGAAAGGATATGTCCTAAAAAGGGTAAAAACATTCCTCACATCATTCAGCTATCAATTAGGTTCCAAAAAATGTGTTATTAATAAGAAATTGTTTTTAAATAAATAGTTAATATGAAATATGAAATGATAAAAATCATAATAAAATGTATGGTATGGTACCATATAGAGTCACAATCAATATAATAATGATGGATTTCTAACCTAGAACTAAAAAATCAATCAATATTTTGGTGCTCATTGAAAAATAATGAATTACCTCCATAGAAAACATCTAAATGTTAGAAGAGTAAAATAAAAGTTGTATGAGACGCACCTCCTCCACTCAATGATAACGAGACCCTTAAGCTTGATGAATTATTTCCTCAGAAATAATATGAATTGATAGAGTTGTGGAAAATAAATATTGAGTTCCAATGAGGTAGCTTTCATATCAAATATGATCCCCAGGAAGAGAATCAACATACACTTCTAGCATGTTTACCACATCCATAAGGATGCATCCAAAAAAATTGAATCAATGGACATATATCTTACCAAATCATGACCAATACCACCAATTCACCTCAACCGAGTTATGAACAGATATCCCAATTTTTATCCATTAAGTATATAACTGAAACTCATTCAAGTTAATAATGAATCTTTGTCCCCCATTGAATATCCACCTCAATTAATTTTATATCCACAACATTAAATCATTCCCCTTGTATTACATATCCAAGCACAAGTCCATCTAAACACTCATCAGGGAAATATTGACACCATTAAGGCACGAACAACTGAATTAGAAGTTTTGGAAGAGTGTTGTGAACCTATGAAACTAGAATGGAAGCCTTAATATGATTTGGTAAGTGACACTCCACCTTTAATAAACATCAGGAGTCTAATATTTCAGTGTTCAATAGTTTATGTGACATAGAAAAACATATAACTCATTATGGGTCCCATTGTGATCCCCTGATTTGAGCTTTAGATAAAGAAGGTGTACTAAATCTCAGATGCATAAGGTGAGTCATGTAAGAGAAAGTCTTTGTATGGTATACTAGTTTGACAATTCAGTTTGTCATGGTATGTGAATAATTAAACCGTTAGGTCATATTCATTTCATAACAATAACATAGATGAAAATACCCAATGAACTCTCGAACATAAAATAGAAAGAGGATGATAGAGTCACTAATTTCATTGCTAGATGGAAAGGGTTTTCCTACTCATAGAATCAACACATTCCCTAGGAAGTTATTATCACTCTCTACATTTATTACCTTTTCAAATAGTTACAGAATCCAATCATCCAAGTGAAATATTCATGTGGGTTTTCATATTTGTCCACAATTTAGAAAATAAAGGTGGATTTCATAGAACATAATAAGATCAAGTACCAAATAACCCCACTAGTCCCTCATAATAGAGTGAGATTAGTGGAGGAATCATTAGCCTTATTAATCTAGCATGAATTCACACTCCATCTCTGATGCCTACACAAAATCATAATGCACCACTAGGTGTAAACATTGCCCCTATCTCAAAAAGGAAAGTATAAGGAACCCATGTAAAATCAATTCATCGAATGAAGGAGTTATGTTTTCTTGATATGGGATGATAATTTTCTTGGATACTTTATAGCTTCAATTTACTATGATTTTTTCCATATACCAAATCCAAAAAGGAATTACCATGTAGGTCATGATGAACAATTGAATTATTATCCCTTTTACTAGATACCAGGACAGAATAGTCATTAATATTTAATGATCAAATGCATCTTTCCAAAAATTATAGATTTTGGTCAAGTTAAACTGGGATCACCTGCTGCGCAGGTGTCATATGTTTATAATACTTCCCTTCAAGGAGGATGTTATTGGAACAATGTTTATAGAAAAAGGAAATGGATTACTGATAGTTGGATGAGTCAAAATACATTCAAACTAGCTTAGGGAACACTCCAAGAACATTTTAAACAATCAACTATTCCCCTGGTTGTATTAATTGTAACATAGGTGATGCCCTTGGATTCAAAAACCTCTAAAAACAATACCTTCAAAAATAATCATGGAAATAATTATAGATACAAAGAAAAGAAGGATGAACCTTCACCTATAAAAATGTTGTTTTCGAAGGTCTATGATATTATGACCTTAGATATGAAACAAGGGACACTTCCCCACAAAAATGACACAACCAAAGATGATCACCTAGGCCGAGCCATCATCATAAAAGGAGTTGATTTTATGTTCTATTATCTTCATTAACTAAATGGATACATTCTTCAATTATGAATATGGATTTGATCCTATGTTCCTTACAACCAGTAGGAAATAAGAGGAAGAGGGTGTAGGATTCTAGGACACTGTCCTATATCAATTCACGGTAGGATCCATACCTTTAATCTTTCCACAAATTGGACAATTAGTGTTGAATAAAATCATGAAAGTCCTCATTAGTTTGTCCAAAAGTGGTATTAAGACGCCCAATTAACCTACCAAAATCCATTCTGACCAAAAAAATCAGGAATATCAATATGAATAATTATATATAATAGATCACCCTCAGTGATCTGGAAAACCTGTCTTGTCCAAACCATACGGTATGGGAGAACCCCTTTCTATTTTCTTATGTTATGATCAATATTTATCAATTACAGATGCATATAGTGTTTCATTAAAAATGAATCCCTACTTTTGGAAGTGCTGAACTTTCAACCAAAATTATTAAATTTGAAATAATTATCCTTGGCACTAGACACACTATCGATCTTGGATTCTATAATATTGTCAAAATACCATAGGGAACCACTCATAAAATATTCTCTATGCCCCCCACGATTTTAAATCTTGAAGTACCCCATAGTGAGGTATTCCAAATGGAGACACATTCTGCTAAATTACATAGGGATATCTCGTTCACAAATCAATATGAAGATGGTTTTATAAAATGTCACATCAGCGCCTTGTATGTGTATGGTAGGATAAATGGTGTCGGTGTATGGAAATTTGTCATTGTTTATGGCTCTAGATTCAATATCATTCCAGTAAAAACATGTCACTGGTTGGGATGTGATGATGATAACCGACTACCTTCTTCCACAAAAATTAAAGGACATGAAAAAATTCATCAGAATCCATTAGGCCAAATCAATCTCAAGGGCTAATAATGGGACCTCATATTTGACTCAGAATACACTGTTGTTCGAAAAAAATCCTTCAACATCCTGATAAGATGGTCTTAGTTTCACCATCATTCGATCATCCCCCCCTCATACCATCAATGCAGCAAATACAACCTCAACAAAAAATTATTTACATTGTATGATGATAAGGACCTATTTGAATCCTACAAGATACATTATATCAATGAGGGGTTCTATCAAAGGAAAGGGAAATAAACACTAGGTGATGGTGTCAAATTGTTTATATCCATAAATGGTCGATAAATAATCATGACCAACCCATTAAATAATCTCGATGAAGATTATACTCTCCACATTGACTACATAATGCATAAAAATGTAATGTCTATAATATGTTAATAAATTATTATGATTTTAGTAATGAACAGTATGTATAAGAGTATTATTAAATCCTTTGATTATCTTAAAAATGAAAAAAAAAATCAGATGGAAATTCCATTAATCTACCTATAGGGCTCTAGGAAATCCTTAAATCATGAAATGAGGTGTAATATGACATATCTACACCTAAGGAAGATGATGAAACTCCCCAACACCAACTCTATATTTTCTATAGTTTGAAAAGATTTACCCAATATCAAATGAATTGGAGAAATTTGGATCAGCTTCTAAATAAAAAGATATTTACTCACCTCTCAAATTCAGAGAACTCATCTCAATACATATTTCCCCAACAGAATAAGAAGAATAAATGGAAGTGGAAGAAAAGCACGATAATCATTGGGGAACCCCTCTATAATTTGATGATTGTTTCAAAAAACAATTGAATAAATCATAGAAATAATTGTGGGAATAGAAGAGGACCCACTACCCACCATGGAGTGTGTATCCATATATATCAAATAGAAATAGGAATATGCCAATTTTAGGATGACAAAACAAGAGGTATTTTCATATAATTACACAAAAATTGATTACTCAGTCCCATGTTCGTGACTCACCACTTAGTCCTGATAGAGGACCACCGAGTCTATAAACATGCAACCAGAATGACGCATCCAAAACATGAAACCGAAATAAAGGTTGAATTTGATAAGATAATCATAGAACACTTTATTCAAGTGGTCTAGTATCCCATATGGATGGACAATAACATTCGATAAAATAAAAATATCGTGAAAATAAATGTTTTCATCGATTTTGGGGATCTTAACTAGTGATGACTGATTGATGGATTACCAATCCTGATCACGGAACTAAGGATTGATACACCTGTGTTGTATAAGGATTTTCTTTTCATGGATGGAAACTGAGGATATAATTATATATGAATAAACAATTATGATGAAAAAGCCACTATATTTGGGGACACAAGGTATTATTTATATATTTGGGTAATTCTCTTTGGCGTGTTGAATTTTTATTCTACATACCAATGATAAATAAATCACATATTCAAACCCCTCTAGTGAAAATATTTATAATTTAATTTTGTTGAAATGGTGTTTATATATCGAAATTTTTTGACCGCCTTTTTAATTTTGATACCATTTTCAACAAAATGTGATAACACATTATTAAAATGGACCACTTGAAATGATATTTTTGGAATTACCTCTTGGAAGTTTTTCATCTTTTTCATATTCCATAATGGAATCAAAGTCGAGTATAAGAAGATAAAAATAATTATTTGTTTGTACATCCTCACACACACATAGAATTTAGGGGAATTAAAGTACACTTATCCTATATCTGACACCTCATTACCAAAAAATATATGAAATGTTTTCCAATCAACATGTTGATTATAAAAGGGGTTACCTACCAATGAACTGATGATTGTATGAATATGTGTTATAATATCAAAAATACCTCATGATTATTCTTATGTTAATTAATCATATCAATGTATGACCATTGATCCAGTATGTGATATACATGGTGTGATAACTAGGTGACTTCCTATCACAAAAGAATGACATCAACAGTGAAAATAACCTTCATTATCTCAATAAAACCATGATTAAATATAAGGACCTGGCCTTATTACAAACATAATAATGAATTTAGTCAATAAAAAACATCCTTTTCAATTGAAGATCTTTTAATGTTTATATCATTAGATAATTGGTACAAAACATTCATAACATTACACATTGTTACATAGTGGATACGATAACAACATTTTCCATTTTTCTCAAAATATAAAACATTAAAACATAAAACCAGACTCCATGAAAATTATTCAACATTTAATGTGTCTTCAATTACTTGTATTACACATCCATTAACCTGTAAAAAATAATTTAAAAACTTGGGATGAGCACAAAATCTCATCAAGGGATGGAAAATAATGAAAAATCACATTAGTCCATCAATACTCATAACGTATGAAAACATTTGAAAAAGACAGGCTTTTAACCCATAAATACTTACATTGTGTAACATGATATTTACACATTATTCACACAAACATGAGAACATAAATATAATCATAGAGGTATCTTGGGGCATTACTTACATAATCTTGTAACCATATTGGAAACCTTCAAATTTGTAACCCTCTTAGCTATCTTACATTGTGTAACCATCACAATTACACTTGGAGTAACCATACGGCTGGACTCCAACTTACTCATACCCAATAAATTGGAGGGAAATATAGGTCCCAAACTTCGTAATAAATAATTACCAAGAACCAAAACATAATCATACAACATGAATAATTCCATAAAAACATTGCTTTGGAATTTCGTAAAACCAAATTTAAAAAGACTATTTTTAAAGAAAAGCACCTTACAAATATCATACAATTGAAGAGAGTCTTAATAGGGTGGATTTTGTATGTATATAACCTGTAAATACACCTAATAAAACATAATATAGACATAACCCAACAAAAAAAATTTTAAATAGAACATAACAATGAAGTAGAAGGTTAACCCATAAAATGGAAATCGGGTTAAGAATTCCCTTATCTTAAGCTTGTCTTTCTTAAAAATTGTCTAAACCTCCTGTATATAGGTTAAAAAAGTGTTATTAGTATTTTACAGAAACATTTTCATGTTTATAACATCTTATATGGTCATTTCATAACCTCATTTCACCCCTTAATTGTTAGTATTTTGTTCCTTGCATTATTTTGGGTGAGTTCTATTATGATTTTCACGATCGGTTCATGATGAATTGTTCTTGATGATTGGAAGTGAAAATCCAGAATTGGAATGGAGTAGTATTTCCATATTTATAGTAACATAATTTATACCATTTATCAATTTGATTCTTTATATGAGAATGACTTATAAGTTAACACATTAACGATGTTCGTTTAGATCATTATAGTGGTTCTTTGATAATAACAACTTCATTTTGTCTTATAAATTAGAACCATCAGTACAAAAGAATTCCAAAACCATATATGAGTCATAAAACATATATTACAACCTAGTTCAACCATATTAAAGTTTTCATTTCTATACTCCAAAGAATTAATGGAAATTGAAAATACATCGTCCACGATGTCGCTAATTTGACAAAAATGGAGAATAATTTTATTCTTTAAATAAGTGGAATAGGAGATGTATATTGATGAGGAATTATCAATAAATATGAGAACATCTATAATATAAATTATTTTGGAGATTTCATGCCTCTTGGATAAGAGGGAGTGAGGATAGAGGAATAAGGAATCATGAAATAAAATAAAATCTTGAGAAATTTCTCACAAAAATTCGGCAGCCTAATGGACTCTCCTAAAACTTCAAAAAAACAAAAATTTATGAGAGGAATGGAATATCTCATCATTAATAAGAAATATAGATAGTAAGGGAAAATATTTAATGAAATATTCCAACAAAAGACAAACGTAATTGAAGAGAATAACATAAAATGAAAGAAAAGAAACAAAATAAAAGAGGATGTTTACCTCTTGATCTATTCTCCTTGAGATCCTCCTTAAGGGCATTGATTTTGGAATTTTGGTGAGACCAGTAGCTATAGTACGTGGGAATGAAGATTGGGGAGGTAATTTGGCAGAAATTAGACAATTCTCAAGGCTTGAAAGGTGTGGGAGGAAGAGGAGAGTGAGTGTGGTTTTTAGAGTGGAGGTGGGGAGGTATTTTAGATTATCTTAATCATTATTATAATAATTTTCTCAAGACTATGTATAATCTCAATAGAAGTTACCATAAATAGTAATAATATCATGTCAGTTCGAACCAAGTGTATTTTCATCACTTATGACATCATAAATAGTGAATTTTACTGATAACTTCATTATACGGTATTTTATCGTATTTCACTATTCACTGAAAATTCTTGAATTTCAGAAAATTCCCAAAAATTTCCCCTACAATTTTTTGATGTAAAAATTTCAAAAATGAACTCCATTTTTCAAAAATAATTTCTAAATATTATTAATTTAATTTTTAAATAAAGTCATAGTTAATTCAAAAAATAAAAAATTTAAGCCACAATTAGTTTTATTTCATATTAAAAAATTAATTAAGATCTCATTATCTTATTTCCATAAGAAAATAAAATAATAATAAAATTTACTATTCACTAGGGTCATATCACTATTCATATTACTATTCATAAGGTTATGTTACTATTCAAAAAAACAAGTTGGTTCTAATAGACTCCAAATAACATACTGAACAGAATTGTAGATGATTGTTTCTTGAAATTCAGAATATAGAAGTAGAAAAGTTATGTTTTAAAGGATAATTAAAAATATCTATTTAAAAAAAAGTTCCATGCATTTCTATTTATCTTAAGAAAAACATGGGGTCTTACATTATCCCCACCGTCTTGAAATTGCATCCTTGAAATTTTATTTAATTATTAAACAACTGAGGGTACTTTTCCCTCATTCCATTTTCAGACTCCCATGTTGCTTCTTCAACCATGTGGTTTCTCCACAAATCCTTTACCTAGTGGATTACCTTATTCTGTAATACATGTTCCCTTCGATCATTAATCTGAACTAGTTTCTATTCATAAGAAAGGTTTTCTTCCAGCTGAACTGCTTCTGGGTTCAAGACATGTGATCAATCTGGCACATACTTTCTCAATATCAAAACATAGAAAACATTGTGTACCTGAAACAAACTCAGTGGAAAAGCTACGCGGTATGCAACTAGTCCAACTTTCTCCAAGATTTCAAAAGGACCGATAAACCATGGAAATAGTTTTCCATTCTTACCGAAACACATCACACTTTTCCAAGGAGAGATTTTAAAGAAAACATGGTCACCTACTTTGAAAGAGAAGTCTTTTTTTCTATTATCTGCATAAATTTTCTGCCTGCTCTAATCTGTCCTCATGTGTTGCTGAATCATCCTCACTTTCTCAGCCATTTCGACAACTAATTCTGGCCCCATAAACATTCTTTCGCCAACTTCATCCCAAAATGATGGAGTCTGAATCCACTTCCCATACAAGGCCTTAAAAGGTTCCATCTGAATACTGGATTGAAAACTATTATTATTATAAAACTAAACTAAAGAAATATGATGATCCCAACTTCCCGGATATTTCATTGAACAATCTTGAAACATATCCTCTAATGTCTGAATCGTTCATTCTGACTGCCCATCGGATTGAGGATGAAAAGTTGTACCGAAAATTAACTATGTGCCCAATGACTTCTAAAGTCCCTTTCAAAAGTTAGAAGTGACTATGGGATCTCGGTCAGACACAATGGAACTTGGGACTCCATGTAACCTAACAATCTCCTTGAGTTACAATCCAGAAATCTGATCCAAAGTCATTTTATCTCGAATAGAATGAAAATGTGTAGACTTTGTTAACTGATCAACAATAACCTAAATCGCATTGTTACCTCGATAAGTCTTTTGTATTCCCACCACAAAGTCCATTGATATAATCTCCAATTTCTACTCTGGAACTAGAAAAGGTTGAAGCATCCCCTTTGGTAACTTCCACTCTGCTTTAACCTGCTAACATGTCAAAAATTTCATTGTAAAATCTGCAATATCTCTTTTCATCCCATTCCACCAATAATACTCCCAAAGGTCTCTGTACAACTTAGTTATTTCAGGATGAACAGAAAATGGAGAACTATTAACTTCACACAAAAATTTGATCTTTTACTAGGAATAACAAGGCACACACAAAGTTTTTCCAAATATTAAAACACAATGTTTATCAGGAGTAAATTCTGGAAACTTACCCAATTTATCCAATTCTACCTTTTTCTGTAGCTCACGGTCTGGCCTCTACGCTTGTTAATTCTGTCTGACAATGAAGAATTCACTGAAACTTGAAACAAAATAGATATATTCACTACACCAATAACTTCTAAGCCAATATTATTCAAATCGTTAATCAAGGTATCATGTTCCAAATGTAGCATGGTTAATTATGCATGATGTTTCCAACATAAGGCATTCGCTACATTGTTTGCTTTTCCAGGATTGTAATTGATCGTGAAGTCATAATCCTTTATCAGTTCTAGCCATCTTCTCTGCCTCATGTTTAATTCCTTCTGAGCGAATATATACTTTAGACTTTTAGTGTCATTATGTATTTGGTATTTGGTTCCGTATAGATGATGCCTCCATATTTTCAAAGAAAAAAACCACAGCTGCCAATTCCAAATCATGTGTGGGATAATTTAGCTCATGAGGATTAAGTTTTCTTGAAGCATAAGCAATTAACTGATCATTCTGCATCAAAACACAGCCATGTACCTTCAAAGAATCATCACTATAGATGAAAAACTCACCATTACGGGAAGGTATGGCCAAAACTGGAGCATTCACCAATATCTTCTTCAGTTCTTGAAAACAAACATCACATTCCTTTTTCCAAACAAATTTAACCCATTTCCGTGTTAACTTAGTTATCGGGCTAGATAATTGTCCAATGTTCTTAACAAATCATCAGTAATAACTTGCTAAGACCAAAAAACTACGAATCTTTATAAAATTTTTGGGTCTTGGCCATTCATTAACTACTTTTGTTTTGGAAGGATCAACTATTATTCCATCCTTATTTACAATGTTCCCAGGAAAAGAAATCTCTTGTAACCAAAAATCACAGTTGCAGAATTTTTCATATATGTTATTTTCTTTTAATGTTTGTAAAACAAACCGTAGATGTTTTTCATGATCCTATTTATTTTTATAAAATACTAGAAGGTCATAAATAAATAGAACCAAAAACTTATCCAAGGACTCATGAAATACATTATTCATAAAATTCATGAATACAACAGGTGCATTAGTTAATCCCAATGGCATAACAACAAATTCATAATTCCCATATCTAGTATGAAAGGCAGTTTTTGGGATGTCATCCTCCTCCACCATCAACTGACAGTATCTGGATCTCAAGTCAATCTTTGAAAAATACTCATCTCCCTGGAGCTGATCAAACAAGTCATCAATATGAGGCAAAGTATACTTGTTTTTAACAGTTATGTTATTAAAAGATCTATAATCAATGTAATGTCTCATGAAACTATACTCCTTTTTAAAAAACAATATAGGGGCTCCCCATGGTGAAGTGCTACGATGAATGAAGCCTTTGACAAGAAAATCCTGCAACTGATTTTTCAATTCAATATGTTCTATTAGAGCCATATGATATGGGGTTTTTGAAATTGGCTTAGCATCAAGAACTAAGTCAATTGTGAATTCGACTTCTCGATCAGGTATGACACCGGGTAACATATCAATAAAAAAGGTATTCATTTACCACTGGAACATCATTAATTTGAATAGTTCCCTTGTTTTCAACAATATGAGCATGATAACTTTCATTTCCATCATTCAACATTTTCTCAGCTTCCTGATATGTTACCAATTGTATGGGTTCATTCTTGTATACAAACTGAAACTCTTTCTAAAAAACAACTTTTTTATCTCTATATTCAATCATAGCAAGATAATCAGAAAGCCAATCCATCCCCAGAATAAGATCAAACTTGACTAAGGGTAAAACAACAAGTTTTTCAGGTAAAGTCATTCAACAGACCACAATAGAAATATTTTTATAAATCATCTTTCCTATAACATTTCCCCCTGGTGTTTCAACAATAAGTTTAGGTCTCATTTGTTGAGGTGATATTTCAAATTTACTAGAAAATGTCTCATAGATGAAGGAATGCGTTGACCCCGTATCAAACAAAACTTTATCAAAATCTGAGTGAACAAACAATGTACCTGATACAACTTCATTGGATGGCCCGACATCTGATGATGCAGTCGCAAAGGATCTCACTACACCTTTCTTCTTGCAGTTTGGCTTCATTGCATCATTTTAATCTCTCATTGGGCAGACATTTGCATAGTGACCCATCTCACCACATTTAAAACACTTTACAGTTTTCTTATCAGGATTAGAATTTGGATCATTTTCATTGCAATCTCAGAACACATGTTCAATCATATCACATTTAAAACACTTCCCAGTGTTTCTATCAAATTCCCCAAGTTGCTTCTTGCCACACTTTTCACAAACTGGAAGTTATATTTTCTTACCAACAGATTTCTTTGGTTGATTCTTTCCCATTGCATGCCAACTGTACTGCTCCTTCTCTTTTTTTCCAAAATGGACATGATCATCAGTAAACTACTTCTCTACACTCTCATCACATCAGACAAGTTTCTATTAACTTTTGAATTCACGGGAGGCCAACACCCTTCGATACCTTGGATTCAATCCTGAGTAAAAGTGGTTGATTTTGCTATCAAGATCCAGAATAATATTTAGAGTATACCCCGCCAGTCGGGTGATGTACGCTTCATACAAAGCCACTGAATCTTCCTCCTTTTGTATCAATTCATGGAATTTCTTCTCCATTCCATGTCGCACCACTATAGGAAAATATTTTTCAAGTAAAATACATTTAAATTCATCCCACTCTAAGGAATCAAAATCCTCTCTACCCCTAATATTCCTTACCATTGAACACTACCAATCATCTTTCCCTTTCAAAACAATAAATGTAATGACTTACCTTTTTATTATCTGAACATCCCATAACATCAAATATATTTTCAAGGGCTTTGATCCATCCTTCAGCTGCCACTGGTTCAGAAGATCCCTTGAATGCAGGAGGATGTTGTCTCATAAAATGTTCCACCACTGTCATGTTCCATTGTGGTACCTCTATTGGTCCTCTTTCATGGATTACAACACTATTTATTGCCTATTTTAGTAGGGACATTACTGTCACAATCTTCTTTGTTCCAATCCCTAGCATTCCGGGCTGTAGATTAGGAAGGATGTCATTCTGTCAGTGCCTCTCCTCTTCATCATCCATGTTCCTTCTGCGGACAACCATTCTGAAAAAACATGTCTTATATGAAGAAACATGGTAATCTTTAAATGATATTACATTTCAAAACAAACATAGATTAAAAAATCATTTATGGTATTCTATTAACATCACCCAAACTCTTAATGATATCTAAAGCATCCTATGATATCAACTATAAGGACCCGACCTTATTATATACATAATCCTGAATTTAGTAAATAAAAAACATCCTTTTACATTAAAGATCTTTTAAAGTTTAGATATTTATATAATTGGTACAAAATATTCAGTACATTACACATTGTTACATAGTGGATACCATAAAAACAGTTTACATTTTTCTCAAAATATAAAACATTAAAACATAAAAAAAGACTCCATGAAAATTCTTCAACCTTTATCATGTCTTCCCTTATTTTTATTACACATCCATTAACCTGTGAAAAATCATTTAAAAACATGGGATGAGCACAAAATCTCATCAAGGGATGGAAAAGAAGGAAAAATCACATTATTCTATGAATACTCATAACTTATGAATTTATTTCAAAAGACATGATTTTCACCCATAAATACTTACTTCGTGTAACATGATATTTACACAAGATACACACAAACATGATAAAATAGAAATAATCCTGGAGGTATCTTGGGGCATTACTTACATAATCATGTAACCATCTTGGCTACCTTAAAATTTGTAACCCTCATGACTACCTTACATTGTGTACCCATCACAGTTACACTTCGAGTAACCATACGGCCGACCACCAACTCAGTCATACCCAATTCATTGGAGGGAAATATAGGTCCCACCCTTGATCATAAATAATTCCCAATAACCAAAACATAATCAGAAAACATGAATAATTCTATAAAAACATTTCTTTGGAATTTTGTAAAACTGAATGTAAAAAGGATTTTTAATGAAAAGCCCCTTATAAATATCATACAATTGAAGAGAGATTTAATAGGGTGGATGGAGTATGTATATATACTATAAATACACATAATAAAACATAATATAGAAATAACCCATCACACAAACTATTTAAATAGCAGATAACAATGATGTAGAAGGTTAACCCAAAGAATGGAAATCGGGTTAAGAATTCCCTACCTTAGGCTTTCCTTACTTCAAACTTGTTTAAACCTCCTGTATAAAGTTTAAAAGAGTGTTATTACTATTTTAAAGAAACATTTTTATGTTTATAACATCTTATATGGTCATTTCATAACCTCATTTCACCACTTAATTGTTAGTATTTTGATCCTTGCATTATTTTGGGTGAACTCTTTTATGATTTCCACGATCGGTTCATGATGAATTGTTCTTATTGATTGGAAGTGAAAATACAAAATTGGAATGGATTAGTATTTACATATTTTCAGTACCATAATTTATACTATTTATCACTTTGATTGTTTATATGAGAATGACTTATATGTTAAAACATTAATGATGTTCTTTAGATCATTTTAGTGGTTCTTTGATAATAACAACCTCATTTTGTATTATTAATTATAACCATGAGTAAAAAATAATTCCAAAACCATTTATGAGTCATAAAAAATATATTATAACCTGGTACACCCATATAAATGGTTTTATGACTAGACTTAAAATAATTAATGGAAATTTGAAATACGTTGTCCACGATATCGGTAATTCGACACAAATGGAAAATGTTTTATACTTTAAATAAGTGGAAGAAAAGAATAATAATGATTAGGGACTTTCCATAAACATGTGAAAATCTTTAATATACATGATTATGGTGATTTCATTCCTCTTCGATAAGAGGGGGTGAGGAAGGAAGAAAAAGGAATCCTGAAATAAAAGAAAATATTGAGAAATATCTCACGAAAATTCGACAACCTAACGACATATCTTAAAATTTAATAAAAACAAGATTGATGAGAGGAAAGGAATATCTCATCATTAATTCAAAATATGGACAGTAAGGGGGAATATTTAATGAAATATACCAACACAAGACAAAGGTAATGGAAGAGAATAACAGAAAGTGAAAGAAAATGATGAAAATAAAAGAGGTTGTTTACCACTTGACCTATTCTCCTTGAGATCCTCCATAAGAGCATTGATTTTGATCTTTTGGTGAGACCACTAGCTCTAGGACGTGGGGAAGAAGATTGGGGAGGGAATGGGGAATAAATTAGACAATTCTCATGTCTTGTGAGGTGTGGTTGGAAGAGGGGAGTGAGGGTGGTATTTATTTTGGAAGAGGGGAGGTATTTTTGATTATTTTAATCATTATTATAATAATTTTATCATGACTACGAATAACCTCAATAAAAGTGACCCTAAATCGTAATAATATAATGTGAGTTTGAACCAAGTGGCCTTGCATCGCTTATGATGTCAGTAATAGTGAATTTTACTGATAATTTGGTGATACGGTATTTTATCATATTTCACTATTCACTGAAAATTCTTGAATTTCAGAAAATTCCCAAAAATTTACCCCTACCATTTTTCGATGTGTATAATTCAAAAAGGAACAAGATTTTAAAAAATAATTTTCTAAATATTATTAATTTAATTTTTAAATAAAGGCATAGTTAATTCGAAAAACAACAATATTAATGTGTAATTAGTTTTATTTTATATTAAAAAATTAATAAAGATCTCATTATCTTATTTCCTCAAGAAAATAAAATAATAATAAAATTTACTATTCATTAGGGTCATATAACTATTCATATTATTATTCATAAGTGTATGTTACTATTCACCATAAAAACAAGTTGGTTCCAATAGACTCCAAATAACATACTGAACACAATTGTAGATGATCGTTTCTTGAAATTCAGAACATAGAAGTAGAAAAGTTCTGTTTTAATGGCTAATCAAAAATATCTATTTAAAATAAAGTTCCAAGCATTTCTATTTATCTTCAAAAATACATGGGGTGTCACATTAAAGATGAGACTCATTTTTAAAATATAAATAAGATATATCTTGAACAGATATTTTTATTCTATAAACTAGTACACTATATGAACCACCAATATGTCCATTTGGCCTCTCATAGAATAGAAATAAAATATATCCTCATCTGTCTGATGTTTATGGAGCACTAGTCATGATGGGAGGTCATCCTATGAATAATTGATATTATATTTTTACCTCAAAAATTAATCCAAGTCCATGAATTATTATCTTTTCTGTGAGAGAACCTGATAGAATGTAGGTCATCTTTAAATCATATGACGAAACCCTAATTGAGTAATTTATAGGAATCATAAATAAATAACATAAACTGTTTTACATTTTATGTTTGACTATCAAACCCACATGGACAGAGAATATGTCCAAAATCATGTGATTTTTTAATTCATTTGGAGATAAGAAAAATATCAAAAAAATTGTTGTTTTGAATTTAGATGATTAGGCATAATTAGATCAATTATTTTCAGGTTTGGGTGCTAGGAAATTAATTTATAGTGAGTTAATTTAGTTTTGGAGTTAATATTAGGTCAGTACGGATCTTTGGTCTTGGTATCTTGTTTTAATCCTATGATCGGTCTGTTAGAATGGTTGCCTACTAGAGTAAATCGTAGAGACGGAAGACCAAAAACCATATTTAAAAATAACTATTCTATGTTTCGTAATGGTTATACACAAAATAGATTAATCAATTGATGAAATTGAAATAGAACACTTTAATTAAAATGAAATGGTTATGCGATTGAAAAATAATGAGATTTGGAATTAAATAAGCAGAGTTGCAGCAATCCAAAACATGAATAAAAAGTATAAAATAATCCATAAACACACAACCCGATAATAATGTCACACGACACTAACTGACTACTCTCTCATGTTGATAACGAGTGACATGGTTACCCGAGGAAGAATGGTGGTGATGTATTGCTCCATATCATCACACTATTGTCTGGAAGATGTACCTTCGTGTTTCATGGACTCCACTAGTCCTATAGTATGTTAGGAGGGATTATAAGGCTGGTATTTATAGGTGTTTCCTATCAGAACCGGTGGACCACATAAAATTACATTACTGCACACCGACGTTGTCATGACATGTATATTTGTTACACATTGTGTAATTCAAATCCAATTTTTCTTCCCCCATGTCGAATATGTGGATGCTGCTTTGACAGTTTTACTTTCATCCCAATGTGTACTAATAATACATGGTGTTTACTTATGTTTCATGTTTTTTATTCTCATCTCAAGTTTTCCAGCTCATATTTTATACACGTGAAAAGGTCGGGACATATACAATCAGTACACGTTGTTTTGTCATTTTTCTTTAGTTTATATCTTCTCTTAATCTCCACAATCTAGTGTTGCGCCACGAGTGAAGTGAAGTGGCGAGAATGGTTTTTCGGCTCATATTTCCATCCCTTTTCATTAATTTTTCAAGAATCCATCACTTCATACCATAAAACATAAAACAATTCAAATCATTACAAAACTCACTGTATAAATCATTGAAATTCACAATTACAAATACCAATATACTCTAAAATATGCGCATGAAATACACATATCAAATGACCCCACACTTGAATTTACCCTTGTCTAAAAAAGTGGAATCTAAACATACAACAAATGAAATTCACCTTACCATGATATAAATTCAATTTCAATAAAATAATTTTATCAAATAGAAAATAATTTTTTTGATTATATCATTTAGAAAAATTATCAACACCTCAATTATCAATGAAATAAGATAACAATGTGTTTTAATTTTCACCTATAAAATAAGTAAGAATTTTAATTCATCATTTTTCATCTTTCATTTCATTACCAATATGAATGCCACTTCCAATATACCTATCATGGTTTTTTTACTCATCATCAGGGTAAAAATGTAAATTGTGTTATACGCATACCTCAAATACATTGAACCTACAATAGTCTTGCATGGAATCTAACATCCCTACTATGTATAGATAGATATCAAAAATTTTCATGTGGGTATCACCATTTATGATCAAATCACTCTAAGGATTTTGTGTAGGTAGGTAAATGATATAAAAATTAATGCTAAAAAGGATATATATAACTCTATATTAAATAACATGATATTCATAAAAAGATCAATGATTAGCTCCCTTTACAAATGTTAATAATCTTCCGCCAAAAAATCATGAAGTGGGCTCCAGATACATGTGTGTGCAATGATGGAATCAACCTCTCTTTAACGTTTTTAATTTTATATTTTTTTATATTTTTTATATTTTATAAAATCTATGCTCATGAGAAGATCACATCCATCACCAAACCACATATAGTCAAATGGTCATCAGTCTATAATATAGTTATTTTTGGTCCCCCCCAAGTCACAACCCATGTTTATCAAATTTTTTAGCAAGAGAGGTGAATAATTAATTACAATGAAAGATGTCATGGACATCCCCCATATCATAATAGAAAGTCCCGCATTAAAGTTTTTACAATTAATTATATCATGGTACACCAAATAATGTTCCTCCACAACAATTTTTCTATTAAATATCATGAAAAACATTTAGTGGAAGGTAGTAATAGATAAAATGGTCTTGTAACATAGCTCCATTCCTGACAAGGTAGTCCATGGATTCTATAGGATTAAAAGGATTGATGATAGGTGGGTATTAGGATATGGCCAAACTAAAATCCTTAATCATATTAAAATTGATTCTATATAGACATATCATTGATAAGATGCAATTGAAGTTCAAGAAGAATACATGCCCGAGTTTCCCAAGAAATATACTACTAAAAAATGGAAAATATTGGCTGAGTCGATTTCTCAAGAAATAATTGAATCAATTTGTCTATTACATTTAGAAATTCAGATGGATAATTAAATCAATTAATGAAAACATAAAAAATACAAAACATTGATAAATCTCATCGAAATATCATTTACAGTGATGAACATGCTCCTCAGACCATGATTTTTCAAATTCTAATCAACGTTATTATCTTTACTGATTTTTTATACATTTTTAAAATTCTAATTTATTGAATAAATAAATTAAATAAATGGAATGGTAATTTTCCTTAGTAGTTTATATCTACTAGATCAATTGAATAAAAAATGAATCAAATGAGGTTCAAGAAATTAACAATTAAATATCTAAAATAATAAAATATGGGAAATATAGTTGAGAATTATATAATTTAAACTATTAATCCACTTGAAATTTACACTTCATGATTTGGATACATAGGTACTACCTTCCTCTGATAATGACGTGAACATGTCCTTCAGAACCAGAAAGTTTTGTGTTGTTTATTTTTCTTTCTACCTTCTACCTGTGTTGATAGTCCATCAAAAAATAAAAAAAGACAAGTGTAATCACATTACATAGGAATTAAATTATAAATTATATGGGATTATTTATTTTTAATAATGATATAAAATAAATAAAGATAAATTAAAAAACTTGAGTTTCCTCCCAGAAGTGCTTTTCTTTACCGTCATTAGATAAAACCTACCTTCTTCAGCTCAGGTGATTGATGGTAGGAAAGTGGTTAACAGATCTGAATCTATAATATGTCAATGAAATTATTTCTATATATATATCGGTCCTCTACCTTTCTATGAAACTATGTTTACTATCTCTTTGTAAAAAAACATTCTCTATCTACATAGGCCCAATACATCAGGTCTTGTCCCTTTTTGGAACATTGAATGAAAATTCACGTAATTCCCAAACTCATTCAATAACCGCAAATTCATCTTCAATTAATATTCCTCAACAATATTCATCTTTTTTACAACACTTTCGTATCCTTTTCAGCTTGTTCATAGATTCTTCATTACTCTCTAAATTAGCTACTTCATATCTACTTCATTAGACATCATTGTCCTCTTCTTTGATCATATTCATTAAAAAATTATCAAATGGTTCTATAGACTTCTACATTACAGAGTTTAGATTAAATTTTTCCTCTGATCCCCTATCAGTCAAACTCATCTCCCCATTTTAATCATCAATCAATTCTATTCTGGTAGATAGGAACAGTCTTCCCAAGATTATTGGAACCTTTTTTTCATCCATGTTTATCACTAGAAAACCTTTTGGAAAATTGAACTCATCCACTTTGACGATGGTATCATTAAGTAGTCCTCATGGATGTCTCATTATTGTATAAACAATTTTAATCATTACTTCAGTTGGTTGAATCACCATCAATGTGAGGATTTTTGAATGATTTATATGACATGATTTTTTCACAGGCACCCAAATCCCATAATTATTTACCATGATTATTAGTAGTAATATTAATTTGAATTGGAAAACTACCTAGATAAATTTTTTTCTTTTGTAGGATGATTTCAAATACAACTGAACATTCTTCTTACAGTGGAATGGTGTCTAATTCACTATGCTTTTTCTTGTTCGTCACCAACTCCTTTATTAACATTACATCAAAATATTGCTTACAATTGCCTCAATGAATGGGATGTAGATGTGTATCTACTTGAACAACTCTAAAAACATTTTATTCTTATCATAAATCTTCACTTGCTTCTCTTGATATATAAATTGTAGTGGTGTTTTTCATGGTGGTGGTTGTTCTTCATCATCTCATTCCTAATCTTCTCTATTGTTTTCCTAACATTCTTCAACAACTTTTTGTTATTCAATTTCCTCCAAATTATATCCCACTCCGTCAAGTATTCTTTCAACTTCTCAACTTTCTATCATTCACATATTCTTGAGGGTGGTGTTTTGTACATCATGGAATGTCCCTTCATTTATCTCTGTGTTTCTCTATTATCTAGATGACTTGACATTCGAATATCCTCATTTATGGTTATAACATTTTGGAGTCTTTTTTTAGTTCCCTAATTTCATTTCCATGTTATCTTGATTATGTTGTCAACTCTATAAGTACAACTTTAGTTCTGGTCATAAATGATGCAAGGGTCTCCTTTGGTGAATGGAATGGATTGTTAAGTGAGGGTCCTTGCGGTTGATGTAGGAACCCCACGTTTCTTAGATGAAATTCTTGACTTTATTCTGATTTTGTTGTTGATTTTTGATTGTTTTTTCCTCTACAGATGAACCTAATTTTTTAGTTAAAATCAATATAATATGTATCTTTACATTACATTATTTTTAGAAATTGATTGGCCATCATTATGTCCATCATCCCTATCATATAATCTATTTGAACAACCATCCATCAATTGTACACCATGTGTTCTCCTTGTACTCTCTCTAATTCCAAATGGCATTGAAAATTATTACTGGATATCTCTTATAAAAACTCATATCCTTTATCTAGATACTTTTTCATTATAGATCTTCCAATAGAAGCATAAAATATTGACAGAATACCTGATGACAAACCATTATAAAATGATTGAATTAGAATCCACATCTCGACTACATGATGAGGACCTTGTGTTATCAACCCATCGAATTTCTCCCATGAAATACATAATGATTTTTCATTTAAATATTTTAAATTTGATATATTATAGAGAACAAATATTCACATACATTTACATTACATAACATTTGTTGAATACTTAGTATGAGACATGAATATAATCCAAATGTACTTATTTGTTTAGTGTCCTTGGGAACTTTGAAGATAATATTCTAATCATGGTGGAATATCTTCAATATCTACCATAATGATCATCCCATTTTTTCCTACATAAAACTATCTTTATATACTGGAAAAAATAATACATAAAAAGTATGATCTCAAATATTCAGTATGGGTAGGCATGGATAACATAAAACAATAGATAAACATTTGAACATAAAAACATGAACCTAAAGACTAAATATCAAAATATTTAATCATGAAATAAATCATGACAGTATGCACGACATGGATTATAATGTAACATTAACAATGATTGAATATCAATTGGATAAAACCTGGTAATTTATGAAACTAATATGAACATAATTGTATTTAAATTTTAGCCAAGGAATTGCTGTCAAGACCTTCATAGTGGTCATAGTTCATTACTGAATCAGGTTAACTTTCAATTCTATTCATGTATTACTAAACCCAATTTACATATCGTACAATCGCAGCATTACTAAACCATATTTTCTTGTCATTCTAGTCATGTCTATTTCATGAGATATAAATATTTTTTCAATGCATTTAAATGAGATATAGGTCTCACCCATATCATAATGAACTAATTCTTACATACTCTACAAAAACATAAATCATTCATCATAGAATAAACCATGAAATAAAATGGGATTCTTAAACATCATTTCATCATAACATAATGTATATAAGACAAATGAACATCATAAAAATAATTCCACCAAAAGAAAATAAAACCAATGTAATAATAGGGATAGATAAAAAACCCTACGTTATCATATTTGGAAAATAATATTGATAAAACACATGTACATAATTCATGAAGAAAATATCCTTTCTTCTTCAAAAATGTTTTCTTTTCTCAAAATGTCATTCAACATTAAGAGAAATTAATTAAAATGGAAGTAAAAATGGAATCTTGTAAAGAAATATTCCTGAAAATAATGTATTATTAAAGCGCAAATATCTATTGATGTCGTTTATGTTGAAAAAACATTCTCCTCGTACTTTTACAAGAAAAGTCAAAAAAGTACCTCGTATGGTAATAAATTGAAATATTAATTCCGTACAAGGTAATAAAATTAAAAAATACATATAAATGACATCAAACGTACATAGAAAAATAGTAAACATTTAATGAAAATATTATATGAAAACATGTACATTGATTATAATTACAACACCAGTAAATACTTGTGCATAAGCAATCTCGAATAAAAATGAGATCGCAAAATTATCTCTTAAATTATGTCTGATTTCTTCTATATGTGTGTAAAAATCTTTTATAGTATGTTTAAACATATTATTAACTTGTAAATGACCATAATAATATTGATGATATTAGATATGATTCACTTATGACTTTATATAAACCATTTATTTTTCAATTCTATGTTAAAGCATCGTTTTGGGTAAAAATCCTTTTATTTATCGTACATGTTTTGAATTTTTATTCATGTTATTTTTACGTATATCATGAATTACTTAATTCAAAAATGCAAAACATTATTTATATATCATATATATTCAGTACATAAATATTTATTTTCTAGATAGATAAATGAAATGGAATACTGTGTTGATGGAGACGGTAGGCCGTCAGTACACATGAACGCTATTTTCTTATCCTTATTGAAATAATAGAAGTAAGTAAATGACATATATATATATATAATATAATGGTTAATTTATATATTTCATGATTATTTATTATATATAATGTTTAATCATTCAATAATTGTTAACATGGATAATGAATCTCATCGTGTCGTTGAGATGGTAATCCATACATACAAACGAGCGTGATATCATTCCCATAATTATAGAATGGTAGTGAATTGGATGAAGTATAATATCATTGAATTAGTAAAATTTTACAAAAAACAAACAGTTAATATTTAAACTGTTATACCCATCAAAGTAAGGTTATGGTGAAAAACACAACACACCACGACATGGTGATGTTATGTTGTACATACGCACGCATAGTGATTTCGTTTTTCGTAGGATGGACATAAAGTGAAATAGGGTTTTTTAATATTTATAACAATATATCAGTATATGGGTGATACTATTGTTATTTCTTTATAAATAGACTACTACAGAATAGGAATTAGATGAAGAAAGAGATTTGAAAGAATCAGTAAAAGAGATTTCTCTTCCTCGATGTGCCTCCTTTCAATTTTCTCTTAGGGCATAAGACTTGGTCTTTAGAGAAAAAAAACCGCACGAATTAACTTTGGAAGTTGAGAAGAGATATTGGTAGGGTTTGGCCGAGAATCAAGGCTCAAAATGGAGTGAAGAGGAGAGGGATTAGGTTCTCTTTTATAAGAGAGGAGGGGTACTTTAAGAAACTCTCAAATTATTAATTTATTATAAATTTAATTTCGATTAAAAATAGACAAAAAAATATTTAATTCTAAGCTAATTTTATTTTATTTCAAATACCATTCATCTAGTTAATTTTATACATGTTTGGAATATTTATTTTATCCTTATGTTATTTTTTTAACCCTTATTATACCATTTTTAATATTATTGTGATATAATGTTATTTATAAATCGTGGGATAATGTAATTTACAAATCATGTCAAACGACCCAAAAAAGTAATTTATGTCATTTTTGGACATATATTAACCATTTTACATATTAAATGATTTTTAGGAATTTAATATCATTTAATTAACGATTTTATGTTTTATTTTATGATTTATGTCAGTTTTGGACACTATTCATACTTGAATTTTTAAAAAACATTCATAAAAACATAATTCGTTCAAATAAATGGAATTAAATCATAAATAATATTACAATTTAATCCATAAATGTTTTTGGGGGAATCAACAATGTTAAAATTATGTTTATTGTAATATTAATAAATTTATTTATTTGAATCATTCATTAATGTGGTATTCACAACAAATTTGTGTCAAAAATAATTTTTTTATATAATGAATAAACTTTAAAAATTAAATAACATGATGTAGGAAATATTTTTATAATTTTAATGACTATCTATATACATATAGATCAGTTATATGACCTTATATTTAAATTTATTTAGTAAAGGATATATGTTTAGGTTATAATTAACATTAATTTAAATTAATTTTTCTAAATTGTCATTTTCACTTCCAACTGAATCCATGGGGTTCCAAAATCGATCCAGGGATGATAATAGTCAGAAATATCACATTAAATAGGATTTTTAAATGTTTTAGGGTAGTTTAATATTATTATAATATTATTTTTTACCGTTATTTACCATTTCACTCTTTTACCTATGGTAAATAAAATAATTACTGAAGTTACTATACACCATTTGAATCTTTGGATACCAAACCTGGAATGAATTTTTCAATATTCCAAAAATAGAATTTGCAGTAACTAATTAAAATTAATTCATATTGTTAAAACAAAAAATCAGTTTTTTAAAAAGTAATAACTATCAAAACATTGACATGCGTCTATGTCTAAATTAAAATGAAATTACTTGAAATTAATGAAATAAGATTTAATAATAAAAATAAAATACTATTAATCTTTAAAAAAAATTAAAATGATAATCTAAATATATAGATAAATTAGATTAAAGCAAGTTTCGAGTTGAAATGTTGTATTTTTACTCTTCATAAAAATCTTATTTTTTAAAAAAAAATCCCAAAAATTAAACAAAAGAAATTTTTTTGGTCCATCTACCAAATAGGATATTTATTTTGTCAATTTTGACTTATAAAAATGTCAAAAATAGATTTAAAATGGGTTCACCATCAAAATATGGTCAAACTCCATTTTTTTTAAAAAACTTTTATCCAAAAAATTGATTTTGGTCTCATATCATGCTCTAGAAAATGTGTAAGATGAATTATAATGTAATATAAAATAAAAAATACGGTTAATAGTACTCATAATGGCTAGATATATAATATTTTAATAATATATCATTATTTTGTGAAACTCGGTATTGCGTACAACGCAAACTATCGGGGGAGGTCATTCTTTCGTGTTACGCTAGATAAGTCAATGTTGCGTGAAGTACATGTTTTTTTCGTGTTTCTTATAACATAACTCAAACAGAATTCATTTAAACATTAAAAAAATCTATAATTATTGTTGCGTGAAATGCGTTCTATCAATGAAAATTGAAATTGTGTGCAATAGAAGCCAAGAATAGTGTTTCATATACTGGAAGATGATACATCGTTTTATATATCGCAAGATAATCTTGGTGTAGCATTAAAAAAGTGTCATAAAATAAATTAAAAATAATCTATCACCTAAAATCTTAGGGTGTTGCATTCTACCCCCTTAAAATTAATTTCCCATCCAAATTTTTTGAGGTAATAAATGGTTTTCTACCTAAAAGTTTCCCTTATGGAAGCCAACATAGTAAAAAGGGATAATAAAAACACCATTTTAAAAGGAATGTTTGAAATATAAATGTAATTAAAAGTAAAAAATGACTGGGTTTTCACATAAGAGAACACTGGTGGTAAGTGAAAACGTTGATATGGAATAGAAATCTTACCATCATGTTCTTTTGAATAGTGATAGAGAATCTAGATTGGAGAAAGTTAACAACTAGAAAGCCATAATTCTATGATAATTCAAGAGACCACTTGATTCATTAGATAAAAGGGTTCTAGGACAAATTTTTTTGTTTTCACGATCCTTTACCTAATATTGATGACTTTTTCCCAAGAATAAATACTTGATTTTGGTACAATCTCACCATTGTTTATAACTTGAAAATTTCCACATTATCTATTATTTAAAGAAATGAAGTTTATTTTTTCATTCTTGACATGTTATAAGATCTTATGATAGAATGATATTTCATTCCATCTGTCTCAACAAAAATGTTATCACATGAAATCAAATATGTATACATCCACCTATATTGTGATAATACATTAATTTATCAAATTTAAAATGGAAAATAAATTATACTATCTATAAATTGATAACATTAAAATACATTAAAAAAAATAAAACATAGAAAGAGGGAAACAAAATTGATATAAAATTTATCTCCCATATCTCATAAGGTATTTCTTGGTTGTAACGTTCCAAACATGTGAATACCTTATTCTTGTACTCTCTTTAAACAAGATAATAACATGATTTACCATTGAACTATAGTGAAAACATTCATTCCATAAAAATTGTCTTCTTCTACACACAAAATTTACATAACTTATTTATACTCAACCTATTATATCACTTTTTCATTTTATCAGTCATGGTATCACTAATACTGTCAAACAACTCATTATCTCATTATCCATTCATTATATTCATATCATGTTCTTTCCAAAAATATTTCAATCACTTTTCTCAGATACCGGTACTATATAACTATTGAAAAAAAACAAACCAATACATATATTTTCAAATATTCCATAATAAAATAAATGAGACTCCAAAACACTATTTTGAAATCCCATTACATACACATTAAATCATTCCACCACTTCATTGTCATAATCAACATCACCAATAGTGATCACTTGTTATATTTATTTATCTTTGGATTTTAGTGGTTTTTGATGTCGATCATCACCATTATACTTTTTATTCAGGCATTGTTTATCATAATGCCTCATTTACTTTCACATGTATCATTGAAGAGTTGCTTGTGTGGTCTTTATAGTATTTTATCTATTCACTTCATTAAGAACCTTTTTCCCATTATATCAGATGTCAACTAATAGATGACCTTATTTTTCATAGTTAAATCATTTCCTAGTCCCTTTAATACAATCTCCAATATTCTTCTTTCCACACTTTGAGAATTATGAAACATTCATCTTCTTTTCACCTTTTTTTTGAGATTTTTCCTTGAACTCAATCATTCATTTCTTATCAAAACCATGAGACAGAAATATATCACCAACATCAAATTCTAACTTGATTTAATAATAGACAATCTCTTCATAGATACCAAAATTTCTTATAGTTAATTCCCTTCACGGACATCGTTTAAAGCCACGAAATAATCTATCATCTTTACTTTCATGTTGGATGATAATGCTAGAATCATACCTTGTAATCCTAGTAAAAGTCTCCTAGTATGTACCAACAAATTCATCATCCTTTTGTTTAATGTAAGGGAGACCCTTTTTAATGTATTTTAAAATAGTACAAGGGAATTATTTATTGAAAAACAAGTTCTTGAACTCGTCATATTACATAGATTCAATTTCATCTTGCTACCTTGAATTCTTAACAGGAGTCCACCACTGGTCTTCTTCACCTTCTAAACGATAGATTTGAAAAATAACCTTTTCATGATCCAAACAATAAAGGATGGAAAATTTCATTTCAATGGTACTGATACATTGTTCTATAATAAGTGGAATAGAAGACCTTCTAAAAGAACGTGGATGTTGCCTTATGAAGGACACAATAGAATGTTGTTCCCTATTATGCTCATTTAGAAGTCCATAATGATTCATAGCTTGTATAAGTATAGAAATATTATTTTTCATTCCATCTCCCATAACATTTGGCTATTTAAGAGGACAAATATTTCATTTCCTAGTGAATTTAACATTAATATTGTTCTTTCAGGATCCATCCCATGCCTAAAACCCAAAAATAAATGTTTTAGAGGAAAATATATACTAGGAAAACAACATTATCGAGAGGGAATACATTAAATATCTAACATCTTATGTTTAATCATTGGTTATTCATGATAATTACTATAAGTATAATATGGTAATCTATAGTTATACCTTCCTTTAGGAACATCCCTAGATAAACTATTGAAATATCTCTAGGGGTCTCACTAAAGTTTTAGCATCATAGTTTCAAATGGTTGACTAAAAATTTTCTCTAATTGAAACTATAGAGACTTAAGGTTGATATATATGTACATTACATTACTTTTTATGAATAATTAATAAATGAAAAAAATATTGTCCCAAATATTTTATTAGTTTAGTGTCATTGGGAACCCGGAACAAATTATTCTAGTAATGGAGAAAGATCTTAAACATCTTTCAAAAAGATCATTCCCTTTTTTTCCAACACAAAACCATTCATTATATCCCAGGGAAAAGAAAACATAAAACGGGGAGCTCAAATTATCAGTTAGAGTAAACATGTATAACCTCAAACTAACCATATACTTTTGAATGTAAAAACATGAAAATATTGTTTAATCATCAAAATAATCAGTCATTAATTAAATCTTGGAAGTATGTAAGGTATAGATCATAATGTAACTTTAACCATGATAGAATATAATTGGAATTAAAAATTTAACTATGGAAAAATAATAATCACATAATATTATTTTTATAGTATTCAAGGAATTGCTGCTATGGCCATCATAGTGGACATAGTCCATTACTAAAGGTGGTTTACATGTCATTCAAGCAACATATGACGAAACCATATATGTTAAAAAAAATTTCCTTTTATTCATTTTATGATAAAATTCATAAAAGTACCTCATATGGTAAAAAGAGAATCCTTCCACACCATGTAGTAAAAGACAAAAAATTGGTGAAAATGAAATTAAAAATACATATAATAATATTAAACATTTTATGAAAACATTTTTAGAAAAAATGGACATTGTTGATAAATATAACTCCATTAAATACATACATATATGCAATCTCAGATAAAAATGAGATTTCAAAATTATCCTTTACCATAGTTCTAATTTCTTCTGTATGTGTTTAAAACACGTGTATAGTGGGGTTTAACATATTATTACATTGTAACATAACCATAATAATATTTAATATATCATATATTTTTCACTTACAACCTTATATAAGCCGTTCATTTTTCAAATCCATGTTAATGAAAAGTTTTGGATAATAATAGTTTTATCTATCTTATCTGTATTGAATTGTTATTATTGATATTATTACTTTTATAATTATTTACATACTTACCAAATGTAAAACATGATTTATATATCATATATATTTATTGTATATATATAATATATTGGTTACTAAAATGGAATACACTGTTCATGGAGACGGTAGGCCGTACGTACACATTAATGTTGTTTTCATTTTTTATATAATTGAATGGAAGTAGGTAAATGACACAAAATCACACCCAAAAATACATATAGACCATATAATTATTATTTAATATATTTCATGATTATAATTTCCACTATTATACACATCCATGCAATGGGGTGGTGGAAAACAGATTATGCCATGGCGTCGAGACGGTAAGCTGTACGTACGCACTTGTAGTGATTTGTATTTTTTGTAGGATGGATAAAAGGTTAATAAGTTTGTTTCATATTTATAATAACATATAATTATATGAGTGAGACTGATGTTATTACTTTACAATGGAATAACTAATGATAAAGATGTAGAAGATGAAAAAAATGCGAATGAATCGGTAGAAGAGATTACCTCTTCCTCAATGTGCCTCTTTTAAATTTCCTCTTAGGGAAGTGGAGTAGGTATTTTGTGAATAAAAAATCATCTAGATTTTAAATAGTAATATTTAGAATAGAAATTTTTAGGTTTTGGCAGAGCATGAAAGCTCAAATTGTGGTTAAGAGGAGAGGGAGGATGTTCCATTTTATAAGAGAGGTGGGGGCACTTTATAAATTTCTCAAAATATTATTTTATTTTAAATTAAATTTCAATTAAAATGGTCCAAAACTTATTTAATTATAATATATGATTATTTTTTTTATAATAAAAAATAATAAATAATTTTTATAAATGTTTTAAATAATTTTTATCATTATTATTTTGGTATAACCCTTATTTTACATTTTTTAATCTTACTATGATATCATGTCATTTACACATTGTGGGTTAATTTGATTACCATATCAATTTAAACGACCTATAAAATGATATTTATTACATGTTTTGACTTATATTAAACATTTGTTATAATATTAAATTTTTATTAATTTAATACCATTTAATAAATATTTTATGTTTTAAGTTATGAATCATGTCAATTTGGACACTATTCATTCTGGAATTTTTTTAAAAAATCATAACAACATGATTATCTCAAAAAAAGCAATAAATTTCCACTAATATGCCAATTCCATCAATAAAATTCGTGGATGGAATCAAAATTTTCAAATTATATATATGTTAATATTTATAAATTTATCTATTTCAATCATTCATTAATGATGTATTCACTACATCATAACTATGTCATAAATAAATATATTTATCTAATTTCTAAAATTTATAAATAAAATAACATGATTTAGACCCTATTTGTATCTTTTTAATTTCTATATATATATATATATATATCTGTTTTATAACCCTATTTTTAAACCGATTTAGTAAAAGATATTTGTTTAGGATATAATTATCATTACATTAAATTAATTTTTATAAAATGTCATTTTCACATACAAGTGAATCCATGGGGTCCCAAAATCGACCCAAAGATGTAAATGGATGTAAATACCTCATTCAATTTTATTAATACATGTGTTAGGGTAGTTTAATAGTATTATAATATTATTTTTGTACCCTTATTAACCAGATTTACATTTTTGACAATGGTAAATAAAATAATTTCTAATGTACTATTCATAATGTCCAAAAATAAAAGGTACATGTTAACACAATTTGAATCTTTTTATTATAAATATCAAATACAATTTTCCCAATTCAAAATAAATATTTTGTTGCAATTAATTTAAAATATATTCCTACTATCAAAACAATAAAACGAGTTTTTAAGAAGTAACAACTATCAAAAGATTGAAATGTGTTTATGCCCAATTTAAAAGTGAAATTACTTCCAATGACCAAAAATTTATTAAATGATAAAAATATATTATAATTACACTTTAAAAACAATTAGAATGATAATTTCACTATGTAAATATATTAGATAAAAAAGATGGTTTCGAGTTAAAATACTGTATTTTTCACTATTTATTAAAGTTAAAATTTTGTTATATAAATAACAAATATTAAAAAAATGTAATTTTTATGTTCCTATTCAAAATAATAATTTTATTGCTTCAAATTTAACGTATAAAATTTTCAATATAAGATTTAAAATGGGTGTTCTATCAAAAGGTAATAAAAATTCATTTTTTAAAAATACTTCTTTTAACCAAAAAATTGATTTTGTTCTCATATAATGATTTAGAAAATGTGTAAGATAATTTATAATTTTATATAAAGTTAAACAATTTTTTCTTAATATTTATTGTGGCTAGTTATATAATATTATAAAAATATATAATTGTTTAGTGAAACATGGTATAGTGTACAATGAAAGCTATCGATGGAGGTCTATCATGGGTTTAACACATGCCAAGTCAATGTTACGTATAGTGAAAGCATCCATTGATGTTTCATGTAACATAATTCAAACATATTTTATTTATAAATTGAACAAAATATATACTCTCTGTTGCTTGAAATCAATTCTATCAAATTAAATTGAAATTGTGTGAAAAACAAGCGAAGAATAGTGTAGTGTATAATGATTTATAATAGTGTCAGATATAATATAATATAATCATGGTTTAACATTCATAACAATTCATAAAACAAATTAAAAATAATCTACCACATATATTATTGTCATGTTATAAATACATACATTCAAATCCATAGAATTTGATGGTGAAATAATCATTATTGAAAACTTTTTTAATAGATCCTATCATGGGGTAATTGATTACAGATACAAACATTGAATCCCCGCCCATTCATAGCATTTTAGCCAGAATATGAATAGGAATAATTTTATAGCATCAGTTGTGATGTTATGGAATTGTAATGTGGAACAAATCTCCAAAAAAATGCATATGTCTGAGTTGGGGTCTTCTTGAGTTAGCCTAATAAATTTTTTTAAAAGTGTGATCATGTGAATGTTGGTTGAATTTATTTTTGAAATGATGGGTAGCCATAGGGGGGTATAAGGATACTCGGGTAAACATCCATGTTTTAGGGTGTCCCATAGTTGATTACCTAATGGACCTCTTGATTCCTGACTTGTACTTATAGTCCCTCTGTTTGGACCATCTCTTAATTGGCCTCTTTAAATTGTTTCCTTCAAAAAATTGTATATTCTTCTTGGATGTAATTTTCATTCTAATTTATTTGCTACTGTCAGTTCCTCTCTAGGTCAGGATCAAATCCAATATCATATAATTTTTTCTTTCCCTCGATAGGAGAACTTGTGCAATGGGTTGTTACCTAAAACTAAATCACGTGACAAACAAATGAAAAAAAAACACACAGAATAAAATAAAATTCAAAATTCAAAATTAATTTAAGCATAATGAAAACCATCCTCAATTACTGTGAAAAAATTAACATCCTTCAAGGCATCGTTAAATCCTATGGGGATAACCCAATTTATAAATTTATATGACAAAGATAAAAATATATAAAAATGTAGTACATGGTATGTCCGAGTGATGAACCCAAAGGGATAGGTCATATATTCTAAATTAATTAGAAAATTGAAGTTGAAATTATTTAATTCATTTGGAGAAAAATAAAATAGCAGCAAAGATTGTGGTTTTGAATCAGGATGATGTGCCATGCCTGGTTCAATGATTTTTAGGTTTTTGTGCAAAGGATTTAATAAAAAGTTAATTTATTTAGTTTTGGTGTCAGAATTTCGTTATTAGGGATCCTTGGTCTTGGTGTCCTACTCAAATACTATGAATAGACCTTTGGAATGGTCATCTACTATATTAAATCATATAGATTTCCAATCCAAATACATAACTAAAAATACTTATCCTATGTTTCGTAATAGTCATACAGAAAATAGATTAATCAATGGATGCAACAGAAATAGAACTCTTTAATTCAAAAACAATGGTCATGCAATTACTAAAGAATGGTATTTGGAATGAATCAAATAGTGTTCTAGAAATCCAAAACGTGAATGAAATATAGAATGAAATCCATACAAACACAGTCCCCTACAATCATGTCACTTGAAACTAATGGAATACACATGGATGATGAGAGCAAGAGACATGGGTACACGAGGAAGAATGGTGGAAAATAATAGATCCTGATCATTGCCCTATTGTCTTGAAGATGTCCCATGGGGTTTCTTTGCCACTACTGGTATTAGAGTATGTTAAAAGGGCTTCCAAGGCCAGTATTTAAAGGTTTTTTCTATCAGTACCTACGACCAGCATCACTTTATTTTATGTGCGTTGATTTAGTCACGACGTGTACTTGGGTTACACATCCTGTACTTCAAACCTAATTTTCCCTCCACCACATTGAATCCTCAGATGCTGCATTGACTGCTTGACTTTCATCCTAACGTGCTCTTGGTTTTCATGCGGTGTATACTTATCACGACTTGTCCAATTTAGATCTATTTCACATTAAATTTCCTTGTTGTGTACACTCAGTAAATGACTTTTAGTCATTTTTCTTCATTTTCCCGGTTCACTTTATCTCCACATATTGTGTCATTCCATGAGCGAAGCGAAGCGTGGTGATGGATCGTTTGGCCCATATTTCCATCCATTTTCATTACCTTTTCAAAAATCCATATTTTCTACCATAAAACATAAAACAAGTCAAATAATTCCAAATTGGAATGATTATTCATTTAAATACACAATTCAACATACAAAAATATTCTAAAATATATGCATAAATTAAAAATATCAAATCCACCCCACATAAATTCATCATTACCCTCAATGATGTAATATCAACATATTACAATGGCAATTGACCTCACTATGGTTCAAATTAAAATTAAAAAAATGTATCCAATGGAAAATGAAATCGATGAGCATCACAAATTCAAAAAATTTCAATGACTCAATCTTCTAAGAAATAATATAACAATGTGTTATAATTTTTAGCTTTTAATTAACCATGCCTTTTCATTAATTATTTTTATTTTTTCAATATATTATCAATATGCATGATAGTTGCAGTCTAGCTCTCATGAATTTTTCTACTCATCATTAGGGTAAAAATGAATAAATTGTTCTTTAAGTTCATTAAAAACATGTAAGATACCATAGGATTGAAATTCATCTAACATCTCTACTATGTAAATACAGATATCAAATTTTATTATTAGGACATTACAATTTAGTATCAAATGAATATAATGATTTAGGGCAGGTAGTTAAATGATATTAAAATTAAGGATAAAAAGGAGGTTCAACCCTGAATCACGTTGTAGAATATTAAAAATAGGTCAATGATTTTCTACCTTTACAAATAACATCTATCTACCCCAAAGAAGATCGTAGTGGGATCATCATACATGTAAGTGAATTTATTTAATCAACATATCTTTCTATTTTATCTTATTGTTTTATTATTATTTTATTATTATTTATAATTTTCTAATTCTATTCTCACGACAAACGTCACATCCATCTTCCATCCACAAATGATGAAAATGTGTTTCGTCTAGAAAATGGTACCTTTTTACCCTCCCAAGTCACAAACCAATTTATTTAAATTTTTTAAGGTAGGTGAATAATTAATTAAAATCGACGATTTCATGGTCATTCCCGATATTAGAATTGAAAATGCAATAGAAAAATTTTCAAAATGAAGTATATCTCGGTACACCACATAATGTTCCACTGTCACACTTATTCTTTTCAATATAATGCAATATATTTAGAGAAAATAGGAATAGATAAAATAGGCTTGTAATATAAATCAATTTATAATATGGAATTAATTGCCATATAAAGAATTAAAAAGGATTATTTCATGGTGGATGTTAGTATAAGGTCTAACAAAAATAATTTCAAAATCATATTAAATGTGATTTTATACAGTAATAGAGTTGACAAGATGATAATAAAGTTCTAGAAGATTACATGCATTAGTTTCTCGAGATATATAATATAGAATGATAAAAAAAATTGGCTCAGTGGATGTCTCATGAATTATACCAATGGTCGGGTCAATTAATCTTGTAAATGAATACGAATAATCAAATTAATTAATAAAAACATCAAAAATAAAAAACAGGGATATATCATAGAATCAATTCATTTAAAATGATCAACATACTTTTGAAATGATGATTTTTTCCAATCCTAATCCACATGCCTATCTCAACTAATTTTTTCCTCAGTTTTCTCATTCAAATTTATTAATAAATAATTTTAAATACACATAATGGTAATTCTCTTAGGCAGTTTATGGCTCCTAGATCAATTGATTAAAAAATGAGTTAAATGCTAGGAATTAAATTTAGAATTCAATATATAAAATACTAAATGTGGGAAACACATTTGAAAATTTCATAATTGAAACTTTTACTCCCATTTCATTATACACTTCAGACATGGGATATGCAGGTATTGGTTGCCCCTAGTCAGGAAATGTACATACCCTTCATAAAGCGTAACTCCTACACATTTTATTCAGATTTTTCCTTCTACCTGCCTTGATGGTCATACAAAAAATAAATAAACACATGTGAAATCACATTCCATAAAGATAAAATTAAAAATTATTAGTGATGAGAGATTTTTCTTAAAAATAGACAATAAATAAGGAGAAATATACAATCTCAGGTTGCCTTATGGAAGTGCTTCTGTTTACCATCATTGGTTCGACCACACCTTCTTCAACATAGGTGATTGGTGGTATGAAAGAGGTTACCTGATCAGAATATGTAAAATTATGATAGTGTGATTCCTTATTGTATATTGGTCATTTACGTTTATCAAAAACTAATTTTACTCTATCGTTGTAAAAACAATTTTTTCTACATAAGCCCAATCCATTAGTTCTAGGACATTTTTAAAAAATTTAATGGTAATACACATAATTTCCAAACATGTTCTCCTAATTTTAATTCATCATGAAGGAATTTTATCTACACTATATTAAAAATTTTATAGACCTTTATTATCATTTTTATCTTGTTCATACTTTTCTTGTTACTCTCTATATGATCTATTACATCTCTTCTTTATTGGAAATAATTTTTCTCTTATTTCATCAAATTAACTAAAAAATCATCAAATGAATCTACTAATTTCTTCATCGCTCGGTGGAGATTGAATTTTTCCTATGATCCTTCTTCTCTAAAAATCCTATTTATAATTTGAAAATCAATTAATTATTTTCCTCTAGGTAGAAATGATCATAAAAATATTATTTACACCTTCTCTTAATTCATGTATTTGAATAGAAAATATTCTGAAAAATTGAATTCATCTACTTTGATAATGAAATCTTCAATTATTCCTTCTGTGCATCTCACTACTGTTTCTGTTAGTTGATGCATAACATGAGTTGGTTTCATCTCACTCAATCAGAGGATTTTGAATGTTACATATCACATGATGTTTACATTGTCCACAAAATAACATAATGTTATTCAAAAATCACTAGTACCAATGGTTATTGGTATAGAAATACTACCTATAACACACTTATACATTTGTAGGATTCTTGCAACTACTACTAAACATTCTCGTTCTAGGGGAGTGGTGGATAATTCTTCAAGCATCTTCTTGTTCATTACCAACTCATTCATGAACTATTCTTACAGATGAAAGTTTTTAATTAAATCGGTGAATGGGATATTTATTTTAATCTTCTTGAACATCTCTAAAATCATTTTCTTCTTCTCTCCAATATTCACCTTCTTCGCCCGATACGGAAATGGTATTGGAGGTTGGTATGATGGTGGTGCATCATCATCGTCACATTACTCAACTTCTCTATTCTTTTCCTAACTAATTTCAACTACATTTTTTTCTCCTCTAAATTATATGCCACTCTGTCATGTCTTCTTCCTAATTCATAGGAAAATTGATTTCGTATCTTCATATTGGTTTTTTCATAAACATCCTATAATCTCACCTATTTTTATTTACCTAAGGGTCTCGGAAATCTGACCGAGTTGTCATTATAAGTTCATCATTTATCCTTGTTGATATTGTAATTAGTTATTGAGTTCCCTGATTAAATTTACATGAACTCTTGAGTATGCAGTGAAATCCTTATGTATATCTATGGTTCTAGTTATAAATGGTACAAGGGTCTCCAGTAGTTAATAGACTTTACAGGTTAGTCAGGGGCCTTGCTATTGAGGTTTGAATCCATATTGTCTCCACTGGAATTCTTGGCCTTGATTCTACTTTTTTTGTTCATTAGTTGGTTGTTGTGGCCTCCATCCCTACCCATAAATATGACGATTAAAATCAATATAATATTCATCTTCATAGTATAGAACATGGGGATTTGGATTGTCCATCATTGTTACGATCTTTATTTTCAACGTCAACATTTGAGAAGACATCCATTTGTTGTCCACCATGTGTGATCCTTGTACTCTCCCTTATTCAGGATATCCTTGAAAATTATTGCTGGTCATCTCATCCATTAACTCATACCTTTCTTGAGGTGATTTCCTCATTAGCAATCCTCTTCTAGTAGTATCAATGATTGTTCAATTGTCTTATGGTAATCCTTTATAACTTTTTTGAATTAGCAGACACATATAGATTCCATGACAATGAAATCATCTTATAAATACTTTGAATCTCTCCCATAATCTATATAATTATTCTTCATCAAATTTTTCAGAATTTAAAATACATTCCCACAAATCCCTAGACATTTATGGATGAAAAATCCATATTAAAAACATTCATAACAGATCCTCCTATGTAGTAATTGAATGGAGAGACAATCATTGAATTCAATCATGTGCTTTGTCTTTTAGTGAGAATTTGAAAAGGCACATTCTTAAAACATAATTTGTGACATTATGGAATTACAATGTGTCATAAATATCTAGAAAACTTATTAAGTTGGAGTTGGGGTCTTGATGATTTATGCTGATAAATTGTAGTGAATTTTTGAACATTTGAATAGTCACTAACTATATTTCAATATGTTGGGAATCCATATGGCATATGTGGGTGATCGGGTTGAATCCCATATTCGAGGGTCCCCCATTTTTTATTAGTGCTTGGACCCATAGACTCTTGCATTATACTTGTAGTCCCTCTAGTTGTCCTAGATCATGATTGACTTCTTCGAATTGATTCCACTTTATGATTTCTCTACTAGAATATGGTCATCTTAAGATTGGGGTAAAATCTATGGTCTTTCTTTTTTTCCTTTCCCTTAATTTGAGTACTCATTCAATGGATTATTACCTGAAACTACATCATGAGACAACCATACGTCAAAATTAATTATAAAAAAAACATTTATCTAAATTCAGTATTAATTTGAGTATAATGAAAACTATCCCCAACAAAGGCTCCAATAATTTTATAGCTCGTTGGGTGTCGTTAAATCCTATAGGGTGAACAAGATTTAGTAATTTATAATACTCTGACCAACAGTCTAAAATCTTAGTGCTTGGTATGTCTGAGTATGAAACCCACAAGGGAAGAGGATATTTTTTAAATTAATTAGTAAATTAAATTTTCAATTGTTTAATTCGTTTCTATTAAGGATAAATAGAAACAAATATTGGGTTTTTTAATCAAGATGACAAGGCAGGCAAAGTTTAATGATTTTTATATTTGTCGGATAGGGACTTAATTATAGTGTGTTTATTCATTTTTAGTGTCAGAATTAGTTTTCTATGGATCCTTGGCCTTGGTATCCTACTCTAATCCTATTATTGGACCATTGAAATGGTCCTCCACTAGATTTTATCAAAGAGCTAGACCACTAAAAACCATATTTAATCATAACTGTCAAATATTTCAAAATGGATATACATAAAATAGATTAACCAATTTATGAAATAGAAATAGAACTCTATAATTCCAACATAATGGTAATGACACTTCAAAGGAATTAGATTTGGAGTTAAATAAACCTAGTTGTAGAAATTCAAAACATCAATAAAAAGTATAAGATAATCCATATTCACAGATTCCCCAATAATCACTTCACCCGGCACTAGTGGAATAATTTATCATGATGAGATCGAGCGACATGGGTACCCAAGGAAAAATGTTGTCAAATAATTGAATCAGATTATCACATGGTTGTCTGTCGTACATCCATTTGTGTTTCATGGCCTACACTAGTCCCATAGTACATTGTATGGGTTTCCAAGGTAGGTATTTATAGGTGTTTACTGTCACATCCCACGACCCACATCATTATATTTTTTCTGCATGTCGACATCATCAGGATCTGTACATGGGTTATATGTCATGTACATATGATCTAATTCTTCCCTTGAAGCATTGAATCCAAACATACTATTTTTACAGTTTTAATTTTTCATGATGATTTATTGGGTTTCACTGTGTGTATGCTCATCAAAAATTATTTAATGCTGATGTATTTCACTTAAAATGGTCACGTCGTGTACTCTCAGCACATGAAAAGTTGTAATTATTAATTAGTTTCAAACTCCCCTTCAACTCCACAATTTGGTGTTACTCAACAAGTGTAGAGAAGCAGCTCGAAGGGTAGTTCATCTCATATTTCTATCCCTTTTCATTCCCTTTTCTCAAATCCGTCATTCCTCCAAAAAAACATAAAACAAGTCAAATAATTCAAAAATTGGGATGATTAATTATGTAAATACATAATTGAATAAGCAAAAATACACTAACATATTTCCATAATGTTCATGTATCAACATATCTCAGAAGAGATGGAACTATTTGACAGTGAATTAATCAATAAATAGGTTTTTCCTTTTCTATAGGACCCACAAATAATCGAATCTTTTTTTGAATATGAATTTAAATGCTTGACAAGAAAGAGGATAGAAGACCCCAATCTCAAAAATGTGGGGCTAGGATTAGTTCTAATAACATTATTAAAGTCAATCCAACATTATATATACCTAATATCGGAGGGGTGAATAAACAATGAATAAGAATATCAATATCTTTTTTCTGAACTAGAGATAGAAATTCTATTAAAATTTAAACACTTGTTGATAAAAGGAGTTTTAGAACTAGTTATTAAATATGTTAATTGTTCCTGAGTAATTAAATAGGAAGAGCTGGTCCCCTGCAAATACCCGTACAGTGTAGAAATTTTTAAATCCCTTCAGAGAAGACATTGAATCATTTTTCATGCTCCCAAAATTACAAAGATTATTCCTTTGAAAATGAAACCTTAAATATAACTGATACATAGTTGGATGAAATAGACATCAACATTGCACAATGATAGAGGGTTTCACCATTTTTTAAAACCTACAATAAATATATGAAAGAGAATAGTCCCCTCAATGATCAATATATTCCCACTACCAGAAATGTTAAATAAACTAAAATGTACCTTCCAAATGGAGAACTCCCACTAAACCGATTCGAGAGAGAGAAAAGTTACAGATAAGAAAATAATGTTTTTCTCTATGATGACACAAACCATAAAATAGTACTCTATAATTGGAGCCTCCATGGGGTCCTTCTTAAATGAATCAATTCATAAGATACAATTGATACAATTAAGGAAGAAAAAGTTGGATCTTGTGGAGATAACCATTCATGAAACATGATTTCCCACAAAATAAGAAGGCTTGGATACTAATACACTACAATAATGCATGAATTCACTAGATTCATGAAAAAGTGACATTATGTATAAGTTCATGCTATCTATATTCACCCTCTATGGTGTTTTTTTAAAATCCAAGTACTCTATTCAATTTTACTTATGGGGAATGGACATTGTGGGACTATTTACTCCCACAAAAAAATATAAGTTAAATAACATTTTAAATACAACTGACTTCTTCTCCAAGTGGTATGAGGCTATATCCCTCATTGAATTGAGAGAATGTAACATTTTTAGCATCATGAAATCCATCATCAACACTCGATTTGGGGTCCTTAATAAAATTTTGATTAATAAAAACAATAATTTCTATTCTACTATATTGGAGAATATATACCAGGAGTATTACATCAAAGAAAACCATTCACCCTACTACTATAGAATGACTAATGAATAGATAGAGTCCTTTAATAAGACCCTATAAAATATAGAACACATGACTGTAGATAAGGAAAAAAATTATTTACTATAAAAGCACCTACATTGCTTGTGAAATTACAAGACCATGACCCACACAACCACATAAGTGACCCCATACATTTCAGCATAGGGTCCATAGGCAATCATGGCCCTTGAATTGCAATTTCTCACACTGTGAATTCCCATATATAATAAATTTTCTAGGAATGATAAATACTTGAAATGTTTATATAATTAGAGAGAGTCGATGATAAAAGATTTCAAACCATGCATAGTTTGGAGGCCCACCAAAACCAGATCATTTGAGCCTTTAACAAACAGGTTCAAATTCGATCATTCCTCTTATGAGAGATAGTAATATTTCTCAGAACTCTAATGATACCCAGAAATAATACCCCAATGTTGGAACAAAAATAAGAGGGACATTACTCCATACATAAGCTCTACTAAAATTGGGATTATACCCTAATTTAAATGGAGGTGAAACATGCCAGGGATCCCAACAGTGTATGTTTTTGGAAGAAATATTTCATTTAATCACACTCCATGTCATCCTGACTGCACAAAGATAATATACATGATGAAATAACCCCAACCACTTGATTTTAATCTATATAGACATCATTCCCATTTTGTAATGTTAAACTGCATACCCATGTCAAGGAATCATGACATGAGATTGAGTGCATTCTTCCTTGGGAATGCATATGTGGTGTGTGGGCCTTCTTAGAACTTTTTGAATTTTTCTTTTCTATTGCACCATATCACACGTATATATAATTAAAGGTTTTACCATTTTTAAGAAATCTATGACCTTTAACTAAGAGTGGTTAGAAAAATTCGATGTAATTAAAATGCAAGGTACATCATCCTTTCAATTGAATATTCATCACACATGAGATAGAACCATGCTATTGAAGGATAAAAATATCATATCACTACATGAGAATCAGATAGATGTAGTGATCCCTTGTCCAAGAACAACATAAGGATTTATTCCCCTCTATAGTTGATATATAACAGCACCTGGAATATACATCTTGGTTGAGCCACCCCAAAGAAAATTTCACAATTTCCCCCCTTTGTATGGGTTAGACCTATGTAGGGAGATTTAATTTAGAACTACATGTGTCTTGATTAAAATCCTATTGGAAATTTAGTGACACCCATGCATCATGTCCTAGGTTCAATAATAAAATATGGAAAAAACTCACCCTCTATGCATAGAGAAGAACTATGGGGAGAATTCTTATCCAGAACAATATGTGGATTAATTCCTACCATCAAACAATACTTATTTATTTCTATACCTCTTTTCTTATAGCCAAACAAAAATTTCCATCCATTTATATGATGGTTTTCTTTTCATCCATTGGAATCATGGTCTTTCTTCATTGTAGGATTATTTTTCTCGATGTTCTGCAAAGTATCCCCCTTAATAAAAGGAAAAATCATCCTAACCACAAGACATTAAACTGAAGGGTACACCCTCTTTTTCAAAAGAAAATAAACTACATGACACCAATGACATCATTGTATCATGATAGACTATATAACACCATAATGTTCTCACTATATAAGGAATTTCCCTCTATCATCATACATGAACCATTCTATATTCATAAACTACATGTTTTTATATTTCTATTATCATATGATATATAAAGGACTTGGATTCCTCAACCCAGTCCATCTTCCTGATGAGAAAAAACAATTACCCTCCTTGTGTATGGGTTAGACCAATATTGGTAGAATTCATCAAAATATATTTGTGTATTGATAACTACAATCATAGGATATATAGGGACACCTAAATCACTAATCATGGGTCCAACGAAAATAATGAAAAAAATATATACCCTCCACCTTGTGTGTGAGACTGATATTCCAGGGTTTCTTTTTCATGAAATACACCTATCTTGATTTCTACCATCACATGATATGTATTGTTGATCATATCATTTCACCATGGGTCCACCCACAATATTTCCTTTTGAAATTAGGGAACCAATGTCCTTATTAAATGAATACAAACTAAGGGGTTTATATATAACTATTTGTGGATTTATTTTCATTTTGATGAGATATGAAGTGGTTCCATTTACTTTTGCCTCAATCCTCGGTACAAAGAAAATAAAAATAATAATGTTCCCATATGATTTATGAAAAATCAATTAAATTTATGAGATATCATTTTTTGTTTCCTCATTTATGGATGTATAATGGAAAAATATCATCCCGGAATTTGAGTGATATCTTTTTAGGGAATTTTAAACTTTGTATCCTTGCATAGTATGAATGTTTCTTTCATTATGGTACACATACCTTCAATTCATCATTGTTTGTGCCCAGAGAATTTTTGTATCTTCACAATATTCCAAAATATATTATAAATGGATTTTCAGTGACCAATGGTCTCTTTCATTTGACAACGCATAAAATTCCCCCGTTGGATTTTCATATGGTTCAAACAGAAATGTTCTTCCAACCAATGGAAAATTCTTTCCCATGAGTGGAATGTTAAATCAATATAAACACAAATTTCTTCTATTCCCCATTTAATTTTCATGATCCATTAATACATGGGATCTTGGCATACACCTTCTTCCCCACTTCTATTTAAGGCATGTGAGAACATCATGGGATGATTATACTCTAGTTACTCATGGTTTCTATGATAATTTGTCCTATAAATATGACCATAAACTATATGACCTTGTTTCATTTTCATCATGTGATGTTAAACTAGATGTTTAATGTCCTAGTAACATGACACTAAAATTCATCATATTAATAACTATTTGTGGAATGATTTCTATTATTATTGGATATGTAGTGAGATTTAAATGTTTAATATTGGGTCCAACCACAACACAAATTCAAATAACCCTTACCTATGTGTGGGTCAAAACTACATGGGTAATATTAAATGAACTACATCAGGAATGATTACAGATATTAAAAGATATTTTGTTAATTCTGAACCTCATATATCGAGTCATTCCTTAAAATTAAAAAAGGTCACATCTTTTCCGGTGCATCGGTCAGTGAAGCCCATGAAATATATAGACACTAAAAATAAATTTTAACACCCATGTTATTGATCATGAGATTGATTTATGTAGCAGATTCTAATATGAGCCTATCCCCATTATAGTTCTCATATTAAAAAAAGAAGTAAATTTTGCCTTCCCTATGCATGGGTCAGATCTACTTGGGTATTAGTCCTAAAACAACATAGTGCTTGATTCTCATTTTTTGTGATATTTAGTGAAATTTGGAATTAATTTCTCAGAATCATCCATATAAAAAATAGAAATCATTCTTATGTTTGTTTTAGACCATCGTAAGTGATACTTATCATCCCACTCTGGAAAAATTTTGACATGGAACACCCCTATCATTTTATTGAATTCTCTGTTCACAAACCATAATTTTTTTAGGAATGGTATGAATCCCTATAAATATCCTTGTTCATTAGAGGATGGGGAAAAATGTCTTATGGAAGATTGTTTATATTATTCACAATATTCCTCAATTGTCGCTTTATAATTTTCCCACAAAAAAGGTTCCTGTCAACAAAATACAATTCATCACCATGAGATGATTTTCCTACCTCTTTAGGTTAAAAATAGCCTTTACATTCCACATCACTCATTGGATTCATAACCCCTTCATATTAATGGTTGAAAAAATCCCCTTCAATCAGAAATATTATAGGTCATTCTTTGTCATATTACTGTGAAAATGATGAACCATTTATCCCTTGGTAAAATAATAGGAATATCAAGTCTTCATATTAGAATATTGTTTCAATAAAATTATATTATTACCCATCCATTTCATAGTCCCATGATGAAAAGTTGTGTCATTCTCCAACTCTCCATTACCCAAGATAATTTTTTCTAGATGGTGTACCTCATTCGTATAAAAATATAATACAAATTCCCTCTCTTATTCAAACATCATTTCAAGGTTAATCCACCATTAATGGTCTTGAGAAATATTTTTTTCCAAATATTTTCATGGTCATTAGAAATGGAGGGTCAATTTCATAAAGAAAACATCATTTGACTAAGGATAATATTCTTTAGTCGGATATGAAAATGTCTCCAATATAATAATATAGTCTTATCAACCAAATTAAAATTCATCATCATGAGAGGATTTTTCTACTTTCATATGAAATTGAAAAATCCTGTTGGAAATCACTCATACAGTTAATCCTAATTTACGTATTCCATATCACGTCTTGGAATCAAGAATCACAGTATTAGGGACGAGAAAATACCCCCAATAATGTGTCAAAAAAACGGGGCATTCTCTAAAAATAATCCCAATGGGGTTCTTTTTATATAATTTAAGATCAAGGGTGTTTTACCTAAATCATACATGAAATCAGTTTGGTTTCAATGAATCTAAATAGCCAATACGGAAACAGAAATAAATTTTTAGATCAAAAACCTTAAAACGGAGGCCTATGAAAAATTATATATATACCCACTAGGTCTACACCATAGTGTACTTAAGGATAAATCTACATTGGAAATAGAAAATACACATAGTTTTAAGGTTTATCCACATAACCCCACAACCCTGAAAATATTTCTCACTGAGTCCCTCATATCCAAAAACAATTAGAGAATTACATGACCATAACACAATAATACCATGGTTTATTTAAATTTATATTCAATAATGATACAATTGAAGGCATCCAAGAGATTTTATTTCAAAACAAAATGAAAATAATGATTTTTCAACATTGAAGGAAAATACAAAAAAAATAAATTATATAGAAAACATGTTTTCATTACATTAAATTATAATGTTTGAGAATCCACACTCATGATACTATCTTGGACACTAGTAAAAAAAGAGAGCGTGTAACAACCCAAATGGATACAATGGTGCTCATATTTATTATACATATAAATTGGAAAACCGTCTAATGCAGGACATCGTGGGTCTGTTCAAAAGCAGTACTTTTCTAAACAGTGGATTCATCTGTTTGATTCATTTTTCTAATGATGGATTTTAAGTCTCACACCTTATTTTTAATGACATAAAAATTGAAACTTATTGATAATAAATGAATCTTCATCCTTGCTACATGATCATATAATTCCCATAGGTCATCTTTTTGTGCCAAAAATATTTTGTAAGATCATTCTTATTTGGAATAAAAGTGGATTAACTCAGTATAAATATGCCATATGGATTTTATATGATGGTGATAGGTGTTAAAATAAGTAACAACACCTTCACAAGAGTATGGTTCTTCTCATGCTATGATAATATTGAGGAAAAGGATTTGTAAGTGTGGATAACGAGACCACTCCAACACTAATGAAATATACATTAGGTGTAAGGTGTATACCAAATGAGAAAAATATTTTTTGGGGTCTCTATGATGTTTGTTTTTATGTTATTCCAATCCCATTTCAGCATTGTTTGATGTTCACTCGAGTAATTAGGACTTCTTCCTTGTTCCTCCACTCCCCCAGGTATATAATCTTGGATTCTAGTCATGGTACATGGGCTCACCCTAAATTATGACACCGAAGACATAAAATCTTCTATTTCTATTAGTGGTTCAATCTCAAATGCTAAACCTACAAGGTTTGATTTGAATTTAGGAATGCCCAGTTCAATTCACTTCGGGTAATTCTTAGAAATGTTATCGACAATGTTTTTCAAGATTATAGGATCTGAATCACTCCGTAGAGAAATATGACATCAGGATAATTCTCCATCTAAAAGATAAAGATGAGGATGAGAAATTTTTCATCTCATTGAAGATTGTAAATATGAAGGAATAGGTGAAATAACATCAGTGGATAACTGTTTATATACCCATCATACTGACCACATTCATACTTCATTGGGTTAGTATTCCATCCAAATATTTGCATAATCCCATGATAAGATAGTTAAAGAACCTATGAGAGGGAAATGGAATTTAATTCTAGAATCCTCACGCATCATCATCAAACAAAATTGGTAAAAAATCACTGGGTGAGATTCCCTCTTTACTTGTGTAAGGGGTAATAATGAAACTTGCTGCAAGTATCTAAATTTCCTTGAAAAACTATTAGGGGTGTATGGTTTGAAAAAGGTTACCCGATCTAACAGATAATCTAAGTATCCCTCTCATAGTTCTAAAATATATTATTTTTTCTTTAAATAACTCCATAAATCATCCACAGATACTCAATGGGTTTCAAGGTAAGGTACATTATAGAACCGAGAAAAATCAATCAATAGACCAACCACATCATTGGTACCAATGGAATTTATGTGAATGGAGAAACTATTGAGAAGGTGAGTATGGAAGTCAAAAATAGTATTTTTGGGGTATCCTAATACTATTAGTACAAATAATGCTCATTTTTTCATCCATAAATTAATTGAATTGGATAGCTGAGGTGATAAAGGGTTATTTCTTCTTGTATTTTGATAATATGTTCAGAAATATAGGCAATGGTGCTAACAACAATGTCGATCAAATGTCCCCTAACAATGTGTCCAACATCATAGGGTACAAATTTGGACACCTTTATAGGATTCATGGGAAGGAAAAACCATCCACTCTGGAACATGGAAGATTAACACTCCAACCTGAATGCTGGTGATACGTTTGGATAGATCTAGTAACCCCACAAAATGTATTGATTCACCTAGAGGGTATAACACTATGAACCATGGATTGATCATGGATATTGAAATTTATGATTTTAGATATGATGGACACTCAACCATGGGCCATTATCCTATAATAAAATATATATGAAATCTTTTAATGGAATGTGTGAGTGAGCATGGATAGGTTGATCATGAAATTTCTCTGTGATGGTAAGAAGATCTCTCTCCAATCTAGATGATTATTTGGAATTCCCCATAGTATTATATGAATGTAATAATTCATCATACCGATTACAATTAATTGGGTTACCCCTAGCTAATTTATATCCTACAAATTGATCATTACTTAACCATGTTGCGTGTGGATGATGTTTTTTCTCAAACACCTATGAGTAGTTTCCGAAGTATCTCGATTGGTGAATAAATTTATAATTTAGAAACCCACAATTCTTGGTATAAATTTAAAACCATTTGAGAAATTCAAAATAGATTAAAAATAGTGAATGACTTATTTCAATGATTTATCATGGGTAAGTTGGTTTATCTATTTCTACATGAATCTATTTAGAATGAATACATCATGTCACCCGTAACAAAAAATGATGTTCCAGGTAGCACAAATTTTCACATAAGAATTCTCCTAAGAAATATCAGACCAAGAAGAGGGGACATTTTTTTCAACATTTGTAATGGTAGTGTTGGTTTAGATTCCAAACATATAGAGTAATATTTAATTAGACATTGGATAATCCATATTTTTTCTTGGGAGGAGGTTCATTAAAACATATTATTGAGAGGTAATATAACTTCAATGAATTTTGTCTGCATTCCCATCTGTGGTATTTTTTCTCCAAATCATATCCATAAAGTAGAAGCTAGATCAAATATTATCCCTATAATGAATTTCCAAAAAAGTTTGGGATAATTATTTTAGAGATTGAAATTTAGTACATACAGAAGCCTGCATTAATATTGTACATTCCATATCATAATCCCAAGAGTTATTCATTAATGAAGGACCTTTCCTAGGAGTAGTCAGTTCATGAAGCTTACGATGGTTCTGGCCTTGAAAGCATCAGACAATGACGTGATTATAAATGGAATGATAAAAATACACAATATAAAAAATTTTTATATGGAATATATATTGTCACCATTATCAGTGAAGATTACAATCTTTATAGTGAAGGAACTCAGTTCCCAGATAGATCCCACTACAAAGGATATTGTTTTCATATACAGTATATGGTCGAGAGAGTGTGGGAGCACTGAGTTTGCCTTGAAATTCGGTAATTGAAAAATTTTACAGACCCTATTTATAGTCATGGTCTATTTTTGAGATTCCACTTTCTTATAAAAAAATTGGTTCAAGAAGAGAAAACATTATACATCGGAATAACCTTCTCTTCATTCTAATTAGAACCCATTCGGATGGGGGAAATTTGATGGGTCATGATAATTCATCATTTAATAAGTTAATCATAATTGTATTTGAAAATAGTAGAAATGAAACCCATTTTACAATTATAAGAAAAAATCAAAAGGATGAGACTATAAATCCCAAATCTCTCCATTAGCCACCTCTCCACATGGTGTTCCATCATTTCGCTAAGATGCTGTGAAAAAAATAGTTTTTTGATTGAGGTAGTGATAACGATTTCTAAAAATAAAAACAAGGTCATTTTCCATATTGAGGTAGTGATTTAAATCCACAAACTAAATAATTTCCTTAATATATGGTACCTTATAGTCCTTTTATAAAAACAATGTTATTTGTTTTATGATGAGGATGTGATTTTCACCCCTAAAAATGATTCCACTTCCACAAACAATGTTCCCACTGGATAAGGTGTTTGTTAGCCAGGGAACCTTTTATGGGATTCTACAAATGAAGGAATGTGTCCTTTCATAGACGAACAACCTATTTAGGGCCCTGTCCCTCTGTTATTCTATAAAAACCCGTAAGGAAATAAAAAATAGAGAGATCAAAAGACACATGAATGTCCAAACTAAATACTGTCAAGGAAGATGAGCATTGAGGCACAGAAAAATCAAGACCTCTTCGACAATTTGATGCATGTAAAACCTACCATATAGATGTAATGCGGGAATAATAAATCAATATGACATAAATGAACTCAAAATCCAATTTTCTAACGATCATGTGGGGCATAAGGGATGTACCCTATGTTGATGAACATAAAAAAACAAAATTCTATGTGGCCAGAACCCAGCCTCACGTAGAAAAATGCAACATGGGTGGATGTCGGCCCTACATAACAAAATTCTATGTGGGGGAACCTTTCCCAATGATGAATCAGAATATACTAGAAGAACCTAGGTCTGTGTAGCACAATTTCACACAGACTATCCCAACAACTTCATATCAGCATGCTACAAATATGGAATACCATATTGAAAAAGAAAACATTATGTTAAGTAGAGAATCCTTGGGCGTTCTACTCACTAACTCACATCATTCTCTTCAGTTGCCTGATTGATCACCATATAGGAATCTTCACAAGTTAGTTGAATGGTATAAGGAAAATCCCCCTTCTAAATCTACCAAGATTGTATGATGTAAACACTAGGCCCAATAACATATAACCTTAGGTTTATAGACCCTTGAAATGTGGAATTGTGTGGTTAATATCCAATATAAGGCGGACCATCAGAATATCCTCGATTTTACATTCTGGTGGTAATTATGGATCTGAACTCATGATTATCATGGGAACCTTCATGTTATACAGATTAATAGGAAGAACTGGCCTTTTCCTTTGATAAGGGATAGTATTGAGAATTATCTTCTTTCTCGTGAAAAAAATTATTGGGAACCACCCTGAAGTAAATCCAAATCCTTTCTTATTACAGGAAGCACTTTTTATAATCATTGACTCTACCCACGAAATATCTGGATAGATCACCAAATATAAATTTTATTATATAAAAACAAGGTATTGTAAAATTGGATTCCCTCTCTATCTCTATTTAAGCTCTATCAAAATCCTTCAGCAGATAGAGTGGTTGTGGCAGCCTTCAGATTAACTACATCATGTATTTTATGACACCAAGAATGTCTTGCATGGGCTTAGAGATTATCATAAATAATAACATCCACATGAACCAAATCCAAATGAAAATCTTTCCAAGTGTAATCCCATATAACGTCTGTTAAATTGTACCTCCTTTAAGGTATATGTCTTCAGATAATATCTCAACATTCGAAGGGACATATTCCCATTAAAGAAACATCAGATGTGTATCCTTATGTGTGTAGGCTATAATCATGTCCCTATGAATGGGACTCCAATATTGCATAATCCGTAAAAACATATCTCAACATTAAAAGAGGCATTTTACAAATGAAGAAACATAATATTGGAATCCCCTTAGTTTATGTTCCAATCCTACCCCGTCAAATGGGAAGCATCCATTCATAATCTACAGCTAGGAAATCTATACATGATTTGATTCCTAACTGAAATGGATTTTTAGAAAGCCACTTTGACATCCAAACCAATTACCCAAATCCACAATAATATTCTCCAAGACACATCACTGGTAAGGTAATTTCCATACAGAGTCTATATATTTCATAGGTCCCTCAGGCTGCGTCAACAAAAGTTCCACACCATCATAGACTAAGAACCTTTCACCTGGGCTTCCTTGCAATGTGATGTTATACTACACGACTGGGCCATTGTCACATGACCATAATAGGGAAGTATCCTATTATGTAGCACCGAACTACATGGGTTGTAATTCCTCTCATAAGGATACATTTTAATCCCATATTAAGTGTTTGATACTAACATCGAAATATATTCTGTATACTAGGATGATAGAAAACTCCAAAGAACATCATCAAATGGATTAAAAACATCATCATACTAATGAATGACCAAAGAATATACATTCCATTGATAATGGGGTACCATTGATGGAGAACCCTGAATACAAAGAGAAGATTTCAAAAAGATTTGTATTTATGACAAATTGTTACCCAGGGGTAGCCCATATGTATATGCTCGGGAATGAACCATGGAGTCAGGAACATATCTAAAATCTATAAGAGTCTCCATGAATAAAAAATAGTGCCCCACAAAAAGGGTTTGATGAGACCGAATTCCCATCATTAATCCAATGTGAGTTTTTAAGTGTTGAAGGCCATATAACCCAATGAACACTTTCTTTTGGAAAAAGGTCCTTTAATGATGGATATAAGACCCAATAGGCATTTTGGCTCCACAATCAAAACCTATTGGAGACAATTTGAAGGTGTTGTACCCAATTTTATTTATTTTTAACAATTAACTCATGTAATCAACAATCCTACTACAAATGGGTTTTTAGACAACATGAACATGACATGAATGACTTTTCCATGATACCGCTTTTGTAAGATAGAATGGACATACATCTCGGTCCCCATCATAAAATTTCATTCCAGATAGAAACACATTTTCGAAGGATTCAATATTAGAGTATAAATTCTAATTTGGTTATGGTATAAATTAATGATAAGTTTTAAACCATTATATAGTATTTTTAAATCGTGTTAAATATTGATTAACCACAAGGTAACGAGTTTCATAAATCAATTCTTTTCATCTAGTTATATAAATTTTTCACTGACTTTCTTTCCATGGTCTTGTGTGAATGAATTAATATATTGAATTATAATTTATTTAAATAAAATTATGTCGATTAAAAATTAAATAAAACTCTTATATTAATCCTCACAACGATGTTTTTTATCATTATAATGGATTTCATATCAATTTTATCGACATTGATATAGAATTGATATTATGATAATATTTAATTTTATGTGGTGAAAACAATACCCATTTTTTCTTGTCAAAATAAATCTCTATTTTTATGGTAATTAATAATTGAATCCATGTTTACTCAATCAAGGGGTTATAATTTAAATGTTATAAATGAGGTAAAAACTTATTTTACAATCTCATTACTTTTTAGATTGGCAATATTTTTCATTTATGTAATACTTTAAAAAATACTTTATAAACATTATATATGTTATTATACATTGTATATTTATGTAGATTACTTTTATGTTTCCAAATTTACATCTCATTGTTACTTGTATCATGAATATCAATGTTTAAAATAATTGTTGATCTTATTTACCATTTTTATTGGGAATATTTATTTCCATGACCATATTTTTTAATATTATTCTAAAAATGTCCCATTCATTTAATAAAATTATTTTTTCATAGAATTTTATTTTTTTCATTATATTATTACAATTTTTGAATGGAATATATATATTTTTAAGGGTATTTTTTTAATTTATTAATTTAAATTCAAAATAACTATTTCTTTTTAACATAAATAGAATCAACGGAAATTCCCTCTGCCATTACTATATTATTGTATGTATATTCTTAAACATATTTATTTGGGTATTAAAGAAATTAGTTAATGAGAATATAATTAAAAATTATCTATTTCATTTATTTATATCTCCTAAAAGACTTTATTTTACAATGAAATCTATATTTAAGATGATTTAAATGATGTACCTCATATCTTGATTTATTTTCTCTTCATTAACATTATCATTAGACACACAATTTCATTGGACATCCAAATTTTTTAATTTCGATCATTGAGAATTTATTTTTTATTTTCTCTAATATATTTTCCTTGACATTACTAATTAATAATTTTAATTCATAAGTTATTGGTTAAATACAATTCATGTTTTTATTAAATCAACGTGGTATATTGACTATTCCTTATTTTCTTAGGAAAACATCAACTATACAGAAGCCTCACTAAGAATTTTAGCTGCCCAATATTTTCATTCCTTTCCCCTAGAAATGAAAAAGATTATTTAAATGGATTCAAGGATTCATAATTTTTCAATCATAGTTTTTTTATATTTTATTCCAATGTAAAATGTGATACTTATTTGTATCTATTTTTACATAAATAATTAACTGATAAATCCTTAGTGATGAGTTCTTTGGAAGCTTATACCATTTTAGTAATGGCAGAATAAACATTTGGTTAATTTATTTGGGCTTCTAACACAATAACATGCAATAAAACAGAAAAATTTATAGGATATTTAATTTCTAGACCAACATTCATGAAATTATTTAAAAATATATCTTTTTAAAATGGTAGCATAGTTTTGTATGAATTATAATTATAAAAAAATAATCAACTACTATATTTTATTTTCCCTTAAGGAAGTGAATCATTCACTGGTAATATTTAATAATTTATTTTCATAATCTCTATGCCATGTTCGGCATTTTCTGTGTGAATATAAACCTATATATTTTATAATTATTCTATATTACAAAATTTTCTCAAAAAATGATATATGTTGATTTTTAAAGAGAACACTACAACAACCGCTTTAAAGTCATTTGTAGATTATTTATCTCATTAGGTTTCAATCTATGTCAATTATAATCAATTATTTAATCACATTGAATTATATAAAAATACATTCCCATCAATTATGAATCACTAAAACTGAAAATGTCACATATTTAGGACAGTAGATCCAAAATAAGAGCATTTAACAATCATATTTTGAATTCTATAAAACATAAAACACATTCGAAAATACCTAACAATTGAATCCTTTTCAGGTTAAAGTAGTTGTTGGATGAGATGATATTGGAAAATTATCATCTGACCATTGATAGTATCCCACTTTTATTGGACAACTATGATATTGTGAGACATTTTTAAAGAATTGAAACTATTGAACTGCATTATATTTAGTTATACTAATAGTTATCAAATATTTACATAGAATACCTCTATATATAGAAATATATCTCAAATAGATTTCAGAGTTATTAAAAATCCATATAATTAGCTTTTTCGTGGTTTGGAAAAAAATCATCAATTGTTTCTCATGATTTCCATAACAATTAAAATATATATAAATATAATCAATAAACCTAACTACAATTATATTCATGAACTCATTTAAAACTATCACAATTATTTCAATAAATATATATGGTTAATTAAAAAAGGAATAACCACAATCTCATAGTTCACATAACTAGTATGAAACACAATTTCCTAATGTCATCCTTTTTCTCCGTCAGCTTATGGGACCTAAACTATAGAATAATGTTTTGAAAATGCTAAACTCCCTAAAAATAATTAAATATTTCATAGATAAGAGGAAAATATTATTTATTCTTAACAATGAAGTTATCAAATACACTATAATAAATAGAAGTCCCAGGGAACAATGATTATTTTTAATAAGTAAAACATAAGGTATACATGGTTTTGTTATTAGATGTATGAAGCCCTTGTCATGTAAATCTTTAAACTACATTTCAATCTTAAAATATTAAATTCAGACATTCAAAAAGGGGGATTTGATATTTCCTTAGTAATATACACTCTCTCAATACTCAATTATATTTCTTGATCATGTATAATACTAATAAATTAATTAACAAAAAAATACATTTATTTATTTCAATAACATCACTAATGAGAATTATAATTCTTCTAAAAAATATTTAGAAAATTCCATTCCATCATTAATAAATTTCTTATCACCAGGATGTTTTATCAATGGTATGAATTTATTCACCTAAAAAATTAAAAATAAATTTAATTAAATTTATTTATGTCATTTTCCATCTTAATAAGACAAATAAAAATCCAATCCATGACTAGAATAAAATTAAAGTATAAAAGGGTAATGAAAACATGGTTTTAATGTTATTTTTCCCGCAATAATTAATATGTTAATTATGATAACTTATTTTTTCCTTAACACAACCTCCTGGTGATTTTACAAAACTTCTTGGATTATTTCATGTGGTGAAACTTCCAATTTATCAACAAATATTATCTATAATGAAGTAACTTATATACTATAAATCAGAAATGTAATTTTCAAAATTTTTATATAAGTTAGTGTAAAAGAAAAAAAATTGATTGATGAAAAAACATTTACTTATATCTACATAAAGTGTTTATCCACCCATTTTTCGGTTTTCTTCTTGCTGATTTTTATAACAAATTTATATCTTAAGAAAAGTATTGGGAAAATAACCCATTAAATTATTGTTAAAACATATTACTACCAGACTTTCATAAATTTACTTAATCATCACTAGAACCTTTTTCTTCATAGAAATGATAAATTTTTTAAAAAAACCTCATTGGAAATTATTTATTTATTTTATAATAAATTTTAATGGTTTATTCTACCCCACATAACCAAATATGGAAACATAATTTTTATACTATTTTACTTCATAAATTTAATCTTATTATTTTTCTACCACCAAATAATTTTATTTCATTTTTCCATTGGACACATGATCATAATAAAATATCATTACTATATTATTGGTATATCAAACTTGCTTTTTATGATATAAATTTATGGGATGATGATTCCATTTTATATCATGGATTCAATTTTTTGTAACAACAATTGAATTTGAAATTTTATATATTATTTAAAAATTTGGACATACCATTTCAATCTACTGAATTTTGTATCATAAATAGCAACAAAAACTTCAATTATCTATATTAATTCTATTATTTAGGTTTTAAACGTATCTTTAACATATATAGTAAATCATTTTTCTTGTAAAATATTCATAAATTTATATAATTATAAGGAATACTTCTCTTCTATTTCGATGTTATTGTAAACCATTTCCAACCACTTATTAGAATCAAAATTAAAATAGAATATATATAGTTATATTTTTATTTTCTAAACAAACCATGACATTAAATATCTTCACCAAGTGATTGAGACATCGTCATCTATCTATGGGTCTGATAATCAACCTGATATTAGATGGTGATGTTTAATGAAATACCCTACTATAGACATTCTCCTCTACAGTGAATTTTGATTCTATCATGAATTGATATAACTTTTATTTATATAATACTTAATCCAATCAATCATAATAAAAAAAATACTTTGTTCCAATTACAACAATTCTAGGTTATTGGTTGGGAAGGATCATCTCCTCTTGTGGACATTATCCATGAGATTCCCCATTTCCATTTTAGAAATCCATTATAAACATACTTAGTTCAACAAAATCTAAATGTTAAAATTATGATGATGTATCTTGAACAACATTAATTATAATTTTTCAATTTTACAAAAATACATTCTCTTAACCACTAATTTTTTCAAAACTGTTCATTGATTCCAAAAAATAATGTATTAATCATTATTCAACACATAATTTCATTTTTTATAAAGAATAAATTTCCTTGATTTCATCATAATATTTTTAGATTTTGTGTATTATATAATTAGGTATTCATTCATATGAAACCAAACCATAAATTATATGTTGGACAACTAATATTAGTATCCATTTTTTCGATAATAAAAAATATTAAAAATGAAACATGTAATATTATGATGAAAATTTGTCATGATTTTCAACATGATTTTCTTTCCCACGCATCATTAACCCCTATGATGAATATTTAAACAGATTGGATTATCCTAGACATATCCTTATGTGTTGTATAAAATGATGAAAGAAAACTATTTCTCATTTCAAAATAATTGAAACACAAAAGATAGTTTATGTTTAACATAATAAACTATGATCTAAAATATACATGAAACCAGCTTTACTACCAAATGATATTAAAAAATACTTTTTATGAAAATTAAATTGAAAATCATAAACATTATGTTTTTTATACATGATAACAGATAAAAAATATATTCATTAAAAAATAAATTTTTACCCTTAAAGGTAATAATCGTTCCATTAAAAAACATCTTACACAATGAAGAAAAATAATTCCATGAAAAATCATTAGAATTCAAAGAAAAGTTTCTAGGTTCCTTGGCACATCATCTTCATAGAACCCTTATAAAAAATCAATTCAAGTTGAATAACCTGTATTTTAACCTTCCAAAATAATAATCTGGATAACATAGTAATTATCTAGTAAATGAGAGATATATATTAGGATTAACAATCATCAGATCGATATCAATATCAATTTTCATTCACAAACAAGCTCAATGGACTATAACATTCATAAAACACTAAAAATATTAAATTTTCATTATCAACCCTATAAAAATACCATTTCAGACACATACCTAATAGTTATTTTGAAATTTATTTATCATATTCAATTAAAATAATTTTTTTTAAAAATAAAATCCCTAGATAAATGTAAATTAGTTTAACACCAGAATGTTTTTAATCAACTCTCTATATAATATATTGTAAAGCATGTAACATAAGCCTAAATAATCCCAAAAATATGATTATTTAAACATGGCCATTATAATCATTCTATTAAATTGGGTGTTATAAATTGTATTAAATAAAATATTAATTATATATATTGGACCAAAATAATGACAAATAATTTATTAATTGTTAGAAAATAATCAATCAATTTTCATAAATGTTACTTTATTTTTTGTAAATATGTTTCATTCAAAAAAAATGAGTTATTTTTTGTATAATATATTTCTAGAACATATAGAAATTATATTTTATAAATATAATATTATTTTTGATATTATATTATATAAATATAGAATCATTTTTGATAATATATTATAAAATTTATTATTGGGTGAATTTTTAATTTTTTTAGAAAATGATCATGATTTCCAATTAATAGTAAAAAAGACTATTTGTTATTAAAAAATTTATTTCTCTTTCAACCATTAGAAATGGTGTAGTTTATCTAAAAGTTGTTTTCTAAAAATAATATATGTATAGTATTATTATAAATCCAATTAGATTAATTTCAAAAAAAATTTATATTTATTTCGGTATAAAACATTTTTATACATACAAATTCCTTTTTAAGAATAATTATATTTTTCTAAAAAGTGGTTATCAACAATATCATTTCACATATTTAAAGATAATTTTATTCAATTGGATGATATCTTATTTGAAAAAAATGATTAATTATTTGGAATCAAGAGAATCAAAATTTGTAAATGGGGCCCTTTCATTTTTTTTATTATTAATTTTAATCATGGTAAAATTAGTCAACTTAGTTGAGGATAAATCAGGTTAACCACTATTAAAAATAAATGATAAGGCTCTACTTTATTGTAAAATTTTTTATAGGATGATAATAATTATACACTAACCACCTTAGTCTCTAAATTGAGTTTCCTATGAAAAATTTACCTAGAAAGCGACTTTTATGTTATTTAAATCAAAGAATGTTATAAACTCTAAACTTCTTGGTTTTCAATTTATCTTCTATTTCCATAGAATAAAAAACCGAATATATAAACGAATATAAGTATATATATTGATATTAATTATAACATTTTCAATATTGAATTTTATTTTTTATTTTTATAAATAATACAATTAGCGTAAATTCTTCTGAAGCACAAATTGAATATTTATTTAATTTATAGAACAATAAATCAAGTGAATTTTAGAATATTAAAAGTTATATAATATTAATGAGATAATGTTTCCATGAATTTTCTATATATATGTAAAATAATAGTTATTTTTAAATGAATTATGTTATACATAAAATTTTTTCTTAAGGTATTAGATGTCATGTTAAATGAATTGTATCGAAATTGACAATAATGATATTTTATCATAATAATACTTTTTAAAATAATATAAAAATACTAAAAAATAATGAAATTAAAATTTTGATAATATACGAGAGAATATATCATCTCTGTTCCATTTATGCTTCCATAGAGACCTTATATCTAATATTACAACAAATTAAATGTTAAAAAAAATTATCATGGATAATGTAAAAATTGTTTAATTAAGATATTAAACCAAATGATATAGTTTAAAATAAAACTAAAATCTATTAATATTTTTGATTTTGGTGATACGGTAACTATATAATACACTTTTATTGAATTAATGGTCATTTGGAATCATTTTTTCCAAGAATATTCTAATTATATTTCTATTTTTATGAAAATAATAAAGTGCCTCACACATCAATTATAAAAGGGATCATCCCCCCCCCCCACTTATTTACACCTTTTTTATCTATATATGTTGAATAATTACTAAAATTTAATGTTATAAACATTCTTATATGTGTTTCCTAGGTTTTACCCATCTAAATGAACTCCCTAGGTTCCTTATGAAGATATCTAACAAGACATCACCACAGAAGAGGTAATCATATTTAGAAACTCTTTCAAGTTTATTTCTTCTTCAAATTTATCTTCTTGTGTTTTAGCCATCCAAAATAAAAATTTATGAATAATAAAAATAATTTTATGTTATGTGATAACCATGTCATAATTTTTCCATCCTATGAAATTGGAAATATTTTATCTTGTGTATGTACATCTTACCGTCTTTATTTAGTGGTGTAATCAGTTTTTAATTATCATATTAAATAGATGTTTATAAAGATAGAAATAATTTTAATAAATTGTAATTATAATATAATTATACCTATTTAATGATAATATCAAATATTCCTACTAACTATCAAGTCCATTCATAAAACGATAATTTTGGTTTTGTGTATGTCTGGAATACCACCTCTATAGAGGTATGAGATTTTTTTTTCATTTTGAATTTACAATATAGTAATAAGTATTGATTTAAATTAAATATATGAAATTTTGATATAATAATGATTATATTAAAATCAAAATTTTATTTATCCTTATTTTTTTATATCCATTGATAAATTAAAATAACATTCATGCATTTTTATGACCTACTATATCCTTAAATAATGTAAATCATTTTTTTCTCCCTGTATTAATGGATGAATCAATATATATATTTATAATATGATATTTCTATCATTAATATGATTATGTATATAATTTTACCATGATAAAACTACAAGTACCAAAACTATCGAATCAAAACAAAAACGAAAAATAATGTCGTCCTCACATGGAAGAGTGATTTTAATAAAAAATTATTAATAAATGAGTGATAATTGGTTATATGTAAAAAAATATTTGGTATGATATATATATATATATATATATATATCTGTGTGTGTGTGTGTGTATTAATATATTTCCATAATATATTTATAGAAATTATGTATATATTTTATCATCCAATGTTTTTAAAAAATAAGTACTATCATATATAGTGTACAATATATGTCATACTGAGATTAAACAAAAAACTATTTTTTCAAAATGTAACAAATAAATATCATAGATTTAAATGTTGGGTATGAACATGAATATTGGAATTATAAAATATAGTTTACAATTACTTATATATATATAATAAATGGAGTGGAAACCTATTATTTATAAATTTAAATAAAACCCTTTTGAGGATAAGTAGAAAACTTTTTCTAAAAAACATTTAAAAATGAACACAGGTTTGTTTCATAAAAATAAAAAAACCACCTTTGTTGTATTAAATTAATAATGTAAATCTATAAATATAATAGATTAAATCTAATGTTTATCCCTCACCCTATGTGTTTTCTATATAAGATAAAAAAATTAATCAAATTTTACGTATGAAAAGATTTATTTTTTTATGGTAGTTTTTTCTCATTTCGGTGGAGTACTTTTTTTCTTGACAAACATTTTAACTATAATTATACATAATTTAAAAAATAAACATTATTGTTGAATACTTTATATCAAAATGTTTTTCATTGAAATTTTGTTTTTTAGGATAACTTTCATTTCAATCATTATCCATTTAATAATCTCTTTTAAATTTATTATAACAATATTAACCCTCAAAGAATAAATTAATATGATGGAATGGTATAAATTAATGAGGTTAAATAAAGGCTAAAACTGAATGATAAGTTTAATAATGTGACATAAAAATGTACATAAATTTATTTTATGATATTATTTAGATGAAAAAATATAATATACTCTAAATAACTCCCATTTTAGCAATTTGAAAATGAAAATTAATTCATTAAAATTTAATATTTTTTAAATTTCAAAGAGAGCCCCTACCCTCTCATATAAAAGGTCAAATGTTTTTCTCATTTCCTCACGTATTAAAAACAATTTCATCTAATTTCTACAGTGATAAAATCCAATAATACCTCCCCTCATTATAGATATCTTAATTTTTAAAAAACTCTCTCTTAGTGAACTAATGTTTTTAATAAATGATGCATTTATAAATAGAAGTTACCATTATTAATTAATAATTTCTATTTTGTTTCTTCTTCCACATTTTTCAAAACTAATTAAATAGTGAAAAGAAAAATATTGTATCTTCTATATAATAACACATTATTATGTTAGTCTCATGACCTATATCCATCTCCACATCAATAAATTTGGAAAATAATTAATAGGTAGTTTGTATAGAGGAATCTCCGCTCACCAACCGATGTAATTCTCTTCACATCAGTATCTATCAAGACATTTTATAATGATGAATATAATGTTTATATATTATATTTATTATAAACTTCTCATTCTTGGAATATAATATACTATTTATATTTTTATATTTCCATGCAACTAAATTATAATGGCATTCATATGCATATGTGAAATATCACCTCCAAAAAATGTTGTGATGCAGTTTTCAATAGAACCGCACATGAATGTCAAATATAATTATATTTAAATAAATAATATGATATATTTGACATTATTATCATTAGTTACGCATTAAATGATACTTACCATCATTCCAAAATGATCATTGAAAATTAAAGTATTTTTCATGTGTACGTACGACCTACCATCTCTAGGACTATAACATAGATCTTTTTCAATGACATTATTTAATAGAATTTGTTTAAAGTATAATTGTTGTATAATAATAATATTTTGTACATTAATATTATTCTATATATGATTTACTTTTGACCTATTTTCCCAAATTCATCAAACCAAACTCATTTTGGACTTAGGTATTAAATATCTTCAAAATGTTCGAGGAGAACCTAAATGATGAATGAAATTGTTTATAACATCAAATTGAGTTATACAAATGGAATAATAAACATGAAAAAGGTTCTCAAGAATGTATAAATTAACTAAAATTAATTATTTAGGATGATTCATAATGTATGTGATGATTCCTTCTGTTTTAAGAATACATGTCAATAAAATTTCTCAACTCCAGGAAAACTGATACACAAATAAATACATTATCTATTTACATTTCTTATCATCAAATCAATGTCCATTTAAACCATCATAGACTTATGATTTTGTTGTTGTCTACTTCTTCCTAAACGTGTTCTCAATCACTCTCAATCAGAACATTAATGTTATTTTTTTTTCTATTTCCATGTTATTCTATATGAAATCCTAAAATGTGTTTTTTGAGATGACCCTCATACATCGCTTTCATTATTTTTAATTAAAAGTTTTTATTTAAAATTTTCTGATGTGGGAATAAAAAAAATTATTTCAAGAAGTAAATCCTTTATAGAGTCTCAATTAAAATTTTAAATGAAGTAATTTAAAATGGTTGGGGGAATGTAACATCCTGTGTTTAAAAAATAATTATGTTCGATAACCTACATGATACACCACATCAAGAATTAATTATCAAATAATTTTTTTTTAATGTAACCATTATAATATATCCTTTAAAATGGTTGTTATGAAAAAGATTAACGAGAAAATAAAACTGTGGTTTAATATTTATATTACTAATTATATGGTGAAAAATTAGTTATCTATGAAAATAATACACTTTTGAAAATATAATGAAATATTTTTATGATAAAGATTTTAAATGAAAAAAAGTTTATTATATAATAATTTAATTACTAAATCAAACTTTTTTTGTTATATTAATGATGTATATATAAAATATTTAATCTAATGTTTATCATCCATCCTATGAGTTTTCATGAAATTATAGGTAAATAAATTTAATTTTATGTGTAAAAAGTTTTATTTTTTGAAGAAAGGATTTCGTTATTTTTGATGGATCACTTATATTAAAAGTAAAGTTTGGTCCTTTTATAAATTTTATTTAAAAATAATAAATTTATTTCTAAAATATAATAAAAATTTAATTAGGTTGTTCTTTTTATTTTTATAATATGTTTCATTTTTTAATGAAGAGTAAAAAATAATGAATTTTAATTAAAAATTTACTTTATAAATAATTTATAATGATAAATTATTTTTTCTATTTTTTATAATGTAATTTTAGATCAACTATATATACTTTCACAAAATTTAGGACATTTTAATAAGTTTCATATTGAATTTATATAGATAAATATATCAAAATGTTTGAACAGTTTTTACATTAAACACTCTATTTATCATCCCATATACCTGAATAATTTTAAATTAATTTGATCCAATTTTATATTTTTTTACTTATGAAAATTATAAAATATTTGAAATAATATTTTTGAAAATATTAAATACATCCTTTTTTTGAAAATATAAAGAATATAATGTTTTTCATTACCACAATTTACGATATATCGTGTAGTTATGGGCATAACTAATTAGGATAAGGATTAGAAAATTACACTAATATTTTTCCAAAAATAAAGTTATGAGTGAATTTAGAGGAAAAATTATTGGGCCTAATTTTAGACCTCTTAGATAAACATGGATTACATTAATCCCCATATAATAATGTATTATACCAAAATTCATACTTCTCACAACAGTTTTTTTCTTAATTATAACTTTTTTAAAATATGATTATTCAGAATTTGTATTCATCCATAAATATTATTTGGAGAGATAAATTATTTTTATTCATCATGGGTATTTATTATATTTTTCTTTTGAATCATTAATCACCATAAATACTTACACATCACTTCTACAATGATAAATGTTTTCATAGAAATAAGAAACAAATGTTATTAAAAATAATAAAATAAATATAATTTAATATAATTAATGTGATAAAATAATTTTCAAGATTAACGTGAAATTTTCACATTATAATTAAATATTTTTTCTTATTTTATTATTTATCTTGATACTTTTAGACATCAATTTAATGAATAGTGTCTATATTGACAATGTTGATAATTTGAAATATATAAAAATTTATTAAATTATATAAAATTACTAAAAATATTAAAACTTTTCTAATAATTGGGGATGGTTTTTTAAATTTTATCTATGATCCACTTATGCTTATTTTGGAATTTTAGGGTTACTATATTAACTATTAAAACATAAAATCCATGTTGTCATGATAAGAATTAAAGGGGTTAAACTAAATGACAAGTGTAATAATGTGACCTAAAAATATCAAAAATTTATTTTATGAGATTATATAGAAATATATTTATCATATATTCTAAGTAACTCACTTTGGAGCCATTTTGAATTAAAATTTAATTTGTAATATTTAATATTTTGATAAATTCTTGGAGTTCTAGTTCCTGCATCTATAAAATGAAACCTCTTCTTCTCATTTATTCAGACATCAAAATAATTTTTTTAATACAATATATACCCAAATACCTTTCTATAATCTATAAAATAATTATATATTCCTCATACTAGGAATAACACCAATATTAATTCTATTAAAGAGTGATACAAAAATTATTTTAATGATGATGTATCATTTTTAATTAAGCACTCTAAATTATTTTTCTTAAAAGTACCTAAAACCTTAATTAAAAATTAAAAATAATATTAACTCTAATATCCAAGATATACTGATATTTTATTATTTTAGTATAATGATTTTTATCCATCTCCACTACAATTATATTGGAAAATAATTAATTGTTTGTTTGTTCGGCAGACTTCTGCCTCACAAACCCATATTATTTGGTTTCAATCACCATCTCTCAAGAAATATTATAATGATGGAATTAATTTTTATATAAGATATTCATTACATATTTATTAATGTATAAATTTAATTTATCATTTACATTCATGCCTTTCAATGAAAAAAGGATAATTTATTTCTTGCTTATGTATAAATTATCACCTCCACGAAGTGATGCGATACGTTTTTCATAAACACATCTAATAGATTACATATATATGTGTTTATTTAATGAATTAACATGATATATATGAATATTTTATAATATTATAAAACATAATTATTCTTACCTTATTTTTATAATGACTTGTGAAAAAATAAAAAATTATTCATTTTTACATTCGACCAATAGTCTTCATGATTGTAACATAGTTAATTTTTCAAAAATTATTTTAATAAAATTATTTTAAATTTAGATTTATGTATTAAAATGAAATTTATTTATTAAATATTATTCTCTATGTGGTGTAATTTTCCACATTGACCAAATTCAACCCAATAAAATCATTTTGGACTTAGGTGCCAAATATCATCGAAATGTTAAATGTGAAACTTAATGATTAGTGTAGCTGAACAGAACATAAAAATGAGTGATATAAAAGTTTAACAAATTTTAAAATATTTATTATAAAGGTATAAATTTATTTGAGTTTATTATTATGGAATATAAAGAACATATGTGATGAATTATTCTCATCAAATGGACTATTTATCAAAAAAAAATCATTTTAAATAGTTTAATGATTTATTTTATAAATCATTATCTTTCATGTCCATATTTTAAAAATTAGTTTTATTTAAATTTACATGAATGGTATAAAATAGGAATTTTCGAATTTATAGTATAATGTTTTATAAAATAAATATTTTTACGGGTTTATGTATGAGTCTTTGTTAAAAAATCTTTATTAATGATAACCATTCATCTATTTTTTAAAAAATCAAAAAGATTTTTTTGGATCATATACTGTATAATAAAACATACCTATTTCATGTTATATTAATATTTTAATGCATAATTTACATTTTTTATTCTTACCTTAAAATAAAATTTGTTCCTTTACAGATGCACATTTTTTGTAAATACGGATTTCAAAATAAAAAATTTATTTTCAGCAAAAAGTATTTTTATGATGAAATGCTTGATGATATATGTTTATGTTTTGGTTCTAGGAAATTATTTCTGATGATGTGTGGTTATGGTATAAACCAATGATGTGTGGTTAGGTGATAATCCAATTATGAATGGTTCCTTGGAAACTGAAAGACATGTTGTAATTATATAACCTCCAATATATTGGGTACTAAAAAGTTAGAGGTTGACTATATTAGTAACTTAATTTGTAAGAGTGAGATGGAAAATGGTGTCCCAAGATATTAAATTATATCTTATATACTTGATTAAGTGTTTTTTTAATATCACTTGATTTTTGAGAGGTATGAAAATAATATTTTAGAAAAGTGGATTCCATTTTGGGGTAAAAGGTACGTTTTTATGGGTTTTCACTGGACTTATTGTATTCTTTATTTTATTTCCCTTACTGAGATTTTTTTGACATTCCATGTTTTTAATTTTATTTCATACGTCGTAAATATTATAGAGGAAAAGAAATATAATGGCTAATTTATTAATGACACATCATGAAAAAAATCATGTTTTATTTCAAAAGGTTTTATTTTTGTGAAAAAATGCATATGAAATATAAGTTTACACTAGTAATGTATGGGTTTATATTGAAATTTTGTGTCCTAATTATCTAAATCTCTAATCCTAAAAGATCATAGGATAATAATTTTCTCTTTAGTTTTAAAATAACTTGAATAATTGTTTTTTATGTTTGGATCCCTATATATATTATAGAGAAGGTTTGAACACGTACAAAGGAAGTCGATCCTACGATAATTGTTCCTCATATATGATTTAATTCTATAAGACATATGTAATATTTTCCATATATTAATTTCTCATGGTATATATTATTATACTTTGTTGCATTATATCATGTTAATGATTTCCATCAGTGTATTTAATGTTTCGTTTGATGTTATTTGTTTCATGGGTTATATTATTCAAATGATAATCAAGTGGTAAGGGTTTGTTTCACTATATCATAATTATTCAGTTTTATTATTTATTTATCCTCATTTAAGAATTATTAATATTCCATGTACATTTTTTCTATAAATTCATTTAATTTTATAGAATATTTTTTAAAATCATTTTTACACATTTTTAATTATTTAAAAATGTTATAAAATGTATCATATTGTTTTTTTTTCTAATGTGTTTTTGTTACCTTTCCTTGGTCATTGTCAGTTTCGTTATCCTCAGTTAAAATGGAATTATGTATTGGTAAACATATATTTGTATGATCCTAGTGATCCCATTCCTAAAACATCTTCGTAGGGCATCTTTTTTTAATAATGACTATTCACAACAAATTTAAAACATTCAATTGATCCCTCAGAAAGAACTGCTTTCCCATCCCTTTGTAACATTTTCCTATGTCTTTCTTTCCACATTCATGACACATAGGTTTTTGAATATACATACCTTTTTTATTATTACCTGAACTTCAATAGGGATTTGTTTCTCGCATATACTTTTCCTTATAAAAATCACCAACGTTTAGGAGGTCAATCATTAATCCAGATAGCTAGTTGAGAATAACGACAAGAGTTCTCATTGAAGTTATCATTTCATTAAAATTCTCATTTATAAAAACTACATTGTTTTCTTCACGTCCATTATTACTCTGATGCCTGCTAGATCCAATAATTGACTAAAACCAAAAAGGCCACTGTGACTATATCATTAAAATCATCTTATATTATTCTACGAAGATGGTAATCATTATAACATATTTTTTCATGTAATCTTGAACTCGATGGATTTATCTAAAATAACTATGACTCTTTATAATATTCTAACCATTAAAGTTATGTCACTTATGATTAAATAACACCCTAACCTCTAAATTTATCTTAACCAACCTATGATACCAACAATAAGGACCCGACCTTAAATATTACACTATCTTGAAATATGTCAATAATTCACTTTAAAGATCTTTTTAGGTTTAGAGTTTTAGAGAATTAGGCCATAACTATTACATATCAACTTGAAAATTACATGTATACACTACTTCTTAGAATCAATTTTTTCATAAAATAAAAACTCTTCAAAAGAAACATGTATAGTTCCATGATTTAGACAACATGACTTTTCTTTGATCCCATCCATGACCCTATTCATATTTAAGACCTATGGAAAACATTTCAAAAACATGTGATGAGCATAAAAAGCATAGTAAGGGTTATAAAATAAAGAAAGAAAACATTATCCCATCATTAAATACAAATCAATGAAACCATACTTTTAAATGATAACATACATTAAAAAATTATAAGATTTATGAATAACACTCAGAAATCATAAATCATAAAGGTAAATTATGGGATTCGTAACATACATACATTTTAGATATCATAGATACATAGGGAGACATATTTGGAATACCCATCAAAGTATATTCCCTAAAACAGTTAAGAGAAATATTATCGTTTACCTGCGTCACGTTACCCAATGCATTGGAGAGCTATCTCAGGCTTACCCACCCTAGGTTTATCATAGAACCACCTGTATACCTAAAAAATTCCCATGAACCATAACATATTCATAATACTTTAAAAAAGAATAAAGGAAAAAATAACACTTTCACATTGCAATCAAAAAATATCATAGGCATAATAAATTCTTCCTCACTACATTTTCAAAACCATTTAAAACACTTTATAAAGTAATTTTTTAATCAAAGTGTCCCATAACACATTGAAGATTTAAATGGAATTAATGTTTTAAAATATTTATATCAATATAAATAAATATGAAACTACATTTTGAAAACATGGGCATTAATGAGAAATGTTTAAGAGAAAAATTCTTTAATGCTTTTGAAATGATGTTTTAGTTAAAGAGTCGTGTAAAACTTGAGAAACACTTGACTAAACATAATTTATGAATTGAGTAAAAAATATTATAATATCCGGAGAATAATGGTATTAATGATAAAATATTCCAAAGGGCTGTAAATACACTATTGAAAAGTGAATTGGAACATAACATTAATGAAGTCTCATGGGAATGTAAATTGAGAAGAAATCCATAATAAAGATGGTATCCTTAGATTAAAAATAAATAAATTACATAATTATGTCTGAAAAATAATAATAAACTCAATATAAGTGGATATTATGTGTGAAACAATCAGAGGAAATTCAAAAATATTTACAACACGACATAATCAAGAAGTATAAGTTTAACCCAATGAATTGAAATTGGGTTAAGAAGTTCCCTTTTGGAAATTTTATAGCCTAACGACGTCACTTTGAAATTATGAAAAATTATTTGTTGAGACTTAAAAGAGTTTCTCATCATATGGAAATAAAATTTACATCATTAAGGATATAGAATAACAAATCCCAACATTAGAATATGTAAATTAGACGATATAACAAAAAGAAGCCTTTAAAAAAGAGGAGGGCGAATGGTTCCCTTAACGATTTGGTAACTTATGAAACATTCACTATATGAAAGAAAGGGTCATAAAATGAAGATTTAATTAACCATAAATTAATGTATATGACACAATTTATACAATCATGGGTAGTACATACACCACCCAAAAGTAAATAGTGGCAATATAGTATGAATATCACGGGAATAAAAAGTGAGATGAAAACCCCTTACCAAGTTGTAATCAATTGAGTTCTATAACCAAAACCTATAACCAACAAATGAATAACATAATACCTTGTATTTAATGAGAATCATGATAATAAATATCAAATGTAAGTACATAATACACCACATGCAATAAATAAGTGGCGAACAATGGAAATCTCACAGAATTAAAAGTGAGATAAGAATCCCCTTACCTCATGTTCGAATTTACTTGTTTGTTATTTGTTCTTAGATAGTAAAAAACATAAATTATTTTATACATGATTAAGAACCCTTTTTCAAGTTTATTATTCCTTTGATATCACGTATTACCATGTTATAAATGAACACATTATAATTGCAAGTTGTCCATGTGGTCAAGATTACATTATCTCCATATTGATATTCATAATTTATATATCATATATATAATATATATCCAGTATATATATGTATTTATATTAGTACATTACATCTGGAGATAAGAAATGAAATGCACCGTTAATGGTGACAATAAGTCGTACGTACGCCTGAACTCTACATTATTTTTTATTTCGTATTTTAATTGAATAAATACTTAATGAAATATTGTTATATTAAAATTACAGTATAATATCATATATAATTTCAATAACTCCATTCTTTGTATGTCCCGTATATGGTATGAACGAGTCATATCACATTGAGGGGGGCGGTAGTCCACACTTTCTCAAAGGAAATTATCACCTTTACTAATAATGGAAACCATAAAAGAATGATATAAAGTAAACATAAACATAATATATATCATATATAAATACTATGTCATCAAAATGTCATCCATATGAGGTGGTAATATATATTTGAACAATCATCATTTCGTGAGGTGTTAGTTTTCCATCCATAGACACAGTATGTTCTTTACCAATTAGATGGAGGTGTGTGTGAGTGTAGTTATAATCCATATCATAACAAAATACTAGTTTATTGAGGATAATGGTTTTGTTATTAAATAATGTAATTAAAAGATTTTATGGGTTGTAGAAGTAAAATAAAAGAAACGATGTTAAGAGGAATTGTTACATTTAATTTGGGTAACTCCCTTTGGTTTGAACCAAAAGGACTTCATGAAGTGCCTTCTGCTGAAGTTAAGGCTTATAAGAGGAGGATAGGGATCTTTAGAGATTATTTGAGAAGGGTTTGGATGAGCCAAGGGGCTTGAGAGGTGTGAGGATTGAGTTAGTGGTGAAGGATTTTTATAATGGGGGAGGGGTTCCTTAGTAAAGTGTGAAAATATTATTTTATTATATAATGATTTTTGGTATCTAAAGGTCCAAAATGCATTAAGGTCGAAGTTAAGACGACTAATGGTAGAAATAAATTCATAAAATAATAATTGGACTGGTTGTTTATGTTATTTTAATATTTATAATTTTATTTATTTAAATGATTTATTAAGGAGGTAAACACTACATCATTTTTGTGTCTTAAATAATATTATTTATATTATGTCTAAAAATTATAAATAAAGTACCATGATGTAGGAAATATTCATATATTTCCAATGAATATTTATAGACTAAATGATAACTTATATAACCCCATGTAAATAATAATTTTTTTAAGATATATATTTTTATGTCATTTTTTCCTTTTCTTTTTGTTAATTAAAATAAAGTGTATTTATCACTCCCATGTTGCTACATGGGGTCCCAAAATCGACCCAAGGATGCCCATGGACGGTCATGACTCATCCAATATGGTTAAACAAAATTTTAAGGTAATTTTGTATTATTATAATATTCTATTTTCCTTGAATTACCCTATTTACCTTTAACAATAGTAAATAAAAGTCAAAGATACTATTCACCAAAAAAATATTTCCATCTTATTGAACCAAATTTTACTTACTAATAACAACCATGTATGTTGGATTTTGTAAATTCAATTAATAGAAGTAGTAAAATTTAATTTAAAATAAAAAGTCATTTTTTTAACTACTACTTAGTGGTTTCACTATTCATCAAAACTTAAGGTTTTTTAGAAAAATTACAACAATTTTGCCTTAGCCATATTTGATATTCTGATTTCAAAAATGATGTCTATTTTAAAAAATTCAAAACATATAATTTGCAATAATTAATTTAAAATTAATTTCTTTTGTCAAAACAAATAGCGCGTTTTTAAAAACAATATCTATCAAAAGATTGACAGTTGCTTATACCCAATTTCAAAGTGAAATTAATTCCAATGACCAAAATTTGGATAAATGGTAAAAATATATTCTCATTACACTTTAAAACCTATTAAAATTATATCTATCCATATAAATAAATTATATTAAATGAATGGTTTGAATTAAAATAAAATAGGTTTCATTATTTTTAAAAAATGATATTTATCAGAAAAATACTAACAATTTACTGAAAGTAAATTTTGATGTCCTGATTCTAAAACAAAAAATTTATTTTGTCAAATAAAACATATAAAAGTGACCAAATCTAGATTTTAAATGGGTTCTCCATCAAAAGTCGGTAAATCGACCTTTTAATGAGTATTAGAGTATTTATTCCAAACAAGATTCTTTCTTATTTAAGCCTCTAAAATTTATGTCATAAATGTGAAAACATTTGAACAAATGTATATTCATATTGTAGTTAGTTCTATCCATTCTTGCCTATAAAATTCCAGGGATTTAACTTCTATTTTAAATAGTATTATATTATTATTTTTCAGTATAACTAAATGTTGTGTGAAACAAAAAGTTTCAAATAAACTTGTAGTTTTGTATCAGGTACACCATCAAACATAGAATCCCCTTCAAAGTAGAAATAATAATTAATTTAAAAATATTAATAAATATGAAAATTTCATATTCTTTATTTACCTCATATGTTACACTATCTCCTAAGACTTTTCACTTGTTTTCTAATCATTATTTCAGCTTCCCTTTTGATCATATCTTCCGTTGAAGATAGGCTTTATAAAAAAATTTCTTCATCTTGTAAAATCTTTTAAAACTTCTGGATAATTGATCCATATCTTCATCACTATCCAGAGATGAATTTTCACTACTGGAACATTCAAAAGAGACATCCGATTTCCATTTTTCATTATGTTAAGATGTGGTGGTCTTAAATGAAACTGATTATCTTTTGGGTTCATCCTCATCTTCCGTATCCAATTTTAGAATCTCTTAATACAAAATTAATTTTCCAAAATTTTTTTTGATAGATAATTTGATGATGTCACCTGAATCTCTAATAGAGACAGAGGTTCCACTCCATCTATAAGGTAGGTATATGAGGATCCTCATGATTTGTTCTTTGGAAGTAACTTCTCTTCCAAGAGAAATGTTTGTGTTGGCAATTTCATTGGACCTAAGATATATGTCAGAAATAGGATCATCAGGTTTCATTTTAAAGATCACATAATTAATATTATAAGTGTTATTTATCATATCTTTCACACTAGATGTTCCTTCATGTGGAACATACAAGTTATACTAAATTTCATGGGTAGTTTTACATGCATAAATTATGTTAAAATTTTCATCTCCAAAAGAGAAATATAAAGAATTCATGGATTTGGAATTGTTAGTATAGGTGGTATTGGTTGAATTATACCATGTAATTTTATCATTAGAAGGAATCTTATACTCATCTATAATAGAAGACTAAATTTTAAAACACATATTTTGTAAATGCATTTTAATTTTAATTTTTCATTGGGAAAAATTGGTTCCATCAATGAATGGTGGTCTGTTTATTGTAACACCTTCTACTCAATTATTTATAATAAAGAAAAACATTTAAAGAGCTAAAAATATAGAATTAACAAAAATTTACCTATCTTTATCGAACAACATAAAACATAGTTGAATAGTTTAAAAAAGAGTCTTAACATGAATAAAAAATCTCCTTTAATACCAAATTTTTGTTGGAGTAGAGTACTAAAGAGGGGGTTAAATTGAGTATTTATAAAAATTTCTTTTGGAAAAGTTTTATTAATATTCTTCCCAATAAAAATAATTTTTTTTCTATTAATAAAGGTAATACAGTTATGAATGTTTGACTATTTAAATAACATCTTAGAATATTGATTTATTCACAATAATCTAAATATGAGTTATTGATAAAAATTTTCAAGCCATTCTAATAAGGGAAAATGATTATATCTTCTTTCCAAGATTAACTACCAATGTAAATATAGATATTTACAAATTATAAAATACAATAGGGAAAACCAAATTAAGAAATACGTTATATATAAAAAAAGTGGTTTAGTCTCTATAAGAGACGTAATCAACTCAACATTGTGATAACCTCCCACCAAGAAATTTATATTAATAAACGTGATCCACACCCTGGATCGGGGTAAACTACAGTGCACAAGACTGTCTAGGCCACATGACCTCTTCCATAGTTCTTCAAGGGTAAAAACTACATTGTCACACAAGGAACTATTCCACATGTATCTGTGTGAGTAAACAAGTTTAAAATAATATGAGAGGAAGGATGTAATTTATACTTTAGTTTATTATAAAAGACAATATGTTTTTAATACAGACACACACATACTACTCAAGAGATAAAAATAGTTCACAATTAGATAAGATAATTAGATAAGGTTAGAAGGTCCCTAATGGTTATTCTATGTAGCTCTGGACTTCTAGGTTAAAAAAATGAATGTATCGAGTCCTCTTGCGATAAATAGAGTACCACAAGTCTATTGATCTAGTTTCTGGTTAGGTCTTGCTCGTGTTCTTCGTGGATTTTTTATTGTGAAGATCTTCTTGAATCTATTCTATGGAATCCAAAATTTTGGATTTTTGAATGCTTTGTGTGTTATTCAGATGCTTCTTGTTGTAGGTATCAGTTACCTTTTGAAATTGTTCGTACATCTGCTGCTTCACCACCTTATTGTTTTAGGGGTACAATTTTGTTATTCTTGGATTGCATGTGTGGGAGATAAAACTATATAGTTTTTCTACACCTCTTACCACGTACTATTATATGACATGTCTAAAAATAAATAATAATTATGTCAATTAATATAAAGGACTCATATATGACCATTATAAACTAAATTGAAAATGAAAAAACTAATTAAAGAAGGACGTCACAGTCTGTCTGGAAACAGTGTCACTTGGGAATGGTGTCAACTCCAAATGGTTTCTTCTTATTTGACTTTGAGTGGTGAGAAATTCATTATGGCATATTTTTATAGAGATCAGGAACCAATATGATAGGTGCAATGTTAGGATCACGGTGTCTGGTCTTTTTCCAAACATACAATGCAGTCATATCAAGGAACCGGTGTCAGAGAATTCAAGAAATATATAACTGGTTACAGTGCCAGGTCACGGTGTATGGGTCATAGTGTCTTGTCATGGTGACTGGTCATGGTTTCTAGGTCATGGAGTTTAGGTCATAGTGTCTGGGACAGAATGTCTGGGTCACGATGTCTATGTTCTGATGTCTTGGTCCTTTTGCAGAAAACCAAAAATAGTGGTATACTCATGGTTTCTCACAAAAGCCAAATATCTATATATTAACTTAGGAAGTAATATTCATAGAATGGATTAGACTTAATCATTCATAAAATAAAAAAATTACATATAATTTACATAATTAATTCATGATTTAAAGGAATCAAGATCTTGGGAAAATTTATTTAATGCATGGAAAAACCAACCATATATACACATGACATGAAATATATTAAATATGATTAACAATATTTATAGGATATATTAGGTTTTTTATCATTAAAACATGATTAAAAAATTAGAATTTAGACACATTCTCTAAATATATAACCATATATTCATTCTAAAATTCAATTATTATAATGAATTTCTATATTTTTTTCAAAATATATTTAAAAGTAATGCCCCATATATCTTATTGTGCATCTTGATTGACACATTCCAAATAGGTGAACAACTTCATCACGTATTCTTTGGATACATGGTAATAACCATAATTACCAAAATTCCTTAATGAAAAAATATATTGATAAAAATTATTTATATAAAACAGTGATTATTTGATGTATTCGTTAAGTATAAAATTGTTTTAAACTTATTCAATGATAGTATAATCAACATTATAAAAAACAATTAAGTTATCAGTTCAATCCAATTTAATTAATCATATAAACATATTTTTATCCCAACATTATTATCACATAATCTGGAACATATTATAGTTTATCTACTCTTAATTAAAACATTATTTTACTATTAAATAACTTTTCAATTTCATGAGTACCATATAGTATTTTTTAAAATTCTTAACAAAAAACATTTAATGAACAATGTTTATTTATATTAGGATTTCTTTAACAAAATCCTTGAATTCCATTATATTAATACTTAAAAAATCACACTTCTTTCCCAAAACATTATATATGATTCATCCTTATATTACTTAAAACATATTTCATTTCATATTTAATTCATTTTCTCTTTATCAAAAATATAAAACCATTACTCATACAAACTTTATTATAATATTCTCATTATTTTCTATAAGGTATTTTAATTTCATAACACCCAGTCCTTCAACATTTATGAAAATCATCCATCAATAATAATTTAACAAGATTATTAGTACCATCAATTTACATAACTAAAATTTTCATTATCCTCTTTAATTTCATTCTTTGTGTCCTTTACTTCAACACCCAAAACATCTTCTTGTCCATCAGAGGAATTTTTGTCATGTTATTCTTTACACATTCATGTCATATAAGACATTAACTATTTTTTCCTTAATGGTAACATGTACACAATATCTCAAAAAACTCTATAATTATCTTCTTTGATGATTAGGAGGGATGGTTTAGGTGAACATTTTTTATAAGGATCCATGATAATTGATTAGGAATATCCTAAATATCCATTACTCTAATCATCATCTAAATTGGAGAATCATTATAAATATTTTCATAATATTACAAATAAACTGAATTATGTATGGTTTCGAACATTGAATAAAATAGAAAAGCATTATGTTGAAAATAATAATCAATGTTGGGAACCACATCATTAGGGAAAATATCTTTCAAGATGTTTAAATCATGAAACATTATTTTTAATATATGAACCCATAGAATTATCCTTGGTTATTCATAGTCATCATATGTCTAAATCCAATATGATGGTTCGTAATGTGTTTGTGAATTTCCAAATAATATCCCCCAGGGGTGTCAAACTAGGTATGAGAATATGCCCATTGTCATGCAATAGGGGACAAAAAAGACTAATTAAATGCATCATTTTTTATTTATTACCACTAGGTGACAATATTCTCCAGGCACATCAACTTGTATAATCAATTAATGGGTTTAATTTATTAGAATCCCCTCAATCTTTCCATTAAAAAAATTCTAGGACATTCTCCTGTACATTAAATCATGCATATTATTATTCATGGATTTATACAAAGAAAAATCTATAGAAATATCACTATCGATATCACTAATGTTTTCTCATTGTAGTTTTTAATGGTTAACTAAACCTTTCTTTTAATACCAATGATAGTGGCTCAATATTCTCAAAAATATATATTGAATCTTTTTTAATGAATATTAAATAAATTACACAAACACGTGACTGAGAACAGTAATAGTTTACGGTATATGGAGACTAGGTACACAATATAAAATTTTATTGAGACATATTCAGTTTCTCATTAGTAGATCATACCATTTTTTACTCTTTATATGAATACCCTACTTAATACCATGTGGTAGAATTATATTTTCTAATGTTAGATGTCATGTGACGGTATATAAGGGATATATCCGTATAAAAAGTTTATATTATTATGATAACGTGAAAATATTTTTTTGAAACCATACCCTAAATATCATTGATTAAAAACATGAGTCATATAATAAATCATCTCAGGTTATAATACATGAATTTCAATTGAATCAATGAACATTAGGCAAGTGTACATAAAATTGAATTATGAAATTCATTTGAGGTATACACATCACAATATAACAGTCTGAATGTGAATAAATAGAGATAGGATCACTCATTACATTAAGGACATAAAATAAAGGCCTCTTATAAATATATGAGCATTCATCCTATTTCATTAAAAATATTATGGAAATGAAATACATTCCAATACATATCATTCTGAATAATAAATCATGTTCATAAAAAAATCAAATGTAATCATGTTCATATATAAAATTTTAAATATGTTTTCTAGTTCATTAATAACATCGTGAACATATTATCATATCGACACATAATAGTTTGAACATTTAACCAGGTTTATGAATAACATATTTACTCACGAGTTATAATTTTTTTATCTAATTATGGAAGAGAGAAACATGTTCTACCCATCACATAATGAAAATATTAAGAATGTGTGCCACAAAAACATAAAAAATACATCATATCATATACCCTGAAATGAAAAGGGTTTTAAAAACATTTCATCATATTATAACCTATGAAAAATAGTCAGCTTTCATAATTAATTTGTAATTTAATCCTATATTAACTCTAAACAAATAATAAGGTTTCATAATAATTTTATCATGGTGTAAAATGTGGAAGAAAAATTAAAAGACCTACAATTTCTATGTATTTTTTTTAAAATTAAATGGGACTTTTATGAGTCCACCAAAATTTACGGTGCATGATTTTGAGGCCCGGAGTTCCTGAAATGAATTTATAAACTTTATTTTCGGTATTTTTAGTAAATGTGCGAGTAGGTTTTTCTAACTTTTGAACCGGTGCTCAGAATTGAAATATGAGTGCACCATTGCAGTCGCAGCGCTAGTATTCGCTTATGATGACTTTCACCTCAATGAATGCTGATCGAGGGTGAAAGTTAATTTTTTTTGGTTTTTAATGGAAATAAAAATATAATGTAAACATTATTTTATTTTATTTTGATCTCCCATGTGGATATTTTACGTGGGGGCCGCCTGAACTAAACCTCCTATGAGAGGTTTTGGTAGTGGGGACCACCATATCTAACCTTCTATGAAAGGATATGGTGGTGGGGACAACCCGAGGTTTAAACCACTTGAACTCCCTATTAAGTCAAGATAAACCTCTTGAGATCCCACTTAATGGTTCCACCACCCCATTTGATTAATTTATTCCAACCTATGTAATTAATTAACCCAATTTTAATTTATTCCAACAACTTAATAGATAGTTTAACCTATTATTTTTTTTCTACCTTTCATTAGGGTTGATTGGTAGAAAGGAATTGGGAGAAAAGCTCTCCAAAGAAGAAAACCAATGAAGAATACTTCTCCTTCGAAGAATTCTTCTCCCAACTCCATTGAAGGATCGCTAATGAGGAACTTCACCACTGACGATCGAGGGAACGCCAATGTCACCAATTTCTGTCTATCCCAAACGACGTCGTCTCCTTCATCGCAACCTTTGTCAATGAACAATCCAAGGTAGGGGTTTATTTTTGAGTGATTTAATATTTCAATGTTCTTATCTTCTAAAACAATGAACACAAATAAAATCTCTATTTTTGATTGATCCACGAATGTTTTCCTTTTGCGGGATTAGGAATGATTAATAGCGGAAGCTTGAAGGGTGGGTGTTTAATTTAATTTTACCCTTACCCGTTCTTTGTATTTTTGTTATTCATGTATAATAGTCACTTTCTACCTCTCTAATGTGGAGATTTCAGACCATACTAACATGGAACATCATCTCGGAAATTCTTGTGTTGAATAGTCGTTTTCTTCACGATGGTGGGGGATGGTGACAAAATACGAAGGGGAAGGAGAACTGCGGCCAACATTCCCACCGACTGTGCCATATGCAGTGGTGCCACAATGCCGCTCTATGGCCCCTGACGCACTGTGGCCTCGCTACACCTTCAGGGGGAACCGCTGTCATAGCCTCGTCGTGCCTCCACAACCAAACCGCAGGCGTGGCCTCCCTCCACCACTCTAGCTGGATCCCTGATGTGGCCTCGCCACACTGCCCTGGCTGACCCTCCATTGCACCATCTAGCGGTCGTTTGCGGTGCCCTCGGGGCCTCTACGCCCTCACCGCCTCCCCGAACCATGTGGCCCCTCGCTAGCCTCACGGGCTGGACCACTGGGTCGGGCCACCCAGCTTGGGCGGGGCCAGACCTAGTGGGTTGGGCCGGACCCCGTAGGTCGGGTCGGCCTGACCTGGTAAGACCGGACCCGGGCCCACTATAACTCATCTACTTTTTTTGGTCATAACATTGGCACCAGACGTTCGTTCGACGAACCACCAACGGCTCTGGAAACCATAGAGCGAGACCATCCCTTTGAGTATACCCCACTAGAGATTTTGAATAATATGTGTAATAGTCAGTTTGGATCGATCATGAATCCAAACAGACCCCCGCAAATAAAAGGATAATAACTCACAGACTCGACGTCTGATTGACGTGTAGACTATTGATTTGAGACCCCAATGACGTGGTCGAAATATGAGATGCTTCTTTTTGGGACTTCTTGGAAGTTGGAGTATCGAACAGTAGATCATGGAGCATATCCTCCCAGAGACGAGCGAGCATAGTACGGGGACCCAAAAGCTGGCTGAGACTTGACGACTGCTGGCCTTTTCGACTTGGAGTGACTTGACAGGCTCAGTGGGGAGCACCTCTGTGTGATGCGGTAGACCCATAGTGTGGAGTGCCACAGTGTGACGTGGAAGACCCAAGATACACTATAAGAGGAGTACCTCAGCTAGCCAGGGTGGGGAGCACCTCTGTTTGACATGGCAGACCAACGGTATTCGATAGGAGGGGTACCTCACCAAGTATCTAAGGGGAGAACCACTGTGTGACGTGGAAAACCCATGGTGGGGAGTGCCTCCGTGTTATGCGACAGACCCACAGTACTCAACAGGAGGAGTACCTCAGCTATCCATGATTTGTGGGAAGAACCTCTGTGTGACGTGGTAGGCCCACATTACTCAACAGATGAGTGGTTCTCTAGTAGCCGAGGTGTTTGACAGTGTGACTAGAGATGTTACTTTTTACTAACCCTAAAATAAATCATAATGTTAGCTGAGTTAGTGTCATTGTGTTTTCGTCATAATTGAAATGGATTATTTTATAACTTAGGTATATTTTTTGGAATATACCGATGTATGGTTATCTGTTGATTACGTACCTTGTGGTTTATCCTTGGTGGATTTTATGAGACTTGGGGGTTTCAGGAACCCTGTTAAGTATCGTTATACTCACACATGAATAGGCTATGCCCGCACCTTGTTGTGTTGGATATAGATGACAGACAATGCCGACTGAGGTTGGGAGTACCAGGACTGAACGGTTCCCCAGAGGTGGACCATATGGTGTGTTGGTAAGAAGAGGAGACAGGTGGACATAGATTTCTAAGGATTATATCAATACCTACCCTTCAGGTAGGAACCTTAGTGGATGAACTTGTAAATTTCTTTTATCTTTCTTCAGTTGTTTTGTATTTCAGTTGTACTTGTACCTGTACTTTTGGGCTTGTATTTTGACCCATCCACTTTCATCACTCTTTTGGTTATACATTTTGCATGTGTTTATATCTTACTATGTTCTTGGTTATGTGAGGTGACAAGTTATAAAGGAAATTTCTTCCCAATTTTTGGGAAAACACTTTTCAGTGCTAGTCGCCAGCCCCTGACCTATGGAAGGCATGTCTGGGGTTGTAACTGTATGGGCCCCGGGGGATGGGTCATGACAAGTTGGTCTCAGAGTAGTTGGTTCTATTGAATAACTAGGACTCGTGAGTCAGCTCTGCATGTATAGCTTATTGACCGTGGCACACCTGTTTTTTTTTTCAGGATGCCTCCACGTAGACAGACAACTATGGTTCCACAAGTTGTACGCACTAATAGCTCACCAAGCCATGAGGCCTTGGTGCAGGTCCTTTTTCCATTAGAGGAACCAGTGGTACCATTAACCGTTGGTCCATCGATTCCACCATCCCCGTCAGTAGAGAGTGCATGCCGGTTGAGCACGTTGCATGAGTTCTAGCACCATAGGCCACCTATGTTCAGGGGAGAGATGGACACACAGTTAGATGAGGATTGGCTGGAGGTTGTGGTGAGAGTAATCTAACCCATAGGGAAACTAGACTAACTCACGGGGATCCTTGACGCCATCCTACTACAGGCATCAATGGGTAGATGGAAGAGCTTGATGCTCTAGGTTCAAGGCGAGGTGATGCTTCTCTGGTCAGACTTCGAGAGCGTATTTTAGGCAGAGTTCCCATCGACTCTTTGTGCAGTGCACATATATGGGTTACTTCATCTATGGTAGGGCAGCATGACTATATCGTAGTACTCAGTGAGGTTAACTGACCTCTCATGTTACTTCTTTAATATAGTACAAGACCCATTCTCCAGGGTCCGGATCTTTAAACATGGGCTCAAACGGGACATCTGGGATTCGATGATCTCACTCAGCATCCCGACGTAGGAGGGGGTGTTAGAGAGAAACCTCACAGTGGAGAGGTTTCATTCCGAGTAGTCACCAGTAGTGAGACCAACTATCAATTGCCACGTTGCGGATTATTATAAAGCTAGCAGCAGTCAGACATCACAGAGGTCCAAGAGGATCAGACCTACAGGTTGATGACCGCATGACTCAGGATCAGTTTTTCGGGGAACCCAAGGCAGAACAAGTCAAGAAAGTATCATGCGATGTTACTCATGCGGTGGCAGAGTCACATAGATCATGCATGTCCGACCCATCATATGGATGATCAGTAGATGGTCGAAGGAAAACCCAAATAGAGACAGAAATTCTACCAAGGAGGACTCCAGGTAGCAGGCGAACATGGAAGATGAGTTGGTTGTGTTGCTAGCAGTGGGTGACAATTTGAGATGTTACCACCACAACCACCAAGTTGTCCACCCCGACTGTAGGGAGGAGGTGGCCAGGGGAGAGATTAGTTCCAGGCAGGTGAGGCTTACAATAATGGCACTACGGAGATGATATGAGGTACGATCTATGTCTACTCCACCTTAGATGCAGAACATTTAGACACAGGTGCAAGTCATTATTTTATTTCTTCTGCCCTCGTTCGGATCTTGGAGATTACGACAGAGATATTTGCTCGATCCTTTTATCTAAAGACTTCTATGGGAGAAGATTTTATGATTACACACTGCTTCCAATAGTGCGAGCATACTCTAGGAGGCGAGAGTTTCATCTGGGATCTTATAGTAGCAGCGTAGAGGCCTTACGACTTCATCTTGGCTATGAACTAGTTTTCTACAGTACATTTTTAGATAGACTGTATTAGGCACAAAGTGAGGTGTGTCCGCACAGATGGGACCAGTTTTACCTTCACCATCGATGAGGGATCCTTTTCAGCATAGGATGGACTTACCCGGAGGAAAGTGTAGCCGATCACTCATTAGCTGGCTAGCATTACCCTCAGAGCTGTTGATGTGGAGTGTCGGAGCTATCCTATAGCGGTGGACTAGTTGGATGATGTTTTACATGATGATGTTCTGGGTATACCTTCTCATGTAAAGGTATACAATTATAATGACATGTACCCCGGTATGTAACCGATATTTACACCAGCATATCAGATGGCTCCTGCTGAACGTCGTCAACTATGGGTACAGCTAGAGGACTTGTAGGGGAATGTATTCATTCATCCCAGTGTTTCTCCATGGGTAGCCCCAATTTTTTTCCCCAAGAAGTTGGATGAGATATTGATACTATGAATCGAATATTGGTGCGTAAACCAGGTGACCGTGAAGAACAAGTACCCACTCCAAAGGATTAACGACCTCTTTGATCAACTGAAGGGAGCACAGTGGTTCTCAAAGATAGACCTCTGATCAGACTATCACCAGCTCAGAGTGCAAGTCTAGGATGTGCATAATATGGCCTTCAGATGTTGATATGGACATTACGAGTACCTGGTTATGACATTTGGAATGAAATACACTACAGCAGTTCATGGGACTCTTGAACAGGTTCTTTCATCCATACCTTGATCAATTTGTGGTGGTCTTCATTGATGACATTTTGATCTACTCTACTACCGAGGAGGAGCATGGCTACCATTTTCAGGCAGTACAGGACACACTCTGAGAGCACGATATTTATGTTAAGCTCTCGAAGTGAAAATTCTAGATCCATGAGGATCATTTTCTGGGACATGTCATATCGGTGGCTAGATTTGCAGTAGATCCAGCAATGATTGAGGTGGTACTTTGTTGGGAGCCACCCAAGAGTGTGATAGTGGTTCGGAGTTTCCTTTTTATGGCTGGGTATTACCCGTGGTTTGTGCCATAATTCTCAAGAGTTGAAGCACCACTATCATCTTTAATGAAGAAGGGGAAACCCTTCATGTTGTCGGAGATATTCCTGCATAGTTTTCAAGAGCTGAGGTAGAGGCTAACTAGTGCCCCCATCTTGAGGCTACCGGAGGAGGGTGTAGGGTATGTAGTATACTGTGATGCATCAGGGACCAAACATAGATTTTTCTTGATGTATGAGTGGGAAGTGATAACATATGGTTCTTGACAGCTGATACAACATGAGTAGAACAACACTACCCATGATTTAGTGTTAGCATAAGTGGTATTTACCATTTAATATGATGGAGACACTATATGATGGGAAAACATTTTACAGTGTACTCTGATCACTAGAGTCTCAGGTATATCTACTCTCAGAAGGACCTGAACCTGATATAGTGATATTGGCTTTAGTTTGTCCAGGTCGCTAACTTCAAGATAGTCTATACACCTGGGAAGGGAAACGTTGTTACAGATTAACTCTGCAGGAAGTCTGGTATATAGCTGCTAGGTGTGGTGATGGAGCAGGTGTCTAGTTTATAGATATCCTTCGTGGATATAAATGGAGTAGCTTTTATTTAGTGTTATACAATCACTACCCCACTTCTTCATCGAGTAAGGGAGGTGCATTGTGTGTACACCGACAGTGAGGGACGACGTGCTCAGATATCCATAGGATAGACACCTGATTGATTTTCTGCAGGTGGGGAGAACATTATCCTCTTCAAATGATGTACCATTGTTGCAGTGTCACTTCAAGAGGAAGTGTTGTAGGATATCCACACATCCCCTCTAGCGGTACATCTAGGAGTGGAGAATATGTACCATGATCTCTGATGACAACACTGGTGGCTGAGAATGAATAAATTAGTAGCCGAGTTTTTCTCTCGATGCCTCACTTGTCAGAGAGTGAAGGCAAAGCATTAGGTACAAGCCAGCTTGTTTCATCCTTTAGATGTCCCATATTTGAAGTGGTATGGGATATCCATGGACATTGTGATAGGACTTACACATACATCAATGTGATATGATTCTATTTGGGTGATCGTTGACCGACTCACCATGTCGGCCCACTTCTTAACGATCATAGAGCAGGGTTCAGTAGATAGCTTCGACAACATTATGTGCCAGATATTGTGGGGCTACTTGGAGTAACCATGATGATTATCTTAAACCGTGATGAAAATTTTACTTCCCTTCTATGAAAGGGGTTGTAGGAGGCTTTCGGGACGCAACTTTATTTGAGAACTGCCTTCCATCCTCACATGGATGGCCAGACTGAGTGGACCATTCAGACCCTCAAGGACATGCTTCATGATTTTTTCTTTGGCTTTTGTCACTGATGGTATGATCCCATATCTTTAGTGGAGTTTTCATACAACAATATCTATCACATCATCATTGGGATGGATCCATTCAAGGGGTTGTACAAGAGACTTTTCAAATCACCCATGTGCATGACTGAACAAGGGGAGTCTGCACTAGTGGGACCAGATATAGTATGGGCTACCGCAAAGAAAGTACAGATCATCCAAGAGTGAATGAAGAGTGTACAGATCTGGAAGAAGTCTTATGCCAACAGGAGAGGGAGACCTATGGAGTTTGATGATGGCGACCACGTCTTTCTATGGGTCTCTCCCCGATGAGGTCCGTGGAGATTTGGTCGAGGAGGAAAATTATCACGGAGAATCATTAGACCTTTTTAGGTCCTCAGTAGAGTTTGAAAGGTGGTGTATCACTTAGCTCTTCCACCTTAGTTGAACTGGGTGCATGATGTCTTCCGCGTATCACAGTTGAGGAGATACGTGCATGACCCTTCTCACATCATCGAAGATGGAGAGTTGGATGTAGAGGATGGGGTGACTTTTACAAAGGTTCTAGTAGAGATTGTGGATTGACAAGTGTGAGTCCTTCATTGATGGTCGATACCTCTGGTGCGAATTTGCTGGTAGCACATGAACCTCTAGGAGAGCACATGGTAGTAGGAGGCTCAGATACATGCTCAGTACCCCCACATGTTCTCTTAGTTTGAGTTTTGTCTTACAGGGACATAAAGTCCTGAGGTGGGGAGAATGTAAAGACCTGGAATCTCTAAGTAAATGTTTTTAAGTAATTGGTTATTTTTCGAGTCCGCAAAAATTTCTGGCATGTGATTCTGACGCTCAGAGATCCTGGAATAAATTTCTAAACATTTTTTCGGGTAAGTTCAGTAAGCGTGCGAGAGAGTTTTTCTAACTTTTGAACCGGTCCTCGGAATTGAAATCTAAGGGCATAGTTCAACTCGCACCACTGGTATTTTCTTAAGAAAAATATCACCTGGACGACAGTTGGTCATGGGTGAAATTTAATTTTGGGTTTTTCATGGAATTAATAAAATAAAATAAACTTCATTTTAATTTATTTTGAGCTATTGTGTGGATATTTTAGGTAGAGACCACCCGAACTAAATCTCTCATCAGAGGTTATAGTAGTGGGTAACACCTAAACTAACCTCTCATGAGAGGATATGGTGGCGGAGACCACCCAAGGTTAAAACCTCATGAACTCCCTATTATGTTGGGAGAAACCTTTTGAGCTACCCACTTAATGGTGCCACCACCCCCTTTAATTAATTTAGGCCAACCAATGTAATTAATTAACCCAATTTGAATTTATGACAACAACATAATAGACAGTTTACTCTATTATTTTTTTCCTAACTTTTATTTTGGTGGATTGGGAGAAAGGAATTGGGAGAAAATATCTCCAACAAAGAACACCAACGAAGAACACTTCACCTTCGACGACTTCTTCTCCAAACTCTGTCGAAGGATCGCTAATGAGGAACTTCTCCACCGACGATCGATGGAAAGCTGAAATCACTAACCTCTATTTATCCCAAATGATGTCGTCTCCTTCCTCATGACCTCCGTCAATGAAAAATCCATGGTAGTGGTTTATTAATGAGTGATTTTATATTCTCATATTCTTCTCTTCTAAAAAATGAATGTGAATCAAATCTCTATTTTAGATTGATCAGAGAATGTTTTTATTTTGTGGTATTAGGAAGGATTAATTGCGGAAGCTTGTAGGGAGGGGTTTTAAATTATTTTCCCCTTAGTCGTTCTTTGTAATCTTGTTATTCAATTATAATAGCCTATTTCAACGACACTAATGCAGAGTGTGTGGGCCAAAATAACATGGCTCATCCTATTTGTAATTTTTGTGTTGAATTGTGGTGTTCTTCGCGATGGTGGAGGATAGAGAATAACTATGAATGGGAATGAGAAAGGTGGTCTGCCCCACCATCGGTCGCAACGAATGTGGCGGTTCCACGACGTCGCTCCGTGGCCCCACCGCTCCACAGCCACCACCACCCCATAGCCTCACCACACTTTCTATGACCCCCGCCGTCGCGTCCGCACTACACCACCCCAACCAAACCACCACCGCATCCTCACCGCGCCTCCCTGGCCGCACCACCACTACAACCTCGTCGTGCCACCCAGGCCACGCCTCATCGTGGCCTCGTCCTGCCTCCTCATGGCCAGTCGCACCACCGAGGCCTCCTGCGGCCTTCTGGGGCACCCTCGTGGCCTCCACACCCTCTCGTCCCTTGGGACCCCTCTGGCCCCTCGCAACCCCCACATGCCAGAATGCCAGGCCGGGCTGGTCCCAACGGGTTGGAACAAAACCAGGCCCACTACGACCCGTTTAAATTTTTTTGGCCATAACATTGGCACTGGACTTCCGTTTGATGAACTATCACTGGCGCTGGAAACCTTTGAGTGAGATGGTCCCTTTGATTATACCCCATTTGAGTTTTGGATTATGATGTGGGATGGTCAGGTTGGATTGAGCACGTATCCAACTAGGACCCCCTGAATAAAAGGATAATAACTCACAGAACGTGCATTAGATTGACGTTCCAACTATTGCCTTCAGACCCTATGATGTGGTGGACCTCTGAGATGCTTCTTCGTGGGACTTCGTGGCAGTTAGAGAATCTACCAGTAGCTCGTGGTGAAGATCATTCTGTAGATGAGAAAGAATAGTGCAGGAACCCAGTAGCTAGCTGGGACTTGATGACTACTGACCATTTCGACTTAGAGTTACTAGACAGGCCCAGTGGGGACCGCCAATGTGTGACGCGACTGACCCACGGTGGGAAGCACCTCTGTGTGATGAAGTAGACCCACAATACACAGAAGGAGGAGTACCTCAGTAGGACACTATGGAGAGCGCCTCAGTGTGACACGGTAGACCCACGATACTCGACATTAGGAGTACCTCAGCATGTCATGAGGGGGAGTGCCTCGGTGTGACACGACATACCAATGTTGGAGAGCGCCTCTATGTGATGTGGCAGACCCACAGTACACGATAGGAGGGGTACCTCAGTAGTCCATGATTAGTGGGAAGCACCTCTCTGTGATAGTGCATGCCCACTTAACTCAATAGAGGAGGTGCTCTCTAGCAGATGAGGTGTTTGATGGTGTGACTGGAGATGTTACTTGTTACTAACCCTAGAAAAAATCATGGTGTGAGTTGAGTCATTATATCTGTGTTTTCCTCATAATTGACATGAATTATTTGATAACTTAGGTATATATATGTGCATATACCTATGTATGGTTATTTGTTGATTTCATACCTTGTGGTTTATCCTTGGTGAATTGTGTGAGACTTGAGGGTCTCGAGGTCCCTACTGAGTATCGTTATACTCACACCTGCATAGGCTATTCCCACACCGTGTTGTGTTGGATGTAGACAACAGATAGCAATGACTGAGTTTGGGAGTACCCGGACTAGACAGTGCCATGGAGGTGGAACATATGGCATGTCAGTACACAAAAGAGATGGGTTGATGTGGAGTGTTGAGGAGGAGATATGACCTACCCATCAGGTAGGAACCCCGATGGAAAATCCAGTAGCTTTATTTTCCCATTCTTCAGTTTTTTTTATTTTAGTTGAACTTGTCCCTTTACTGTTGGGCTTGTATTCAGGCCCTTTTTACATTCAGCACTCTTTTGGTTATATAGTTTGCTTGTGTTTATATCTTACGGTGTGCCCTGTTACGTGAGGTTACAGGTTATAATGGCAATGCCTTTCCGATTTTAGGGAAAATGACTTTTGGTGCTAGACTCCAGCCCTTGGCCTATGGAAGGCTGGCCTGGGGTAGTCACGGCACGGGCCCCGGAGGACGGGTCGTAATAAGAAATGTTTTTTGTAATAATATTGTAATAGTTAAGATAAATAATTTATATAATGAATAATAATTTATTCATTAGATAATATCCATATTAAATAATATGTTTCATCAATGTATGTCATTTGATCTAGAAAATTATTTTTAAATATTACATAAAATATATCTTGATAAAAATTGTCATTCTAATTTTAATATTTTACAAAAAAATATGTCATTTTGAAAGTCATTTTCATTAATATGAACTTTTAAAACATAAAATCGATTAATTAAATCATTGAGTGGTCATAGTGGTAAAAAATACCAATCTATACATAAACATTAAATAATACTGGGATGGATCCTACTCCTTCTCCCGCTCCCGCTCGCGTCTCTTCATCGGCGCCCTTCCTTGCACTGGCCCTGGCTTCCACTACTGTTCATCCTTCTGAGAAGGCTTCCTATAAGTCGGTTTTGTGCGGCTCTCCACCTTAGGTGGTTGCTTCTATCCCATTCTCTTCTGCCCCAGAGATCCGTCCTCGCTTGGATCTTGTCCAGGTGGAGTCACGGCACCTCCGACAGGTGGAGGGTTTCCCGGTGGTGGACCTTTCTTCTCAGGAACTTCAGGAAGAGGCCTCCCTCCATGACCTCTCTTTAGTGGCTCGCTTCGGTTGTAGAAAACCCTATCTGATGTTTTTTCGGGATGTGGTGAATTCTTGGGGCCTCTCGTTCCCTCCGGTGGTCTCCGAGCTTTCCAGAGCGGCCTTCAGCATTCACTTTGGTTCCAGACCTAACTTTGGGAGGGCATCGTCCAGTGCTAGTAGAAAGTGTGGCGCCTGTCGTTTCTCCCTTTCTCGTTGGTCCTGAGATTTTCATTTTGGCTGAGAGTCCTCCTCGGATGCGGTTTGAGTTTTCTTCCCAGGACTCCCGCTACCTTTCCAAAATCCTTCCATTCTTTAGTCTCTGGGAAACTCTTTGGGATCCTTTCTCTGCATGGACGTGTCTACTCTGTCCCTCCTGTCCACGGGCTCCCCCCGCATCTGTGTGGAACTCGACCTGGCTAAGTGTCTGCCCTCCTCGGTTATCTTGCAGGCCAGCGAAAGTTTCTCTTGGAGACAAAGGGTCAGGTTTAATCACTCTTTAAAGTTCTGTGTGCATTGCGGACTACATGGGCACTGGGTTGCGGACTGTAGGAGGTTGAGGGTGGTGAGAGCTCGTCCCGACAACTGCATCCAGCGGGACCGAGTCAGGGTTTGCCCGTCTGTAGACCCGAGGGGTCCCTGGTTCGGCCCGCTTCATTTTCAAATTTGAATTCTCCATTGTCTGGCGGGGCACCAGAAAATGTTATCATGGGGGTGCGGTCTCCGGTGTTAGAACGGTTGTCAGCCCACTTAGAGCCTCTTCATCTAATCGCCTGGTCACCCGGTACTGGGGCCGAGATCCCTCCCCGACAGGATCGAAGGGCAGGGGTTGAGCATGGCTTTGTTCTGGATCTTCTGGGGAGCCCGCCCAGGCTTCTCTCTCCTCCGTCCTCATCTTTCCGGGTCTCCTCCCTTCTCTCTCCAGATATCATCTGGAAGACTCTTGCAAGTAGTCTCATTCTGGATGTGGAGGGGTTTGCTAAGGAGGATCTCCCCCCTCTGGGGACAGAGAAATAACTGGTGCTCCCGCGACTCTCTCCTCACCGTCGTCTTTTCTCCCCCTCTATCCATAGAGATGAGGGCTTGTTCTCTGTTGGTGATGCTAATGTTAAAGGGAAAGCTCCGGTGGAAGAGGAGGTCTTCTCGTTCAAGAAGGTGGTCCTTACTCCCAAACTGGCGTCCCCCGGAGCAGTGGTTTCTAGCCCTGTCACCCTTTCCAGATCCAAAGTCTTTGGGCGTTTTAAGTCGTCCCCCTTTTCCTTGTCCTCACCTACTTGTCCCCGAAAGGGCCTGCTGTGATGATCCCTGTTCTTATCTAGAATTATCAGGGCTTGGGGGCTCCAGCAAAGCGTGCCTTGCTGGATGCTGAGGCGAGGTCTTATCTTGTTCAAGTTGTTGTTATTTTGGAACCCAAGCAGGTATCCAGCAAAGGTATTTCTCCTTTCAGGAAAATGGGCTTCTCCAACTTCTTCCAGGGAAGTGCTGAGAACCCACATATTTGGATTGGCTGGAAAAGTAATGTTTCTATTGAAATCTTGAGTTTCTCATCTTAATGCATCAACTACAAGATCACCACTTCAAATCTTGTTTTGATGTTTTCCTTTGTCCATGTGGCCACTGAGGTTTCCAAGAGGAGGGAACATTGGCATCTCCTGGCAATCCTACAGACGGGCTCTCTCCCCTAGTTCGTTGGTGGTGACTTCAACATGATTGCGGACATCTCTGAGAAAAAGGGGGGCGTTGGTTTTACCTTTAGTGGCATAATGGAATTCAATGACTTCATGAGGAGCGCAGGGCTCATGAACTTGGGTTTCACTAGGCATAATTTTACCTGGTGCAATCAACGTAAGGGAGCAGAGCGCATTTGGTGTCGGCTGGACCATTGTTTATCCAACATTAATGGGTTGGACTTATTTCCAAAGACGTCAGTTTCTCATCTTCAACGGGTGCTCTCTGATCACAGTCCAATTTTAATCAACATAAAGTGGGGGAGGCTACGAGGGATTTCTTCGCCTACTCGTCTGGATGGCATGGGGACAATGATTTTTTAGATATTATAAGGACGTCTTGGGCTAAAGGTGATGATACTAGATCGTGGGGTGGCCTAGTGAATCGCCTCAGATGTCTTAGATTGGACTTGCAAAGTTGGGTGAGCTCGAGAACTGTTGATGCCCAAGGTATTGATAATCTCATGATAGAAGTAGACATATTGGAAGATTCTCTTCAAAACTGTTGGGATGAGAATGTGTTCATTGTTCTGTGTGATAAAAAGAATATCTTGGGCAAGAGGCTTATTTCTTTGGAGAGGGACTTCAAACAAAGGTCTCGGATCCGATGGATTTAGGAAGGGGATCGAAACAATGCTTTCTTCCATTCTTTCATTAAAGAGAGGACAAGTTCAAAGATTAACTTGAGAATGGATAACGGGGACTACACATCAGATGTGAACTCTGCGGGGATGATTGCCCTAGATCACATTGAGAAGATCTTGGTAGGGGAGTCTACGGCTTCCTTCGTGAGGGGGTTTAATGCTTCGGAGGACTTTTTAGCCTTATTCCCTCAACAGTTAGCCAGGAGGATAATTATACTATCTCCTCCAATACTTCGGCTGAGGATATCCTGATGGTTGTCAGGAAAATGCCCCAGGACAACGCACCTGGTCTTGATGGTTTCCCAGCCAGATTCTTTAGCTTCGCCTGGGAGATTGTTGGTCAGCTTGTTGTGGAGTCGATCCAGGACTTTTTCAAGGGTGGTCCGCTCACTAGGGGAATTTCCACATCCAGACTGGTTCTTATTCCAAAAATTAAGGATCCTACTCTCATTAGCCAATACAGTACTATCTGTCATTTCAACGTTGCTTATAAAATTCATGTCTCTATTATTGTTAATAGGCTGGATAAGATTCTCCCGTGTCTAGTCTCATTGGAGCAGCATGGCTTCATCAAGGGCAGGAACATTCAGGGTGCGGTGGGCATTGCTAATGAATAGGTTCAGGACATCAATAGGAAATCGGTTGGTCATAATGTCATATTCCAAGTTGATGTGAACAAGGAATATGACAAGCTGGAGTAGAGCTTCATCATATGGGTCATGCGGAACTTTGGGTTCAGTGAGGTTTTTTGTGATATTTGCTTTAGATGTTACTCATCCCTGTGGCTTTCCATTCCTTTGATGGGAAAGACCTTTGGATTATTCAAGACTTTATGTGGTGTTTGTCAAGGGGATCCCTTGTCCCCGATTTTTTTTGTTATCGCCTAGGATGCACTCTCAAGAAACCTGAAGCATGGGATGGACACCGGTCTCATGATTCCCTTCCGGGGGAGGAATAGTGTTGTTACTTCTCATCTTAGGTTTGCAGATGATATTCTGGTATTTATCAATGGCAGGAAGAGATCATTGAAGTCTCTCATAGACTCCCTATCTTCTTACGGAAGATGGAGCGGGGATTGCGTCAACCCTGCTAAAAGTCATTTCTTCACCTCTGATAAATGCCCAACTTCATGATTAAAGGAGTTCCAGAAAACTCTGGGTTGTTGTAGGCGGACATTACCCATATTCTATCTTGGGGTTCCAATCTCTTGTGGCCATGTTAATAAGATACATTTCTCTACGATACTTGATCGTATACTGGGCAGAATCTGCAATTGAAAAAATAAGCTTCTCTCCTTTGGCGGACAGATTACATTGATTAACAGTGTACTCATGTCCATTCCCATGCACGTGTTTTCGATGATCCACCCTCCTAAGGGTATGGTGTAGAGGATGTAAATCATCCTAAACTCCTTCCTGTGGGATGCCAAGGAGGAGGGGTGGTTTCACTGGGCCTCTTGGAGGCGTCTATCCAGATCAGTGGAGGCAGGAGGTGTTGGCTTACGTGATATACATGGTACACTCCAAAGTTTGCAGGCACGTCTCGCTTGGGATATTATCTTCGGGGATTCGTTGTGGGAAATATTATTCAAAGCACGTTACCCGGGGCTTGATGCAAGGGGTCTATACAGCTCCACGAGGCTGGCAAGATGTATGTTTTCCCTCATCGACACTTTGTTAGGTCATGCGAGGTGGGTCATCAGTGTTGGAAATTTCAATTTTTGGGATGCTTACTGGTCGGGGGAACCCTTACATTACCCCGACTGTCCTTCTCCGGATATTAACTTCAGCAATGAATGCGAGGATTTCGACTTGATAAATACCTCTTTGAACGCTAATCAGATGTCTATGTTCGAGAATATTGTCATGAGTGATGAACCCGACAAATGTTTCTTCTCGGCCTCTAGCTCAGAGAGGTTTTCCTCACAAGGTTTCAAGAGTATCTTCCAGGTAGGTAGCATCCCCAATGCTTGGGCTCCAGTGCTTTGGGGCAAAGATATTCCCATTAGAATGAATTTCTTACTCTGGAGGATCATAAATAGAGCGTTACCTACGGAGGATAGCGTTCAAATCCGGGGTGTTACTTTGGCCTCGAGGTGCTTCTGTTGCACCAATCACATGTGTGAAACGGAAAAACATCTGTTCTTTCAGAGTCAATGGGCACTTCATATTTGGTCTATATTCACGTATAACCCATGCATAGGCATTGGAAAGTACTCGTTACAGGATTATGTAGAGTGCTGGTTTTCTGGTAAGGGGGCTTCTGAACAGGAACGACTGGTTAGAACGATCATCCTTGTGGCTCTGTGTTGGGTCCTTTGGGAGGAACGAAATCAGGTTCTGAGAGGTGAGAGTCGTATGTTACTATTTCTACAGGTTAGCCTCAATTCCCTCATCTTTGAGATTTATTCTCAGATAAGAGGAGGAGTGACGTCTACTGCGATTAACAACCTTCTTCATCGCCCTATTTTCAGAAAAAAGGGAGTGGTCAGTGGGTTAAATGTAATCCACCGGTTGAGGTACTCAAGCTTAACGTTGATGGTTCATGCATGGGAGGGATCATGAGGGGCGGAGGTGTGCTACGGGATTCCTCTGGATCGGTTCTCATCTCCTTCAGTGCATTTTATGGGCCTGGCAACTCCTTGTGTGCGGAAGTTCAGGCTTCGGTCTCTGGCCTATTGGTGTGCAGAAGACAGAAGATGGTCGTGTGCGAAATAGAAACGGACTCAGATACCCTCGTGAAGATCATGAAAGGGTGGTGTGGGGTTCCGTGGGAACTCACGTACCTTATCAGAAGGTGAAGAATGGAAATCTAACTTGGGGTTCGTTTGTCTCACAGTTTGAGGGAGGTTAATCTCACAGCGGATTCCCTTGCCCACTTGGGTAGACAAGACGACCCTCTCATTCTCTATAACTCTACCCTCTCTCTCCCATCAAAATTTGCCTCCTTTGTGTTGGGGGATCTGCTCATGCTTCACCATTTCAATCCCCCTTGAGGGGTCTAGTTTCCTTTCATTATATCTTTTTGAATAAAAAAATGAACTACTACTACTACTACTATACATAAACATTAAAACAATAATTCCTTTTACATTGTTTGGAAAAATGAAAAGTGGTATTGTCTAGATAAAATCATGATTAATCCATTAAATATTTTATGAAAACATTCATGGGTAACAATTTCATTAATATATAATTTCAATAATGCAAAAAATTTAATTAAAATTTATAAATTATTTTTTATAAGAAACACTGGTTTTCGGCCGAAGAGAGAAATAAAGGAGAAATTTATAAATAGGATTATTTTTTACTCCTGAGTTAATAAAGATAAGAAAACGATGGGATAATATATATTATCATTAGAATACCAGATGATATTAAATTTAATTAGTTAATTAAGAGATATATTATTATATTTTTTCATTGGAAGCATAATTATAATAAATCCTGATAAATGGTGTGATAGTATTATAAAACTCTTATCAACATGTTTACATTGAATAATAACCCAAAGATGGAATAATTTTAGATGAAACCTAAAATATCATGATAAAAATTAAATTAATGTTAGTAAATGTCAAAGGGGATTCACATACCCCTCTTAAAATAATATAGGTTCATAACATAAGATATGTCTGAAGGGATGAAAATTGAGTTAGAAATCCTTTATCACATTTCTATCTTTTGAACTGTAAAAAGGTAGAAATTGAGGTCCTAAAATAAAAAAATTTAATGAAAATAAATTTTCGGGGGATAATAATAAAATAAATCAATGATAATTACAAAACCACATAAATGAAATATTTAGTGAATATTGAATCTATCTCGTTGATAGAAAATAGTGAGATAGAAATCACATACCACATTAGTAATTTTATGAAACATATGCCCCAATAAATCATAATATAAAATTAAAAATTAAATATCCTAAAAATTAATATATTCATTATATATTGTTTCAGTACGTTGTTATATTTGGTAGAAAACAAAATTGTGGCGAGTTTTCAAATTTCTCCTAGAAATAAAAGAGAGATTAGAAATCATATACTGAAAGTCTTGAATTAATTCGCAGATGTATGAACCTATTATATAATAGAAATAATTTTATAACACATATATCATAGATATATAAAGATTTATAATATATAATATATGTAATATATTAGTTAATTACGACCATTTATTACCCATTTTTTCCAATTTATTTTAAAAATAATTTTTTAGGTAATAAACACTTTGTTTTTCATATATGTTTTGATTTTTGATTTTTTGTCCTATAACATAGATCATTATTCAATATTTTCCTAAATAATATTCATGAAATAATAATTTTTGTTATAAAATCAATTATACACATAATAATAACAAATAATGATGTTAATAACAAATTAAGTACCTTATGATGATAGATATAGTATGTCGTACACACGCATGATAAACATTTACATTTTTCAAAGACCATTATTGAAAGAAGGAATGAAATATTTTATCACTAAAAAATGATCATAATGTCATAAATTTCATATAATTTCTTTAAATATACATATAAGTATAATCCATGTAGTTTTTTTATGAAAAGAAAAAGAAACATTTCTTTCTAAAGGTGGTAGTCTACACCTACACGAACATTGTTATTTTATTTTAGTGATGGAAATTGTATGAAAAAATATAATATTATATAATTTAAGGATGATAAATATGTATTATATTTCAATATTAAGCCATTTATATGAAATATATTGATCAAAATTATCTTTATTATCTTTCATGTAAATAATTAGTGAAAAATGAATCACACCACCTTGTGAGGCAGTTGTTTGTTGTACACATGAGTGATGTAATTGTATTCCATAATAGATAGAATGTAAAAAATTTATAAATGATATTGTGACTAAATAGTTATAATTACATTATAAATATCATATATATACTTTATATCCAACATAATACTCAACAATGAGAGGTGATAATAGAAAGGTGAATGAAATCATTTCACGAGGAGGTAGTAAACTATACAATAGAATATTGATTAAATAACCCATTTGTTAAATATAGGGAATGTTCTAGGTAATTATATTAACATAAATAAATATTATGATATGTAAAATAATAAGATTATTATATAATCATAGTTTAAAATGAATATAAGAAGGTTGTGGTTAAAATAAAATAAAATGTGGAATAACATTACATCTTCTTCAGGTGACCTCTATAGGATTGCACCAAAAACCATCCTAGGATAGATTAAATAAAAAACAAGGCATATATGATGATATATTGTATTTCAGTATGATCATTTTTTGTGTATTGGTAGATCCAACATGGTTTCATGATTTGAACTATGGAGGAGATAGGGATGTCATTTATATGTTATTTGAGTGGAACACTTCTGAATTTTGAAAAGAAAAATGTGTACCCACATTTCATACATGGTACAAGTGTAAAAATTGAGTATTATATAGATATATAAATTATAGGGAAAATATATGTGAATAAAATGGATTTTAGAAAAAATTTACGCTCATTTTAACCCTTATATATCATTCATAACACTCAGTAAACCCATTTTTACCTTAAAAAGTGTAATTAAATTTTATAATTTTAACTATTCATTTTGGTAAAACATTAGGTAGGAAATGTCAAGAAAAATAAATTATTGTTATTATAAGAAATAATTAAAATATTTTAAAGAAATATGATCACAAATGTAGAAAAATTTAATTTCTAATTTAATGTTGCAATCATGATGATAAAGTTGGTTTTTAATGAGAAAATTTTCAAAAGTTAACATATGTTTTTATATCTAGATAAAATAGGAAAATGATTAAAATAGACTAAATTTGATTATCAGATATATATATATATATATTGATTAATTTTAATTTTAAAACAACTTGAAATATAACATATCTTTATAAAAAAATTAAATAAAAATTATTTTATTAATTTAAAATTTATTATTTTTCCCAAATTATAAAAAAGAATTAATATGTTCAAAAAAATGCAAAAAATAACCCTATGTTATGTTTACATGAATTATTAAGAAATAAACATTATTTTTCCAACAATATTTTTTAATATGTAAAAAAATAATTCTATAAATTTTTATTAAAAAGTAACAAATCCACTTTTCTATAAAATAAATTTGTTAAGGGTAATACTTGATTATTTCTTATCTCATGTTTAAAGAATACATTTTATGAGTGTTAAAAATGTTACAGAATATATAATATATTCATTAATTAAAATAATTAATCTATTTTTTATTATTTGAAACACATTTGTGCACAAAAAAATTATTTTGTAGAAAATTATTTCCTTTATTTAAAAATAGTTATTACTTTAATTTATAATTAGTTTGTCAGTAATGAATTGTTTTTATATACATGTGTAAACCAAATAATTTCTTAACATATTTAATATTATTAATACCCACCATTATAAGGATTATCTGATAATTATGATATTTAATAGTAATATTTTAATAGTTCACCACGTTTTGATTAAATGCAGTATTATATGAAAACGAAGATACACTTAGTGTTGCGTGTAATACAAGAAAAAATAAATATATTTTTTAATAAAAAATATAAATAAGAATATATTTATATTTAAATAGTACATCACTAAATCTCAGGGAATTCCACCCAATTCTTCCATATTTTTTAAATCCAGTTCAATGTTCTTGAATTTATTTCCCTTCCAAAATAGATGCCCTAGGTCCCTTATGAAGAGATCTAAAGAATGTTCACCATGGAAGAGAAAATCAACATTATAGACTGTTTTATGTTTATTTATTATTATAATAAATCTTTATGAAATTTAATCATCCAACAATAATATCACATGTGTTTAAAATATAATGTTATATTATGGTAACAACATATTCATTATCTTTTTCATCTAATGGAATATCTAAAATTTACTCATGCAAATGTATGTCTTATTATTTACAAATAAAATTGTATGCCATTTTTTACAACCAAATTTCATAGAAGGTTATAAATTTATATCTAATCATTATATATGATAATTATGACACAATTATTCATATTTAATGATAATATGATATCTACCTTCTTTGATTCTAATTTTTTAGTTAAAAGATAATGTCACTCATGCTTAATTATGAACTACAACCTCTATGAACTGATGTGATTTTTTTCCATTTATATTTTTCATTGATGGTAAAAAAATTATATAAAATAAATTAAAATTATATAAATTATTTTTAATTCTTTTTTAATGGTGAAATATTTTTTGATTTTTTTGGGTCACATTCATTGTATAATGGAAAAAACATTCTTGCATATGTGTAGCTCACCATCCCCATTGAATGGTGTAACTCATTTTTCTATCCAAATCATTATGGATGAATTTAAATATATATAATATATATGTGTGTGATATTAATAACATGAATAAAATTATATATTTGATGTAACATAGAGAAATGTCCATGTACCAGAACTACCAAATCAAAAAAAAGGTTAAACACATTAGTTATCACCCATAAGAGTGATTAAAATAAATAATTAATAACAAATGGTTGATAATAGTTTATAAGTAAGTCATATATATTAATAAATGTATTAGTCTAGTTAAATAATATATTTATTATAAATTTATATTTACTATTTCAGTGTTTTTGTAACGTAAGATTAATGTTTTACCAGAGGTAAGGGTTTCTTTTCTCACTATTTCATTAGAGAGAAATATTATATATTTAATAAATATTTAATTCCTGGGTTGTATATTGTCCCTTTGATATAATATATCATGAATATAAATTTCATTATATAATTTATCATTAAATATTGATTTACTTATTTTATAGGTCTTATGATTCAAAAGATACCAGAGTAGTAACGTGTTGTTTCACAATCTCACCAATATTAATGAATGAATATTTTTACGTCTCAATGGAAGAATATTTCACTTCCATGAACATTTCATAAAAAATAAAATGAATAATGTTTTTAATATTGTCCTATAATTAAATAGTTAAATTTTTTCCTTTTTTTACATTATAATGAATGTTTTTAAAGGAATATTCCTATCATTTTTTTGGATGAGTTACTTTTTTGTATTTTCACTGAAAACTGTCAATAGAGGGTTTTTAACATATAAATCATGAAATAAATTTACCACCATCATTATTTCGTAATTATTTTAGTATTTATCTATAATATTCCATGATACATATCAAATAAAATGATTTCTTTTTTACATGTACAATGTTTTGATTTTAAAAAATTATTTTAAAAGTATAAATTGTATTTTTACCCTGAAATTCCCATATTATCTGTTTAAATAATTTTCATTTATTTCCATGTATATTTATAAATATTATATTGATGAAAAAATTTAATAATACCATTATTCATATTTATTTGAATGGTTTGTGTCTATTTTTGTTGAGGGAAGTGTTGATATTTTAAATTATTTTTTTCCTAATTTAGACCACTACTGATTGTTAGGGAGCATTAATTAAGTTATATTATTTTTCCATATGAGGGATTCATTTCTCATAGTAAGTGATTTTTGGGGACCTCTATATACCCTTGATGGTCTTTTAGGAGTTATGGGTAAAACATTCATTCATTTTGGTTCAGGCCTTACGCACTTGTTTAGGTTTCATAGTAAAATGCATTAATAATTTTTTCTATGTCACAGTAACTGATTCTTGCGGCCCATAAAGGATTGTTTTTCATTTTATGGTATATGAAATGGATATAGGTTATTCCATAAACATAATAATATTTTATTATGTGAAATATAATTAATTTGTTTCATCAGGTTTATGGTTTTTCTATAGATATATAAGAAGAAATAAAATGAAAGTGTTCGGTTAAGACTTATACCTATTCTTTGGACAAATACCTTTTCTTTATATAGTAAACCCAATATGGATATCATTAGAAAATAAATATGACATTAGGCCATTGGTAGGGATGTTAGGAATAGAATTTGGTTGGACAATGAATATTAAATATCTTTTGAATTATGTTGGGGAGATGATACGAGAGTCTATTTATATGTCTATGTGTGAGGGGGGGGGGGGTGACAAAAAAAATATGAAATGGAATAATATATATTATGATTTTAGCCATGAAAAATTCCTAAAAATCAAAAAATTTCAATGTTTAAATTACATTGGGTTATAATACGCCATGAAAAAATTATTTATTCGTGTTTTTAGGATGTTTTTACCCATATTACATTTGTTTATCCCTCTAGTAAACATACATTATCCATAATCATGATATCGACATTTTAAATTTTTTACTATTCATTATAATAAAATTATGATGCTTTTTTTAAATATTAGTTATTATAATAATAAATGTTTAATCTAATTTATAAAATTAAATTCATAAAACATTCATATTTTATATTAAAATTAATCGTATAAAAATGCAATGAAAAGCGGTTTTAAAAAAATATATTAATGTAGAAAATTATTTTATAACCAAATCAAATAAAAAAATGATTATAATTATGTAAAATATAATATTAATAACAAAAATACAACATTTTTTATATTAAATAATTCTAACAATGATAGGAAAATTGTAATTTCTTGATGAAAAATAGTTTTCAATAAAAATAATTTTTTTAATATTCATTCAAAAAATCAAACATCATAAAAAATTAAAAAAATTATTCATAACCCAATTTTGAAAAAGATTAATTAAAATATTAAATAAATGTGTCAAAATGTAAATTCTTAAATTTATAAATTAGGAATTTACATACAACAATATAATAGATTTAAAAAAACATGGTAAGAATAAAATTTTCTCTGTTTCTTAATAAAATCAGACGGTATTTTTATAGTGATTATTACTCTATAAAATAAGGGTATGGAATATTAATATGATATTAAAATAAATTATTTTAACATTACATAGGTTTTTTACTTTACTATACATTTTCATTTATTTTGTAAAGACTTCCAAGGTATATGGTATCAGTATCCACCTATGAAAGAATGTTTATACAAAAATATGTTTTGTACCACCATCCCAACTGAACCCTATGCAGAATTATAAAAGTTTAGATGTCATACTCTAATGTATTGGTATGAAGATAAGGAAATTAATCAATTTTCTAAATAACATTATTATGGGAAAATTTCTAATTCATGGCCGATTAAGAATCATAACAAAGAAAATCAAATCATATATAAGTGGTATGCTAATATTTATATGAAGGACATGGAATTTCTAGCAAGTTATCATGTTTTAAAAAAGTGAATTTCTATTTAATTTAGATATATAATTCAATAAAATGGGATTTTAGTCTCTAGGTACATTATACCTTTTTAAAAATTATAGAAAAATAGAGTTTTGTCTTACTCATGGGAAATTCCACCCAACCTCTCCCAAGTAAAAAACGTATTCCATGATTCATTTTTAAGATATAAATTCTAGATCTAATGCATGATTTCACTTATGTGGGAACATATTTAAAACATTAATTGTATGAAAATAATGATCCATTCCATATTCTAGGAACATAAATTCATGTTTTGGTAAATAAGACAACATGGCTGGTGAAACTTTATTGATGAAATCACAAACTAAAAAATTATTCAAGAGATATTAAAGAATCTTTCAGGAATGGCTACCCACATTAGATTATGAATGATTTTTATCCAAATTTAAATGACGAACTTACTAAATTCCATGATAGTATAATATGCATGATCCACCAATTTCTGGTAAACATTAAATCCCAACACTATTTATCAATCCACCCCAAATTATTTTATCATTACAATAGAAATATGTTATCGTTATATATAAATGATAAAATTCAAAAGTTAATAATTTTCAACTTTTTAAAATGTATATAATTTTGAATTTCATGATATTTAAATTATCAAAAGGTGAATTTATATGACTTTTAGAGAAATAATATTTTTGTGTCAATAGTGAAAAATATAATCCATAAAAATACAATCACTTTTATAATATTTTTATAATAAAGGAATTACATTAAAATTTTTGGGACTTTTTTTGGAAAAAATATATATTTAAGAATTAATATAAATTTTTTATAAAAATTATTTTTTATTTAGATATATGTGTTTGTAGTTTTCATAATATACGTATTATTTTTATTTATATATAAATTATTCTTAATTAATTTCTTTTAATTATGTAGTTGAAAAATAAAATTTGGTTTGGGATTGGTATTAAATTCAAACATGTATCCTTTTCAATATAATTCAATTAATTACATTTGAATCTATATTATGATTTATTTTAAGGTAAAATCAATTTTAAAATATTAATGTAGATATATTACTAAAAATGTGTTTTCATTTATTTTTTACGAGAATTTATTAAAAAGTTATTCTGTTATCTAATAGAAATTGAATATGTGAAAATGTATTCCATATTTGGGATCATTCTTTTCAACCATAGTAATCATTTCAATTTCATTTTTATCTTAATGAATAATAAACTTGCAAAAAATTTATCACTATGGTAATGAATTTTAAATTAAAGGTTGTTTTTAAATTTTAATCCCCTTTTCTCCACACCCATATTCTTTTAAATTTTCTTATTGTTGATTAATTGTATTGTATGTAATATTTATTATGTAATCTATATTTTATTTAATATAATATTAATGAATTTTAAATATATAAGTGACTATTGGGGTGAATTTATATATTTCTCCTCAATGCATCGGTAGGTCTCACAAGAAAACCCAACTATGGTATTTGGTGTATAAATTAACTATATATGTATTATATAATAGAATGAATCCTGGAAGGTATGATTTTAATATATGTAATTATAAATAATATCATTAAAACCCCTCTTATTTATATCCTTTTAGTTATTTGTGTTGTTTTTTCATTTAAAGAAATATTGTTCTTCGAGGAACATTGATATATGTATTATCTGAAAAAAATTACTCTAAAATGTTAGTCATGATATATTTATTCTATAAAATCTTTTGTTTTAGAATTTTTAAATCCCTTACACTCAAAAATTATTATCTTTTTCTTCCCCTAGGGTACCAAGAAGTGAAAATAAAATGATTTTAGTGATATAGTAGAATAAATAAAAAACATTCAGGGAAAATTTATGTGTTTATTTATGTTATCGGATTTAATGTATGAATAATGTATATATTTAGTCTCTCATGCCTACTAAATGATTGAATCATGTCAAAATTGTTCTTTTTTATCTCATTCCAGTGTAATAATGTAATCACAAGATTTATATTATTTGATTCATAGTTTGTGCATATATTTCACTAGAATCATAGAAGAATAAATTATAAATAATTTATATTAAAAATATAATCTATTAAAATAATAATTCATTATTTAATAAAATTAAATTTTCAAATTTATATTACTGCTATATATTTTTGGGATAATCTTAAAATTAACATTTTACCCATTATAACAAAAAATCAATTAAATTTCAAAAAATATATTAAATTCTTCAATATCTATATGTTTAGTTGATAATGGTTAGTTTAATGTTATTCCATTATATATATATATGATTAGATAAAATGGATGGATCATTCAATAATTGGTGGGATGTATGACAATTATTTAGGATGTAATGTTACTCAACTAAGGGAGGTTTTTCTTCAATAAGGCCTCAATATTATAATACCTTTGTCAAGGAATAGATATTTATAATGATGTTGAGGAATTAATTTTTAACATTGGGGTGTTTTTGTTTCCATAGTTGTATTTGATTGTGTAGTGGGTTACATACCCAATGATTTCACATGATTCATGGGATATATTAGCAGATACTCCAACAATAGGCATGTGGATAGTTTTAAAAATGACTGTGAGATAATTCACAACATGGTATGAGGGAAAAAATATGTTATTTCATGTGGTTGGTCCCCATTTGTTGTTCTATTATTTCTTTATCATTTATTTTTTCATATATTATTTGTTACCTTAGTCAATATTTATATTACCTTTACAATTTGTGTTTTAAATTGACATTTGACTTAACCGTTGTAACCTAATTTAATTATTATTATTTTATTTATTGATTTTAATATTATATCCTAATATAAGAATGGTTTTTTTATTTATGGGTAATGAAATTATTTATTAATCAATTAGAAATTTTTATAGGACATCCTATAGATATAGGATGATACTTCTAGAGTATATATTTTTATGAGAAGTGGATGACTTTATATTATAACATTCTGTAATATAAGACAGTAACTATCTATAATTATATAAAAGTGGAACCTAGACAAGGAATGTGGTTTTATTGAATGTGTTTGAGGTATACGTGTATTATCTTACTAGGCATGTTATTGGTAAAATTATACTTGTATGAGAATATATGGTTTATGATTTTGAATGGGTTTGTTAAAAGCAATGGGAAACATTAACATTTATCAACATAATTAATTTCACCAAGTAAAATTTTAAAAGTGGGGAAATCATACTATGTCTATGGAATAACCGCTACTTATATACATGGAATTTTTTTCTCTATAAATGGGTAGATTTTGTGAATAATTTATGGTTCAAATACCATTATGGAGTTAGATATATGACACATGATTGGCAGTGGTAAGGAGGTCATGTATTTTATTAAGAGGTAAATGTTAGTTGGGAATGAAGCCATAAACAATTATTTATTTATTATATTATATTATTTATGAATCATTAATGGTTCTAGTCTTCTTATTTATCATTGATTCATATATATATATATATATTTGTAAAAAGTGATAAATATTTGAGTAAAATCATTTTTAATTTAAAATAATTAATTATTTATATTTTTAATATCACTTTATCCATCATATATACACATATGTTTGTGTTAATTTCTGAATGATAAATGTGTTGATGATAAATGCTCTATTTATGTAATCATCTGATCATGAATTATATTACTATCTTCTTTTAAAATAAGCAATATGGAAATACAGAAATATTTTTTCTAGAATGTGATTATATTATAAAATATAAAATCTTGTAAACTAAATTTTCATAAATTTATTTATTTTTTGGGGAAAAAATATCAATTTAACTCTAATGTTAAAATTTAAAATATATTTAAATTGATGATATTTTAATGAGTTGTGAAAATTAATTAAATTTCCAACACAACAATTTATTGTTATTAAATAATGTAATATAAAATTTCTTTTTTATTTTATATTTTGTTTTAATGTATCATATGATTCATTACATTTCTAATAATAAATAATACAAATCCAAAGTAATAATTATTTTGTTATAAGTTAATTTTAATAATTTGAGTAACATTTTCCTAAAAACCTTATTTCCAGTGATTTTGTCCATGTATATTAAAAATAATTCATACCACTTGTAGAAAATAAAATTTGAAATATTTTTTCAATATTATTTCTAATGAGGATCAAATTTGATAAATTGGTCAACTTTATTTAATTAATTATGTATAGTAATTGCTGTAAAAAATTTCACAACAGTATAGGGTAAATAATGTAATTAATATTTAAAATAATGTGATAAGGAATTAAAAATAAAACCAAAAAATATACTTTTTTTATTTTATGGAAATATTTTAGAATTTCCTATCCTAAATTATAATATATGAAATTGTGTTTCCATTTAGCCTTGTTAATTACATTTATTTTAGGCTGTGTGAATAAAATTCCAAACATACCCTCAATTGATTACAATTTATTTTATATACTCACAAAATGATAAGAATTTGTTAGGAATAAATATAAATTTTGATATTGGAATTATTTTATATATTTTTCTAGTTTAAATTTATTATTAATTCTTAGCTATTGAATAAAATTAAAGAATTCTTACCTCATTCCAATATAGTATTTAATGAATCATAATAAATATAAATGAAATGAATTTAAAATATTAAAAGTTAAGAAAAATATAATTAATCATTGTCTCAAACTAAATATATAGATAACTAAAGCCTATTTTCGATGTTTGAACTATTTACTATCAATTTATTTGGATATCTTATTGTATTTAGTTTCAAATTAAATAAATATTTCAAAAAAGGTAATTAATGATATTTAATAATAAATAATTTTTTTATAATATTAATTTAAATTAATTAATTTTATATCACTTGAAAAGTGGATGGGATATGGCTTCAGTCATCATCCATGGTCTATTTATTCATCTATTTTCATTTCTTGTAACATTCTGGACCGAAAATATATAGAAAACATTTATATTTTTTTATTTGTGAAAAGGGATAGCAAGGGTTAAAATTAAGATATAATAGTGAAAAGTGGAAATCAAATATATTGAATCTTAGTTTTAATTCTTTGTATACTACATATAAATCTATTATAAACATTATAATGTAATGAATCAAATAAAAAAAATATACTTTCATCTTTTTATTATTATGGTATAATTATTTTACCCACTTTTCTATGTAATTGAATGAGAGAACATCACTCATCGATACATAAAACATATTGTCTATAAATAGTAGTGTAATTATTGTTTGAGAACAATATTATTTTAATGGTTATAATGAAATAAATAATGTTTATATATTATATTTCTGAAAAATTTATTATTCCATAATTATAATATCATATCTTTCATTTTTACATTATAATGCATTGGAAAATGATAACGCCGGATGTCTGTATGTGTGGAATTCCCCCTAAATGAAGTGATGTGATCTATTTTTCATTACAAAATCACATGGAGGTTAATAATGATGAATTAAATTAATATTTATTATTAATATATCATAATTAAAATGTTATTTATATTTTAACCATAATCAATGAAGAAGGACCAGATCTTTCTTGATATAACAGTCATGGGAAAATAATGTACTGAACACATGAAACAGTAATTATAATTAATGATTGTCATAGAATAGATGATTATATTTTATTATAGGATCATATTTGATACTATAAATATTAAAATGTGTATGTAATAGATTAACAACATGTTTGAAACCATTATAATATCGTTTAAAAAATGTGGCACTATAGGGATTGTGTGGTATGATATTTCATCTCAATTTCTTCACCACTGACACATATTTTTTTAATATTCCCTTATTTACATTTAAGTGGTATATGTACTTCTCATTAATGTATTTAATGTGTATATTTATTTATTGATGAATACTGATGTTAAATTATTATCACTATTCTAATGGGATATAATTTAAATGATACTAAAGATATATTAATTTATTATAGAATATAACTTTTTGGGATATCCATTATATTAAATGAATGAATAATATAATATATCTTACATAAAAACCACCAATTTTATTTTCATATTAATATTTAATATTTTTCTATCTTTTCATCCTAATTTTCCCCTTATTTTTCACTTAAATCATGAAATAAAACATTTATAAGAAAATTCCATCATATTTATCTTTCTGATCCGGTACATTTTACTTCCATGTACATATATTTTAGAAGTATATTTACAAAGAGGATTTTGTTTACATAGCGGATAATATTAGTTATCCATGATATTTTAAGTGTTTTGAATACACTTATTCTAATCAATTTGGAAATTTTCCTTTTCATTGTTCTTTAGAAAAAGTCACAATGAAGAAATTTTGACGTATATATTGATAAATAGATTTTCCCAATAACATAACAATTTTACACGCATAGATTATTCTATAAATATTCAATGTTTTTCCATGAAAATGATTTAATGATTACCTTTATTAATACTTAACTTCTATATTATTAATTTCATATATAGACATTACTTTATTACTAAACCTATATCTGTAATGAATTTTTGGTTATCTTTTTATCCATTGTTAATTTTGTAGTAATTAACATTATCATGAAAAATTAACATTATTACGATAATTATATATTAAATTTATCTTAAATATCCATATTGTTTGTATCATGTAAATGATTATTCCCTAAACCATTTACCATTTCATCATAAATTGTTCAAAATTGATCAGAAATTTATTTAGTCGGTAAATATTGATATTTTTTTTATTCAATAAAATCATTCATTGACTTGGATGGTGGTTTTTAAATTATGTTGACCGATAAAATTTATGTGGAATTTATTGTATATGCATTTATCGATGAAGCCTATAAATTAATAGAATCTTGATACATCAATTGGTCTAATTAGATAAACTAGTTGGCTAGTCTTACTAATTGGTTTTTTGTGTATACCTACCCATAGATTTCAATGAATTGTTAAAATTATTTGGTGATAATGATATAATTACAAATTTGATCCAAAATTATATCATTATGCTTCTCCTTTAAAGAGATCTCATTTATCACTATACATTAAAATATTTCTCTGGATATTATCCCTGGATGCATTTTGTGCTCATGTGATTGATTAAATGGAAGGTGCCTTCGGTTTTTTACATTTCCTTATTGATTATTCCTTATTTACTCATAATATAATCTTTTTTAATTAAATATTATAGATAAATTTAATACAACATTATTTTTTCCAATCCATATGATATTATTAATAAATCATTGATTTAGTCTCAAGGATGTTGATCATTTTCTATTATTGTGTTTTATGTTTTATTTACGAGGTCATGTGAGAATCATGTATATATCTAGTTCTTCAAGATTTCACAACTCAGAAGTCCTTAGAATGGGATCTATTATATATTATATAGTAACATATTCTTGGATTCCACTCAACACTTCCCATGTCCACTTGGACACATGACCTCAAGCGCATTTCGGAGAATTCTAGAGGATGCTGACTAACAGTGAGGGCCTAGTGTGTATCTAAGGGGACAATATTACCTCAAATATAAGAGTACTCATAGAAGTAAAAAATAATAGGAAATAAAGGTAGCATTTTAATAAAAATACAATAGTTGAATCAATAATTAACCCAAATAGAGTAATCTAAAAACTGTGGAAGATAAATAATAATAAATGGTACAAAAGTTATGATGATGATTTATTATGTCTATAAAAAATATAAGTTTAGGGAAAATTAGGGTACAAGAATAAACAACATGGTTATAAAATAAAAAATATGTTAAAAAACTATAACAAAATCTCAATTATATGATTAGTCATATGGCCCCATATTCTTCCTAAGTAGCATGAAAATCATGTTTTGGAAATAAAATGCTTCCCATTATTTGCACATGTGGTCATAAAGTCTTATTGAGTTCCAAATGACACCTAAAAAGGGCGTAAGATAATAATATCAGTAGTCCAACACCCTTGTTGTTTAGATCCATCCATTTCTTTCGATAAATATAAAACAATATTCCATATATAGTAAATGACATGACAATAAATAATCAACTACTACAACTTGTTCTGGGTTTATAATTTCCCACCTGTCCCATATAACCCAGTTTATCATATGTTAATAGTATGAATGAGGAACCTATATATTTTACAAATAATATATATAATGTTCCATGGTTATTATAGATATTAAATAATCACCCCCCAAGGTCATTCTCTGTATTGGGGCCTCAATCCCATGATGTCACCAGAGTCTAATAGAATGTAGGAAGATGTATCACAAGTGCTTTAGGATTCTCATATATCTTTAAATGTTAAATCTTATTTGATTAAAAATCCGAATATATTATTCAATACTAAATTTCAATTAAATCATTTGGTGGAGTTTCATGTACATAAAAATCGAACTAAAAGAATCCAAAGTACTACAACAGAATAATTTAATCAATTAAATACCGAAAAACTCATCCAAGGTGACCTAAAATAATCCCAAGTATCTTTATGAGTTGTACGAAACAATGATTTTATCCAACATATATCACAATGTGACTGAGTATCACCATAGGTGTGGAATAGTAATCCTACCAAAAAGTCCTCAAATGGTTTCTCTCCTTGGGAAATGGTATCTCTTAAATGTATAATAAATCTTATTGGAAGACCTTACAAATAAATCCAAAGCATCACCTCTGGAACATTGGGTTTTAACCCATCAATATCAAATATTCCATCCATGAGTCCTTATTATGGAACTCATGTTCTCTTCCATCCTTTGTTGAACAACATATCAAACAATTAATACAAACCACAAAATGTATTTATGTTTTCTAACCAACGATAATCATCTCTATAAAACATGATTTAAATAAAAAATATTAAGAATTCAAGCCAAAAATCAATGAAATAGTTCATATAGAGAAAAATGATAATTAAATAAGTGTATGTTTGGTTTGAGTCATAATACAAAATGAATAATCCTTGTATAAGTTCATGTTAATTCATGTAACTTAATATCACAAACCAACATGTTTAACATGAATATCATATGTTTCAAGCCACTAACATATCCATAAAAAGAAGAAATAATCTATAAGAAGTGCATATTGAATCAACATTCCTCTTAAAATTATGCAATTATTTACATTTCAAAAATATCAAGTAATCATGCTTGGTCAAGGATCAAATTCTAGTCAGACCATAAAAATTACCAAGATATATCACAATATAAGGAATAAGCATTTTTAATGACATAAGGTGTGAAATTTCAAATAGTATTATGAACAATCATTTAACCAAAGGAATTATCATGAATAAATTGAAATAAACATTGTCATTTTGGTATAATATGACCAAGCAAGCAATATTTCATTCAATGGGACATCAACTATTTCAAAGGAATAATGCACTACATATAGGCCAAACCATTCTTTTCAAGCTAGGAATTTCAAATAAGTACCCTATTTATAGTACATTCCTTATTCTAATCTAAAAAAATCTCATTATCAAGGTTCCAAACATGCTATTGATAATTTTACCCATCTAAAACAAAGGAAATTTTGGTTATTTTAGTTGGTTCACATAAATTGGTGACTAGATCCATGCCTAACAACCTAAAAATGGGGTTTTAATCCTGGCATAGTCCCAATGGTCATGAGAAAACATGAAAATATTTTAAATCTGTTATAAAAAATCTCACTGTAAGTTTCCAATGTGGATTCAAAATGGAACTAAACCAAAAGTGATGAAAACAAATGGGAAACAGTGTATTCTCCCTACGTCAATGTTATGGTACTTCTCACATTAGGTATCAAGAACTGATTTAACTAAAATTGAAGAAATAAAGGGATGTTGGAAACCCCAAAATAGGTATAAATATTTCCCATAGATATAATGCAATGACTGTTGGAGAAACTAAGAAATCTAGTGGTGTGGATGAGAGAGCATATTTATATGATTCTCGTGCTTTAGATGTTTAAGAGATCAGAGGAGATTTGGAGAAGATAGATAATGACTCCAAAGCTGAGGAGAGGGGACTTTTTGTACCTATTTTCAGATAAAATCCCACGTGGGTGGAGGATGAGAAATGTAGGTGTGTTTTAAAATAAACCCTTAAAAAAACTATTTCGAAGACGGTGACACATGGTTTGGCCAAACGGTTGGCCAAAATGTGAAATGATGATGTGGTAGATTCTACACTACTAGGGTGTATAAGTTGATCGATTGAATAATTTAACTTACCATGCATTGAAAATTTTGTAGATCAGTATCCTAGATTTTCAAATAGTTACAAAGCCATGCGCCTGGTCGTAATCGTTTCTCCTAACCATGTGTCCTAGTATGTTTTCCACCTTTTTTGGTACTCTTTTCTTCAAACAGGCCCCAGATGCACCAAAGACCTCCATTTAATGATTATGAATTAAAATAAGTGTGGTTTTTAGAAAATTGGTCAAAAAAGTAAATAAAATATACCTTTGGAAAAGGTTGTGATGCTGCAACCTCCCATCCTTAAAACAAATCATCCAAGAGTTTCACTTCCATGGGTGGCATGATGTCCTATGAGAAAAATCTAAATACTACACGTGTTCATCAGCCTCCCACCTTCATGTATCATCCTAAAAAAATCTATGATTCCATTGAACAAGAAAAATAAGAATAGACCAGTCTTAGATAACCTTTTTACTACGGTAAGAAATACATATTTGATACTCTTAAATAGACACATCTACCTCAAGCTCGATTTCTTCTGGATCAAACAATTGAGATAGGTATGTATATAAATGTTGATTTAGAGTTAAATGGAATAAATTTAACCTGGATCGGTATAATTGAAGGAATAGAAACCTAAAGTCTATCGGTCTAACTCCCTCCACTATCTTGAAAGGCCATACATATCTTACAGATAAAATTCCCCATCCACATATTTGTTTATGTCCCAATTGAGGTAATACACGAAGAAATATATGATGTCCCACCTAAAATTATGTAGTTTTATAATGGTGATTTGTATATGAATTATACCTTGGCATATTTTTAGCCATATTTTTCAAACATAGCTAGAAATACTCTATTGTCTCCTGAACAAGATGATGACTCAAAAAAGTTGCATCCCCTGCCTCTAGCCAGCATAGGTGTGAATGTAATGGTCTACCATAGAGAGAATCATACAGATCCATTGTAATTTTTTCATGAATGTTATTATTATTATAATATATAAATAGTGTAATATTTATCTCTAAGGAACTTACAATATCAAGAATTTAGGCTTATATCATATTATCCAACACCAGAGTCGTCTGCTCCAACAGTCCATTATTTTGAGGTGTATATGAAGTACTCAAAAGAATCTATGAACCCAAATCCTTCTAAAACCCTTTGATGAATTATGATGTGAAATGGGTATCTTTTTCTGAAACTATATGATAGGTAACACCATGAAATCAATCTATCTTTTAGATATAATGTTTTTCTAATTCAACACTAGAGTCGTTCTCACAGATCGGGAAAAAGTGAGAGACTTTGGTCAAACTATTGATGATTACCCATACTATGTCACTATCTCTAGGACATTTGGAAATAATGTAATGAAATCCATGGTGATGTTATTCCATTTCCACATAGAAATGGATAATTGTTACAAACATAATGTGGGTCGCTGGTGTCGTTCCTCCACCTTCTTCCAGGTGTATTACTCAGTGATGAAGCCTACTATTTTTTTATTCTTGGAAACCTATACTGACAATTCATATCCTCATGTATATTGGTAAGACTAATAAGAACTACCCAAAAAAGGGGCATGAAATTCCCTCATTATCTCTTCTTGTTTATGTAAAGGCACCCAAACATGCTAATGGTTATGTAGGGTCTCAATGGTATCGACAACCCATCCTGGATGTGGGTTCTCTCTATGAACACATTCCCTCAAAACCATTATTACTATATCGAATAGATATCTCATGAGAATTTAGCACCGAAGAGAGGAAGTCACTACAAGATCTATTAAAATATATAACCCATGTTGTTCCTAAAACTCAACATGTTACATAGAAAACATATCCATCATATTTCTCTTTTTCATATCCTTTTTTGTCATTTTTTAATGCCACTTTTTTGGTTAGTTGGAAACTCAAAAAAACTAGACACAATTTAAAACATCACCCGGATAAAGCATTACCCAAAAAACCAATCTCAACATCCCGATTTGAATTTTTAAATTCAAATTCACAGAAGGAAACACCAAACAACATAGGAAAGCGAGCATCATGAGAAACCCACAATCAAGAAGACACTCCACATTCATCATCACCTCACTGCCTATAATCATAGAATCATCACCCTAGTAGTTTCGTCACATCACCAGAGTCATCATACTCTCCGACCTCTTCATTGATGACCACTGCCGGCCCACCATCACCACCATCTCATAGAGCCTCCCACATCATGCCATCATCGTTGATTTTACCATCATCTTCCTCTCACTACTATCCACTTGGATGATTTTTTTCAAGTTTCTATGTCTTAATGCCTAACAACAAAATTTACTCTACTATGGGTATAAGAAAACTCAAAATTAAAATATTGTAGCCATTATACCCTCACACTCTCCCTCGCATTCATGTATCGCTATATAGAGTTATATTTCATGATTTTATGATCCATTTAAACAATGAAACTCTCACATAGAAAAGAGTTCCTCCAATAATGATAAAAATGAACCATTGAATCTATCATCCTATCGTACATGAGATAGTTTCTGTCATATGTACTCAATTAGAGAGATCTAAACACAATGAATCGATCACCCTATCGGAGAACTACACCCAGCTCGATCCTTGAAGCATAAAAATAAACTATATAACTTCTGTCTAGATTAGGTAGTATCAGAATCAGAGATGAACTGAGTATTACTTTTATCTCTTGAATGGAAAACTGACAATCTTCAGACCACCGAAACTATACACACTTCTTATTCATGGCTATGAGAGGCGCTGCTAAGTGATAAAAATCCTGAATTAAATTTTTGTAATAACCTGTATGCCCTATGAATCTTTTTATATCAATAAAATTCCTAGTCTGCTTCTAGGAAACCATGATGATTCCCTATTATATGTCAATAGATACACCTGCCTATAATATGATATGACCCAAGAGGTGAACCTCAATGATCTAGAATTGTAATTTTCTTAGCTTCTCATAAAGCTGGTTCTCTCTCAGTGTACTCAAAACAATCCCAAGATGGGAGGCATGGTTGTGTCTGGTATAAAAGTTCACCAAGATTTCATATATGAAGACTACCAATAGGGAATCAAGATACGAGTGAAAAATTTATTCATCAAATCCAAGAAGATTAATGGCGTGTTCATAAGTTCTAAAGAGATAACCAAGTTCTTGATAATCCATACCTACTCTAGAATGTTTTATGTTGTATTTCAGAAGGTTCCACTTGAACATGATGATAGACCATCCTCAAATTTTTCTTAGATAAAATATTTTCTCCACTTATATGTTCATATAGTTTGTCTATGTGAGGAAATGGATTATGGTTCTTCCCTGTCAGTTGATTCAACTATCTATAATCCACACACATTCATATGGTACGATCCACCTTCTTGGAGAAAATAACAGGTAAAATACATTGTGATGTGATAGGATTGATAAAACCCTTAGCCTTTATATCTTCAATCTTCTAAATCAGTTCCTGTAGCTCAGTATATTTTATCCTATAAGGATGAATAGTCATTGGTGTCACACCTAACAGTAGCTCTATGGAGAAATCAACATATCTATCAAGATGTAATCTATAGAAATTGTCAAGGAAGCTATCCCTAAAATGGTCTAAAAATGGAGGGAACTCCACAAATTTCAATCCTTGATTACTCAAAAAGATACTATCTAACTCTATAGTCACTATGCCAAGCCCAACTTGCTTGTATCCATCCCAAACTGTCGTGATATCACATTTTCCTTTGTAAATATTCTAATTTATCCCCTGTGATGTAAAAAACACTTAGTAGTCAAAAAATCCACTATTCCATGATAAATTCTGGCATAGTACATACATATAATTTCCCCAAATCTATCCATCTTGAGGATGAAGAAATTATACATGGAATGAGACCTGACTATCTCAAGAGGAACTCAAGACAATGAATTATTCCAACTATTACCAAACCTAGAAACATGTTGAGAGGAAAATCACCACAAAAGTACTCTATTACGTGACCAAGGATTTACACAATTGCAATAGATATGAAGGAGTGAAATGCACATATTTTCAAAAATTGTAGAAACTAAATTAGTGCCTAAAATAATAGTACCTATAACTATAGATTCCCTTGGATTCTACTCCTCAAACACTATATTCCCTAGAAATATACGACTAGAACCATGACCCTAATATGCAGTCTTATAGTCTTGGAGCAGGACCACTCTATTATTACTGATGATCTGAAGCATGGCTACCTCTTTCATAACCATTACATCATTGACCCGATTGGCCAGTAGAAGACCAAATCCAAGCCTAATATGATGTTATATATCCTATAATCGATGGAAGTACTAGTACAGATTCCCTTCAGATATATGTTGGAGGAAATGAACGGAAGAAACTATTAAAATGGCCCAACATTCCACAAGATCAACATTCCATTAAGTTTTTCACACATTGGGGCTTATTATGGCCTAAAATTCCAAAATGGTTACATATAATGGAATTTTCAACACATTTCACCTAGTTGAGACTATCCTCACATGCACCCTAGAAATGTCATATTTTACAAACTAAATAATTTTTTCCCTAACGTGGAAGATAACTAACCTAGATCACATGAACAACTTCCTTAAGACGTCTCTCTATGATAAATTCATGTTTCACTATATCTGTAATGGTAGTCAACTAAAATAAGTTCACCAACGAGCAGACAATGTATCAATGCCCATCCTTAATGCACCTCATAATAGTGAATTTATTACCTGTCATTGATGGAGAAAAATGATGATTCTCAGTGATGTGATAATAATAATCAAGAATTTTCTTGTTTCCCTACAAAAGATATAAGAATTCCATGGATCAATCCATTCTAAATGTACACATAATGATGTGATCAAAAAATCCATCTGAAATTCATCCCAACTCATGTCTCGATAACACTATGAGTCAGATAAGACATCACTACAATTCTTGTTAGAGTCCCAGAGCATGTGGGGATCATTCTTAAACCTCTTCTCTAGAGGTGTCTCGATATGGGAAATGATGAATATCAAATATTCTATCCCTAACTCTGTATCATGAGGACCATTATACACCCAAAAAGTGGAAGGATGCTTCTTTTGAATGTCCCATGTTATCTTTACCATAGTTGGGAATGTCTAGGAAGAACATTGGACAGTCTGTATAAAGCTCAAAAAACTATCCCAAAACTGAGCATCAGATACCAGGTGAATGTCAATATTATGTGACATTGGAGGCCCTATATGAGGTATAATTGGTGTCTCATGGCCCACCACCTCTAGAGTTTTCTTATCGCCACTCTCTTGGTCTGTAGCTTGAGGACATCATAGTTGAATAACTCTATAATTTACAAATTCATGCCTCATACAAAATTTTTAACATATAGGGAATATAATTAAATAATGGGTATGTAAGGGCAGGTATAAGGCATCATTGAACGTGAAAAAATAGATAAATAAAGAGATAATAGTATATGAGCATGGCCATCTTATGAGCATAACAAAACTAGAAGTCGACTCTATGAGCCATGTCTAGATTTGAGAAAGGGACCTCAAAATGATCAAAAAGAATTCTTCCTACAGCCTATCCCATGGTATGTTCAAGGTCACATAGTACCATATATGGGGACATTTATTTTTAATGGGTGGTTTTCAATTTAATATTTATGGACTTAATTACCCATTTTCATTTGGTTGAGTTTGCTAGATTACAAATCCAATCAATGTGTTGCCATACCATCATGAGTTAGATGTGGAATTCACATAACTGAAACAATTACATTCTCCTACTAGAAAAACTATCATAGTTCTATTTCTAAAACAAATATGGAAGTTCATGAAATAAAAATTAGGTACAAGAGAAAAAACATGGAAACATAAAAATGCACACTATAAATAAATGTGGCATGGTATTATGCCTGAAATTTTACTCTTTATGGAACCTGGCATGTTGCATGAAATTCATCACCATCATTTCATCAAGAGAAAGTAAAATAAATCACCATTTCAATCACACCAACATCAATAATATCATGTATCATTTGTTTCACACAACCGGGATGTGAAATCTATCATCAAAGGAAAAAATAATAACTAAAATTCCCATCACATGAAATTATTGTTATTCCAATGAATGGGGAAGCTAAATCAGTACATGTTCCTATCCAAATCCCTATATCGTAGTATCTTTTATACTCCCAACCATATGAAAAAGGAAAACAAAAGACCTCTGATACCACTATGTAGCATCCCTGTCCCAGATGCCACTCTACATTTCCCCATGGCCAATTGACCACATGACCTCAAGCACATCTCCTTGAACCCAAGAGCATATTGAATAGAAGCGAGGGTCTAGGGTGTGTCCCTAGGGAGGATTCTCCATCATATATTAGATTATTCATTATGGTAAACAATAAAAATAAATATATTTTAATTAATAATAAGACAATACCTAAAATAATTATTAATCCAAATAGAGTAAATTGATAACTGCAGATTCTGAATAATAATACTTGGTAAAAATGTGATGATGATGATTTCTTGATTATATAAATAATGGAATTTTATAAAAAAACATGGTTAATAGTCAACAAAACAAGCTTTGTAATATAAAAAATTGAAAACTTCAACAACATCATCTCGAGTATAGGCTCATCCCTCTACCCCCATATCCATCCTATGAAGCATGATATTCATTAATTATGAATAGAAATCATTCCATTATCTAAATTATAAATAAAAAAGTATACTTGTGTACCAATCGGAACCCAAGCAGGGGTTGAGATAAAAATATAAATTCATCGACACCCACATTGTCTAGATGAATCCATTTTCATTTTATAAATAATAAATAGTGTTCCATATATTATAAATGAAAGGGAAGTAAATAAACAACAAATAAAACATGTTCCAAGGACCTATGTGGGAACCCAAACCATATAACCTACTACTGCCTATAGTGAGACTCTAAATAAGAAACCTAGATAGGTCAAAAATATATATAACACATTCCATGGTATGAAAGGAAATTAATGAATCATACCCCCAAGCTTATGCTCTTTCTTGGGTTATCAAACCCATACCATTAAAAGAGTATACTAGAAAGTAAGCATCAGTATCACAAGTTTATAAGTATACTCATGTAACCATAAAGGAATAATATCATATGATTCAACAACCAAACAAAGAATGAAAACAAAAAATTCAATTAAAACATGTGGTGGAGTCTCATGAACATCCAATGAAATCTAAAAGAATCCAATGTATGTAAATGAAATCAACTAATAAATCCCATACCCAAGCTCATCCAAGGTGATAAAAAATAATCCAATGTATCGCAATGAGGTATATTAACCATTTATTTCACCCTAGGTATCTCTCAAGAGGATTGAGTATCACTCAATGCATAGTGTACCCATCTTTACACAATGTCCTCACACGATTTCTCCCTTTGGAAACCATTGTCACTTATTACTATAATAAATTTCCTGAGAGTCCATTGTTTGGAAAGCCAAATAATTTCCTCCCCCCTTCACATTGGTTTGTAACCCATCATAAATGAAGAGATAATTCATGTTTCTTTAATAAATACCTCATGTTCACTCCAAGATTGTATCAAAATCCATATCAAGCAAGGCATATGTAACAAAAATTGCTATTATTTTTGGTAACCAATAATCATCATCTCAATTACACAGGCTTCCATTAAACAAGATCAACAATTCATGACAAATGTTAATGGAAAATATCATAGAGCATGTCAATGATCATTTAATAAGAGTAAGAATGGTATGAGGTATAAACTTCAAGACACTATCATTAGACATGTGCAAGGAAACACATGTAATTCCATAGAACAAGCCAAAAAGTTTAACAATCATTTCATATCATTTAAGACACTAACAAGAGAATAATAAATAATCCACAATCTATAAACAAGTAATATGGAATCAACATTCCTCTTACCTATATTTCATTAATTAAATTTCAATTAAATCATGCTATGAATCATGGTTAAGGATCACATTCCATTCTAACCATAAAAAGGATCGAGGAAAATCACTAAAAAAGGCCTAAGAATTTGGGTTGATAGAAGGTGTGAAATTTCACATGGTATTGTGAATAAGAATTTAACCTAAGGAATTATCATGAAGAACATGGAATAAAAATTAGAATTTGGGTACAATACCACTAATACTATAATATTTCATTCAATTGATCATCAAGTGTGTCTATGGTGAGGCACTACACATACTTCAAACTAATATGACCAAGATTATGAATTATCATGAGGGACCTTATTCAAAATATATTTATCATTACAAAACTAATAAAATCATGGAATTATCAATGTGATGAACACACCAATGAAACTATTCTACATTTAAAAAAATGTCAATTTAGTTTATTTGGGATGGTTCACCGAAAGGGGTGGCCGGATCCAAGATGAACACCATAAACATGGGTTTCAAATCAGGGTTTACTCAGAATGGTCATGGAAAAAAAGGAAACCATTTTAATATGTGATAAAAACCCTTCCCAAAATGTTCCTACATGGTTTTACAACGATGCAATGCCAAATGCGATGAAAATGAAGGGGGAGAGAATTGATTCACTACCTTAACCTCATGGAACTATGAACGTCTAGTATTGAGGATTGATTCTCCGAAAACAATTACAAGATTCCAGTGAAACACCTAATATAGGGATAAATATATCACATAGAGATAGTGCAATGATAGATGTAAAAACAATGAAATCAATGGTAGTTGATAAGAGATATTACCAAGATGGTTATGTTACTTATAAAAAAGAATTGATCGGATGGGATTTGAGGGAGATAGAGAAAACCCCATAATAGGGAGGAGTGGGACCCCCATGCTCTTAGTAGGGGAGAAAATACCACATGGGAGGATGAAGAAAAAGAGAGGGGTGTTTTAAAATAAATCACTAAAAATTAAATAATTTTTTAATACACAATAAGTACTGCACGGTTTAGCCAAACAATTGGTCAAACCATGCCCCAACCGTGTGGTAGATTCTACTATACTAGGGTGAATATCATGGTCTACGACATTTTTTTGCTGACCATGAAATGTTTTTGTTGTATCTCACTACACTAGATCTACAAATTACTACATGATTGTGTGCCTAGGTAGCATATTTTCTTCGAACTATGCGATCTAGTATGTTTTCCCCCTATTTCGATACTCCTAGCTACAAATGATCCCCAATCTCACCTGTGATCTCTATTTAATGATTATTCATCACACTATGGGCCACAATAATGAAATTTAAAAAAACTAAACATTCCATACCTTTGGAAAATGCGAGGACGTTGCATCTTCTTCTATTGTAATTGAATAGAAATATTCACCCGATTACTAAATTCAGGGTTGTCATAGTTGTTAGGATATGATGTTATATTGAAACTATAAGATTAATTATATATATACATAAATTACATGAGGATTATGATTTACCAATATAGTATTTTTGAACAATTACTATAGGAGGGATTTTTTTGATTAATTTTATTTATGAATATTATTTATGTTATTGTGAACCAACATTTAGTTATGGATCCTAATATAAAAATGGAATCATCACTTGTGATAAACATAGTTATTTCCCTAATAAATAATTTGTTACAACTAATACCATATTTGAGTATCACAACCATATTAAATATGTTTCCATACATAAAAACAAATAACCTCGCACATATAGAGTAGCATGATTTTCTATTCAATGATACACCAATAGTAAAATATTTTATTCATAATAATCCACTAATTTTTATTGGAACTACAAATCCACAATTATCTAACCATGGGATTATGTCTCAGGAAAATATATTTGTTTCCATGAGATTAAATTTAAGGGAAAAGAATATTTTTTTATCGTGTCTTATTATAGGTGATGTTGACCGATGCTGGTTTTTGATCCAAAATAATATATTAATAGAATATATAGATAATATGAAAATAATTTATTTTAATGTAATACTTTTTTATAAATATTTAACTAATGAAAAACGAACTGAAGTGAAGATAATGATCTTCATCATAATGAAAAATGATAATAAAATTGTTACAAAGTATGAGATTAAAAATATAATACTATCTTGGAATTATATAGATTAGATATATAATCTAGGGATAAATATTGAACATTTATTTAATTTAATTAATCCAAACCTATGAATGGAATGAGTTTATAAAAAGTATTCATCATATAATAAAATAAAATTTTTTATCCATGAAATTATAGAAGTAATTTTCTATATCCTATATCGTAAATAAAAATTAACAGATGAAGAGTTTAGTTTACCACCAATATAAAAATAAAGTGATAATGAAGAAGAAGGGAATGAAGAAATTTCCTTCATGTGAAAATTATGGATGAAAATAACTTAGCAAATGATTGAAGGGAATGTGAGTTTGTTATAAGTGTTGAGATAATTGTAATATTAAAAATGAATTTGAAAGAAATATGCTACTAGTTTTTATGATTCAACAATAGAGAAATGGTACATTATATAAAAAAATATACCATTAATTAATTTCCCTACTGCCACTTTGGTTGTAGTGAAATGGTGAACGAGAGTGGAATATAAAAAACGTTATTTGGGAGGTTCATGGATTGAATCATGGGAGTCTGTCATCGAGGAGAGCCTCTCCCCAAGGATCCACAAAACTTAATTGGTCTCCTAGTTTCAGTTGGCTAGGAAAAATGAGGCGCAAACCATTTGCTGACAGATCACTGTGATGGACCATCATTTTCGGGTCGTTAACCTCTATGACTATAAGTTCCCAGCCTTAAAAATTACTTAATCTTGATTTATTTCAAGAATACACATTGATGATCTTTTCAGGTTTAGAGTTTTAGAGAATTAGATCATAAATCATGCATTACATTCCACATTTAAACAAGGCGGTTAGATAAAAGATAGTATTATTTTTTCCCATCAACGGAGAGATATTTAAAATAAAAACTAGATTATTTCATGAAACTTCCTCGTCATTATCAACACATCATGGACTTTTCCCTTGACCTGTGAAAAACATTTCAAAAAAACATGGGATGAGCATAAAAAGCTTAGTAAGGGATATAAAAGTATTAAATGAAAACATTAGTCAATGTATACATAATAATTAATTAAATCATACTTTACTCATAAAACATAATAAATTTAACATACCTCATTAAATCATGAATAAATCATAGAAATCATAAGACATAAAGGTAACGTGATGCATTCATATCATTCTTACATAGGTAGTAACCCTCATGGTTACGTTTGGAATACCCATCACAGTATATTCCATAAATATTTTCTAAGAAACCTTAGAATTTTACCCCTTCGCATTACCCAATGCATTGGAGAGTTATATCGGGCTCATCTGCCCATAGTTTATCATGGAACCACCCATCATCATAAACAATGCCCAAGAACCATAACATAATCGTATCACATAAAACATGCATAAAGGAAACATAACATTTCCACATTTCAATCACAAGATAAAAATATAACATTGATATAATAAAAACATTATCAAAACAATTTTCAATACCAAAATAAATGAAAAGTAGAACATGGTATTTATTTTTCGTTTTAAAAAATGTTATGGCTTGTAGAGGAAGCCGAAACTCAAATAATGGTCCTGACAGTGGAGAAGTTATTGTCGCTGCATATGTACGACAATAACATTCCCTTTTGTCATTTAGTAAAACACTTCATAAAAAAAATATTCCTTTTGAATAAATGTAAAAGTAAAAGGGGTTTATACACCGTATAAAAGAAAGTAGTGTATAATACAAAATATGCCTCAATGAAAGGAGTTTGAGATGAAGTCCCTTACCTCATTTCCGACTTGACTCGATCATTATTTAATATCTTGAATAATAATCTTGAGTTAATTTATGCTTGCTTTAGAACCCTTTTCAAGTCCATTATTCCTTTTATATCACTTATTACCATTTTATGAACACTATGTAATTATTTATGTTAATAACGGTCATTTTGTCGATCATTGGTACTTGAGTCAAAAATAAACTTCTTATAATTATAAATTGTTCATGTTGTAAAATATCCATTATATCCAGAATTATATTCATGATATAGATATCATATATATCATATATATCCAGTATATTCATGAATTTATAATATTATATAACATTTTTAGGTATGAAATGAAAAGAACCGTTCATGAAGATGGTAAGTCGTACGTACGCATTAATGCTAATTTCATTTCTATTTTTATATTTATTGGAATGAAATCATAATGATATAAAGGTGTATTATAATTCCAGTATAATATCATCAACTCCATTCTTTATACTTCCCACTTATCGCATTAACGAATCAAATCACTTTGAGGGGGCGGTAATCCGTACTTCCTAAAATGAAGATGTCGCGTTTACTGATAATGAAAACAATAATTGAGTGCCATAAATGAAAAATACAGAATCATAAGGAAAACAAAAACATAATATATATCATATATAAATATACTGACATCTTAATGTCCACCATGAAATGTGTTAGAATAATATTTAACAATCATCGATTCATGAGGCAGAAATTCACCGTCCATGGAAACAATATGTTCTTTAACCATTAGACGAAGGTGTGTATAAGTGTATCTAGTATCCTTCTCATAAAAACATTCTATAATATTTAATATACTTATGTTGTTACAAAATAAAGATATAAAAAGTGTTTAGGCTGTTGGAGAAACAAAATAAAACAAAAGAACACAAGTGAAGACATTACTTTTAAATCGGGTAACTCCTCTTGGTTTGAACAAAAAGGGTTTCTTGAAGAGCTTTCTGCCTAAGGTAAAGATTCTATGATGAATAGAGGGATGTGGAGAGATGAAATGATCAGAGCTTGGCGAAGACAATGTCATAAGAGGTGTGGGTATTGAGGTAGAGGTGGGGGCCTTTTATAAGAGGGAGGAGGGGTACTCTTGGAAAGTCAAGAAATGTTAATTTATTATATAATATGTTTCACATTTTTAAGGCCCCACAATGGTATATTTCTACGAAAAGGTGATAAGGGTTTGAAATATACCCATAAAATAGGTCTTTGCCAATTTTATGTCTTATATTTTAAATTATCTTTCCATTTTATTTAAATCTTTAATTAATGAGGTAATCGCTGCATCATCATGGTGTCATAAAAAATATAATTTATTTAATGTCTAAAAATTATAAAAAAAATATCATGATGTAGGAAATATTTTTATATTTCCAATTACTATTTATATTCTAAGAGATCAATTACATAGACAAAACAAATTTTTTTTACTTGGGTAATGCATACTTTGGTTATACTTTCCCTTCAAAAAAATAATATAATAAAATGTCACCATCACCCAAAAGTGAATCCATGGGGTCCCGAATTTTGGTGCAAGGCATCCCATGGTCGGACATTACACAACCAGTAGAATTTGGACACATTTTGTGGTCATTTGTTATTATTATGATGTTATTTTCTTACCCTCAACTACCTGATTACTAATTAATCACGTTAATTAAAGATAATTATCGTCATTACTATTCATAATGTCAAAAAACAAAATATTCATAATTACATAAATTGGACCTTATGATTCCAAATATCGAATCCATTTTACCAAATTCCAAACACAGAAATTGCAATAATAAATTTAAAATTAAATCCTATTGTCAAAACAAATAGCAGGTTTTTTAGAAACAATTTCTATCAAAAAAATCGACAATTGTTTATGTCCAATTTCAAAGTAAAATTAATCCCAATGACCACCATCATATTAAATGGATAAAATATATTAATTTTAAAATTTAAAACCAATTAAAAATATAATCTATCCATATAATTAAATTAGATCAAAAAGCAGTTTGGAAGTAAAATGCAGTATTTTTCACTATTATTTAAAAAATGAACATTTTCAGAAAAATACCATAAATTTATCCAAAGTAAATTTAAATGTCCCAATTATAATGAATAAGTTTATTTTGTCAAATAGAGATTACAAAATTGTCAAAATAGAGATTTAAAATGGTTCACTGTCAAAAGGTGGTAAAACAATCTTTTAAAAATATTATAGAATTCAATGCTGAAGATTGGATTTATTCTCATTTTAAGTCTTTAAAACACTATATAATTCATAAATAGACATAGATATGAAAATACATATTTCGTTACTTAATTGGGATGTTACATCCTTCCCCCTATATAAAATAGTATCCCTGCAATTTATTTACTTATCCAATAAGTGGGGGTATTTATCCCTCATTGCATTTTTAGATTCCCTGGTTGCCTATTCAATCATGTGGTTATTTCACAAAAACTTTACTTGATTAATCACCTTATTCTTTAACACTTTCTCCCTGTGGTAAAGAACTTGGACCAGTTGTTCCTCATATGATATACTCTCTTCCAGCTGAACTACCTCTGGACTAAAAACATTAAATGGATCTGTCATGTACTTCCTTAATGTTGAAACATGAAAAACATTTTGTACCTGATATAAACTCAGAGGTAATGCCACTCGGTATGAAACTGATCCAACTATTTCCATAATTACATATGGTCCAATGAAACTTGGACTCAGCTTTCCTTTCATACAAAATCACATCACACTTTTCCATGGTGAAACATTGAGGACGACATGATCACCTACATCAAAAGAAGGATCCTTCCTCCAGTTGTTCGCATCACATTTATGCCTGCTCTGAGCTATTCTCATGTGTCTCTGTATCAGCTAATCTTTTTATACTAACTCTTCTACCAATTCTGGACCCATTAACTTCCTTTCACCCACTTCATCCCAAAAATCTGGAGTTCGACACCGCTTCCCATAAAATTCCTCAAATGGTGCCATATGTATACAAGAATGAAAACTGTTATTATAAGAAAACTCAACCAAAGAAAGATGTGGGTCCCAAATTCCCTAATAATCCATAGAAAAAGCACGTAGCATATCCTCCAAAGTCTGAAATTTTCATTCTGACTGCCCATATGATTGAGGATGTAAAGCTGTACTAAATTTTAATTCAGTACCCAATGACTTCGGAAGGCTTTTACAAATGATTGAAGTAAACCAGGGATCACGATCAGATACAATGGAGAGGGGAACTCCATGTAACCTGACTAACTCTTTAAGATACAAACGATAATGTTTATCTAGGGAAATATTATCTCGTATATCAAGGAAATGAGAAGATATAGTTAAGCGATCATCAATAACCCAGAATGCATTATTACCTCGAGGTGTCTTCGGCAATCCCACAACAATGTCCATGGATATATTCTGCCATTTCCACTCTGGTTCTGGTAAAGGCTGAAGCATCCCCTTTGGTAACTGCTTCTCTTCAATAACCTGTTGACAAGTCAAACACTTCATACTAAAATCAGCAATATCTCTTTTCATTCCATCCCACCAATAGTACTCCTGAAGATCTCTATACATCATAGTACTGCCTAGATGAACTGAAAACGAAGAACTATGAGCTTCACATAACAACTCTCTCTTCAACTGTGAATCACACGGAACACACAATCTCTTCAAAAATCTAAAAACACAATCATTATCAATGTTGAATTCAGGAAACTTACCATTCTAAACCAACTCTACCTTTTTCTGCAACCCACTGTCTTGCTTCTGTGCTTGCTTAATTCTGTCTGATAGAGAAGATTGCACTGATACCTGAAACAAAACCGAAGAACATCCTGCACCAACAACTTCTATGCCAATGTTCATCAAATCCTTAACCAAAGGATCACGTTCCAAATGTAGCATGGTTAATGAAGCATTAATTTTTTGACTCAAAGCATCAGCCACTTTATTTTCTTTTCCCTGATGGTAATGAATTGCAAAATAATAATACTTGATTAATTCAAGCCATCTCCTCTATCTCATGTTCAATTCTTTCTGAGTGAATATATATTTTAATATTTTGTTATCAATATATATTTCACACTTTACAACATACAAATGATGCCTCCAAATTTTGAAAGCGAAAACAACAACAGCTAATTCCAAATCACGTGTAGGGTAATTTACCTCATTAGTTTTCAACTGATGTTAAGCATAAGCAATTACCTGATCATTCCGCATTAGGTTGCAACCAAGTCCTTTCAATGAAGCATCATTGTAGATAAAAAATAAACATTCCTGGAAGGTAGTTCCAAAACTGGATCATTAACCATTCTTCATTTCAATTCCTAAAAACAATCATCACATTCTTTTGTCGAGATAAACTTAACACCCTTTAAAGTTAGGTTAGTCATTGGACTAGATAACTGAGAAAAATTCCTAAAAAACCTTATTTAATAGCCTACCAAACCAAGAAAACTACGAATCTCAGTTACATTTGTGGGTATTTGCCAATCTTCAACAACCTTTGATTTTTCAGGATCAACAGTTATCCCATCTTTAGAAACAATGTGACCAAGGAATGATATTTTTTGCAACCAAAACTCACACTTGTTGAGCTTCCCATACTATTTTTTTCTTTCTTTTAAGGTTTGAAAAATAACCCTTGAATGACTTTCATGCTCCTTTTTACTTTTAGAAAACACCAAAATATCATCAATGAAAACAACCACAAACTTATACAGGAACTCATTTAAAATACTATTCATAAGGTCCATGAATAAAACAGGTGCATCGGTTATCCCAAAAGGAATTACTAAAAATTCATAATGGTCATATCTTGTACGAAACATGGTCTTCATAATATCTGCTTCCTTTACCTTCAACTGATGGTACCCCGATCTCTTGTAAATATTTGAAAAATACGGAGCTCCCTGAAGCTGATAAATCAAATCATCGATATGAGGAAAATGTTATTTTTTATTAACAGTGATGTTATTGAAGGCTCTATAGTCAATGAAAAGTGTAATAAAACCATTTTATTAACAAATAAGATAGGAGAACCCCATGGTGATGTGCTAGGTCTAATGAAACCTTTCTCTAATAAATATTGCAATTGCTCCTTCAACTCTAAAATTTCAATTTGAGCCATTAGATAAGGGGGTTTGAAATTGTCTTAGCATCAGGAACTAAGGCAATAATAAATTCATCTTCACGATCTTGTATTATTCCAGGAAACTCATCAAGAAAAACATAAGGATAATAATTTACCATTGGCACATCATTAATCTAAACGGTTCCTCTATTTTCAACAATATGTGCAAGGTAAAATTCATTTCCACCTTTTACATGTTTCTCAGCCTCTTGATATGTTATCAACAGTAAGGGTTCATTCTTGTACACAAACTGAAAGTCTTTCTAAAAAGAAACTTCTGTATCTTTACAATCAATCTTTTCATAGAAAATAGAGAGCCAATCCATACCCAGGATAACATCAAACTCTACTAGAGGTAAAACAATAAGTTTTTCAAGTAGGATCTTTCCATAGATAAGGATATTAGGACTCTTTTAAATTCGTTTTTCCTCAACATTTCCCCCATGTGTTTGTACCACAAGTTCAAGAGTCATTTATTGAGAGGGAATTACCAATTTACTAGAAAACTTTTCATGGATGAAAGAATGTGTAGACCCCGAATCAAACAACACATTAGTATAATCTGAGAAAATAAAAAAAGTACCTGATAACACTTCATTTGATGGCCCAACATCTACTGATTTAGTTTCAAAGGATTTCAACACACCTTTCTTCTTGTTGTCATACGGCTTCCCATAATTCGAGCTCTTTGTCGGACACTCGTTTTCATAATGTCTCATCTCATTTCACTTGAAACATTTCACTAACTGTAAATTAAATTTGGTCTTACCATCACGCTGATCTTTTTCTGTGCAATCACGAGCCTTATGTCCCATATTACCATATAGATAGCACTTTCCAGAATTTAGAATACATTCCCTAGCATGCCTTTACCACATTTATCACAAACTAAAAACTAAGTTTTATTACCATCAGTCCTTTTTGAAGGATTCTTCCCTTTCTCCTGCCACCTCGGTATCTTCTTCTATTGGTTGTTATAGAACATTTGATCATCGAAAAATTCCATCTCCACTTTCTCATCACATCGAAGAAGCTTTTCATAACTCTTGAACTCGCAAGAATCTAAATCCCTTCGATATTTTGGTTTTAATCCTAAGTAAAAATGAAGAATTCTACTATCAAGGTACCAGATAAAATTTAGAGCATACCTTGCCAATCGAGTGAACCTTTCTTCATAAGAAGCCACTGAGTCGCCCTCTTGCCTAAATTCCATTAATTGTTTTTCCATCCTAAGTTGAAAAGCCTTAGGAAAATACTTCTCAAGAAACATACCTTTGAATTCATCCCAGTCGAGAGCATCAATCTCATCAGTGCCCTTGATATTTTTAACGATCGACCACCGCTGGTATGCTTCACCCTCCAAATGGTAAATTGAAAGACCAACCTTTTGATTGTCTGAACACCCCATGACATCAAAAATCATCTCCATTGCTTAAATCCAACTTTCATCTAGCACAGGTTCATATTATCTTAGGAATGATGGGGGATGTTTCTTCATGAAATGTTCCACCACTGATATGTTCCTCTGCGGTTGATCTGGCTGATCTCGCACATGGATACCACCACCATTTATCGCTTGAGTCAACTGCGCCATTACTGCAACAAACTATTCAGTTCCAATTTAGACCATCTCTAGAGGATAATTCAGAAGGTCATTTCCTTCTGTCTGCCTTCCTAGAACAGCTTCCTTATTTCCTCTACGGAAAACCCTTCTGAAAAAACATGTCTTATATGAAGCAACATGGTAATCAACAAATGATATATCATTTCAATTTGACTAATCAAAATATTTTTGGATAATCATTTAATAGAATTATAACTCCTAAAGTTATCTAAACTGACCTCTAATAGAAACTATAAGGCCCTAGCCTTAAATAATACTTAATCTTGAGTTATTTCAAGAATACACATTGAGGATCTTTTCAGGTTTAGAGTTTTAGAGAATTAGATCATAAATCATGCATTACATTCCACATTTAAATAACGTGGTTATATAAAAGATAATATTCTTTTTCCAATCAAAGGAGACATATTTAAAATAAAACATAGATTCTTTCGTGACACTTCCTCGACAATATCAACACATCATGTACTTTTCCCTTGACCTGTGAAAAACAATTGAAAAAAAGTTAGCATGAGAATAAAAATCTCAGTAATTGATATAAAAGTACGAAATGGAAACATTAGTCCATTTATACATAAGAATTTATGAAATAATACTTTACTCATAAAACATAAGCGCTTTAACATACCTCATCAAATCATGAATAAATCATAGAAATCATAAGACATAATGGTATCCTGAGGCATTCATAACATTCTTAGGTAGGGAGAAACCCTCATGGTTATGTTTTGAATACCCATCACAGTATATTCCGTAAATCATTTCAGAGAAACCTTAGTGATTAACCCCATCGCGTTACCCAATGAATTGGAGTGCTATATTGGGCTCACCTGCCCTTAGTTTATCATGGAACCACCTGTCTTCATAAACAGTGCCCATGAACCATAACATAATCATATCACATAAAACATGCATAAAGGAAACATAACATTTCCACATTTCAATCACAAGATATCAATAACACATTGATATAATAAAAACATTATCAAAACAATTATCAATACCAAAATAAAATAAAATTAAAACAAGGTATTTATTTTTCATTTAAAAAAGTTATAGCTTGTAGAGGAAGCCAAAACTCAAATAATGGTCACGATGGACGAGAAATCGTTGTCTCCGCATACGTACGATGAAAAAAATTCTCTTTTGACATTTATTAAAATCATTCATATAAAAAAGATTCCTTTTGAATAAATGTAAAAGTAAAAGGGGTTTATACACCGTATAAAATAAGGTTTTGTATAAAACACAATATGCCTCAATGAAAGTAGATTGAGACGAAGTCCCTTACCTCGTATCTGACTTGACTCGATCATTCTTTAATCTCCTGAATAATAAAATTGAGTTTATTTATACTTTCATAAGAACCATTTTCAAGTTCATTATTCATTTTATATTACTTATTACCATTTTATGAACACTATTTAATTATTAATGTTAATAACAGTACTTTTGTCGATCTTTAGTACTTGAGTCAAAAATATACTTCATTTAATTACAAATTGTTCATGTGGTAAAATATCCATTATATCTAGAATTATATTAATGATGTAGATATCATATATATCATATATATCTAGTATATTCATGAATTTATAATATTACAAAACATTTAGAGGTATGTAATGAAATGCACAGTTCCTGGAGACGGTAAGCCGTATGTACACATGAATGCTACTGTCATTTCTATTTCTTATTTAATGGAATGAAATCATAATGATATAAAGGTGTATTATAATTCCAGTATAATATAATATATAATATCATTAACTCAATCCTTTATATGTCCCACATATGTCATAAATGAATCAAATCACTTTGAAGGGGCGGTAGTCCGCACTTCCTAAAATGAAGATATCGCTTTTACCCATAATGGAAACCATAAAGGAATTCCATTAATGGAAACACAGAAGCATAAGTAAATCATAAACATAATATATATCATATATAAATATAGTGACATCTTAATGGCCACCATGAAAGGAGTTAGAAGAATATTGAACAATCATCGTTTCATGAGACTAATATTCGCCATCCACAGAAACAATATGTTCTTTAACCATTAGACGAAGGTGTGTGTAAGTGTAGCTCAGATCCTTCTCATAACAACATCATAGTATATATAAGATACTGTTTTTGTTACAAAAGAAAGGTATAAAAAGTTTTTAGGGGGATGGAGAAAAAAAATAATACAAAAGAACACAAGTGAATACATTACCTTTAAATCGTGTAACTCCTCTTGGTTTGAACCATAAGGGTTTCTTGAAGAGATTTATGCCTAAGGTAAGGCTTATATGATGAAGAGAGGGATGTGGAGAGACAAAATGATCAGATCATGGAAAAGACAATGGATTGAGACGTGTGAGTATGTAGGTAGAGGTGGGGGCCTTTTATAAGAGGGGGGAGGGGCACTCTTGGAAAGTTAAGAAATGTTACTTTATTATAAAATGTGTTTAGTATTTTAAAAGTCCCAAAATGATATATTTATAGGATAAGGTGATAAGGGTTTTAAATCCACAAATCCAATAGGACTTTTCCAAGTGTAACTCTTATATGTTACATTATATTTTCATTTTATTTAAATCGTTAATTAATGAGGTAATCACTGCATCATTATGGTGTCATAAACATTTAATTTATTTAATGTCTAAAAATTATAAAAAAATATCATGATGTAGGAAATATTATTATATTTCCAATGAATATTTATAGTCGAATAGATCATTTACATAGACAAAACTAATTTTTTTTACTTGGGTGATGCATACTTTGGTTATTCTTTCCCGTTAAAAAAATAATATAATAAAATGTCACTATCACCCAAAAGTGATTCCATGGGGTCCCAAAGCTTGGAACAAGGCATCCCATAGTTGGCCATGACACAACTAGTATAATTAGGACACAATTTGGGGTTATTTGTTATTATTATGATATTATTTTATTACCCTTAACTACCAGATTACTAATTAATCATGATAATTAAAAATAATTACCGTTGTTACTATTCATAATGTCCAAAAACAAAAGAGTGTTAATTACATAATTTGGATCTTATGATTCCAAATATGGAATCTATTTTATCAAATTAAAAACACAGAAATTGTAATAATTAATTTAAAAATAATTCTCGTTGCTAAAACATATAGCGGGTTTTTAGAAACAATTTCTATCAAAAGATTGACAATTGTTTATGTCCAATTTCAAACTGAAATTAATACCAATGAACACCATTATATTAAATGGTAAAAATATATTCTATTTACACTTTCAAACAAATTAAAAAGGTAATATATCCATATAATTAAATTAGATTCAAAAGCAGTTTTGAAGTAAAATGCAGTATTTTCCACTATTCATTAAAAATTGAACATTGTCATAAAAATACAAAAAAATTATCCAAAGTAAATTTAAATGTCCCAATTATAATGAATATGTTTATTTTGACTAATAGAGCTTATAAAATTGTCAGAAGATTATTTAAAAATTGTTCGCCATCAAAAGGCTCTAAAACAATCTTTTAAAAATATTAGAGAATTCTATGCTTAAGATTGGATTTATTCTCATTTTTAGTCTTTAAAACACTATCTAATTCATAAATAAACATAGATATGGAAATAAATATTTCTTTACTTACATGGGATGTTACAAGGACACTCTGGCATCTTAGATGGTAACAACTCCTTCCGCTGCTGGGAACCTTCCTAAGGGATGTGACCACTTTGTGGGGGAGGTGGGGTTCCCTATGTGAATATTTTGAAAAAGACCCAAAGGTACAATAATTTATCAAAAAATATAATTGGTTCTACTGTCGAATAGGTTAAGGGGATTAGTGCTTGCCTATATAGTCACCATAATGGTGGTTTAATTTCCAAGATATATAGTGGAAGTTAAATTAATCATGCATAAATTCTATTGCATTATTTAGTTGATTATATATGTAAAGATTATTTCATATCAAATAATTTTTCAAATAAAATTTTACATTTCGCATTTCACATTTATAAGGGAGATTTTTTGTGAAAACTATTAGTTTGAATCACTAAACAACAAGGTTATTTCAATCATGTCCAATCATGGAACAAAAGGGTTCTCAATTTACAAACATTATTATTTTATGTATGATATATTTTTAGATAATCCTTATTATGGATTTTATTTCATAATATATTGAAATATTTGTTGCAAAATAGAATTATATTGTTATTCATGATGCATATATTTAATTCATTGTCTTTATTTGGGAGAATTTATCATCTGAATCATTTCTATATCTTCCATGGATATAACATATGGATGAGATTATTGGGGAAGAATAGAATAAAAAAATGCATTTGAAATAAATTCAAAATTGATGATATAAATATTTTTTAGGAATAAATTGATGTATTAAATGAGGAATTACATGAACATCCACTAGAATATGAAGTTTTTTTTCATTTGTTTAATCCCTGATGTGATACCCATATCAAAGAAACTATATATGATGGCCTATGTGTAATTCATGGAGTTGAAAAAACAGGTACATGAGTTCTGTGATAAGTTATGTTTAGACACTAGGCTTCACCTTGGGGAGCCCCAGATCATTTAAATGGTTAGAAATATTGATCTATGTGGTTGTGCACTACTTATAAAGAAATAAATGATATTAGAGTATAGAACATGTACCATCTACCATTCATTGAATAATTTTTATATCAAAATTTTAGAGATTAATAATTTTAAAATATTTAAATTCTTTCTGGGAATCATCATTTTTGAGTAAAACTGGAAAATATTCCATTGAGAAAATTTCATTTTATGTATGGGTGTGATGTGTTTAGAGTAATTCCATTTGAATTGACTAATTAACCATATATTTGTATGGTTCTTGTGAAAATAGTTTTCAATGATTATTTTGGTCATTTTTATTGTATTTTTAAGGATATATTGGAGTACCCTAAATGATATGAGGACAATAAGAATCACATGAAGTTTATTATTGATATTCTTATAGAATAAAAGTTATACCTGAAACATTACATGGTTGAATTATAGCATCAAAAAAATTTAATAGCCATATTGTCTCCATGGATGGTGTCCATATTGATCAAGAAAAGATAAATTCAATCAAATAATGTCCTAAAGCCACAAATAAAATTTAGGTATGTAGTTTCATTGTATAAGAAGGTTCATATTGAAAAATTTCTCAACATTATTTTCCAATAGGATAACCCAATGTCCATGAATACATATAATATTTTTATGATCACATAAGTATATAAATATGAATTAATTTATAAATAACTAAAGATGATAATGGTGATTTCCCCAATTTGGACTCTACATTCGTAGAATTAATGATTTTTTATATATAGTGATACATAAAATAAGGGAATTTCTTTTGTTGTTATAAATAATTGAAAATTGATTAAATTTTCATCAAAATAGTTAAAAATTCATGAATAAGAATATCCAACTCATGATCATCAGTTGAAATCCATAATTATTTATGTTAAGATTGAGAGAGATTATATATACGGTGAAATATAGAAGATATACATTGACTATAAGTTCCACTAATATATATTCTCTTATAAATAACACTATTTGAGGAAATATATGGATTGATCTACTCATGGAATATCATTTATCAGTATAGTACCTTGAAGGGATTAAAAATTTCAAAGAAATCGCATTGAGTTAGAAAGATCATGATGTCTTGAACAAAATTAGAATAGAAAAGTACCATGTGTTCATTGATATATTAATGATGGATATGAAAATTATTAATGAAGGGAAAATATGACACCATTTATTAAGTTATTGTCATACAATGTTTAATATTCATTAAAAAAAGTTCCTAACCCGGTGATAAGACTTCTCCAAAGAAAATTGAAGATATGAATGATTGAAAATTGTTAAAATTTATATATGAAGATGTAATTATGATAACTGAAAAAATGATATCTGTTCCATCTATAATTTAGCTCTAAAGGGAATTATTGGATGATTATCATAGAATGAAGTTATCTACACACCAATGTATCAAGAACACATTTAGTGACTTAAAGAACCATTTCATGAGGAATATTATGATGCAGTAAATTTCTTATTGTGTATCAAGATTTTTGGTTTTTAAATTGGTGATGTTTAAGAGAAAAAATCCTTTATGAGTCATGAAATCATATAATATTACTCTGTGTAAATTGCATTATGTTAATTTGGAATGTTTCACTAAGTATTTAAATACTTGAGAAAGAATGCATCAATATTGGTTATTATTGATCAGCTTACCAAATCTACACAGTTTTGGATCATAATAGAACATATACTTCATAAAATCATTTTAAAACTCAATATTAATAATTTTATATGTGTTCTTGGTGCACCACATCCAATCATGTCTAATCATGACCCTTATTTATATTGAAAATCTAGAAAATTCTTGATAAGGATAGGATAGTAAACTTTATTTTAGCACAACCTATCACCCTCAAAATGAAGGCCAGTCTAAATGAACTATTAAAACATTGAAATACATATTGAGTTCCTTACACATGGAATTCAAGTTAAATGAGATTAATAATTACCTTTAGTAGAGTATGTCTATATTTATTCCATATATTCATGTATTCAAATTGTACTATATGAATCATAATATTGTAAGACATTTTTCATCCCAACATGTAGGTTTGATGTTGGTTATTTATTTTATGCACCCATATGATGTTGAGGAGGTAATAATTATGGTAAAAACCATTCAATCCAATATTAAAGCTTCTTAAATTAAACAAAAGATATATAATTCTAACTAAAGGTAACATTTTGAATTCCATAACAGTTATTATTTTTTATTGAAATGATCTTAAGGGAAGGTTCTTATAAGGCTCAATGAAAAATGTAAACAATGACATTGGTACATTGTAACATTAGAATTTTTGGAAAAAAATTGAGTTGTTTTATACCAGAATATAATGCCACTATCCATTTCTAATGTAAATGATGTGTTTCATCTCTCATTATTGTATATGTACATCACAAACCCAACACATGTGCTCACATTAGAGTAAATAGAACTATAAGAAGATTTCGTATAATGTGAAGATCCTGTCAAGAATCTTGACACTAGAGAACAATTTTTGAGGAATCAAATGACTCACCTTGTAATAAAACATTGGAGTAATCCTTAGATAGAATATAAATATCATGAACTTATATAAATTAGGATGATTGAAAGTGAATATATTTTCATGTTGTGATATTTTAGAAAATTTGAGGAAGAAAATTATTAGAAAGGAAGAATGTAAAAACCTATCTTTAATTAACAAATGATTTTTTAATGAAAAAGTAACAAAATATAAATAATTTTATTGAAGAATTTGATTAAAACCAAATTTTATTTTTTTATAAATATATATTACTAAAATTAATATAAACATTGAAATCATTATATAATAAATAGATTAGGTAAAAATTGTATTACTTTCATATAATGAAATAATTTCCAATAAATAATTAAAAATAATTATAATGTAAAATAATTTAATTTATTTTCGTTAAATAATGTTTCATAAAATTTCTGTTATAATACATATTTTTCTTAATTTATGTTATCATCCATTTGATTCAGAATAATCAAATATTAATAAAACAAAATTAATTATTTTGAAATAATTTAACATTTAGAATTCAAAACATAATTTTCTAAAATAAAATTTTATTTAATTTTCGGAATTTGTATTTAACATAATTTTTTACATTTAGAAAAAATGAAACATGAAAATTCGATAAATTTTTCCACCATGTGATTTAAATTTTTTATGTAATCCCATTTTATTTTTAGGTATTATTAATTCTAACCGCGAAAAAATTTATCACACTTATAAAGGGTAATTCTGGTAATTGATTAAAAAAATAGGATAAGGCATTAGTAACATACCAAATATTTTTATTTATTTCATTATATAAGATAAATTCTTTCATATCCATTATAAAGTTGAATATGTGTCAATTTGGTATGAATTTACATCTGTATTGAAATTTATATTATTACAATCTCTAAAAATTTGCAAATATCCATTTGGACATTTAATATTGTTTATATGTTCAAATAATTATATGATTATGTTATGAATGAATCTATAATTTTATTTTGAAAATAATTAATTAATTTTAATCATATAAAATTTCATAGAATTTTTATTGACTAAATAATTTTCATAAATTCTTAGGAAAATTCAGCACGGTATTTCTTCAATTACTAGAAAAAATAATTGTTTTAAAAATTATAACTAATACTATATTGATAAATTATCCTATCCCATGAATTTTATAGAAAAATAAAAAAAAATATTTATATTTGGTTGTTTTATACTCGAATCAATTTTTTATCATCTTTTTATCAATGTAAAATTAATTTAATAGTTCCAAAAATTAAATTAACAAAATTTTATAATAAATAAAAATTTAATAAATGATTTAAAATTTAGAAAAATTATATCATCATAGAAGTGAATGTTATGGGGTTTTAAACATCAACCATTGTCTACATATGGGTCAATTGTTTTTATGGTTAGATTTGAAACCTATAATGTGTATAAAACTTTTATATTGTAATATATTGTCTAAAGGGATAATGGAGATGTTAAAACTAAATGATAGGGGAAAACATATAGACTAATTGTCTGGTATAAATTGTATGAGATTAATTGAACTAATCCAAATAATATATTCTTATTTTTTTTATTTGGGTCTACTTTTAAATGGAAATTAATTTATATTAATTGAATACTTTTTTTTATTTCAAGATTTTCACTCCCCACACATAAAATAGGACACCGCTTCTATCATTTGTTGAGAAAAAATTGAGAACACTATATCCAAAAAAACATACATATTTAAATTCTAAATATCCTAATATATGATTCCTAGGTTATTGTCTTTCCCAAAGGCCAACCATAATCCACATAAAAGGAGATGAAGATGATATGTACTGAAGAAGAGGTAACAATATTTACTTTTTCTATAATATTATTTTATTTATATTATTCAAATAAATATTTTATATCCATTATGAAATATTGAATCAACTATCATCAATACACTTATATTTCATTAATATATTTTTAAAACCTTTTCAACCTCTATTCCATACAGTGGAATGTGAAAACATCACTCATTCGTACATACGACTCTCCATCTTCATGTAGTAGTGTAATTCATCATTAATAATTGTTTAACATGAATAATTATAAATATTGAACTACTTATTATATATGATATTTACGAAATTATCATTATTTTGTTATTATATGATATTTTATGCCTTCTTACCATTGATTCCATTGGAAAATGATAACGTCGATTTTGTGTATGTGTGGACTAACACCTCCATAAACCGATGTGGTATGTTTTCCATTTCCACAGTCAATGCTTGGTAATATGGATACGTTTATTGAATATATATGTTATTTATATCATAATTAAATTAATTTTATGATGAAATGATAATTAAAATATAACGAAAAAAACATTTTCGACACTACATGCATGAGAAAATAAATAGGTTAACACCTAAAATAATGATAATAATGAATAATTATAAATTAACAGCTGATAAAATATTACAAGAGGATCATATTTGATATTATAGAAATGAATAAATTTATTTAATAAATTAATAAAATGTTTCAAACTATTATATCATATTTTAAATCATGTTCATCTTAGGGTAAACATGATCACTGTGATTTGTTCTCATTTTCCACTCCATTGAGATATATTTTATGTTATGCACTTTTTTACTACTATTTAATATATATATATTAATATATATTCCCCCAATGCTTTATTTAACCTTAATATATATTTATTCATGAGGATAATAGTTTTTATTAATGATTAATATTGTAATGGGACAAAATTTAAATTATACTATGTAAGAATTTCTCATTTATCTAATATTAGACTTATTTTCATTGATGTAATATTATGATATATCCTTAAGAAACTCCATATATTTAATTATTATCTTAATATTAATTGTTTTACTATGTTTAAATCCAATGTTTTCCCAAATTTTTTATTCTAATAAAAAAATAAATCATTTAATGGAAAAGCTGGTTTTATTGTAGTTTTAGATCTGGTATATTTATCTTCCATATTCCATGTCCATATTTTTATTTTGTTATAAACTTTTTTTATTAAATCATTGGAAATTTTTTGTTATATTTTACTATTTATGTTGTTTTTAAAATATTACTTATAATTATTTACAAAAATGTCTTTTTTACTTTCATTATAAAATGTTACAAATGAATACTTCTCCTAACATACATGGTGATAAAAGGATTTACATGATGTAATATTTTTTTATCCTCGTTACATCATCAATAATATTTCAATTATTTTAAAATTAAAATTATTTAATAAATATTTATTTTAATATTTTCGTTCTATTTTATTAAATATTTAATATAAATGGTTTTAATACAAATCCTATGATTTTGATGAATGGATGGCCATATTTTTTTTTCTCTTGTTTATTTTGTATTAATATTCTCTTAAAATATTCATATACATGATATCATTTGACTTAGAATTTATCTTAAATATGAATATTATGTGTATCATGGGTATGAGTATATTCTAATACATATTCAATATCTCGATGTGGTTTTCTAATTTCAATTATTTTATATTTACCCATGAAATAAAAATATATTGTATTCATTATTCAATATAGAAATTTATTTGAATTTCAATTTCTTTTGAATGAAATTTATTATTAAAAAATTGAGGAATCTATAAGAAATGTAGTAGTTGGTGATTATTTGAATTATTTATCCCTCTGATGTATCAAAAACTATAAAGAGAGAAACTAGTTGGATAGACACATTAAGATGAGTTTTTTGAGTGTAGATTCCAATAGCTTAAACATCCTTGGTGAAACGATGTCGTGATGATGATATCATAATGCTAAAGATCGTGACATTAGAATTTAGGAATATAATTCATAGAAAATATATTTTTCATTATCAATTATATTAGTTCATTTTATGTTATTCATTTATGAATTTCATGCTCATGTGATTGATTAAATGATTTTTAACTTATTTACAGTTCCATATGAATTAATCTATATTTACACATAAAATATTATATTATTCATAACTGTTTCGGTTATTTGATATGTTATATAATTTTTTTCCAGTCCCTGATGATATATAGAAGGATTATTTAAAAAACATTGATGGATTTTGAAATTTTTAATTCATAATTTATTTTATTTTACATTCCAATTCAAATTACGAATAATGATTGAATTGGGTTCTTTAATACTACTAAAATATTCAGTCAATCTAGATGATATCCATTGTATCTTGTTAAACTATTATAATGAATTCACTGAATATGAATTACTATATTTGGGGTTGTATCATTTACTATATATTGAGTAATTGATATTATGATATACATTTAATTACAAAGTCTCCTTACATAAATATTTTAGCAAGTTTCAAAAATTAGATGCCTCTTCCATGTGGGGATGTATACCATAGGTTGTTTGGATCACTAAAATTGGAATTGTTTTTAATGAGTATGTAATGATATAATAAATGTTTTCATTTTATATTTTTACTTGTGATTGATTCAGGTATTGGTCTAGATAGAATGTTACGAGAAATGAGGAAGATCGTGAGCATGTATATCCATAATTGCTTTAGTTGACACCTATTTTTATGGGGTTTCTAATATTGTGATAAGAAACAATATATTGATTACTATTTATGATAATGGGTCATATTTATTGGAAATGATTTTCTTAAAAAGTGTTACAAGAAATATTTAAGATATAATTTTCTCATTGTTCATAAATTAATATTCTATCTTGTATATTTCATGGTACACATGATTAATTGTTGTTTTGATTGATATAATGCCTTATCTAGATCCACTATTGATTAAAATAAACTAATAAAATATATGATATTTTTCATATAATTTATAAAGTGAAAATTAATATGTATTAAAATATTTTTTATTGATTTTCTTGTTCGACTAATAATTTTCATTCATTATAGGGAAATTTCATTTGGTGGTTTGATTTTTTTAAAATACAATATTTGAACAAAATATTATGTTATACAAGATATAATGTAAAAACTATTTTATAAATTTCATTCCCATTAAAATGTTTTCATTATTTTTATTTGAAATGTATTTTAGGATTTTGAGGGGAACTATTCATTATGAAATTTTGTTTTTTACTATTTAAAAATTCATGTAAAATGATTTTGTGATTTATTATTTTTAAATGAATTGTGATTCGGGATATATATAGTTTTTATTGTTTTGATAGAATAGGCTATGTTCTTGGGGGTTTCTGGAAAAATCATGTGACCTTTAGTGTGTGTAAAATAATTTTGATAGGTCTACAAAATAGGTAGACCAGTAGGGAATGCCTGGGATTGAATAACTTTTTTCGTTTTACTAGGAATAACCTATAAATAATTAATATCATCTTTTGATGTTTATCACAAAATTTATGTGACAGTTCTATAAAATTTTGTAGTATCAATTGATTGTATAGAGTAGGGTTTGACAATTCAGATATGATAATTTATTGATTTGTTGACTAAATCATCTGATTTTTTATATTAATAATTAATTCATATTGGGATCGTTATTTGGTGGAATTTTATCTTTGTAGTGAAAAATATATTTTTTAATACAACATAAGATAATTATATAACTACATGTGAAAAAATGTGTTATTTTATTATAAATTTGTTATGAGAACATGTATTGATAGTGTAGTGGAAAAATATAGTAGTTATTATGATCGAGACTACTGAAAAACTAGAGAATATCAAATATCAAGGAGCACATATTTTTTGTGAGTAATTTACCTGGGATCTTTGAAATGTTTAAAATATGTTTTATACGAAATATAGGACAAAATTTAAAATGTAGTGATATATTATAATCTAAAATATGTTGAGATTTATATATTAATGAATTGAAAAAACTTTTTGTGATGAAATGTTTTATTATTGATAGATTTTGATGAATAATTTCCTTCAATGTTATTATATGTAAATTAAGGTTAGAATCTATTGTAAACCGGTCTCGGGGAATTTTATTTTTGTTTAATTCAGATTTAATGGAGGATTTTTGTTTGATTTTAGGGTATAAATTCATATTTAGATATAGTTAAATTTTTTAAATAATAATCAAGGATTAAATTTGTATATTTTCAAAAGAAAATTATTTTGGACGTCAATTTCTAGGTTAATATGCAATCTGATTTAAAAAACGCTTAATTATTAATAGATATATAACTTTGGTATTACACAAAATTTATAGTCACCGGACGAAGAGTGGTATTCTAGCATCTACATTTTGATCAACCATGTATTATGTGGGAGGCATCTGTTTAACCAATTATTCTTAGATGACATTTTTAATGGGGGTTAACTATATTTCGATGGTTAGACCAATTTAGGTTTTAGTATTATTGTATAGTTGGGGGATTCCATTGGGATGGAAACATTCTTTATTTATCCTCCATTGATTACATTTAATTTCAATATTATAGTAAAACAATTTATATGAATATCTCCCCATGGATAAACATGATTCATTTTCCTATTATATTCCATAGTAATCCACATTTCTAAAAAAAATTGGGTGGTTGAATTTGGTTATTTTGACTATAATTCTACCGAAGCATTTGAAACCACATCTTATTGATAAGAAAATATGATTTGGTTCGTAATGAAAATTCACAAGGTGTGATTTCACTATTTTCTTTGAATTTCACTTAAAAATGTAAATCATATTTTTTTAATGTATATCCATTCATAAGAATTTTTATATTATTTGTTGCTTTTCTATAAAAATTGGTCACTTTTTTGAATTGTGGCTGGGGTCTTTTTACATTCAATACACTCATATTCCTTGGATCCCACTATATGATTTTCACTTAATGGTTTATCATATTTATTTCAATTATTTATGTTTGAGATAATTGTTTTTTTGAGTGATTATGTTATTATATTGATATTACTAGTGATTTTTTATAATTAATGATAACTATTACAAGTTTAGATATGTTTTTTCAGATTATTAATGGTTGGTGGCCTTTACACATTTATTAGATTGATCATTATGGACTATATTTAATTTTGTGCATATAATATTTGAATGATTTGATTTTTTATGAAATTTAAAATTCTTATATGATATTGTCAAATTATATAAAAATTTAATAGACTCACATCAAATTGATAGTTACTAGAGGATTTTTTAACATTCTAAACAAATTGGTTCTTCATGCCTTTTTAGAATAATTTTTTGTATCACCTTTTTTTTATTTGATGGGATATGGGAGTTGACACATGCTTTGGATTTTCAAAAATAACTATTTTTATCATTTAAATTTAATTTAATGGATAATAATTTTTAAATAAATTTTTATTAATAATAGGTCATTTTCAATTAATTACCTTGAAAGGAAGCTTTAAATGGTGTTTTCCTAAGGATTAATTATGTCTTAGTTTTTAAAAAAAAAATTTAGGTAAATTATAGATTAAATATTCTTTAAAATCATTATAAAATATAAAATATATCAATGTTTTCAAAATTTAATAATTAATAATGTTTTGAGAAATTTTTTAGTCTGTTAGACCTTATGTTGGTTATACACTATGAAAATCACATGGTCTTGTCAATGAACTCTTATTTTATATATTAAAATATTATTTTCTCTTAATGAATTGTAATATATTATTTTTTATAAACTCCATTTTCCGGATTGAAGGAAATATTAATCTTAGATTTCTTGTTTTTTATAGTTGATTGTATTCTAGTGGGACCATAGTTAGTAACTGATGAGTTATAATTCATCCAAGTAAACATAGAGTCTTATAATTATTTTTTCTAATTCATGGTATCCCAATGATAATTGTTTTTATCATACATTTGTTGTAATATAGAAAATGAAAACCCTAAGAAAATTTGAGACACTATGTATTCATTGGTTTATAGAGAGTAACATTCATAATGACATTAAAAGATATATTAAAATTATAATGACCTGAACTATGAATTGATTATATTCATGGATGAGGATGGTTTTTTTCAATACACTATAATTGGATAATCTATGGCTGGGAAACAATTATAGGATATGGTTAGAGGGGTTTTCATTATTATTATTTTTAAAATTATACCATCTAAGAAAGATTTACAAGTCCTGCAACATGGAAGGTTGGGATTGGCTTAGCATATTACATTGAAATGGTGGGAAAGGAATATAATGATGATAAGGAATAGGATTTGATCAATATGGGGAGTGGATGTCCTTAATGACCACAAAAATTATGATTTATATGGAAAAAATAAGACATTTAATCCAAATATGTCACATTCATAAATAATGGTATTCCTAGTTAATAATAGAACATCAAATAGAGATTCTATTCCATGAGAGATTGATGTTAAATTAAAGGGTTCAATGTGTATCTATAATTCAGTATGATCATGTAGAGGGGTAAAATAATTATGATGACTTTTTATACACATGATAGAGTAAGGGATTTTTATGGGTAATGTGATAGATATTTTAGAAAAGAAAATGATATTAAATAGGGAATTTCATGAGATATAAGATAGACTAGTTCATATAGGTATTACCGATTCTAGGATTACCCACATGGGTAATAATTTTTTTTGATAATTTTCTTTTTTTCCCAGGGACCTATATGATTTTACTTTTTACTTTTTTAATTTAAATTTTACATAACTATTTGACATTATTTCATTTATCATTATTTTAATTCTTTATATAGTCCTTATATTATTCTATATTCTATACATTATATATTTTATAGTACTGATGTAATCAAAGAACTAGATGGGACTATATATACATTGCCCTATAGATGTGAGTGAATACATCTCATGTATGATTTCAATTTTTAATATTTTTTCCATCTGATATACTTTATGATGATGTGATTGTTTATGGGTCTCTAGTTTATAGGTTTGTGGGACTATAGATGGGTAGGTGGTTCTGAGGTATGTTTTCTATATCTATGTGGATTATTCACTATGATAACACATATTTATAATGTTATTTTTCATTATAATTAATAGTATGTGTTTTGATGTATCCTCTTTATGAGGGAATGTAATTTTTAGAAGGTCCCCATCTCGTGATATACCCCACCATGCAGGAAAAAACTATATCTCTGATGGTGTATCCATTTGGTATTTTCATTTTTCCCCCATTGTTTTTACAATCAAAGTATTATTTGGAATTATATAAACTTCTCTATAAATCAACGATATGGTCTCCTATGACAAACTCCATGACCCGAGGAAGGCCATATTAAAATACACTCCATTACAAAAAGTCCCACATAGTTCTGTTATTAAATAAACTAGCTCATAATCACATTGATCATTAATTATATTAGTAAAGGATAACTATAAATTTTACCATTATATAAGTTATTTTACTCACAATGTTAATAATTACGAATTATTTTAATCACAAGGATTCTAAATCTGGAGGTGGTGGGGGAACAATTCACAATTAAAGTTGTAGTGCACATCTTCAAAATGCTACCTAAAATGTGCGGTTAATATGGTGTTATCAATTCCATTTTTTAATAAATCTATATATAAGTCCTAATCACTATTTTGGATAAATTCAGGAATATGGGAATAGATATTCCCAAACATTCTTCCTGACTTTCCCAATTTTCCACACCAACATCTGTCATTACATTCAGATAAAATATATCCATTGGAAATCACACCTAGAGTAATCCAATATCAATTCATGTTGGACATCATATGTATCCTACCATCTATTTCCCCACACTCTACTTCTAGTGGATGAGTAATAATGTTTAACAATGGTATTCTGTATCAGGTATAAGTCAATATAAATATAAATATTCTATAAATATAGTCATTAATTGTCTATTATTTTTCATATGTATAATGGATCAAATGAATATATAGATCATTGGTTATCATATTGTAAGAAAAATATTTATATTTATGCCTTCAACTAGCTATATTCCCAAACTAAGTCACCTTATTCTGAAAGGTTCACATTCCTTACTAGATATTATTTCAAAGGGCTACATTTCCAATGGTCAAAATTGTTCCACCCTTGTATCTATGATTTCTATGGTATTTTAAACTATGTGGGATTTGATTACAATGCTGATGAGATTTGTAAGAAGACATTATTGGGTTAAAACACAACATCTGAACTCCACCACAATATTTATTGGGACATATTCCAAGTAATATCACACCCACTCCCAAGGGAATATTTTATTTTCGAGCCATATAATATATCATATTCATCTCATACTCTTGGGGAGAATAATCTTAATAGGTATATACTATATGTAGATAAATACAATATAATCATTCCATATTCAATAAATAATCAACCATAAAGGGCCCCCATGGATAATCCTGAAACTAAATATTTCCTGGAAATTTCATCCCATAAATACCTTATGTATAATGTTAAACTATAGATTTTGGTCATGGTTAAATTAACACAAAAGGAGTAACATTTACCCTTTTTCGAATCAATCTACATGGGTTCTTATTTAATTCAAAAAAGTTATGTATGAATCCTTTATCATGGAGCATATCCCTACACAAAAATAAAAACTCTCTTTAAAGATACTAAGAAATTGAAAGGCATTCATCCATATGGCTTAATAGAAACTGAAAAAAATAAAAACAAAAACAATATGGTTAACTACTGATAAATTCATATGGTACCATATATGGAGATCCTTTGATACATATATATTTTTCCATTGATTGGTAAGCTTTGACATATTCACATGGTGCCATTGATGGAGGACTTCTGATACATGTTGATGGTTATATAAAAATGTGTAAATGTATGATTGTGCATATAAAGTTTACCAGATTGTTATTATTATGTTGACCAACCCCACACATCCCATTTTGAGAGGAGTCATTAATATTTGTTAAATTTGTATGAGAATCCCAAAGTAAAACAAATACCCTCTATTGTTTGGATAATCCCAATATACCATCCTCACAACCAATTTGAGAGAATATGAATTATTAGAAAAAGACCCAACAATAATATAAATTTGGAATGTAGTTATTGGAACCATCGTGGATGTTGGGACAATTGGCCATTTTTAGTAAAAAATGTTTTATAAAGTTGAAAACCACCCAAAAAATGTTTTCGAAACAAAAAAAGTGAACAAGGAATTAATATTACATTTGTTTCACATGCATATAAATCTATTTTATTTTATGTAATCTTATAAAAAACAAGAACAATTTGGATCCCTTGAATAAATAAATCATTATTTATTTTATTACATGTAATGATGCGTTGGAAAGACTAAAATTTTTAAATTTTCCTCAAAACATAATAACATTCACCAAATCTCCCTTAAATGAAAAAAAATATTCATTCCAACTAAAAAAGTCTCATACATTGAAATTTGCAACATTTGGGTCCTCGTCAAACCAAAAGAAACTGTCACACACACAATGTCTCAAAAATGTAGGAAAACACAATAAAAATGGAGTAAAACTTGAATGGTAATGTAAAAAAAATGTAGTTATCATGTTAATTCCTCCAATAAATTAATCATTTGTGATCATTCATATAGATTTTCATGGTATAATAAAATCAAGCTTCACCTATTATTTTTGTCAAACAATATTTTGTGTCCATTACAAGAATTCAACAACAATTCCTAGAATTATTTTTGGGAATAAACAAAATAGTTTAATAATAGGATCATTTAAATAATAAATTATTGACTTTGATTGGATACACACAACATAAATTTTTGAAAACATTATACGATATTGATTTCTCATTCAACTGAGAAAACTGACACATGGAGTCATTCTGAGGTCACCCAGACCCAGGACCCTCTGATATCCCATCAAGGGTTGAAATGACTCATACAAGAGTGGGACTAAATTTCCATTCAAAATAGATAATACAAAAAACCTACTATATAAAAATCTATCTATAGATTCAGGTTCATATCTGCACCAACCAAGTTGACATGTATAGTTTAGCTGCTCCTAGTGAAATGTGATAGAATAAAGTTACAAAAAATATATGGAATACCTATATCTCATCTACTCACATGAATGTAATTTACATATAATGACTAGAATTTGAGGATAGAATCTATAACACAAATGATCCATCAATATTAAGGGAATCAATTCTCATTCCCCTGTAGATCTCAACCAACACATCTCGGTGAAGAGAGAAGGGTATAAATTTATCCCTTTAAATATTATTAAAATCACTAAAAATATATTTTATTGGAAAATTAGATGTTAGGTAGCATGCACACAAACTCATTCCTATAATTAAATTTTATCAATTAATCAATGTGAAGGTTAGTCTGGAGTAGCCCTACACACCCACTCACATTAAAGAGGGTCATCATCACAATCCAATGATAAATAGATTAAATTATAGCGAAAATATCCACATTACAACATGAAATCATGGATCCAACTCTATTTACAATTTATGGAATTAATATATCCTTATAAGATCCCCAAAAAATTTATTTGATATTCTTGGAATCAGCGTGATATTTTCATTGGTAGGATACCATATATGAATGGAATTATCCACAACATGTCACTCTAGCCACCGAAATTCGAGTAACTAATAACAAGGATATCCAAAGATGATTCAAAATTCAAGACCTACTAGATTCCTTATAAAAAATCATGAATTTAATCAATTAAAAAATATTAAATGATTTTTGATAATCAAAACAATCATAGTTTAATTTAACATTAAATAAAATGTTTCTTTAATAAATTTTTTTTATAAATTAATATAAGATATTATCTTTATTCTATGGGGAAATATATAAAAATATTAATATATTTATTATACTTTTTTATAACAATATTAAATATAATATTCTATATTTAAAAATAATTTTAAAACAATCTAATGTTTTAATATAATAAGTTTTTTATATTTTATTGTTTTTGAATAAAAACTATTTTTATAAAAAATATATATAAATATATTTTACATGTGTCTTAAATCCATTTATAAAATAAATGATTTAGTATATAATTTGAATGATATATGTATTTATATAAATCGTAGTATGAGAACATTTAAAAAAGGAAAAGTATCCATTATTAAATAAAAACAAGTTTACAATAGTCTAAATGAATATCTTTTAACAATTAATAATTATTACAAAATGTAAAAATCACATCAACAACATTTTCGCACCAAATAAAAATTGAGTCATGACACATTTTTTTCTTTCAAGTGGACATGATTCCCACATTTGGACCTTTCGAACCCTCCATATAAGGAAACCCCCCTCCCTGTGAAGAGGTCACTCTGGAGAGAGCACTAGCGAAAAAGGAATTGTTGTAGCTGATACAGAAGAGCTTCATGAAGGGTGACAACCTGAGAGGCGATGGTTTGTCAAGAAATACATCAGCACAGGTGGGTTGCACCTCATTTTTTCCACCCATTCTGAAACTGAGTTAATCGACAAGGAAAGTGGATTCTGGGGGAGATGTTCACCCCGAAAGAGGACTCCCAGGATTCAAACAGTGTATCTCCCAATGAATAGTGATGTTGTACACCTCTCCTTCACCACTGTGCCACCACCAAAGCGGTAAAAAGTACACTAGGTTTTTAGGCCCATGGGGTTAGATGGTATGGGTGGGCCATCGCACACCACCGAGCATATTTATGTACTAATTCATCAACAGTCCCTTGTGAAATGACACCCATGAATTCAGGATAGTTCCACATGGGGTAGACGTTCCCACAATAGGTGATAAATACATATAGTGAATGGTGGCTTTCAAGGACTCAATCATTGAACCTCAGATTCATGACACCTTTTTTAAAAATCTCACTAGCAAAAAAATTATTCTTACAATATGTCGGCGTGATGATATAATTCATGTATGAAAGAACATCCATTCATTTTCATCATCTGGCAGTCAATTCACAAGATAAATGAATGATTCTATATTTGGTATCTGAAAAAAATGGTTGAGGAATCACCCTCAATACACAAGTTCTAATAACCTCATTACTTTTCAATTTTTACCACATTTATAATTTCAGACATTTTAGTATCAAAGGTGGTTTGGATTCAATGAAATCTATAAAAGAGTTGAACTATTTCACCAAAATAATATCTAAAAATTTCACCATAACTAGAAGGACTAAGACTGCTTCTTAATGAACCATTCATATAGAATTTGATCCATCTCAAAAATGGAGAAGACAATATGACTTCTAATCTTCTAGAACAGAGATGGTAATTACCTATAATGGAAAAATTATTTATTATAGAAAAAAATGAATTATGTTATTGAAATATCCATTTTATCTATTATTCATATATTTCAATGTAGAGAAAATATTGTCCAATATTGAAGGAATACTGATATTATCACCACTATGAATCGTTTTATTTCGACTATTGCCTATGTAACAAAAAACCTCCAAACAGGAAACTATAATGAGGTTGCTAATATGCTATAGAATTAGTATATTGATGTTGTTAAGTAGATGATCATAAATTATGACTTCTTTGGGAATTTTGATTTCCAAATAATTATATATTGCAGTACATAACACAGAATAAGTTTCAAAACCTTGGAAACGATTATCAATTTCATCTATATAATAATTAAATAGATATTATTTGTAGAAACTAATAATACCAACACCCTTCAAAAACTTTTTATGTTTATAGTTTTTTTGTGTGTGAGTCACGAAGAAATATAAAATCTTGATGAAAGTATAAACATTCTACTGAAAACCATGTCCCAATTGCTGAAATTCCATTAAAATGCCTCATGATAAAAATATTTTTAATATTTTATCTCATTTTATAAAGGTTTCCAAGTAATATTATACTCTGAAAATTGAAATCATTATTCAAAACCAACTCATTGATCTTAAAATGGATCACCTCCAATGAAATTTCCAATTTCACTTTGATAGTGATATTTTTTCCAAAATTAATATCATGAGTGTTAAAATATTTTATAATATATTTAAGTATCTAGTTAGATTGAAAAAAAATTCAGGAAATTGTTTATTCTTACTATCCAAAGATAATTAAAATAGTTTATGAAGTAATAATCCTTGAAATTTGGCAAAATAGAAGTGTCATAATTGTCAAAATTCCCAAAATTTAACAAGTATAAAAATATTTCTCTAAATAATGTAAGAGACTATAACTTCTCATTAATAACAATTATCATATAATTATTCTACAAAGATTCATTAAATATTTATAGTTTTTTAATGCCAAGACAATCCTAATCAATTTTCTTGATGAAATAATGCTGAGGTACGATCAATTTTTTTCTAAAGCATACATCCAATCCAAGAAATAATTATGAAGGTATTGTAATTCTTTAAAAGATCCACTATCTATTTTTAACCAATAAAAGACTATTTTGTTAAATGAATATATTTTTAAAAATTTTAACCCTCCTAGCCATTGAGAGTGTCTTACCTTTCATAGAATACAACTAATTATTCACCTAGATAACTATATAATAAAAATGTCTAACATGTGGGTTCCGTAAAAAGTCGTGGACACCAAGATGGATGAATCAAAAAATGCATTATATAATTGCATGATTTCTAATGATTTTAATCTTTCTGGATGAAGTGATATTTCTTTTCCGATGTATAAAAAATACTAATTCCAACATATCTTCTTCCCCAGTACATTCTCATAATTAAAGAGAGGATATTTTATGTTAATGATGTTTATTTTTTCTCCATGATTGAAAATAATGAGGTCATCATTATAGAATATATATGATGGGAAAACAAGTCTTTTATAATCTATAATGGATATAAGTTCATTATTGGTAGGCATATTGAGAAAAATTATTCTCATGAATTCATTATCAATAGAGAAAGTATTGTTTAAAGAGGATCACCTTTCCTAATGCATATGGTATATGGAAAATAGATACCAAAGGAAACATTGTTATGAACTGATATTTGTGTTAATCCCAATAGAGTTTGACCCAAATTAAGGAAAATGCCATAAATTCCAAAATTGATTAATAAATTTCATTTGAAACCCTGATCTAGTGTATCAAATTATTTTTTTAATATAATTCTTGATTGTAATTTTTCATCCCCTAATGTACTTCCTCATAACATTGATAAATTTATATGTATTAATAAAGAAATAATGAATAGTTATTATTTTGATGAAGGAAAACACATTCAGAGGAACACATTTTTTTGGTAATACTAGATATCTTGTTTTCAATAATTTTTCCAATGATTTTATGAAGGGTATAAAGAGGACACACGTGTCAGAAAATGTGAATCTCATTTGTATTGGCCATATTATGAATGAGTTCTAGAAATTGAGCATTAGTTTCATTATTTAAATTAAAACCCTGACAAATATGATTGATAATCCTACAAATATCATAATGAATAATATCCCAAATAATATTTTAAAAATGAGTTAATGAACCCATTTAGACCAGAAGAGATAAAATAGAATAATCCAAAAATAGCATCTACAATCTCAAATGCAAGGGGAAGAACAATATGGATAGAATTATCCTCATGAGTGAAAAATCTAGGAATAATACCTTCCATAAAATCAATAATATAACTGTTCCCATCATAAAAACATGTAGAATTAAACAACATGATAATCCATGTCCACTATTTTATCAAGAATCACACAATTATCATTGAGAGTTGCAAATAGTCTCTGAATCTTCCCGACTCTAAGAACATAGTTTATTTTTTTTATTTAGATCACATTTACTAATCCATTTGACATTAAAAGCCTATATTTCCATGTTTTCATTAATTATTAAGGGATTATTAAGATAATAAAAATTTTGTTCTCATCACTGAGACATACTAAAAAATAATATAAATCTCCACAGTATATAAAAATATAAATAGTGGATTTATGCTAAATAAATGTTTCCATCAGGTGGAAAATAGTCTCATGACTCAATATTTTCAATATTTTTTAATAATTTGGTCTTAGGAATATAAGATAATTCATAATTATTTTAATTTATAGAAATTCATGTGTCATTAACCATAATTTATTATTTAAAAATCAATGTTTCTTAATTTTTATATGTTAATGGGATAGGTTTTTTAGCCACTAACGTGATAATATTCATCAAAATAATATTATGTTATTAGGTTATTGTTTTTAGTGTAGAGCATGAAATAAAGTACCAAGAATAATGGTAATCATCCTTAATGAAATCCAATTCCAATTTTCTTGAAACCTTGTTATTTAATTGACTACAATATCATGTATATTTAACACTAAGAGGATTTACCCCAGGGGCATTACTATACTCTATACATCCCCTGAATTCCTTGGTTGTGGTAGAAGTGATTACAATGACTTATATTTCATCGAATTTGAAATTTGAATTGGAATCAATAGGTAAAACCCAAGGATCCTTAAAATTTATGATCAAGTAAAAGACACTCATATATAATTATCATCTTAAATGTTAATAATTGTTTGAACAAATAATGAGAAATATAGTGTCATTCCAATAAAATTATATCAAAGGAAAACAAACTATTATGAAAGACTATAATGTTAGACTCTATCATGTATAAAATAATAAAAAACCCAAAGCCTTTTCGTATCATTACTGGATTGATTAGTTCAAAGCAACTGATATCAATAATTGGAAATCATAAAAATTTCTCTGAAAAAATAATATTCAAAAAAGAAAGTCCAAGAATATATGCAATTTTCTTGTAAAATAAATACTGAAAGAGACAACTATTTAAAGGTTATCCAATCCATGACACTTAAAAAATATATAATTCATTTAAAAATGGGTTTGAAGTTAATGATCCATTTTTTATACTATGTTTCTTTTCTCCTGGTTGATATCATGAAATTAATTCCTTTCTTCCCAACTGTACTTCTGAAAACACTATCCATGGGTTAATTTTATGTACTGGGAGATCGCAATTCAATTCCTTCATATGATACAGTGGTAACAATTTTAATTGGGATACCTTAAAATGTAGAAATCGAAATGGAATTAATTTTAAAAGTACTCTATAAAATTGCACCATTTTGAATTAAAATTACATTATTGACTCCAGGATTAGAAGGAAAAGTTGTACATTGTCTATATATATCATCTGGATTTGGATCCTTCTGAAATTTTGGTAACCTTAATTTATATAAACACCTCATTTTATAGGGAATTTATATTGTTTATATTGTCTATATGTATCAATATTAATGTATCAGTAGATAGATGGGTCTATTTAGTCTTGTTTATAACACTCAAACCTAAAAGATCCTTTTTTATGCTAGAAGGATTTATACTATCATTGCATAGGGTATTATTTCCATCTGATACAGATAAAACCAAATTAAATCTAGGTTTAATATAAGATATATTGGATGGATTTGTCTTTATAAGAGTATCATTAGATAGAGGAATCTTCTTATTCTTATTAGAAACATTCATAACATTAGAATCCATAATTAATAAAAAATATTTCAAATTGTTTTTAAAAAATTAGTTTTTATAGTCCTGAAAATATAAAACAACCATAGAAATATCAGATAGAAAAACTAATAGTGTTTCATAAATATAATAAATACTTGAAGGTTGATCGTACTGAAATGATTCAATTAGAGTCTTGATATATTGATAATTTTTCAAAAAGACACAGTCATCTTTCTTGTCCAAAATCCATAAACTCGAGCTTCACCACTAATATTCCAGAAAAAAACAAATAGATTTATTTCTCGGATTAGAGGATTAAACATCAATATTCTTAATAGGCGAGACATTAAAAATATAATATTTATGGGAATCACAACAGAACATAATATTAATATAAATTTCATGAATAATTACATCATATTTTGTGGTTTCTTTTCATAGAATCCTCCAACCGAAATTATTCACTCCAATGCAAAATTTCCCAATGAAAAGGTCTTCTACAATAAATATATCCTATGAATGATATGATCCAATTAATCTTCTATAACCCAATATTGAAATTCTTGGAAGACCCCAAACATAATAAATTAATTTGGCGAATCATTATCATTACCCTGAAGGATGCCATTGGACATTATTCTTAATAGTTTTTTGTAGGAATCACTAATAATGGGGACGAATACTAAACTCTCATTGTAGTATTTGAGCTGGTTCAACAAGTAGAAGTTACCCCCTATAAAATCAATTAATATTCCAAATTGGTCATCCAAAAAAATTAATGGATATTATTCCATCATAATAGAAGAGATAACTCCTCAAATAGATTATATATGATTGTTGTTGTCAGAATTCCCCTCACAGCCAACCTGCACTCACATCATGCTCCAAATAATTCAAAACAGGATTGATTAGATATTGTACCCATATCCATTTAATGTAAAAATTATAAGAGATATTCATTATCACTATTTATAGTATCATAGTGTGCTCATTCATCAATTTCAACATAGAATAGATCAATGAGGTCATCTCCATTTTGGAACCAGATAGTACTTAAATTGGATGGATGATTCACATTTTTTGGATACATCAAAAATAAGGTTATTCTATTATAAATGGTAATATAGATGAAAATCTGATGATGGGTAGTCAACATTACAGATTATTACAACAAAAATTAAAAAATGGTTCTCTTTAAGTGAGACTTTGATGGGGTTCTCAAAATATGCTTTAAGGAAGGGGAAACCATTATTTTATGCCATATGTACATGTTGATTCATGTGATTCTCGTCATTTGGACATCATTCACTCCCATTAAATCATAAGGACATGATATTTATATCCATTAATGACATAAGATTTTATATAATTCACACAATGGTGCAATTACTATCAAATACATTACAATTTAATCAATATCCAATAGCCTTATTTAACTCTTCCAGATATCTATATATTTTTTTGGAATGGGTAATGGTTATCATAGCACCGTATCCTCATAACACAGACAAGATATTTTGAGTATATATATATTTCATGGCCTTCATATACAAAAGGATTTATCTTACACCATTCAATTACATTTAGACGACAAGCATCACTAATTTTTGTGAAGTATAATATCTTCACCAAATTTGGTAACTCTAAAAAATTTTGACAGAAAATGATTCCAACATATGTCCTTCCTAATTGATATGGTTTTATCTAGTGTACAATGTTATGTCCAACCATTCATCTGGATATCAGGAAACAACGAATGGATAGATAGTGGATCTCACTAATATTTTATCAAACATATTATTGAAAATTATTGGCCAATGAATGTAATTTTACTCACCAATATTATACAAGGTATTTGGTATTATCATAACATAACCCATTATTCTACACATGCATCCTTATATTCACTTTTATACACAAAAGAGGTAGATATAAATATTTAGGTCAAATTACATAAATATTCTTTTTAATTTATGATCTATTATTTGTTAATAAGTAGTATCAAAAGATAAAATTTATTTAAATATTTGGATGAGAAAATAATATACACTATGAATCATTTAGATGTTCATCAAAACCATGTTTCAATATATTTTAATAGAAAAGTTCACAAGAATTAATTCATTCAAGGAGAAACTATTTTGGATATAAAAACCCTAAAGGTACCTGATAAGAAATATAAAAATCATGAACCCAATTGAGAAGTACCATACATTATTCATAATTTATATTCTGATGGTACATTTTTTATAATTTCTGTTTATGAGGTGTGTACCATGTCACCTATTAATAAAATATTGTTTAATGAATATTGATTATGATTTAATAATGTCCATGTATTCATGGGAATAATAGGATAACAATTTTTACTAGCCATATGTGTTTAAACTAAATCACAATATCCCATTATCATTATTTAAGACATTTTATTGTTGTGGACCTCTTTTTAGGGGAGCCATATTCCTGATATTGGTTCCTTGCCACACCAGAATTCATGTATCTCATTTCCAAGGGAATAGGTAATCCCACCCCTCAAATTACATTATTCTAACACTGGTAAATTTTTCATTTGATATTAGAGATCTTGGTATGGGTCTCCATGGATGGTTGTGAAAAAACCCATACACCATCATTCCATGCTTTGTGACCAAAAACTAGATGACTTATGTTCCAAACCCCATGATGTCAAACAATGTATATATATATACCTATATATGGCCTTTATTCTATGTCTAATTTGGAAAAATCATATACTTCAATGACTAAATCTCTTATTCCATTCCATACTCGCTTTATATGACATTGGATTATTAGTGTCTGTATTCTACGACACCATTTCTAAAACTACGTGTGGATTCATTCTAAATATGTTGAGATACATAATTATTCATAAATAATTTATTCTAAAACTAAGTGTTAATAAATAGTCCCTTAAATCTCATATATGTGACCTATAATATATTAGGATATTCTAAAATGGGTTCAACCATTTCCAAACTCAAGATTAAAAACAATATATATTCCTTTACATATTCACCCGATCAATAAAAGGATTTTTCTTAGAACTAAATTTCACTGTAAAATAATTCTATTGACATGAATTGTGATGTAGTAATTTCTATCCTTGTCCCATACATTAATAAATAAATACTAATTTCCCCCAATTTACATATGAGAGGGATCTAAGAATATGAACAATTATAAGAAAAATATGATATTTGGACTTCAAATATAAATTTGATCAAAATTACAAAATCATTAGAAGATCAATATTATATTCCATTATTATATTCAATGGATATATTTTTTTAACTTCGTACATCATGTATAGAGAAACGAAAATCCTCATAATACTTCTATATCTATTAGAGACAAGAGAACTCGACCCTCAAAGGATGCTTCTATTTCATTTGGCAAACATCACGAAAAATATAGAGGTAGACTAGTTGAATATGTATCATTTGAAGGAAAAACATTTCTCTGCGTACACCATGATAAAATCATAATTTAATAAACATCTAATATATTATATTTTCATTCCTTACATACATGTCTTATTACATTACTTCAGATTATAGAAACCTAAGATCATGACATACAACATCCAATCTTATTTTCAAAAGAATATGGGGCATCCATGTTTTAAAACCCTTATTTAGTTCATCATAAAAATATAATTATTGTCTAATAAAATTAAATTAAATGGAATTCCAAATGGAATAATATTTACTACATTAAAATTAAAAATTTCCTTCTGAAAATCATGATATCAGAAAATAGGAAATGTAAATTTTAGATGATTTAAAACATCATAATGGTATGGACCATGCTTGAGATAAAAAACATTCATGGTGTCCATATCCAGAAACAAATATTTATGATGACTAAATGTGAATTGATAAGAACCTTTTAATGTTATATAGTGATTCATTGATCCCTAGACCCAGGCCAAAGAACAATATATAAAATAAACTGAATATCATGCATATGGTCTAGATCTACCTAGAATAGTCTAATGTAAAAATATATTATATATAAAAACACAATTGAAAAAATTACTTTTCCCAAAATGTGATTCATAGCTGTAAAGGGTCCCAAATTGATCTAAGAAATATGTGAGGCATTATCTCAACCTAGAAAAGTACATAGAAAAAAATAGAACATATATTCTTTCCTTTCAATGATATGATAATAATTCCATATCACTATATGAGAAATTTATCTATGTGGGGAGAATCCTATAAAGGCCAAAAAGTTTCTTGATTTATATCAATATATGATAAATAGTGAATTGTATATCATAAATCATAGACTATATGTGAAATAAAACATGTTTCTCATCTCCCCCATGTATGATTCAGAACTGTGAAGGTGTTTCCAATAGTGTTCATCTCATTTATTCATAGATGATTAGAGATGAGTTCCCCTATTCAGTAATTATGACATATATTCATACTAGGTTTCCATTTTTTTAAATATTTATATCTTTATTATTATACTTTATGAGATACATAGCGATGTCAGGATTCATTGTCATCGGCCCAACAATATTCAAAGGAATAACAATCTCTTGGCCATGGTGAGTACTATGAAAGGTTATTCTACAATACATTTTGAATATATTCTTCTCGTAAAATACATGTTATGTCTTCAGAAACATGTTTCCACAAAAAAACACTTTCAGGTATCACTGATAATATCACACATCTCCAATGGAATCATCTATTTGGTTTTTTATATTATGACATAAATATGGTTCTATATAAACACCCCAAATATGGTTATTAGATTAGATGTATCATCATCTTTAAGAGAAACCATTTAGTCTATATATTTAATTTTTGAATATCAATTGAATCCACCATACAACTATGGTACATTGTAAATCATTTCCTACCTATTAAATGACATCACATAATATATGAATTCCCCAAAAATATTGCTTGCTACCTATCTTTTTATATTCAATGGTTGTTAGAAAATCATTCCCCTTCAGAACCATATTCGGTTAATTATTACAATTTCAATGGTCTGAAAAAATACATAAAAAAATTATACATGTCTATGATATCATATATAATATAAATGATTCCTTTTTATGATTGGTTTTCTCTTCACCTTTATGGTATTTATTACCTAACATACCTTTCGGTTAAATATTTGAGACCATAATAAATGATTTCATTGATCCAAAATGAAATACCATAAAATAATAAATGATAGAGGAAATAAAGTGTTTGATTACAGAAACATTACGTGAGTAGATAATAATATTAAAATTCATTCACATTAATATGTCATTATATCACAAGTAGGTAAGAAATAGGAAAATGATAAAAAAGAAAAAAACCTTCTGTTCACACTATGTAACCACACAATAGTCAAGATATGCTTAATATTGACTTCAATGTAGAAATAATAGTGAAAATTTATCCATTTACAAAATTAAGGACAAAAAACCTAGACAACCATATTATATGACTATTAAATAATGAAATCCAAATTTAGAGATATTCTTCTTGAAATTATACCTACACACTTCCATGATCCATCCTAACAAACAATGACGATATAGTAATTTTGATTTATATATATTGAATTGTGACTGATGTTGGTATTGGTTGGTCAAATGGTATTGGAAACCATTATGTATCACTCTGAATTATATCATCTTTTTATGAAATGATTATCAAATTTAAATAAAAGATATAAAACAAAAAAAATATGTTTTAATTTATTCATCCAAAGAGGGGAAATCGAGGAGCATCTATAACTTGTGATCTACCAAAATAAAGTAATCTATTATTTTGTGGATATTTATCTGTGGATTCAGACAATTTAATTGTTTTTTATTATAATATTTTATTTATTGGTTAAGCATTGAAAATTTAGAAATATCAATTTGCAAATTAGTCCCCACTAATTCTATTGTATCATCGCCATCTAAAACTACCTTATTATTCATGTTTTATCGTACACTTATCAGCATCAACTGCTACTTAAACATTTTATAATTGAAAATCAAGACAAACCATCTCTATGAAATATATATTTTACTCTACATGGTATTTTTTATCTTAATCTTTTTATTTTTCCACTTGACCATATAATGTTCTTGACACTCTATATTTTTTATAGGCTTTACATAGTATAATATTCTTGGACACAAAAAATGGGTTATTACCTGAAATTTTTTCACTTTATATTGAATTACACATTCTCTATATTGAGTGGTAATCACCTCTTTCATCTTCAAATGATCATCATGGTTTTAGATCCCTTCATACCCAAATAAGGGGAACATGTCATTGTTTCCGACACTTTCATTGGGTCGCTCGGGTCCGTTTGCTTGAGTTTGACAGGCGCGGATTTTGTTACCCCGCATTCCCTCTTTCCAATGGCGGGTGGAATCCACTCCCTGTTTTGGTACATCATCTCCTTGATCGAAATAGGATTATGGGATTTTGGTTCTTCCTTCCATGGATTCCTCCTTGAAATTCGTCACCTATCCCTTTCTCTCTTATAGATTAATATGTATTTCATGAAACTCTTCCTAGTGCCATGTTTTCATGGACGCAGGTTAATTACACTGCTTCTGGAAGGACATTCCAAGGGGTCTGGTCAGGGCAGCAACCTTCAGTTGGGGGAGAAGTCACGTTGAGGCATCACTGGAATGTATGGAAATTGGGGAATTGGTGTGTCTGTCTATTGTCCCTTACTATAGGGCATCTTGATGGAGCGGAAGCCTGAGTAATCCCACATATAATGCGGTGAATCCTATAATAGAGCCATGTATCTGAGGTTTTCCTCAGCATCCCATGTTTTACATAGGGTATGCTGCAATTTTAACGTCAAGCAGAGACAGATCATACTAATCAGAACACTATCTAGAGTGGATCAGATTGAAGATCCCCCTTGAGGGAGAAACGATATTGGGGCCAGCACAAGGGTGGCTTCCCAAATGCTGTGGAGGGGAATGGGGTGGCATGATCTCACTGGGATGTGGTGGACCGGATAAGAATCGGGATGGACTGTGGTTTTGGTCTTGAGTCTTGAAGCGACTTCCTATGTATCCCTGTAGCAGTGAATCAATGTCAGTGTAGTTCAGGTAAGAAGGGGGCTTGGAATGCTGGCATGGAGGTGGTCAGGGCCAATGATTATTATGCTTGAACCTCATGGAGGCTTTCTACGTACCATGCCTTGACATGTATTAAAGTCCACGTAGTTCGGGTATGGATGTGTGGGTCTTGCACTCTAGGCTACTCGGGTGTTGGTTAGCCAACATGAGGTGGTCGGAACGACCAGGTGGTGGTCTTGAACCTCACGGAGTCTTCCTATGTACTGTGCCTTGACATGGATCAGATACCTTGTAGTTCGGTAGATTGCGGTGTTGGAGAGCCAAAGTGAATTAGGACCTTGGTCCAGGTGGATGATGGGCTTGAACCATAGAATGTCTTCTTACGTACCATATCTTATCAAGGATCAAAGTCCCCATAGTTCGGTTTGAAAAGGGGCTGTTGAACCGACATGAAGGGGTGTTGGAACAACTGGATGGTGGGATTGAACCTCGTGGAGGCTTACTACGTACCGTGCCTTAACATGGATCAATGTCATCGTAGTTCAGGTTTACAGTTTAACATCAAGAGGGGCAGGAATGGTGCTGGTGAACAGAAGTGAATGAGGACCTTGGTCCAGGTGTGTGGAGGGCATGAACCTCATGGAGGCTCCCTACGTACCATGCCTTGACATGGATCAAAGTCCCTGTAGTTCGGGTTCAGTCGTGTCGGCGAACCGATGTGAAGATGGATCTGGGGTCCGATGGGTGTTGGGCTAGAACCTCAGGAGGCTTCCTACGTACCATGCCTTGACATGGATCGAAGTCACCGTAGTTCAGATGGGGGTGTGTCGGCAAACCAATGTGAAGATGGACCGGGGGTCCGATGGGTGTTGAGCTTGAACCTCATGAGGCTTTCTACGTACCATGCCTTGAGATGGATCAAGCCCCCATAGTTAGTGTGGGGGCGTTCCGGTGAACCGATGTGAAGATGAACCAGGGGTCTGATGGGTGTTGGGACTGAACCTCGTGAGGCTTCTTGTGTACAATGACTTGACATGGATCAATGTCCCTGTAGTTCGGGTATGCCACGATGGCTTACTGTTGTATTGCAGTGTAGTTTAACGTCATGCAGGATGGGGATGGGTTAATGGTCGATACTTATTCTAAGCCCACGTGAGTCATGCTCGGTGTGAGAAACAAGATGCAGCAAAGGCCTGACGACCACATCGCTAAAGTTGTGTCTGTGGGAAGTGAAGAGGAGTGGGGATTATGCTCTGAGGAAACCCATGGTGTTGGGACTTACTCTATAATGGAGGCCCATGGGTGAAAAATCACAGCTGGAGAGAGACTTGGGACCGACTAAAGGAGGAGCCTCATTCCCTATCATGACCTCTACTGGCCTTGGCACCGAGGATGTGATGACGAGGAGGGGTGTTGCCTCCTTCAAAAAATCTAGGGGCTTACGCCAATATGTCTTCCCTTCCCCCGCAGTCAAACGCTACTCCCAAAAAAGGATATCATCCCCTGTGGGGACTAGGGGGAATGGACAACGTCCATGGTGAGGGCAACCCACGTGAGAGGCTGGGGAAATGTCACAGTTTAATGTCGTGTGTTGAGGACGAGGGTGCTTGGAAGGTTAAAGTTCTACAGTATGGACAAGGTGGGTTTACTCTGCATCTCGATGACATACATAACTGGTACCCTCTACTCCTTGTGGGAGGGAAGGTACAGGCAATGTAGTGGTGTGGGGGTGTCGCGGAGCAATCCATCGAGGGGTCCACGTTAGCGTGGCTATGTGAAGAAGAAATAGTCCTTAGCATTCCTATGTGTAGAAGAATTAGGTGAAGTAGCGCAAAGGGCGATATCGTCCATGTGACTTTGAAATCACATCATGCAAACCTGAAGGGTCACACGGGAAAAGAATTTTCCATGCAGAGGGGTCCATAAGCAGGGGCCTTGTGGAGCTCAGTTTCTCTGCATGGCAGAGGGCACTTGAGAAAGGGTGTGCTTCATGAAGTTGGGTTCTTATACTTATCGTGAGGTTGAGGTGCAAATGGGAGGTGCTTCACGAAGTGGAGAGGCATTCGCAGAGCACTGCCTCATGGAGCACAGGCCCCTCACGATGAAAAGTGTCGTGAAGTAATGTGCATCGCGAAGTATATTGACCCTTCCTTGGCATGTGGATTACATGTATATGAGGGGTGTTTCATGAAGCATAAATGCTCCGCGATGACCCGGGTCCCCTTGGGGATCCCCTTCCTTCTCGAATGCACTTAGGCTTCGCAAAAGGCACCCCTCTCAGAAGAGGTGATAAAAACGAAGCATGGGAGAGGAACATTACAGAGCAAAAGTACCTCGCATAGCTCATGATTCGCAGAGAAAAGGGTGCCTCACGATTTGGGAGCTAGGAAGATGAAAGGTCAGATATTCTGTCCACTGGGCTCTGGGGGAGCCAAACATTTATTAGTAGGAGGCGCTGAGAAGCAGATCTTTTGTGGAGAGAATAGTTCTTTGGTTTCTTCGAAGTGGTTCATGAACATCGCATGCTTTCTTGGAGGGGTCCGCCTCCATGCTTCCCAGCGGGCTCGTGAACGTCAAAGGCATTCGCGGAAGGTTCCGCCTCTTGGATTTGTGGCGGGCTCAAGAACATCTAAGTCTTTCGCAGAGGGGTCTTCCTCCTTGATTCACGGCTTGCTCACGAACATAAATGGCGTTCACGGAGGGTCCCGCTTATTTTGCTTCATGGCGGGTGCGGTGTTTGGGGGACTCCGCAAGGTGGCTTCGCGAGGCAGTTCGCAACACCTCTTCTCTTCATTTTCATCCAACATTTTGGTGCCAACTAATGCCCCCCTCAGACATGGAGCCATGGAGAAATCAAGGGTCGAAGTCTGATGGTCAATCCCCAAAATCCTCGGTCGTTCATGGATAAGGATAATGAAGAAGGCTCATGAGGTGGACATCTGACGCATAGGCTGAGCGCGCCACGAAGCTCGGCCCGATCTGAACGCGCCGCGAAACATCAATGTCCACCACCTATAAATAAGGGAGGATGAAATATCTTTTTTCCTTTACCTTCTTCTCAAATTTTTCATTTTGTACTCTTATTTCGTGATGCTCCGCGTACTTCGCGACTTCTCTCCGCGAATCAGGCTTCATGGCGAACCATGAGTCTTTGACTCCGCGACAGCACTACATGACCGTGTGCGTGCAATCTGAGGATAGGATTTGTGATTCGGCTTGGTGAACGAGCTTCGCAAATAGGGTTCATGACCCTAGATGAAAATTTTTTGTGTCTTAAAACTAAATGGCCCATCAAGAAGCTTCCAAGGGGGTTCTTGCAGACACCTCCTGGAGGGATGAGAAGGAAAATTTTCATGGGTCTAGGGGAGTTGGTCCATAGACACTCGGCCCATAATTCATTGATGGAGCTACTATCGGAGTGCTCGAAGAACTATCCATTGTGAAAGTGGCTGCACTTTTATGGATTCGGGCTGAGGAATGACGTCTTCATTCCTTAGGCATGTAGGGACGAACCATCTTGCTAGTTCAGGATCACATTGTGCCATCACCAATGGTTCAGGGTGGCTGATGGTCATGCGCATGAGACATCACACCCATCATTGTAGACTTCTTGTACAACCACCTGAACAACAATGATGGGTAGGAATTTTATCAAGATATGTCTCCTATACTGTACCATAGAATACTGATGGTAGCCTTGAGGGATTCGAAGAAGGGGTGGTCCGAGGACTGGGACTTGCACAAGCGCGGCAAATTCACAGACGATTGGGCATGATTTTACTTGGTGGGTGCCTCGTGTGAAGATTTTGGTGCCGATCTGAGTAGAGTGGGTTTGTATGATGTGGCAAGGGCCTCCCAATTCCACATATAACAACGGAAACTGCTGATTCCAGAGCTTTTGAGAAGATGGTCATCTAGGACCAACAAGTTTCACCTGCACCATGGGGAGGTCGGAGTCAGTCTATGGGATGTCCATCTGATTTTAGGGGTCCCAATATTGGGGGCTATGTACGATGAGTTCCTCTCCATCATGAGCCTGTGGGAGGATTCAGAGCATATTTCGCAGCTGGTTATGGAACTGATGGGGCTGGTCTCAGGGGAAGACAACGAAGGAGTGAGAGACGTCCAATTCGGGCAGTGGTTCAAGATGTTCTTGAACTTCCCGGTGGATTGAGAGTTTCTCGTGAGGCCTTAGACTTGCCCGAAGGGGTATCAACGGGGAAAGGATCACTCATATTGGTGAATCCTGGAGGACATCCAGTGGAAGACCTGGTGTTTTAGTGTCAATACGGAACAACAACTAATAGTCAGGCTGTCAGCACTTATCGCGGCCCTCATCTATGGTTGGATCCTACCAGTGATGGATACTAACATGGGGTGTGGGACCTAGCACATTTATCAGGGCATCCATGCTGGAAACAGGAGGGCGAGTCAAACTAGGGATTCTGATGCTCGCCAGATTGTACAAGATCCTATGGAATGTTAGCTAGGGAAAAAGGACGCAAAGGATATGCGAGCCCTTAAATCTTTTGAATGGGTGGATCGCGGTGCACATTAGGGGAGTTTACGAATATCTAAACCCCATCTCGCCTCCAGGGTCAGTCATCCTCCCATCCATCGTGATTGTTGTCCGGATATTTCCAATCATATTGAATGTACCGTTGGTACTAAACCTAGTGTGGAAGGTGGACGAGTTTAATTTTCACCTATTTCCATTGCCGATGGGGGTACTCACTTATGACGGTGGGGGAACAGAAGAGCACCGGTCCTATCTCATGGCCTTTTGAGGTGGATTCTTGGTGGAAAGGGTGGACCGCGAGCCTACGTGTGAGCTATACACCACACACTGGTTTTCAAGGAAATTCTGGTGCATGCAGCGACTGACTCTGCGGGTCTATTGGGAGGTTCACCACAAGAAGTACTCGTGTTTCATGCAGCAATTGTGGCTCATGTTCACACGAGAAGATGATAAAATGCAGAATGAAGTTCCTCCACATACTACTACCTTCGGACTGGTGGAGGAGTATTCCATAAGCAGGGAGGCAGATTTTCCAGTGGAAATGCTAAAGCAACCAACTGTTCAAGCTGGTGATGGTGGGAATTCCCTATATCAAGGTTATGGTCGGAAGGTGGAAAGTGCCTCTCGCGGTGGAAGGGCTGCCATGCTGGTGAGTCCTGCACCAGCTTATGGTGAAGAAGCGGTGGTGGATCCAACACTGGAAGCGGATCCGGTGGTCCTAGGAGAGCAGATCCAACTGGAGGGGCGACCACCGAGGGGATTTTGTAGGATATCTACTCAGGCCCTGGGGAAACAACTGCGCCATATTGACATGCTATAGGATGAAATATTCCCAAAGTCCTGTGACATTTGGGATTTCAACCAGAAATTCCATGTCCAACATGAGATGTGACAACACCTAAACCATATCGAGATGGATTTACCGGGTATAGGCTCTATCCGGGCCGGTTTTGCAGTATCCCCGGCGGAGGTGGATCAATATCTGGCTGACCTGGAGGAAATTGTGCATTCAATGGGTACCCTGTGTCCAATGATAGTCTAGCTGAGGGTATTTTTGGGTCAGACGGTTCCCCCACAGTGGTCGGACGTCAAGCTGAGAGAGTGCTTCCCCCTACCAGAAGAATCCGAAGAATCCTCTTGGGGGGACGAGGCCGGTAGAGGGATCCCGATGGAGGAAGGCGAAGTCCGTGATCAAGACTCAGGTATCGATGATTCTTGGAGGATATTGAGATAAAATTACAAGAATCATACCTTTGGGTCTTCTCTAAGGTCATTTTGGACTTCTCACCAACATCTGAACCATGCAGGAGGACCTTTTGCACAGACCTTGTTCTCGCCCCTCGGGGGGTGCTGATGCAGGATCCTCAGAACCCGCACCTGTGGCCACATCTAGTTCTGGTTATGGTGGGGCTAGGACACTCGAGGTAGCTCCTTAGGAATCTCTAGACCTTCTGACAATATACGAAGGGCCACGCTTCGGGGTCCCATCAATATCAACTTAGGAGCGGCATGCAGAGTTTGATCTCTGTAAGTCCTCTCTATTGAGCTCATTACTTCCACACATTGGTCGTGCCAACTTACGTCCATTCCCTTATCTATAACATACAATTATTCTACTGGAATGCACCACTACGGTGATCTTGGTCAGGATTTCTGGCGGTACCCCTCCTAGGGGCATGCCAGTAATCATGGAGATAGTTACCCAGCCCACCTGAGATACTTTGCTCCCCATCATTGGTAGGACTACCGGTAGGGTCGTGCCTAATTTTATTGAGGTGGGGTCAGACGATGAGGATTGAACGGTCAACCCATGTCCCACCATGCCTGATCTGATGCCAGATGTTGTGCCTGATCTAATGCTAGAGGCAAATCCCGATAAAGATTTTCTAAGGGCATACCCCGCATATGAGCCTGCCAATCGCGCGGACTGGGATGAGATGGCCTCTGATGAAGAGGATAGTGAAATATTCCATCACTGATCATGGAAACTGATCGTGTGATTTATCAAAAATACCCCTAGGTATTATGGCTAGATGAGATGCATAGACTCCACTCACGGTTGTGAGAACTGTGTGCTGGGGGAGTGGATGCCTAGCGCCCTCACCTGCTCATCCAAGATCTTATGGCAGAGAATATATGGGAGTATGATCATGGTCTCAGTGGGGGATGGCAGCGAAGGAAGGAGTTAAACATCAAGAGGCTCTAGGAGGCTGAAAATGAGATCCAATGGCTATAGGTCCAGGCATATGAGCACACAGCCTCTCTTAATGCACAATCTGAGCTGATATCGCGATCGAAGGACTAACTGGTAGAGAAAAAAGAGAATATGACACAAGCTTTCGATGAAATGGATATCTTTCAAGCTGACATAGTGTGGCCCCAAACTGAGGCTGATGAAATGTGCCCCATTGCTGCTAAGGAGGAGCGGAAGTTGAGCTGACGATAACAACTCCTGGATGCCACAAGTTAGAGGGTGGCAGAACTACAACTCTCTTTTGATGGGGTCAACATGTCCATGGAATAGATAGACCCCTGAGTGCTGCATGGATCAAAAAAGCTCAAACATACTGTCATTTTTTGATTTACTTGATGCCATAAAATACATGAGTTTCGTTATCATGGTTGGATTTTTACGCAACTGTTACATTCGTGAAATTTCCAGTGTTCAGTCCCTATTCTCACACGGGTCGACCCCAATGTGAGAAACAAGGGGTGATCACCACGTTATTCCATCTGAACATAATGTGTCGACCAATCTTCGAGCATCCGGGGTTTAGTTAACCAATTCATATCTTCTGAAAAGGCATGGGAGCGACCCGATCAGAGGATTAGGACATCAAGACAATCGACGAGCCATTCTCCAGGTGTGCTCTAGTGCACGAGCGGGGTAACACAAGTGGTGTTGGGATTAGTGCGAACATAGCGAAGTGGAATGTTTGAATCAGGATACACAAAATCCAAAACACAATGGGTATTGTGTGATAATTAAGGATAACTATTGATCATGTTTGAAACACAGTATCCTTGTGTGTTATCCTGAAATGAGGATGACTCATGAGGGCCGACCACTAACCATGTTTGAAACATGGGTCCTGAATCGAAGTTCCATCCATTTGTCATTTAGAATGTTGGCGCTGGATAGTCAGTGAGCCATAGGATGAGCATACATACTGTTAGGGTGTTCAACTAGATGTGAAAGAGGATGAGGTTCTGAATAAAGGGCATGAAAAGCATGGAATGTGGAATGACGGGTTGTTCAAATGGAGTCCAACACTCTTGAAATCACACCACCATGGTGGAAACACATTAGGTGAGCGTATCGGTCTGATCATGGATCATTCCTTCTTTCAGACAGGGCCTCTCTGGAAAGGGGGCCATCACTTCTCAATGTCATCTTGGGGCATCCCAAACATGTTCAGGGCAAAGTTACAGTTGTACGGTTCCCCACAAGGGGTTAGGCCGGGGGGTCGGAAATGAGGAAGAATATGATTTATGATTCTTGGGGCTAAAACATAGGTGAAATAACGGGGTGTCTCTACATATACCACAAGGGTGGGAATAAAGCCATACGTAGTTCTAGAACGAGGGTTTAATGTCCTGCTGGATGATGATAAGCCTGGCTGCATCAGTGCACATCTTACCAAAACTACTAAGACCACGTGAGTCACGATCGATGTGGGAAACAAGATGTAATGGGGGGATTTCCTGACATAAGAAGTAATATGTTAGGGAGAAGGGAATCTCAGTGGATACCAGCTCAATGTTTCTACCATGTCTATGTAGCGCACCTAGACGCATGAAGAGATAAAGCCAAGTATGTCGGAATTCCACTTGAACACGAGGGATTGGAAATGTGTGAGTCACAATGCTCAAAATTTAAATCACAATCACGGTGGAATGAAGAAGGAGGATAAATATTGACTGTGTTGGGATCACAGTATCCATATCGAATTATCCTAGAATGGGGACAGAAAAATGAGGGTGGACTGTTGACCGTGTTCGAAACACGGTACCAGTTGTAAATGTCGTCCACGGTCTTTAGGGACGTAGGCTAGAAACAATAGGAGAGCCCTTAGGACCAGCATCCATGGATATCCCTTAAGCCTAGCATCCATGTTTTACAAGGGTCCTTTTGGATGTGGAAGATTACGAGGATCCAAATAGTGAGCCCACAAACCTTGGACAAGTTGTGGGAGGAATGTCTCCATAAAAATTATGCACTTTGGGCTCTTTTCCAAACGCATCTGAATATGACAATGAGATTTATTAGATTGAGGGATTCAAGTTCCTTCCCATACAAAGATCTTAGTTTAGGGTCATAGAATTTTGTCCACGGATGGGAGGAAATGTGGGAGACTCGTGGAGAGTAATTACAAAAACCAAACGTGAATGGGAACTGGGGGACCCGACCACTACGTTTTCATTAGGAGAGGTTTTAGGTCAACGGAATGAAAATGAGTGTTGAGTTGGGCCTTAGGAAAAGTGAAATGGAGTTCCTACATACCCCATGAGGATGGGGATAAAGCTACACGTAGTTCTTGGAGTGGGGCATGGTGAGGTACCAATGCCAGGTATAAAAGGGGTGTGCGGGCATGGCCCACACTCCAAAAGAAGAGGTATTTGATAAATATTTTTGGTAGTTTAAGGTGAGTGATATCTTTATGTGAAGTGAAAAGCCTAGGGTACCAGTCTGTGGCATCTCCACAAGAATCAAGTTGTAGTAGGCATTGAAAAATGGTATGGTAGATAACCGATACCCAATGTGGTGTCCTCTACGATGAGGTCATCACAATGTAGTGTCGTTTTTCATCATGCGTTCAGGACAATAATGTCACAGTTTAGGGTCATGTGATAGGACCAAGCATGAATTTTAACGCCATTCAGCACAGATGTAGCAGAGACGATGCTAGGTAGGGAATATTTACAGTGCAATAAAACATAACTGATGTGAATGGGGACATGATCCCACATCACACCATACACAATTCCAATAAGAGATCCTTGGTCCAAGGGGGACAGATAGGGGTGAGAGTGAAAGGGGTCGAAGAAACTAGTACCCTGCTGAGATGGACCCAAAAGCGAGACGTCCTTACATTTTCCATAAGGATGGGAATCAAGCCACACATAGTTCTCGAGGGTTCCTTTCAATGTCGTGCAAGAAAACATATAGTTTATGGTCGTGCGAGATAAGAAACAATATGGATAATTTTTAGAACAGGGTGCGTGTGGTGCGACTATTTCCAACCCGACGTGAATGAGGAGGTACTCCCATACCACGCCACGTTGTCCTATAGTCAAGGTCTAGAAGGTGGGGCAGAAAATAGAAATTAACATAACTCAGGCTGGACACAAAGACAATAGGTCAGGGAATTCAAATGTATCCCATGAGGATGGGAATCAATCCATACATAGTTTTCAAGAGATCATAGTTTATGGTATTAGATATCAGACCATGGAGGGATGGAAACCGTCCATGTAAGCGCAGACCATGACCCCATCCCTAAGACCACTTGAGTCAAACTGAGTGTGGGAAACAAGGGAGGAAGATCCTTATTGCAATACCCGGAATGTCCATCAAAGGGAAATCGGTACGGAGCCCCGAATGATGCCCTTATCACGGCCTTGTTCTCCTAACGTGCAGATGCGCACTAAAGAATAGTGTCAAGAGTGTTGAATGTTTACTTGGAAATGATGAGGTGGTGATGGATGTCAATCATGTAACCGGCACTTTGGGCATAATGAGGTTGGCGTGGTGATGAAGGATAACTATTGATCGTGGCAGAAATAAATAATCCATATCTTATTAGCCTGAAATGGGAACATCAAATGAGCATCGTCCACAAACCATATTCGCAACATGGGATTTGTATTGGTTTGTTGTCCGCGACCCTCGGGGGCGTTGGCCCGTAATGGTAGGAGAGCCCTTAGGCCTAGCATCCATGCCACTCGGGGCCCGTAATGGTAGGATAGACCTTGGTCCTATCATGCTTCCCACTTGGGGGGTCCCTTCTGGTGTGAAAGATGATGGAAGCCCTAATTAATGGGAAAAAAGGCCTGAAAAACGGGTTCAAGCGTGTTCGAGCGGAGTCCGACATTCCAGGTACTAAACCAGTGTACCCGTTAGACACATTGGTTAATTGCTGAAGAGGGTCAACGAGTGGTGCTCAACTTGAGAGTAACCAATTTGAAGGGATGAGTATAGAGTAAGAAGATAGAGAACGCTGAGGAGGTGGTAAATGGCGTGGTCATCACAAACTCGATGTGAGTGAAGATATTGTCCTATACAACACCATATACTCTATTCCCTTAGAAAGGGAAGGACAAGGGGTCCAGATAATAGGGAAACTATAAGAGATGGAGATGGACCTGATGGCTAGAAATTCGGGCTGTCCTACGTATCCCATAATGATGGAAATCAATCCATACGTAGTTCTTGAAGGTACACAGATAGGGGTAGGATACCCCAACAAAGGAGGTGTACGGCCTGGCGAGTATCCCAACATGAATGAGGACATGATCATGTATCACACCACACAACCCAAGAGAATTTTGGCTAGGGGACCGAAAAGGGTGGACAGGGGGGCTGAGGAAATACTCTAGAGTTTGGGTTGGGCCAACAGGCGAACTGCCTGGGTGGTCCTACGTATCCCATAAGGATGGGAACCAAGCCACAGGTAGTTCTTGAAGACCCCTGAGGATAAGATATCCTATCGAAAAAGGCGGGTCTACAGAATCCCGATGTGGGTGAGAACATAATCCCACACCAGACCATACAATCCCAAAAGAGAACCTGTGCTGGGGGCCTAGGATGACCAAGGGTCCTAAGTCTGGGCCTCAGTTAGGAAGGCCTGGATAGCTCGCAGTTTAACGTCTTGCAGTGAGGACGAGGGCCAGGGAAGGTCTCATCATGGGATGTGTAGGCATGGTGAGAAACCCGACGTAAATGAGGAAATAATACCACACCACACCATACAATCCTAGAAGAGACATCTCGAGCCAGATGGAAGGTCATACGCCTTCTTATACAGGTACTGCCTCATCACAGCTTTTAAGCCCATGTGAGCGGTGCTCAGTGTGGGAAACAAAGAGGCGGTCTTCTCTATCTAAGTCCAACAGGGCCTGATAGTTGACATCACCCAAAGGGAGTCCTTCTCTTAGATACAATGTGCAAGAATGAACCACCATACTCGATGTTTGGGACTTCTTGGGATGTTCCAATCAATCCAGGATGACTGTTGACCATGATTGAAACACATCGTCCCTATAGTAACTTGAAATGGGAGAAACAAATGATCATCGACCACTGACCATATTCGCAACGTGGGACTCGTATCAATTTTTTTCTCGACTCCCTCGAGGGCGTTGGCCCAAAGTGGAAATAGATCCCTTAGGCCTAGCATGAAAACCATTCAGGGGACCTTCCGGACAAGGAAGGCTAGGGAATCTCAGTCAATGAGTTGGTGAAGCATAGTTGTACCCATCATTGAATGAGGCGAACCTCTCCAAGGAGAAAGACGTACAACAGTATCGAGCCTAGCCCAATGTGAATTGGGGAAAAAGTATGCACCCTGCCATATTTCTTGACCTGAGGGAAATTTTCATGAGCTTGGTTTGGGCCAATAGACGAAATGTCCTGGCGTTCCTACATATCCCATGCATATGGGATTCAAGCCAAATGTATTTCATGAAGGCCATGTAGATTAACATAGTCTGGTGAAGATGTGGGAGGATAGAAGAATGGGAGCGGGCAGATGGTTCGACTGTTATAATCCTCGTATGAGTGGGGCGATGGAAGCCTACTCCATATCATTCAAGGATCCTCAGAAAAAGATATACCCAGGGGGAATAGTCAAAGAGAAGAGCTCAGGGCTGGGCTCGAGACGAGGCGCCTGAGAGTTCCTACGTATCCCATGAGGGTGAGAATCAAGCCATACGTAGTTCTCAAAATGCAGTTTGACATCATGCAGGATGATGCACAGTTTAAAGTCATGTCGGACTGGACAGTTTAAGGTCATGCGGTAACATTGTGGAGTTTAGGGTCATGCAGGACCGTAGTGCAGTTTAGAGTCATTCGGGACCGTCGTGCAGTTTAGGTTCATGCAGGACCATCATGCAGTTTATGGTCATGCGAGACTATCATCTAGTTAGGGTCATGTGGGACCGTCGTGCAGTTTAAATTCGTGCCCAACCGTCATGTAGTTTAGGGCCATGTGGGACAGTGGGTCTCAGAAACAATATTTCTTGAGGAACATGGCATTGGTGGGAGGAGTTATGTGCTCACCATCCATGGTCACCAAGGAGTATGCTCCATTGAAGTAAGCATTGTGAATGTAATAAGGTCCTTCCCATTTGGGCTCTAACTTGGGTGGCTTTCTGCTGCGTATCATTGGTGTCCTGAGGGTCAAAACCTGGTAACCTTTTAATAAATAGTGAAGGTGAACTTTCTTTTTGAAGGCACTGGCGATCTTTTTATCATGCCTCTTTTGATTATACAGGGCATAAAGCCTATTCATTTCAAGTGATTCTAATTCAGCTAAATGGATTTCGACTACCTTATCAGGTGACTTTCGGTCATAGACCGCGGTGAGTTTCAAAGGCAGCTAGATCTCGATAGGCTGGATTGCCTTATCTTTGTACACCGAGGAATACGGGGTTACCAGGGTGGAATTGTGATTCATCGGCCGATAGGCCTAGAGGGCATTGGGGAGCTTGTTCGGACAACTCTTCTTGTTATAACCAACCATTTTTTAAAAATGTTTGATAGGGTCTTGCTGAATGACTCGATCTATCCATTTTCATGTGCATGATAGCAAAAGGTGTGGATAGAATGGATATTGTACATGGCGTACAATTTCATCAACTTAGCTTCTTGGACGATTGTTCCATTATCGGTGAGCATGGATTGGGGGACTCCAAATCGGTAGATGATGTTGGAGCTCACAAAATTGACAGTGAATTGAGCCTTGACTTCCTTCAGGGGAATTTCCTCTGCCCACATTGAGATGAAATATATAGCGGTCCGGATGAACTGGTACTAGTGAGCTATCGTTGGTGAATACGGTCCCACGACATCGAGTCCCCACACAGCAAAGGGCCAAGAGTATTTGGTAGTGTGAACTGTCTTTTGTGTCCAATGTAATATGTTTTCATGAACTTGACATACATGACACTTTTTATCAAATTCTATGTAGTCATGGATCATGGAGTGCCAAAAATACCTGAATCTATGGATCTGGGGAGACAGTTTCGGCCCAGCCTGGTGGGCCCCGCAAGAACCACCATGAACCTACATCATGACCGGTGGAATATCGACTCCTTGAATACAACATAGGATAAAACCATCAAACCCATGCTTTTAGAGGATCCGTTCAAGACTGGGACAGTCTTGGAAGGTAAACTGTGACGCGCGACATCAGATTTGGTCACACTCGGCCTGATCCGCTTGGAGGTAACCATTTTGGAGGTACTAGAAAAAAGGAGCCCTCCAGTCAGGAATCACTTCAACCATTGCATCTTGGGGACCTCAGGGTCCTAAATTGGAGGATAATACGGTCAGGTGACCTGCCTGTGGGTTGTCACCATTATCCGAAGAGACAGGAGCAACTACCATCTGATGTGCCATGTTGATAATCAGGTCATCCTGGTCGGGCTCTGCAAGTGATGCAGTCAGGCCAGCCAGGGCGTCTGCTTGACAATTCTGATATCAGGGACCATGAGCCACTTCTGGCCTAGAACAGAACTGGTCCATTAGCTGGAGAGTGCGCTCCAACAATGGTACAAGTTCTGGATTCCTAACAACATAGTCACCATTGACATTCTTAATGACTAGCTCGAAGTCCCCTTTGACAAGAAAATGGGGCATTTCGATCTCAAGGGCTAGCTCAAGGATAGTAATGAGGGCCTGATACTCTGCCTCATTATTGGTGCAGCCTTTAAACAACAGGAATGAGTACGGAAGAATGGCCTGTGTTGGGGAAATGAAGACAATACCCAGGCCTACCCTATTGAGCTTGGGTTCATTTAGCCTTCGCCCGGTGGGGCTTCAGGAAGCACCATCGAAATGCATCTTCCAACATGGCGTGTCTTGATCCACCGAGAGGATTACCTCATTAGGGAAATCGAGGTCGAGGGACTAGTCGGCAGGAGTGGGATGAGCAATGAGGAAGTTTTCCACTGCTAGTCACTTAATGGCCTCCTAGGGAACAAGCCTTGTGTCAAACTGCTGAAGAATCACTGCCCACCTAGCTAGACGGCCTATCAATAGGGGTGGTTTAGGTTGTAGTTTTGAGCATCTACCTGTGATACTAGTTGTACCTCGTGGTGCTATAGGTAATGTTGCAGCTTCTGTACTGTGAATACCAGCGCGAGGCAGCTCCTTTGGATGAGAGAGTATCTGGTCTCCATATCAAGGAGCATGCAGCTGAGGTATTAGAGACAGTTGTCCATCCCATCATTATTCATATGGGAGAGAAGGTCGCCGAGAGACAGTTTCAGGGAAGTCACATAAAGGAACATCGACTTTCGGGCAAAGGGTGGCATCAGGACTAGGGGATGCAGCTGATACCACTTGAATTCCTTGAACGTGGTCTGACAGTCTTCATCCCATTCAAAGGAGATTCCCATCTTCATGAGCCAAGAAAGGGGCTTACATTTGGTGGCCCGGTTCGCGATGAATCGGCATATATAGGCTAAGTGGCCTTGAAATCCTCAAAGCACCCGAATATTACTCGGGGGGACATCTGGATGATGGCCTTGATCTTTTCTGGGTTAATCTCGATGCCCCAGTATTTGACAACAAAGTCGAGAAATTTGTCGGAGGTGACCCCAAAGGAACATTTATGCAGGTTCATCATCATGTTGTGGGAATGGAGGAAACTAAACACTTTCTCAAGATCCCTAAGATGGTCCTGGCACTGGTGATATTTAACCACCAGATCGCCCACATAACATTCCACCAATGATCTGATAATTGGCATGAATATGTGGTGCATGTCCCGCTGATATGTGGCACCTACATTTTTCAGGACGAAGGGAATAACCTGTTAACAAAAAGTACCTAGGGGTGTCCCGAAAGTGGTGGGATCTTCGTCTATGGGGCCCATCTGTATCTAGTTGTACCCAGAATACCCATCCATGAAGAAGAGGGGTGGAACCCTATCGTAGCATCAATCAATAATTCTATCACTGGAAGGGGAAAATCATCCTTCGAACAGTGGTGGTTGAGATTGCAAAAGTTGATACAGACTCTGATATGCACTTTCTTCTTCCTTACTAGAATAATATTGTTCATCCACTTACGTTACAAGACCTCCATGAGAATTTGGCTCAAATTAGCTTTTCAACCTCATCCACGACCATGGCATCATGAAAGAAGGGTGCATCTTTATAGGAGGCTTCTTGAACCCATGATGATTTTTCGGGAGACCAAGGCGGTGGACAACCACCTAGGGATCTAGTTCTAGCATCTCATCGTAACTCCAATGAACACATCACGGTGCTGCTTAAAGAATTTCATGTACCACTACTGCTCCACAAGGGACATGGCAGCACTGATCCATGTGGGTCTCGGATCTGCCTCGCTACAAAGGTTCACCGGTACAAGTTCATCGACTATGGCAGAGATACCTTTTTCAATTGTAGGGGGAGCATCCCATAGATACTCTTCTCTACATATGGAAAGATCACTCTTGGTGGATGTTTCTTCCGAGCCACCTGACCGAGATGGGAGGCTGGTGGCGGCTTGAGCAGTAGTGGTCAGCATATCGTGAGATTAGCATGCTGCTGAGACCATGGCGATGAAGGAAATTGATCCAATCACATATGGTCTTCGGCCCATGGGGCCATTCTTGATAACATCAAAGAAGTAGTGGCGTGTCGGCTTGATCCAGTTAATTCTAGTCCGGTGAAACAGACACGTATGACGTACTGCCATTTCCATGAGCCGGATGCCCTGATATCATACGAGGGTAAGGGGTTCTGGGATCACCTGAGCTGGGTTTGTTTAGGATTATGAGGTGATTTTCTTCCATTGCATGGGCTTGGGAATATTCCATCCTATTGTACCTGAAATGACAAAGGATTTCTCCATGTAGGGGGTCTTGGCCTCCAACCTATGGATTAGAAATATGTAGGTGTCATCCATATTTTCCCAGGGATCACTTGTGACCGTGACGAGCTCAATCTCACTTGCCAGAACTTTCTTATCCTTGATATTGTAATAGTCAGCGTCCATATAGTGGGCTTCACAAGAGGAAAAAGGAGACACGTCTCCTTGGAGAATGACTAATTTACCATTGAGGATGTATTTCAGGAATTAGTGATACGATGAAGGGACCACTGCATGTAGGTGGAGCCATGGCATGTCCATAAATGCGTTGTACATGGTGTCCTGGGAGACAAAAATAAATTCGGTACTGGAAACTAGGCCACCAAACTGGGTCTTCAAATGGATCTTTTCGACCAGGTTCTTCTCATTCCTATCGTATCCCTGGATTCTTGGGTCAGAGGGAGTAAAATCATCCTTATACAACCCCAAATTCTGCAGTGTCCGAGTCAGGATTACGTTAATCAAAGAGCCCATGTCAACAAGATAGAGGAGGAATTCCACGCCATTGTACTGTCTAGTGATGTACAATGGATGAATGTGCCCTTGTATGGGAGGGTCTTCATCTTCACTAGAGAACAAGATAACTTCTTGACATTCGACGTTCTCAATTACCTCATCGTGGAAGGCTTCTGCTGCTCCTACCTCAGTCTCAAACGGGAGGTGGCTCTTTAAAGCCTCGGAGAGCGCCTCATGCATGTCTGCCAATGGGAGAAGATCCTCAAAGATAGAAACCCTCACTGGCCTACCGGCAAGGTGTTGAGAACATCATAATTCTGTTCCAAGCATGATCTTCTGCTTACAGGAGACCGCTCTATGATTGGAGACATGGAGGGCCCTGCCGGCTGGACCGGCGGCTGGCTAGTTCTAGGTGTGTCCCGCTGCTCACTAGTCGAGGCCTAACGAGTAGCTGTCGGATGAGGACTAGACAATTGAGATTGTTCTGTAGCAGGGCGAGACTGGATACAGTACGGACGAGGAAGCTCTGCGTAATCCATTAGAATAAACGGCGGTGGAGGTAGCCCTGAGGACACCAGATGAGGAGGTTGCGCATGCTTAGCTCTGCGCTGGGCCTACTGTCTGGTCTCAGTGGCATTAATGACCTAGCTGAAACTGCCAGCTGATGTGCCTTGATGAACCATATGGTCGTGGCTCCTCCAACGTTGGCGTCGGCTGGGGATGTTGGCTAGGTTCTCTTAACGCTTCCCCTCGTTGGGAGTCATATAGGGATTTACCAACTCCACAGTAATAACTGAAGCGTACCCCTAACTATCACTTGATGAATCATCAACCACTGGGAAGATTCTAGGAGGGTTCCCCATTTTGAGGGGCATGAAGTCACCGAGAGTGCGAGATGACGACGACATTGGTGGAGCGTGTTGCCTCTTATTACGCCGCCGATTCTTGATCTTATGGGAAAAATCCGGCTGTGATGATGACATAGAGGAGTTGGCCACACCTTTTGAAGGCCCCTGCTGATTCAGGCATGCCGTAATAGTACCATGGGTGTGAGAGACTATTTTATTAACCATATAGTCATCGTACATTTGGGATACATAGCTGAGAACATACTGCCACTCACCTTCGTCGTCACTACTGCTTTCTAACCTAACAAAGACACCTTCCACTTGTGTCGTGGCCGGGCCCAGCCTGACTATGTTGTTATTGACCTTGTCATTGATCTAGTATTAAATCAATTAGAATTACATGAGGGTGTGCCCCAAGATTCAATGATAGGGGTAGTTGTTGGGGCGTTCAGTGATATTAGCCTCTACCGACATTCTACACCCAGGAAACGGTATAATCCCCTGTTCTAAGGAACTATGGAAGTATCCAGGGACCTAATTCTCGATGAATGAGTATGTCTGGTGACTTATTTTCGGATAGGGGTCTCTAAGAACCTAGCCCTGATGAGGGGCCAGAGGAGCCTTCTGAGGAGGCAGAACCTGATTATCCGGCCGAGGCGGCAGTGGTGCGTTGCGCGGGGGAACCTGCAGATTAAGAGGTGGTCGCTACTGGGTAGGAGGTTGTGCCTATGGTGGAGGGCCTTTCCGAGGTTATAGAGTCGGTGCTACTGGTAGTAATTCTATCACCCTTGGGGCTTCTATTTGGGCCACCACAGTAGGATCGTCTTTGGAAGCCCTCCTTGTTGGGATCACAGGGTGTAGTGGATGTGCCTGACTAGCCTGTTGTAGAGCTTTGTCGATGCGCTGGGCCTTATCTGACATGTCTCGGAACCCTCCGGGGTTGTTCTTATTGATCAAGGAAGGAAAAACTTCTTTTTTTACATTCCATACGCACATCTCCATTAATTGATCCTACGTTAGTGGCATGTCGAGGGTGTATGTGAGCCCCTTCCACCGGGCGATAAACACCGTGACTCTCTCATCGAGCCTTTTTTGCACTTGAAGAGGTCTACGATGCTGGTATTCGGCATGGTGGATCTGAACTTGTATAGGAATTTCTAGAGAAGATCCTCCCAGCTGGTCACCAATCCAATGGGGAGCTGGCTATACCAGACAAATGCAGGGCCCTCTAACATCTGAAAAAAACATCAGAGCTTTGCGGATTCATACTGTTCCAGAGTCCCCAACATGGGGACACACATTGTTGAAAATTGGGCTAGGTGCTGTGGTAGGTCCCCTGTCCTGTTAAAGGGTGAGAAAGTGGGATTCTTAAAACCCAGGGGTGCAGGCATATCATCTACCCACACTGGATGTGGATTTTCATCCGGTGGGACTACCACCTGTCGCGTTTCCAACGCCTCGAGGTGGGCGATGAGTACCTCCATTGGATCGTTCGGGAAGGGTCCCTGTCTTGATGGAGATCGCTAACCATGAGTGCATTGCCGGGCTCCTCGACAAGGTTTATGGGTTCACCAGCTCATGGAGACAATGGCGGAGTGGCCTACGGGGCAACCGGGGGATCCCAAACCAGATTCCTTGGATTACCGCGCCGTTTGGGAGGGTTTGGTGAGATGTATCATGCCCTCTTACTATGAGTTCTGGTTTCAACCTTGTCCGCGGGAGAGGTATGATCAGGGTTTCTCGAAGCCGTCTCTCTAGGCAAAAATTGTTCCTATTCTTGCATCCTTGTCCTAGGATCACCATAGATGGGTTTTTGGTCTACTGCGCGTTCGGAAAGGAGTTCTTTGACTAACCTCCTCTGCTCATCATGTTTCTGGCCCAACACGGCCTTCTCGGGGTCTTCCCCCCATCTTCTGCACTAAGGATGATTGTTCAGAGTCCTTGACAGCTCCAACATGCTAATTACCCATACAAACATTCCATCCGAGTACCAATGTCTTGAGGGGAACATGGAGACCTAATTTGTTCCTCTACTGACGATTAATCCATCCCGAAGGGTCTAACAGTGGTGGCACACCCACAGTAGGTAAGTCTCCATTGAGAAATTCTAGCTCGCCCTCCTTGTCCACAACGTCGACCATGTGGACTGTGACCCTTCCTGGGGGCATGTCCTCAATATCGCATAGAGAGTCGGGCTTCTGTTGAATAGGGCTTAAGTAGAGGGAAGTGTACTTCCCCCAGCCACGGACTTGCATGTGGGGGTATCCTCTCTGATGATTTTGTAGAGTACATTGAAACTCTGAACGCATCGTTGATGGAGGGTCCTCTGCCGACCAGGTGACACAGGGCACTGGGACACGGGGAGTGCGGCCAAACTAAACAGACGACATTGCTCACCGATTTAATCCAAGTGTACTTGATTCCTGTGGTACACCACCTGATGTTAATGAAGACAGACGTGCATCACCCATTGGTATTGATAGAAGCACTTGACTTCCTCTGGGGTGAGGGATTCTGGTGCACAGATGTTCGATGCTTCTGCCTAGCCAGAACTTCTCCAGGAGGTGATCCTCTGTAAGAACATCCCATAAGATCCTGGGCTCTGATTCAGGTTCTAGCCATGTGTTTCCCCACTCTTCAGCTAGAGGCGGCTTAGGAAACGTTAGCGGTACTGAGGCGGACCGCTGAGACAGTAGACTGAGCGGAGTATAATACAGCGAAATAGCCAACTGGCCACCGAATTACGGGCCATCCTCTGAGGAGTTTGGTGACCTTGCCACAATGTCACGATACGAGGGGCTGGAAACCACAGTTTCAGGTGCAGGGATTGCGGTTTGCAGGAGCTGGGTCACACAATTTCTCAGCCACCATCGGACCCCAAAATAGCTCTCCATGATCTCTGGTCAAGGTAGAAGGTGCTTCTAGTGATGATTGTTGTGACTATACGGTCGGAACCTGTGGTATTCCCAAAATTTCATCCTCATTGATATACGTAAAAAGAGTGGTGGGAATCTGGAGGACTTCACACTCTAGATGGATGAGACTGATATGCCTTTTTCCTACCCCGGTCCTTGACACATAGGACTGAGGGGATGGTTCCCCCACAGAGTTGTACTCTACATCCGAATCTGAGAAACAGACTAGTTTGATCTTAGTATGAAGCCTTTTGGTGTTCTTATTACGGTAGCGATGACCCTCCTTCCTGCCCCGGAATGGATATTCGGGGAGGGGAAAATTCCATGCATGAGGAGGTCCTTTGGCCACAGTAGTATTGGGGAGGGGAGTACATCCACCTGAGTGGGCTAGGGTGCGAGGAGCACCAGGGTAGATTTCAAGAGGACACCGGGTGGAACTCTGTGCTGGGTGGGTGCTGGTGAAGTGAAGTTGATCTCCACCCCTCTAGTTTCTAGGACTAGTATGACCTCCATCGGCTGCTATGTATATGTGAGGAAGGTCCTCACATCGGAGAGTAAATGTATATGCAACGTCCCCAGCCCAGCGTCCTATGGCAGGAGGGATGGCTCTGTACCTAGTGTAATGAGTGCAGGAGAGGTTCCCATATGGGGTGTTGCTACCACTGGGAAGACCCTCATTCGTGTCAAAGCTGTCATGGGGGATACCTCCGCGCTAGACCTGGAAGCGGGAATAGCCCGCGTCCTCCATTGTAGTTGCACATGGAGGGTCCCCGTAAAGGGTGGCATTGTTGCAGGTTAGTCCGTGGTCGCCACTGCCTATGCCTGTGACTAGGAGAGTCGACCTAGCCCACCCGTGGGGTGGTTGGGGCCTCGATCCTGGTGAGGCGCATAACTTCCCCTGCTCGACGTATGCAGGGGGTTGATGATGCACATAGGCGGTGTCTCAGGCCATAGTAGTTGCTGATGTTGACCCCCCTTGATGGGCTTCCTCCTCGACATGTTCTTGACACTCGTGGCGGGTCTTTAGGGCTGGTACCAATGGTTTATGTAGGTAGTCTACATGCTCTATAGCTCGGGGAACTGGGTGGCGGCGCTGGCACAGCCTGGTGGGGGCCCTCGTTGGGAACCCCTAGGACGGAACTCTAGCCGAGCTGGCCCGAACATCCCCTACCTCATCGGCATAGGGCATGGAGTCATCAAGGCATTCTGGGGAGAGGCCCCCGAAACGATTGAAGGTTGGAGTGGGGAGAATCAGCTCCCTGAGCTGCCCTTGGGGGAGGCGTTGGCAGCGAGGCGTAGATGCCTCTAAATCTAGGTGGACCATGTCCCTCTTAGGGATGACCCCCTCCTCCACATACCAACGTAAAAAGTCATTCATTACCTTTAATTGGATAATTTCCAATGGGGAGAGGGGGTGTGGTCGCCTAGTAGTCGTGGCAGTCAAGGTCATCGTAGAAGAGGCAGAACCATGTGGGGTAGCCGCGTTGACATTGCCCCTTCCCCTGCATTGGTGGGTAAGAGTTGATTGGGTTCCGGATGCACCAACTGGGTTCATGATAGCATGGATATCAGATCATTAGTAAGGAATGAAAAATAAATCGACTCCAAGTGCCCCAGCACCATTCTGTCTTCCATGACCGGTAAGAGGGATCCATAGTGACAACATTGCAGACTGAGATGCTCAACATTTTGACTACCCCAACTTCTGGTGAGTTTCACGCCAGGCTCGCTATTTGATAGGAAGGACCTGGGGCCATATATCTGGATCCAGTGACACAACACTCTACTAATGTCTCGAGCTCTACTAATTTTCACATTATGGAGAAGAACATCACATTGGGTTCACCATTTCTGTTTCCGAAACATTCTCTAGGGCGTTCGCGTCCATCTTCTTGAGTGTGACATGCACAGCTTTTGTTACCCCACATTCCTACTTTCCAAAGTTTGTCGGCATCTGATCCCTATTCGGGTACGTCTTCTCTTTGATCAAAACGGGATGATGGGATGTCAGTTCTTCCTTCCGTGGATTCCTCCTTCAAATTCATTACTTAGTCAGGGTCTCCCTTATATATTTAGACGTAGATTGTGAAACCCTTCCCAGTTCCATGTTTTTATTGATTCCAGTTAATTAAACTACTTTATTCAGGGCATTCCAAGGGGTCCGGTCAGGGTTCCGACCTTCAGTTGGGGGTGTAATCACGTTGAGGCTTCACTGGCGTGTCTGGACACTGGGGAATTGGCGTGTCTCTCTTTTGTTCCTTATTATCGGACTTCTCAAAGGCACATAAGCCCGAGGAATCCCACATAGAACTCGGGAATCTTATTCCATAGATATGTATCTTAGGCTTTCCTCAGCTTCCCATGTTTAACAAAGTGTATTACCTAAGTTTAACATCCAACAGAGACGGATCAGATTGATCAGAACACTAGCTTGTGTGGATCAGATTAAAGAACCCCCTTGAGGGAACACTAATATTGGGGCCAGCACGTGGGTGGATTCCTGAATGTTGTGGAGTGGAATATGGTGTCATGATCTCAATGGGATGTGGCGGCCCAGTTAAGAATCAGGATGGATGATGGTTTTGGTCTTGAGTCTCGAAGAGATTTCTTACATATCCTTATTGCAGGGAATCAAAGTCTGCATTGTTTGAGTAAAAATGGGGCATTGCATGCCGGCATGGAGGCGGTCAGGGCCAACGATTTTTGGGCTTGAAACTCATGGAGGATTGTTATGTACCATGCCTTGACAAGGATCAGAGTCTCTATAGTTTTGGTACGGATGTGTGGGGATTACACTCTAGGCTTCCCGGGTGTTGGTGAGCCGACGTGAGATGGTTGGAATGACCGGGTGGTGGGTTTGAACCTCGCGGAGGCTTCCTACGTACTGTGCCATGACATGGATCAAATTCCTTGTAGTTCGGGAGGTGGCAGTGTTGGAGAACCGACGTGAATAAGAACCTTGGTCCGGGTGGATGATTGGCTTGAACCTCAGGGAGGCTTGCTACGTACCATACCTTAGCAATGATAAAATTCCCCGTAGTTCGGGTTGAAAAGGGGTTGTTGAACCGACATGAAGGGTTGTCGGAACAACTGGATGGTGGGATTGAACCTCATGGAGGCATCCTATGTACAATGCCTTGACATGGATCAAAGTCCCCATAGTTCGGGTATACATTTTAATGCCTTGCGAGATGGTAATGGTGCCGGTAAACCGACATGAATGAGGACCATGGTCCAGGTGGGTGGTGGGCTTGAACCTCATGGAGGATCCCTACATACCATGCCTTGACATGGATCAAAGAACTCGTAGTTCATGTGGGGGCATGTCGGTGAACCAATTTGAAGATGGACTGGGGGTCCGATGGGTGTTGGGCTTGAACCTCATGAGGCTTCCTACGTACCATGACTTGAATGGATCAGAGTCCCCGTAGTTCGAGTGGGGGCATATCGGAAAAACGACATGAATATGGACCTGGGGTCTGATGGTTTTGGGGCTTGAACCTCGTGAGGCTTCCTACGTACCATGCCTTGACATGGATCAAAGTCCCCATAGTTCTGGTGGGGGCGTGTCGCCGAACCGATGTGAAGATGAACCGGGGGTCTAATGGGTGTTGGGATTGAACCCCGTGAGGCTTACTACATACCATTCATTGACATGGATCAATGTCACTGTAGTTTGGATATGTCAGAATAGCATACCGCTGGATTGGAATGTGGTTTAACATCATGCGGTACGGGGATGGTGTCATGGTTGATGCTTATTCTAAACCCACGTGAGTCGTGCTCTGTGTGAGAAACATGAGGCATCACAGGCCTAATGACCATGTTATTAATGGTGCATCTGTGGGAAGTGAAGAGGAGTGGGCTGTTTGCTCTGAGGCGGCCCATGGTACTGGGACATAATTTAGAATTGAGGCCCGTGGGAAAAAAGTACAGTGGGAGAGGGACTTGGGACCGAAGAAAGGAGGATCCTGATTCCCTATCACGCCCTCCGCTGGCCTTGGCATTGAGTAAGTGAGGAGGAACAAGGGTGTTGCCTCCTGCAAAAAATATAGGGTCTTACACCTTGATGGCTTCCCTTCCCCCACGGACAAACACGACTCCAAGAAGGAGGATATCATACCCTATAGAGGCCAGGGGGCATGGAGAATGTCCAAGTTGAGGGCACCCCACATGAGGGGCATGGGGAGATGTCACAGTTTAACATTGTGCGTTGAGGAAGAGGTTGCTTGGCAGTTTAACGTCCTGAAGGTCGGATGAGGTGGGTTTACTCTGCACCCCTAGGACGTACATAACTGGTACCCTCTACTCATTGTGGGAGGGAAGTTACCGACAATGCCCTGGTGAGGGGGCGTCGAGGAGGGAACCATCGAGGGGTCCACATTAGCGTGGCAATGTGAAGAAGCAATATCTGTTAGCGTGCCTATGCAAAGAAACATTATGTGAAGCATTGTAATAGGTGATATCGTCTAGGGGACTTTGAAATCACATCGTGCAAATCTGTAGGGTCACAAAGGAAAAGGATTTCCCAAGAAGAGGTGTCTATAGGTAGGGGCCATGTGGATCTCGGTTTCTCTGCATGGTGGAAGGCACTTTAAAAGGGGTGTGCTTCGCGAAGTTGGGGGCCTTAGCCTTCGCATGAGGCAGAGGTGCAAATTGGAGGTGCTTCACAAAGTGGAGAGGCATTCATAGAGCATTGCCTCATGGAACACAGGTGCCTCACGATGAAAAGTGTTCCGATGCAATGTGCTTCGTGAAGTATAGTGACCCTCCCTTGGCATGAAGATCACATGTACATGAGGGATGCTTCAAGAATCATAAATGATCCACGACGACCTGGGTCCCCTTGGGGATCCCCTTCCTTCATGAATGACCTTAGGCTTCGCGAAAGGCATCCCTCTAGGAAGATGGGATTAAAATTAAGCAAGGCGGAGGAACATCATAGAGAAAAATTACCTCGTGTAGCTCATGATTCGCAGAGCAAAGGGTGGTTCGTGATTTGGGAGATAGGAAGTTGAAAGGTCGAATTGTACATTTGTGGGGCTCGGGGGGAGCCTGGTATTTATAGGGAGGAGTCACTGCAAAGAAGAGCTTACACGGTGTGAAGAGGACTTTGGTTGTTTACGGAGGGTCGCGAACGTCAAATGTGTTCACAGAGGGGTCTACCTCCTTGCTTTGCGGTGGTCTTGTGAACATTAAAGGCGTTCACGAAGGATTCTGCCTCCTCGCTTTACGGAGGGTTCACGAGCATCAAAGTCGTTCGCATAGGGATCTGCCTCCTTGATTCGTGGTGGTCTCGCAAATGACAAAGGTGTTTGCAGAGGGTACCACCACCTTTGCTTCGTGGCGGGTGTGTTTCATGGTTGACTCCACGAAGTGGCTTCGTGAGGCAGTTCGCGTCACCTCTTCTCTTCTTTTTATTCAAATTTTTTTGCACCAACAGTCATGTAACCTAGAAATTTTTTCTGGAAATTTTTATTGGGGTTATGAGAGATTAATTTCCATTTACCATTCTAGATAGGTTTTTTATTATCCAGAAATTAGTGAGTTGGTTCTTTATATTCCTTAGAGTAACCCTCATCAGGTAGGAAGTATTCTGAAATTATCCTGATGAAATATAATCTCTCCTAAAACATTTTGAATGAGGAGGCTCTATGTCAGCTGATGCATTTATATCCTCAGTATTTTGGGAGTCTGGAACATTTTTAATCTAGTTTTCTTATTGTGGATCCTAAAATAAATATAATTTGATGTTGGAACCTTTTAAATAAATAGTTTATATTTTTGAAGATGTGGAAGAATCACCTTGTCCCTCTAGAGTGCGATACTATATGAATGTAATCACCTCATTGGTAGTTATAATATGTGTTATATATCCCTCTGGTCAAATAACAACAAATGAAATCAATGACTCATGTGTATAAAATTTATTACCCTCATGAGATACTCAATAAAATATATAGAAATCAATAAAATAAAGATATTTATATGTATATATTGATTGACCCACCACTGTAGATAATCTCATAATGTTTTAATTAAATGATAAATATTATACTAAATGAATAATCTGAAGGATATCATTTAAAAAAATGAGGTTATAGGTATGTGAACACACTACTAGCCTCCACATACATGGGTAACAATTTATCCTGTTTTAGTGCACAAGGGACCAATATAATCAATTCCTCGTGACATGGTTTGAATTTCTGAATCTAGTTTTCATAGTGTAGGGTTTTCTAATAATGGGAAACAAATGAATTAGTATCTATAGTTCCCATGGCATCACCTTATACCTGTATATCCTCATGAATCCTCGATATCCCCTAGGATTCACTTTCTATCCCGTCTACTTATGGAAGGGATGGTGTTGACAAGTGTTGAACAATTCACAACCAATTAAATAATTTTATAAATTATATAATAAAATATAATTCTCATATATTATCAACAAACTATTAGGAAGATGATATTATTTTAGGAAGAACAAATGGTATCCATTGTGTGGAAACACTCCCAAAGGGTCACTGACTACTACCAACATGTGCTCATTCATGCGATGAGATCCTCCTCCCTGATGATAATAATCGTTAGGGGTATACACTACAAAATATTCCCTCCCATCATTTATTATTGGGAAGGAAATGATAGTTTTTGACCTCTATAATCCTAAATCCAAAAATGTTGTATCTTGGGTTGAAAATCGCAAACAAGGTAGACGAATGTTTTTGAAGGTGAATTTAATCTATCTATTTCACAGATAAAATTGTGTGTCACCTCATTACTAGAATATCTTATACTTAATTAGGGAAATAAATCATACTCGTAAAATAATGTATTACGACATCCATATCTTTATGGTTAGAGGTGACCTCATCTATTTTTTATTTGAAGTAGATGTTTCTAGATGTAGCGATGAGTCTAAATCATATAAAATCAATCTCTCCCACTAGAAGTACACCCAAAAATCCATGACATACACATTCCTTCTTCGAGTGTACAATTCCTTTCACGCTTCTGAATATACTAGTCCAACTATTATAGATAGTTTCATGGAGGTCACTCTCTCTATATTAACATGTTCTATTAAAATCACTTATATCCATGACATATTATAATTTATGGTTTTACCTAGGATATGGTATTTATAATTTCCCAATTTCTTGGAGGAATGCATATCAAATATTATTGTTCAACATGTGAATCAGACTCACAACTTTTCAATAAATAGATTCTTCTACCTTCCCCTTATCACATTACATCCTAATATTACAGAAAAAAAATGTTTTTTTTTTCAGATTTTAGGTTAATAATATTTCTAAGATGAACCTTTTTTAAGATGGTATCTACATATTGAGGATGATTTTATATGATATTTACCTTAGGGTAGACTACAAGAAAGTTCCCTAAAGGAATACATCCTCTAAATAAATCTATTTTGAGTATCTTTAATTCTTTTACAGATTAATAATACTGACAAAAACATTATTCAATTTTAAGAGTTTTAGATTCATTATGAAATGGTTGAGAAGTGAAACCACCTTTACTATTTTATTTAATATAATCCCACTAAGGAGGTGGAATCTGAGATTTCAAAAAAAAGTACCAAAATTCTTTTCTAACCTGTTAATAATTTTATGATCACACTCTTCAGTCATTTTTGTGTATACTATGTTTTATGTATATATATCCTCTTCATGTTATGATCTGCATGATTTATCATTAGTAGCATATTCGAGGATAATTATGATGAAATAAAATGATCCATAATGTGTTTCAGGAATCCCATCACCAAAATTACAAGGACAATATTAACCAAATATATGATATCTATTAAAAAAATCAATCATTGGGAATTGTTTCAATTAGTATACATTAATATGTGGTGTGACCATTAAGGGGTGTAATCCATTCCATTAACTATTATCTTATAGATTGACGGAAAAGGGTAATCTTAAGAGAATATATTGAAACCTGATCTTAGACATTCCTAACAAGGATGATAGGTCCCAAGATGAGTAAAATTTTGATGTAATATTCCTCAATGATCAACAAAAATGGAAAAAATAAATACATCTATATGGGAGGTGATTGAGGTAAATATTCCCACAACCTAGGATTTGGGAATCATCATAATTATTGATTTAATAGTTCATGTCACATTTAGAGACCTTGAGGGTGGTGGATGTTCTAAAAATTATACCTTTTGGATATGTATTCCCTTGTATTTACAAGGATTAGGTTATTAAATATACACTTGTTTTCATAATTATATTTGTTCAAGAATGACTTCGGTGAAAATGGGCATTTTGTGTGATCACCATTCTATGCATGAAAATTTTCTTATAAGCATACTATATTTATATTAGAAGAATTTTTTCTTAATAATTTTTGATTCATATAGAATATTGATTCAATGAATCACTCTTATGATAATGACTATTCAAGTATCTAATCATGGCAAATTTCTGGTGAGCATGCGAAATGTTGTTGGTAGATCCCATCCTAGGAGTTGTCTTGAAGAAGTTAAGTTATTTAATGTCACGTCATGTGAGATTTTATGATACGGTATGCAAGTTTATTAAAATGCCCTAATTTTCCATATCCCCTTATATGGATTATGAATGGGTTTCTAATTATCAACAAACATATATTGATTAATTTTTTTAAGACTTGGTTATTGAAGACCCTCCCACTACATTCCCTATTATAGGAATTGTGTAATTGGGTGGACCAAAAATTATATTTTATTGTAATGTTATTCTATTACCATGATGTGACTCTCATATCTTTAATATGTCTTGAATTTCATTTTTAAATGGGAATTATTTTTTGAAATATTTATGTGAATTTCACGAACACATTCATAAAAAATGAATTTTGAATTTTATATTATAGAATGGTAAAGGGAAAAAAAATAAATTGTATGTTATCGTTATATATATATATACATACATATATATATATATTATTCCATGTGATAAATATGTTTTCTCACATAAAATATGATATTGTACCTATTAGTCTATCAAAATTGGTCTTTTCTCAGAATCGACACTATAGAAGGCATTATTGGAAGGAATATTCTCTACACTATTAATAGTTAGGAAATTCAAGGGTGGTTTAGGGAGTGAAAAATTAATCAGAAAATTTTATAGGTGATAGAGTATATCACCTGTCATTTAATATACTTTTTATAAGGGTTTTCTCTATCTTCCTAAATGACTAATAATAAAAAGTTTTTCTCATTATTGATTCGATAAGGGGAGGACCTTCTGATTGAAATAAAATATCACTATAGGGAGTAAATTCACACTGAATTAAATCGTGAGAGGTGAAATACATCATGTATTATTATAAATATATGTGATGTATCAAATAATATTCTCTAGGGAGGACCTTCATGGTGGATGGTGGAAATGCGAGGACATTTATATTGTTAATTATTCTTACTAAAAAAAAGGGATTTCACATTTATCATCTTGTGAATGGATTTTTTGATCGATCTATCTATAGAAAATATGGAATTTTTAATGGTAAATATTCTAGAAATTTTACTTTTTCTGGTATTAATATTGGATAGAGTATCATTGAAATGATAATGACGTATTTTTTGACTTGGTTCTTGGGCCACCATTGACAGACGTTTTATGGCCAAGGGAATGTAAGAAAAATTAGGGATATTTTGTGGATGTGTTCATGAATTTGGAATCACATTTCATGAGACTTATTTTTATATAATATACTTTGGGTGGATAAATTACATGTTTTAGATAGTAAAATTTTGATATGGGAGACTTTTACAAATCTCCAATATTGTTTTCATGATTTTACAATTTTCTTTTAGGGTTTTGATATGGATATATGACTTCCCTAAATTCATGAATGAAATTGGATGATGATAGATATGTCTAACATGAACATATAGCTAATCAATTTATACATTTATCATGGTAGAGTGCCAATGAACCTCTTAGATTAGAGAGGGTGTATGTGCAAACTGTCGGGAAACCTCTAAATTATGATGATTAGTCCCCATAGATGCGGGAATAGGTTTGTGTTCTATATAAATAACTTATACTACATCTATCAATATATTTCTATGAATTTTTATAATATGGGATGTTATATATACCAACCCAGTTATTATATTTATGAAATGGGGCTGGCCTCTATAGCTAGAATGGGAATGTATAATAATTCCATGGTTAGAGAGGGGATGATTTTATACATAAATCATCCAATTAATGTTTGGATATATTGAAATGGTTCATATGGGGGTGTAATGATAAGGTAATTACCATATTCTTTATTTATTTAAACAAAAAAACTTCCCATGATGCTACCAAATTGTCATTGTAGGGTTGATTGGTGCACGTGTTCCAACTCAAGGATTACATCCCTAGTATTTTATATGACTAATATAGAGGTAATTAGGATATTTCCCCTCTCAATTGACTTTTTTCCACCCTTTGATGGATACCCCTTATCCCTAGATCAGTGTGACCTCTAAATGACCCCATGGTGTGGCATCCTCAACAGACTGAGAACACAATGTGATATGAAATTTGTGTCAATGACTACATGAAAGAGCCCTTTGACATGAATAATGTTATTTTAAAATGATTATATTATATCCCCTTTGATCCACCTACCTCAAAAGGGAATAATTTGATATTAAATTATAGGGAAAGGACACTAAAATAGTTTAAAATAGGAACATCTATGGCTTTAACCATTTACACTAGCCATTGTTGGGTGGTTGGTTTGTGGGGGATTATGTATTGGAGTTCTCTATATGTGACCTATAATCATGGGATTGTGCCATTGTACATAATATTCTTGACTATTTATTTACCCAAAAACCATTGAAATCCCATAGTAGGAGACATCATACCCTAGTCTGCTGAGAAACTAGCTCATGAAGCTGTCAATACGTAAGTTTGTATCAATTAGGTGGAGGCCATTTTTTGGATGAAGGGTGTGCAGTGGAATGATCCTATTTTTTAGAAGAAACCTTAATAAGGAAACCTAGTAATGTAGCATCACCTAACAAATACCTTTTGATCCTTTTATAATAGGTTCCATGTTCACCCCACATTGATTTTATATGACTATATAAAATAAAAAGGTTAGACATGTGGGCGAATTTGATGAAAGATTCATGTTGGTTTCCCATTATTTCTTCGCACCACTTTTTGGGGTGGTTTCCAAAAGTTTTTATATTTTGAACCGGAAACACCCTAAAATTCACACATACAAGATAGTTGAAATACATACTTTTCACAGTAGGTGATCATTGTATATTTCCATCAATATAAAGAAACTCACATTGGTAGAGAGGATGAGAGTTCAAGTTCATCACACACTTTGGGGGGGGGGGTTATTGCATACTAATGTACTCTATAATGTATTTAATTAATATTCATGAATCTTTCCCAAATACCAAGTGTGGGATTGATCCCATTTAAAATAAAAATAAATTACCAATTATATATGCAATAAATAATTTATTTATTTTTATAGAACCATATTTACATATCAGATGTTCTTCATTAATGATACCATCGGTATATAGTAGTGGTTCTCAACAATTGCCACCATCTGCAAGTATAATAGGTTATTCAGAAATGTGACCATATGTATATAACATAGGTTATTAATTTTAATTTTAATTCTAGTTTTGAAAAATATGGCTGGGTACTCTAGAATCTCCTATCGTCTAGAAATATGGTTGTTGATTTGATTTTGTGATCAGACCCATGATAATATCTTCCTACATATCCATGAAAATGGAATAAAAAATATATTTTTCTGCCTCTTAATGAGCCATGTTAAACCGTTTAGGGTCATGTGACATGGAAAAACCCACATAATTTAACATTATGCAATTAGAACAACCAGTGATAAGATGACTATGAAAATATGGTGTTGGTCTTACCCATGAGTAGAATATTCTAGTTTATCAAATAAAGAATATGGATTTGTGAGATTATATTAATTATACAATAATTATATCCATGTTTATACATTTCATAGAGTAAATATTATGTAATGAGTATGTGATGAAAAGTCCTGGATAGAATATGCCTCTCAAGGAAAGGGTATTATCTTACTAATAATATGGGACAATAATCATTTTAGAGTTGATATGGTGGTATCAAACCATTAGGAGGATTCTTAAATTTCTGATATTTATGATAATAAAATCCCCAATTGTGACTAAGTTGTCATTATTGAATTATATGAAGTAGGATCATTTTGATTCATTTGCAATGGATCTCATTGAAGGATTCTCTCATGTGGAATGTGTCCATTAGAGAATATGGGGATGTCGTAGGCGGATACTTCTAGTAAGAGGCTCGATGAAGGATATTATGAAAACTACTTCATCATAACTAATCCATAATACCATTTGAGTCATGATTATTTTCAGAATAATTTGATATATAAATAAATAATGTACAAAATGGGGAATCTTGGAGAAATTTATGTCTGATATATTGTGATACATCACAGGGTTCCATCATACTTTGTTTATGATAGGGATTCAAGGATAAAATCTAGGTTTTGGACAAGATTATAGGAGTTGATGGGTTCATAGATTAAATTAATCATATCTTATCAACCGTAAATGGATGGACATACATAGAGGCTTATCCAAGATCTAGGGGATATTTTACACGCTTCTGTAAATGATTTTGGAAGATCATGGAAAAAAAAATTTCTTTCAGGTGAGTTTTTCAATATAAATACTTATGAGTTTTATATTAGAATGGAGCCCAATGAGGAACTATTTGGGTGTCTATGATGATCTTTATTATATATTCGGAATAATTGGTAGTGTTTTCCATGATTGGGCAGAGTGTTGTTCATGAGATGAAAGAGATGGTTCAACTGATCCATAAGAATTAGATCATGTAATAGAGTCTTTATAAATCCTATATGACCCTATAATGTTAATCATTAGTGTTTTTGTTTAGTGATTGTGTCATTCTTATAGTTTTATTTGGGATGGAACATAACTACTTGGTATAGAAGGGTAAGTTAGAACTGGGTTTTTTATCCCTTTTATGAATTTTGGAATTTTGGGGGGTGGAAAATCAGTTTCACTTTTCATCTATTTTCACAGATATCAATTATATTTCTCATGATTCCCAGTTTATAAGGTATATAATAGACCCTTAACATATGATTCTTTGGGAGGATGGTGAACATGAGCCTGATACCACATTGGTTGAGTTCGATGTTTAGATTATGTATCTCCATTATAGGTTAATGTTAGGGTAAAGGACCCACGAGTCATAATACTATGGTAGTGTGGACATGATACCTATGATATGGGGGAGTGTCAGTCATTGATAAAGAATAAATCAACTACTCTTTTTGTGGATCTAATACCATGAAGGATTTATGGGGGTAAAAATATTTTGTGGTGAGGATATTTTAACACCCATGTACATTCAGTTCATTATATTTTTTCATTCTTTTGGTTTTCGTATTTCACTAGTTGAGGTATAACCATATGGAATTGGGAGGATACCTATAATTGTGACGTTATATATTTTTTTGGAATTTTTTTCTTAGTGATGATGTTTTTTCTTCTCATTGGTAAATTACATGTTGTGTATATATTTTACATGTTTTTTAATGATATATGGGAATAATTTATGAACTCAATACATGGAATGAATGTTTTAATAACATTGTAATAGATACACACTGTGTAAATAGAAAAAAAACATATTTTTAGTTAAAATAAATTGTGATTTTCTATGTATTTGATGCTCTCCGAATTCATGAAATAAATGTTGGTTAAATTCTAGGTAATATTCATGATAATTTTTTTAAATTCTATGTGTGTTTTTATTCAATAATTCTTTAACAGCCTCCCTTCGTTCGACTTAGATACATCTTTGATGATTTTTTGTTGAATCATTTGGTATAGATCCTTCATTCAATGATTGATCACCATTGGGGTTTGTTTTCTTCTCTCTAGTTATGTAATCCTATGGTTTCCAATATAGTTTTGGTTGAGACTATTGATTAGATTATTTTTTGTTATTTTATAGTTTTTTATATTGATCCTTTTCAGTTTCATAGAATTCATTTTTTTAAGGATGTTTTCCTTTATTCCAATCACCGTTGTCAACAGTTTCTAGGTTTTTACAATGATTCTATATGTGATTCTATAGTATTTGGTAATTGGTTTAATTTCAGGATATTGTTTATAAAGTAACTAGTTTTGTTCTATAATTTGAAGTTATAAATCATTTCAAATGTTTTCATTGAAAGTAAAATGTTTTCCAAAAGGTTATTTGCATTGGAAATTGATTTTCATGTTTTGGAAATGGGTTTTTATACTCTTAAGTCAACAATATATTATCTGAAAATGTTTTATAAATTTTCAATATGGGTTTGAATTGAATTTTAAAAAATTCACATTGGGTTCCATGTGTACATTGGGATGAAGACATGTATCATTACTATTAGTTTCTCCATGATGAGGTAACTTTTTTGACATTGAGTTGAAGGAATCATTTTCTTTTGGATCCAATGTATTCTTATTTAGCCTTACGAGTGTGTAAAATTAATTTTTCCATAGGATAGAGAATAATAATTTATTAGTTTTTATTTATTATTTTTTGTTGTTTATTTTATGATTATTTAATCATGGATTTTTTCTCAAAGGTTTTTATATATGAGGTTAAACATGTAGCTTCACATGATATGTTGTATTTTGATATCTGTTTACATGTGTACATCATGATTCATGGATATGATTTATTTTATTTATATTTTATACTATTCATATTTATAGTCAAATACTATCAAATTCATTTATGAAATCCATAGTGAAAATGATTTATAAATGGATTTATTTTTTTAAAATAAATTATTTTTTTTAAAAAATATATTTATTTAATTTTTTATAATAGAAGTAGTATAAAAATATAGTTGTATCTATCTAGGTTTTCATCACACCAATCATGTACCATTGGGAGTTTTAGAATTTTTTATTATAGGATCCATGTAACAGGAATAGAATATTGTTGTATGTGGGCTTCTCTTATTATTGCTGCACTAAAATGTGTCTGGACTAGTGGAAAATGTTGTTCATGTGGGGATGTGACATCATTTAAGGTTTAGATATTTTAGCTTGGATTTTGTGTATTTTGTGGTATCTTGTATATTATACTTAATTATTTTGTTTTATGTTCGCTTTTTCTAATATTCAAGACTTGTTTCTCTTACCACGTTCTAACCAAAACATGTGATTGGAGAATTCTGGTGTCTTTTATAGTTGACCTAGGTTGGATTGATACAATTTAGATATCCCGAATTACACCAAAATTATCCTTGCTTTTCAATCACATCCAGTGGATTTAATCAATGAATTTTTTCTATCAAATCATAAAATCCCATAGATTAATTTAAAGTTAAGAGTTCTTAAGAGTCCACTATAGTCAATAAAAATAACTTCTACAATGGAGTAGGGGATTGAAAGTATATCATTCACCAATAGATAGGGGTGTGGAGGTTCTCCGTGGATGAACATCAAGGATTTTAATGTGTAATCGTTGGGTGATTTCAAAATAAATTTAATTTCAAAATAATTTAGAAAGAAACCTTCCATATTAATTCCTTCATATTATTCTTTTTATATTCATACTTTTTACTCCATGGTTTTCTTTTATAGATGATGGGAACAATCAGTATACATGGGAGGCCTGATATTCTTATTTTATTCCATGAGTTTCAGGGAGTAGGTCCACATTTGACGGTAAAACCCAGTTGTCTTTTTTTGGGGATGGAATAATATGATACTCCATGTTAGTGGATAAATGGATATGATAGTATTATTTTACTTATGGGAATTGGTTTATTACACAATTCATGGGACAAATTATTTTACCCCTAAGACATCACATCGAACCAAATTTGATCATGGAATCACCCTTCATTGGTCTCAAATAGAAAAACATTTTCCGGTAACTGGTACTACATCTTCTCCAAGATAGGATATTTCTAGTTACATCATGCCCAGACCATTCACCAGATTGTAGTTCTATTTAGTTTTGGAGATTATTTCATTAAATAGAATAGAAAATTTTGATCCTTTATTTTATTCATGTTCCTATAGAAACCCAATCCTTTTATATGTGGCTCTAGTGCTGATAAAAAGTATGTCACATTTCAAGAGAATGGTGTTCATGGGATCCCATATATTCCTCATGTGAAATGTAACATCTCTAATGGATCACTTGGATGGATCACTCCCTCAGTCAAAGTTGTTATATAATAGAAGATTACTATATCACACCCCAACCATATTTTGCTTTTATTTTTTCTTATTTATTAGTGTTTTTTAATTATTTTTTGAGGATTTTATGGAGCTTCTAATGAGAGTTTTTAATTTTGTATTTCTTTCACAGGCTCGTGGTTTGCAAATGGTTATTGGAAAAATTACAACGACCCAGGAAAAAATATGAAACGAATACATTGGGGTTCTCTAGGTATAATGGATAGATGCGCAAGAATCCATCCTTCCATAGGAGCCCATGTAGTCCCTATTCCTTGGGATTGGGGAAACCATATAGTTTCCACATTGTTTGGTAGATCATGCGGTAAAATCGTGCGGCCTTCCCAGAGTTCAAGAGATTAAAAAAAATGAAAAAGTAAATTAAAAAAATAAAGGGAAAAAAAATAATTTTATAAATAATAACAAAAATGATAAAATTTTTATGATTATTATTAATATTAATAATAATATTATTACAATTATTATCAATTTTAATTATATTATTATTAGAATTAGTATTAATCCCTTAGGTGGATCCCCCTGGCTCTATCCCTCTAATTTGATTCCCCTCCCATTTCCCCTACCCTGAACATCGTGACCCTCATCCTTAGGAGGTTTATCCATGAATCTCTTCCTTATGTTGGGATTTTTATTCTCATATTTAGTTTTGAAATATTTTTCAATGATTTCCACCTTGACACTTTATCATTATTTTATTGGTTTCCCATTTCCATCTTATGGTGTGCATGCCCTAATAGAACTCTAACACAATTTTAGTGGGTTTTCATTTGATTTTTGGGTTTAACAGTGTATAGGGCTTGGTTGAGAATTAATTTACCACCCCCATCAAGGGAAGTTTTATTCAATCAATTTAGAGAATATGGTTTTCATTTTTTTATACATGGCCTAAATTTAATTGGTGTATTTTAATTATTAGTTTTCTTGTACTTTTACCAAGTTATTTGGAACTCATTGTGGTGGTTTTTAATTTCCTGTTTCAAATGAGAATTATGTGTTTATTCATAGGTATACATATAGATATCTCAATTTACCCATATATATATATTCACTAATATGGGTATGAATATATTCACTCGGGATAGGTGTGCTTACGTATATATTTGAAAATGCATATCAATGTAGCGTAATGGGGGATGTGTTGGTGTAATCATATATAAAAGGAGCCCATTGAAAATATTTGTGGACATTAGAATATTTACATTGGGGATTGGTGTACATATTTATGTGGACTTTTATATGAATGTATATAAAATAAATAATGATTCAAGATGTCTTTGTCGAAAAATAGGAATGTTTGAGGAAGGTTCACATTGTATTTTTCCATTAAATTTATGTATATACTAATTTATTTCCATTCACATATTAAAAAAAATGTTTTTTGTGATGTATGGTTGTTAAAATAAATGTTTGAAATGAAATGAAATTATTTCCCCTTAGTTTTAAAAAACAGAAAAGGTTGTATTGTGTTTTTCACTCTATGCACTTCCTGAAATTCCCGTTTAGTGTTTATACAAGTGTATAAGAATATAAAATGGTTATTTCTATTTATTAAATGGGTTTCAAAGAATAATTTTTTTTTCAAAATGGTGTGTATATATTTTATGTAAATGGTTTGACATTCAAATATTTTTTAAGGACATATTGCATCTTTTGTTTATTTCATTATAAAACCCTCCCAAGAATGTGCCCCTCGCATTTTGTGTTGATAAATAGAAGGGAGCATCCTCAGTTTGGGACTTCAATAATTTTTTGATGGTTTTATTTTAAGGGAATATCATGTGGGTTTCCATATGGTGGTGTTTTTTTGAATTATCTGACGAATCATGCTTTTGTGTTTGGTTGGTTGCATGACTATATTTGGAAAACCAATTTTTGAAAATAAAATATGATCCTATCATAAATACGGGGACACTCAATAATTCTTGTTACACTAGTTTAGTATTACACTATGGATATTGGACCTTAGTATGGAATTTTAACTTATTTGGGATGATACACCTTAGTAACGCTAAGAAGCCAACAACTAAGCATAAAGGTTGGATGGTTGCACTAGGTTATGCCCACCTATATGATGATTAAGGTTATATCATGTTTTTGAAATTTATATGATTTCATATGTATTCTCTTGTTACCCATGACATTAATTTATCTGTGGATTTTTGTTTATATTCCATATATAGTCTTCTCTTTTGTGTACATTTTATATTTCCCTTGTTGTGAAACTATTGTTTTTTTTATTGTAGTGTGGTTTACCAGCTTAATGAAATTGGTTGTTCCATTTTCAAGTGTTTATGGAAAATGATTATAAAATTTTCAAGAATTTATTTGATTTATTTTTTTTATAAACATCATTATTTTGACTTCCCCTCTTCTTACCTAAAATTTTTGGTTCTCCTACATGGGAAAGAATCCAGTTTTAAATGAAAACATTAATAGACCATGATATTTGAAATGATTTAATGTAAAAGACACTTAATTTTGTTATTTATATTTTATAATATGAAATTTACGAATCATATATTTAAATAAAATATTTTTGAAATAAAATTTTTGGGGTAAATATTTAATTTATACACATACGCCTAAAAATTTATCTTGGTTTTTAGCTTTGTGGGATACGTCCTTCTTGGATCTGATTACCTCAGAGGGACGCTGATTTTGAGTTCGATGGTGACCTACATTGTCACATGGTGGTATGTTCATATTTATTTTCATCCAGTTTCTAGTTTTTATTTTTGGCGTCCCATTTATATTTTATTACTTTTTTATTGGGACAATTCGTTTACAATAGTTAATATTGCTGTCAAGAACTAGTTTCCATCCCAAGATGATCAACAAAGCCTCTCAGGCCTTTTACAAGATGGATTGGTTCACTGGTTAAATGACAACAAAATTTAGTTAATGAAAAATGGTATCAGAGGAGGCCTTTTTATTTGGGGTGACTTGTATATTAGAGATAAGAATATCAAGACACATGCGTTAGTTATGGGAAGAGATTCATTACATCTAGCTCATTCTAATCCATAATATGACTTGGCAATTCTTGGAATTGAATCTTTACTTTTGGTTTGTGTAGAAAAGGGATGAACAAGGGAGTGATATGGTGTTTCCTAGAGAGATTACATGGATAAATTACCTATGTGGATCCTAGGTTTTTGGTAATGATATTCTAAGAGGTTGTTGTTTTCTTGGGGAATGACCTACTAGACCATGTCTCTTGGTTATCTTTGAAACAGTTTCTCATCAATGTTCTTCAGTGAGAGTTGTATAATTAATTTTTTTTGGTTGGTGTGAGTGGGGTTTCAATGTAAAATTTTCATTGGAATGAATTTTAATGGAATTAAAATGAGTTTTAGAATTGGTTTCTATTTAACAGAATGTGTGGATTCAGAATGGAATGATCAATAGTTGTTTTTGGTTTCAAAGAAGATGAATCAGAATACATTAGGAACAAGGAGACATGAAATGAGAAAAATTGAATTGTAATGTGTTATTTTATTTTTAAATTGAATTAAAATGTGGGTTGATAATTTTTAATCATATCCTTCGGTAAAATGGATATAATTTGAATAGAAAAACATTATTTTTGAAAAAAATCTATCTGCATTGTATTGTGACATTTGTCTTGAGAGATTCTTGTTTTCACTTAGTGTGTGGTTTTTTTCCTCATGTTTTTATGGACAATATGTTTTGGTTGGGTGTTGATTAAGGTTTTGATATTTTTTTATTTAGGGTATGCTTCCAAGAAACACCCTGAAGGTTTCTATGGAGACTTTTTCTCTCATTGACCCGGAACGAACTCCTAGTACAGTGGTGGGTTGAAAATTAACCAATTTTTTATTATTTTTCAATGTGATTAGTGTTTTTTATAGGATATGGTGTTTCTTGGGGGATATTGGGATTGTCTCCACGTTTTGGGAGGTGTAGATTTTTTTGAAGTGTGAGTTGTTTGGGGTATTGATGAAGGATATGGACTGGAAAATAAGAAGGTGGTCATCCCATTATCAATGTGAGTTGTCATGTCTTTAGTAAACACTATGAAAAATTTTATCTAATATTTTATTATTGAGGAAGTGAAGGAAAAAAAGTGCAATAGAAAATGTATGCCTGATAAGTATAACTAACAGTGAATGGGTAGGATGACAATTTCAGAGAGTTAGTTTCCTTTTTTTAGTGATAATGTCTACAGATTAGTTAGAAGTTTATATTTTATTTGTGGAATCCATCCAACATTCAATGATTTGGTAATATTGTATTGGAATGTCTCAAAAGGTAGCTAGTGTTAGTTGATGGCCTTGATTATTTTGGTGCTTGTGGAGGATCTTCATCTGCTGAGGAGTGTGAACTGGGGGAACCTCTTACGGGATAGTCTCTTTTTCATCACTATCTTCAATTAATCACCCCAATCACTGATTTTCTTTAAGCGTGGTTAGTTTTGGATGTATATGTCATCTTATCATCATCATATGAATGCATTCCATCGGTGTGAATCTTAGGATCACCTAAAAAATTCTTGTAAGATGAATCATCAAGAGATGATATATTGACTAGAAGATGTAATCTCCTTGATGTGTGGTAGCCGATTATTTAAGACATCATATCATTATACAAAGTCACTGGAGGGAATATTTCACAAATTCAATTATTGTAGGGGTGTAGATGACCATGGTACCTCATTTGTTTCCAATGTTATAGTGTAAATAGTTTATGTTTATTTTTTATGTGGATTTATTCTTTTTTGAATGTCTCTCTTTGTTGAAATTTTTTGATGTTTTTGCCTTGTGTTTCAAAAACGTTATTGTTATCCTCATTGGGTAATGGTCTTGGATTATGTTTTTTTATTATATAGATACTTTTTTCCAGAAAAAAATGATGAATCATGATTTATTCTTTCTTAGGTTTCCTTCTATTGGGTCACTGTTTTGTTGGGGGTCGGCCTGTGTTGGTTGGTTCATGATGGTAGGTTCAATCCATGTGGTTTTGACTGAGATGGGAGTTCCTAGATGGGTATTGTTGGGCTATATTGTTACATAATTATGGGGAGTCCACTCTAATCCCGATGTATCTCCATATTATTTTCTATAGAGTTGGTTGTGTGTGACATTTAGATTTTAAAGGTGACACTGGGAATCATGGTTTAATTTGGAATTGAATAGTTTTGAAGTTTGTTTTTTCTCCCTGTTTGGATGGGTGTTTTTTTGGGGTGGAATGTTTTTTTGTTTGGGGGGGGGGGGTATTTTCAAACCACAACAACAATTTCAATTTATATTTTTCTTATTAGTCTTTTGTTTAAGGATTGGGTTTTCTTTGTAGTGAGAGTTTTAAATTTTAGAGTTTCTTGACCATGTGCATGGTTGAAACATTATTTGGGGAAACCATGTAGTAGCCTAAGGAAAACCATTTTGTCATGATAGTGGGGTTTTCCAATGTGGAAATCTTGGTTTACAGTCATACAACCCTACCCATGAGCCCATGTGGTATGCATTCACTAGGATATAAGCAACAACATGGTGGGTGCACTGTATGTAAGACCATTACTCTAAACCGAATTTTCTTCCCAGAGTTTAAAAAAACAAATAATATAAAATAAAATTAAAATGAAAATTTAATTAAATTAAATGGAATAAAATTTTTAAATAAAAATATTATTATTAATAGTGTTATTATTATTATTATTTTATTAGACCTTAATAGGTTCCCCTACCCATCCCTCACTCGCACAATGCCCCTCCCCTTTACCCTTCCTTGTTTTTGAGACCCTCAGTTGAAGGAGGTTCAGCCTTTCCTAAACCCAATATATTTGGATGATTAAAATCCTGTTTTCTTATATGATATGCTGTGGTGAGTTAATTTTCCCCTCTTCCTCCTCCGTTTCCTAGTTTCTTTTTTCACTCATCCAGTGATCAGACACAAAATGAACCCTAACCAGAATTTGGTTGTTTTCTTGGTATATATGTGGTTCTCAGGGTCTTGGGTGTTTTTTGAGGTCAAATCATTCCACCACCATCAATGGAAGTTAAATCAACACCATTCTTGTCTAAGGGTTTTTTTTTTCTTTACATTATCTCAATTTTAAATGTAGAATTTGTAATTTTTCTTTTTCTTTTATTCTTCTATTTTTTGGACCTCATTACACTGGTTTTAGGTTTTGGTTGCCAAATTCATCTTACAAGTGAATAAACTTATAGGTTTATACATATTTAATTTCCAAAAAATATATATATATATTCACTCATGGAGGTATTAAATTATATATTAGAGTTAGGTGTTCTTATGTATATATATTAAAAATACATAAACACGTAAGGTAAAGTGGAATATGAATGTGTAAGAATATATGTAAGGACTAACTTAAAAATATTCATGTACTTGTGAATATGTATATAGGGTCCATGAATCCTTATATATATGTGTCTGATTGTGAAAATGGTTGTATGTTTATAAAGGAATATTTGGTTGGCCGGCATCCAAAGGGGCATGTTTGAGGTAGGATCCTTTTGTATTTGAACATTAAATTTATGAATACATTCATTTCTATCCATTCAAAAAACTATTTAGTGGGAGTTAGTGATTTATATTTTTAGAATAATGTTATGATATGAAATTAGGTGATTTACTATTAGTTTTATTTGTTTGAAATTTTCATATTGGGTTTTGTAAACTAATCACTTTATAAAATTCCCCTTGGGAATTTATATATGTGTCTCTAATTTAAAATTATAATTTTGGTTTCCAAAATGGGAATTTAAAGTAGGATTTTCAATTTTAAAGATCCATTTGTTCTTCCACTTTTGAAATGGTTTGACATTCCACAATTTTACAAGGCTCAGTTGGTATTTTTGAATGCATTATTCAGAAAACAATCCAAGAAATGGGTCCCATACATTTTGTGTTGATGAAGAGGTGGGAACTTTCTTAGTTTGGGACTTCACTCTTATGATGATGGTATTTGGGAAAAGGATGATTTTTTAGTGTTCGAGGGAGGTTTATATTTCTGTGACTCAGGTGAGGGGTCAAGATTGTATGTATGGATGGTTTCTTGGAATTTAGGGGGACATCATTTTTTGAACATAACATGAGAAACAAGAATAAATACGGATAATTTTGAGAATTCTTGATGCAATAATTTAGTATTATGATATAGAGAAATGACCATATTATTTACATTGATCTTCATTAGGATCATTACACATAGTTAGGGGATGTATGGTTAAATCGAGCCTCATGACTTGTTTATTGCATTAGGATAGGAACACCCACGGGATGAATGAGGTCTTAGTTTTTTCTTGGAATCTCCTATGGGTTTCTTGGTATTCCTATTCTACCCATGGAAAATATTTATCAGCGATACATAATTTATATGATTTATTTGGTTAGGTATCTTCCTTAGTCTTTCCATTTCCCTTGTTATGTTTCTATAGTTCCAGCTTCCTTATGTGGTGTACCCCCAAGCTAAAAGTTGTTTTTTTATCAAAAGTTTATGGAGATTTTTTTGAAATTACTATACTCTATATTTTCTATTTTAATGTTAGAACACCATCATTTTCACTCTACTGATTATTTTCAAAAATAAAAAGGCCTCTACTGTGAAAAACCTAGTTTTAAATGAAAAGGGAAATGAACCTATGTTTGTTTGAAATAGAAGTGTCAGAAAAACAACTTTTATTAATTCTATTTAAAATAAGAAAATGATGAACATTCTATTTTACAGAAATTCATTTGGAATAAAATATTTGGGAAAGCCTACTATGTTTTAATACTCAGACATATATTGTAATATTGATAATTATCTTCTGGCGTTTCTTCCTACCAAGATTTAGTCGCCTTCAAGTGACATTTGTTTTGGAGATGTAGGTGACCAACTTGATCACATTGAAGTATGTGTAGATTTATTTTCATTTTTAATAGAGTATATATTTTTATTAAATTATTTAAATTTTTGTTTTTATTCTATTTTATTAGAATAAATCATTCATGATATTTTATCATTATTACCAACACTAGTTTCCATTATTGGAGGATTAGGGCAGCCACCGAGAAATTGTTGTGGGACAACATAGGTTATTGGATTGGGGTAAACCAAGGTATTTATGTGACATTTTTTATCCACAAATCTATTATAAATTTAGAATCAATCCATCATAATCTAAAATTCATGGGTGTAATCCCAAGGTGGCATTGATATGATAGGTAAAACTTTATTCTTCCTCGGGGTGTAGGTACCGAAATAAGGTTTCTATCTATTTAACATCCTAGGTAAATAAAGAATAATAAAATTTCATATTTATTAAAATTTGTGAATTAAAAATTTAATTTAATTTAGAGGGGATATTATGTTCAATGGTGAACCCGATATGAAATAACATGTTTTTTGAAATCTTATGTTGCACACAAAGTTGAGTCATACTGAAAAATAATAATAAAATATTATTTTAAATGGCCATTAACGGATTGTCGTTATATTTTCAATATTGAATAGAATAATCTAAAATATTATTATACATGTTTGTAAAATGTTTTTACATTTATCCAATAAATTTTAGAGGCTTAAAATAAGAAATAATATGATTTTAATCATAAATACTCTAATATTAATTAAAAGGTATATTTACCGCCTTTTGACGGTGAACCATCATTAAATATAGTTTTGGTCAAATTTATATGTTCTATATTATATAATAAAATTCTTCTTTAGAATTGGGACATCCAAATATAATTTGCGAAAACTTTTGGTACTTTTCGGATAAAAATCATTTTTAATGAATAGTGAAAAATATAGTATTTTAATTCAAAACTGCCTTTTAATATAATTTCGTAATATGGTTTTATTATAGTTTTAATTGTATTTTAAAGTGTAGTTATACTATATTTTTACCATTTAATCCAATTTTGGTCATTGGATTTAATTTCACTCTAAATTTGGACATAAACAAGTATCAATCTTTTGATAATTAATATTTCTTAAAAACATGATTTCTGTTTTCACAGTAGGAATTAATTTTATATTAATTATTGAAACTTCAATGTTTGGATTTTGTAAAAATATACAACATTTTTGAATTCAGAATATCAAATATAACTTAGTCTTAATATTTGGTATTTATCGAGAAAACATCAATTTTTGAGGAATAGTGAAAACATTGAGTAGTAGTTAAAAAACCGTCTTTTCATTTAAATGAAATTTTACTACTTCTATGAATTGAATTTCGAAAATCTGAAATAAATTTTTGTAATTAGTATGTAAAATTTTGTTCAATAAGATGAAAATAATTTTTTTGTGAATAGTAACATTTGGCTTTTATTTTCAAGGATTAAAGGTGAATAGAGTAATTCAAGATAAATAAAAAATTATAATAATATTAAATTACCCTAAAATTATCCTAATAATATCGGGTGATATATTTCTGACCATGGGCATCCTTGGGTCGTTTTTGGGACCCCATACAGACACATATTAGTGATAATGAAACATTATATTATTTAATTTAAATTAATGGAAAAAATTACAAAAACATATATCTTTTAGTAAATCAATTTTGAAATGGGGGTATATATGTTATCTCTATGACTATGAATATTAATTGGAAAGATAAAAGGATTTACTACATTATGTTATTTGTTTTATAAATTTGAGACATAAATAAACAAAATTATTCATGACACAATAATGATGCCCTGTTTAGCTCATTAATAAATGATTTAAATAAATAAGATTATCAAAAATAAAAAAATATTCAAAACCTATGCAATTCTTATTGGATTATTTTATTTGGAACAAATTACATCTTATCTTAGATATTGATTTTTTTTAGATCTTTATAAACCGAAAATCATTATATAATAAAATAATATTTTTAAGCATTCTAAAAGAACACCCCCCCCCCATAAAAATCCCTTCACCTCTAACCCATTACTCACACCTCTCAAGCCTCTTTTCTCATCCAACCTCTACCTAGTTAAGCTCCTTGAATCCCTCTATTCCACATAAAATACATACCTTAGGCAGAATGAACATCAAAAAATATATTTTGTTTATTCCAAATTGAGTTACCTGATTTATAGGTAACGTCTTCTTTTAAGTTCTTTTGTTTTATTTTCCATCTCCAACCCCCTAAACTATTTTTCCTAATTTATTTAATAAAAAACTAGTATCCTAATTATAATAGTTTGTTTTTATGAGATGTATTTTAACTACACTTACACACACCTCTATCTAATGGGTAAAGAACATATTGTTTCTATGAACGGTGAAATACTATCTCATGAAACGATGATTGTTCAATCTTCTCCTACCACCTCTTATGGTGGCCATTAAGATAGAAGTATATTTACATTTAGTATGTATCATATTTTTATTGTATTTATACTTCTTTATTTTTCATTTATATGATACCATTATGGTCTCCATAATGGGTAAATACGATATCTTCATTTGAGGATGTTCGGAATACCGCCTCCTCAATGTGATATGACTCGTTCATACCATACATGGAATGTATAAAGGGTGGAGATATTGAAATGAAATATATCATTTTATACAAGAATTATAATATAACTATGTATCATTATGTTTTAATTCCATTAAATATAAAATAAAAATGAATGATGTGTTCATGCGTACGTACGACTTACTATATCCATGAACAATGCATTTCATTTCTTATCTCCAAATGTTCTGTACTATTATAAATACATATATATACTGTATATATAAGAAAAATATGATATCTAAATCATGAATATTATTTTGGATATAGTGTACCTTTGACCACATGAACAACTTGATATTATAATTCTTCATTTTTGACTCAGGTACAAAGTATCGACAAAATGACCATTTTTAACATAAATGATTACATAATGTTTATATTACTGTAATAAGTAATGTAAAATGAATAATAAACATGAAAAGGGTATTAAGATAGTAGAAATTAACTTTACTTAATAATTCAGGAGATTAAAGAATGAACAGGTCAATTTGGACACGAGGTAAGGGACTTCATCTAAATCTCTTTTCCCTGAGGCTTATTTTGTTTTATATATGGCATAATTTTTTACGGTGTATAAACACATTTTACGCTTCATTTAATTCGAAGAAAATATTTTTCTACGAGGCATTTTACAAAACAAAACAAATAGTGATTATTTTTAATGTAAGCAGTGATAATGACCTTTTCCACTTCCATGAGTATTATTTGATCTATGGCATCCTTAATAAGACGTAGTGGTTTAAAAAATAAAAAAAATACCATATACTATTTTATATTTTTTGGTATTGAAAATGGTTTTAATAACGGATTTTTTTATGTCAATACATTTAAATTATATATTGTGATTGAAATGTGGAAATTTTATATTTCATTTATGTTTTTTTATATGTTATGAATAGGTTTTGGTTCTTGGGAATTGTTTACGTATACAGGTATCTTTGTGATAAACATCGTGCGGGTGAGCTCGGGATAGCTCACCAATGCATTGGGTAACATGATAGAGGTAAATGTGAATGTTTCTCCAAAGAGAATTAGGGAATATACTGTTATGGGTATTCCAAATATGACCCTCTATGTAGCTGTGAAAGCTACAATGTATTTATGATATGGATGTCACAAGTTACCTTTATGATTTTTTGTTACTATGTGTTGTTCAAAAATCTTATGATTTCATGAGGTATGTTAAAAATATTATGTTATATATGTATTGATGAACTAATGTTTTATTTTCTTTATAACCCTTTCTGATATTTTTATACTCATACCATGTTTTGAAATGTTTTTCAAAGGACTTAATGATTAATAAGTGTAAGGATGAGGTCAAGGAAACGTAATGTTGCCTAAAACATGGAATTATACCTGAAATTTTTTTGAAGAGTTTTTTTAAGGAAAAAATGGAAATATTTTAGAAAATTCTACAATATAATTTTGAGATGTAATGTAATAGTTATGGCCAAATTATCTAAAACCCTAAAACTGAAAATATCCTCAATGTAAATTATCAATTTAATTAATGATTATGAAATTTTTTAATGAAATGTCCTTATAGTTTGTGTGAGAGGTCATTTTAGTATACTTTAAGAGTAAGAATATTATTAAATTATTTTCCATAAATTAATTTATGATAAGATTAAAATGATGTATCATTTATTGATTACCCTTTTGCTTCACCTAAGATATTTCTATGTTCAGAATGGTTTTCCGTTGATGAAACAAGGAAGCTAGGATGGGACAAAATTAGGAGGAAGACAACATTCCAAATTAGCAAACTGGGATGGTTGGAATCAGAATATAGTTTCTTTGGCAGTTATTGAATAGTTGAATCTGGCTATAAATGGTGGTGGTATCTATGCACGAGATTAGCCAGATCAACCAGAGTGGAACATGTTAGTAGTGGAGCATTTCATGAGGCAACATCCCCAATCATTCAGAGGATCATCTGACCACGTGGTAGCATCAAGGTTGATCAATGCACGTGAAAAGATTTTGGATGTCATGGGGTGTTGAGAACAACAAAAGGTTTGTTTAGTTGTTTACTATTTTAAATATGAATCTGATTAGTCATGATCGATGGTGAAGAATATCAGGGATAGTGAGGAGATTTACGCTCTTGACTCAGATGAATTCAAAAGTATGTTTCTTTAGAAATATTTCCCAATGATTGTTCAACATAGAATGGAAAAAAAATTCTAGTAATTGAGGTTGGAGGATGACTCTGTGGATGTTTATAAAAAATATTTACTCGAAAGACAAGGTATGAATAATGTTTTATATGAGAACTTGAAAATAAAATCAACCATTTGAATCAAGATTAAATCCAATTTATTTAATGTATTTAGCTTCTTGTGATATCCAATGTTATGAAAAACATGTTCAATGTCTGGAGAAGTTGGTAATAGAGTTTGCAGAGATCAGGTGTTCTTTGAAAAACAATAGAATAAGAGGTCGAGGTGGCGTATGATAGGGAATAACTCTTCCAAAAAAGTCTTATTGTAAGAAACTTATTTTTATAGTTTGTTGAAATTTTCATAAAAGGATTGTTGGGTAATGTCTTTGGAATTCTAGAAAGTACTACCGATGAGGTATAATGGGACATAAGTCTCATAAATGAACTGAAAAATATGTGGTTAATGGTAAGACAAACTCTGATTTACAATCCACAAAATATTTTAAGTGTAACGAAAGGTTTCATTATAAAAATGAGTGTCCAATGAAGAACTCAACTAAGGGAGCACATCTATACTACAAGCATAAAGGGGTGGTGAAATCCTTTATAACATCCTCAGTAGATGTAGGGCCATTAAATGATGTAGTATCAGGTAAACTGTTTATTTTTTCATAATATGTCAATTTGTTGTTTGATTTACGGTCTATAAATTTGATCATTTATTAGAATTTTTCTATTAAATTGAGAATTCCATATCAAGATATGAATCCTAATGTATGGTAAAAAAACTAAGGGGAAAATGTTGAGACAAAAATAAATTATAAGATCCGTCCTGCCCTTGTGTGAATAAAGGATCTACCCGCAAACTTTATTGTTTTTCCTCTATTAGAGTTTGATGTTATTTTGGGTATGGATTGGATTTTTGTTTATTATGCTGTGATTTATTGAAGAGAAAAAGTGGTTTTTTTCAGAAAGACTTTCAGTTTGTGTACCAGAATGAACCATAATGTTTGATAACATATCAGGAAGCTAAGAAACTAGTAAAAGATGTAAATGAATGTTACTTAGAAACAATTGTTGAAAACAAAAGAACTATTTAGATTAATTATGTTTTAGTGGTAAATGAGTACCATGATGTTTTTTCTAATGACTTTCCTGGTATTATACATGGTAAGGATGTTGAATTTACTATTGACATAGTTCTTATTGATAATCTAATTTCAAAACCACCATAGAGAATGTCTCAAATTGAACTTTTATAGTTAAAGAAGAAATTATAGGAGTAATTACGTAAAGGTTTCATTAGACCTAGCACATCACCATGGGGTGATATTGTCTTGTTTGTTAAAAAAAAGACAGTTCAATGTGACTTTACATTGATTATAGAGCATTGAATAACATCACTATCAAAAACAAATATACATTGCCTCATATCATTGATTTGTTTGATCACCTCCTGGGAGCTCTGCATTTTTTGAAGATTGATTTGAGGTCTAGGTACCATCATATGAAAGTGAAAGAAGAAGACATCGTAGAGACTTTATATCATACTAGATATGAAAATTATGAATTTTTGGTTATGATTTTTGGATTACGCTTTTCACCTGTTGAATTCATGGATCTTATGAATAGAATTTTCAGTGAGTTCTTGGATAAGTTTGTGGATGTGTTCATTGATGATATTTTTATTTATTCTAAAAGTAAACAGGACCATGAATTTCATTTAAAGGTTGTCTTGAAAACCATTATAAAAATTAAATATATGTGAAATTTAGAAAGTATATGTTTTCGTAATAACAAATTTCATTCCATAGTCACATTGTTTCAAAAAATTGCATAACAGTTGATCTAGCTAAAACAATGATTGTTGAAGGATGTCCAAGACCCACAAATATAACTGAGAACTATAGTTTTCTTAGTTTGGATTATTGTTACAGGATGTTTTTTGAAACCTTTTCATGGTGATCTAGAACACTAACTATATTTACTTGAAATGGTGTTAAGTTCATTTGAAAAAATGGGATGATTTTTTTCAGTAATTGAAAAGAAGATTGGTGAATGATATTATTATGGAATTACCTTACAGAAATGGTGTATTTTTTTCTATAGTGACACTTCATTGAAATGAATTGTTATTTTCCTTATGCAGAATGATCAGGTAATTGCTTATGCTTCACCTTAGTTAAAACCTCATGAGTTAAATTACACTACACAGGATTTGGAATTAACTATTGTTTTTTCTTCTTTAAAAATTTTAAATAATTATTTATATGGAGTAAAATGTGAAATTTATACTAACCATAAAATTTTGAAGTATATATTCACTCAGAGATATTTGATAATGAGATAGAGGAGATGGATGTAATTATTCAAGGATTATGATTACACGATCCATTACCAACAGAGAAAATAAAATAATGTGTCATATGAATTGAGTCCAAAAAGTAATTATTTATTAACCATGAAACATTTGGAACAAGATCCTTTGATTAGGGACTTGATTAACTTTGTCATAGAAGTTTTTGGTGTATAAAATTCCTTTATTTTTTTTCCGGTGTCAGTGCAATCATCTCTATCAGACAGAATTATGAAATCACAGAAGGAATACATTGATTTTCCGGAAAAGGTAGACTTACTTCAGAAGGGTATGTTTCGTGATTTTAACATTGATAATGATTGTAATTTCATATGGGAAGATATTATGTGTTCCCTGTGATTCACAATTTAAGAATAAGTTTTTTTGTGAAGCTCATAGTTCTCTGTTTTCAGTTCATCTTGGTCGTACAAATATGTACAATGATCTTGGAGAGTATTACTCGTGGGATGGAATGAAAAGAGATATTGCTGACATTAGTGTGATGTGTTTGAAATGTCAACATGTTAAAGAAGAGAGAAAATTACTGAATGGGGTGCCTTAGTCATTACCAATGACAGAGTGGAAATGGAAAAATATATCAATGGACTTTGTTGTGGGATTACAAAAGACATCTCGGTGTAATAATGAGATTTGGGTTATTGTTGTTCGATTGACTAAATCTGCTCTGTTCCTTCCTATTCGAGATACTTTGTCACTAAATCAACAATCTCAGTTGTATATTAAATAGGTAGTCATGTTACATGGAGTTCTCGAATCCATTGTATCTGATCGTGAACACATGTTTACTTCTATCTTTTCAAAAGGCCTTCAGAAGTCCTTGGGTACTGAATTAAATTCTAGTACAGATTTTCATCCTCAATCAGATGGGTAGTAAGAATGAAAAATTCATATCATGGAGGATATGCTACATAATAGTTCATTGGATTACTAGGGAAGTTTGGACCAACATATTTCTTTGCTTATATTTTCTTAAAATAATAGTTTCCATTCTAGAAAAAAGATGTCTCCATTTGAGGATTATATGCATAGAAGTGTCTAACTCTAGCTATTTGGGATGAAGTAGGTGAAGGAAAGTTGATGGGACCCAAAATGGTAGAAGAGATGGAAAGAAAATTTATTTTTATTCATAATCACATGAAAACAACTTAGGGAATGTAGAAATGATATATGTATAACACGAGTATTGATATTATATTTGAGGTAGGTGATCATGTATTTCTCAAAGTTTCTCCTTGGAAACATGTGATGCATTGTGGTAAGATGGTAAAGTTGAGTCTTAGGTTTATTGGACCCTATGAACTCCTCGAGAAAGTTGGATCAGTTTCTTATATAGTGGTTTAAATTATATGTTTATCATGGGTACATGATGTTTTTCATGTTGAAATGTTGAGAAAGTATATTTTTGATCCATCTCATTTTTTGAGCCGAGAGTTTTTTGGTTAGAAGAGAATATCTCTTATGAGGAACAAAAAAACCATATTCTTGACTAAAGATGGAAAGTGTTGTAGAATAAGGTAATTAATCAGGTAATGGTTTTTTGAAAAAACTATATTGTTGAAGAGGAAATGTGGAATAAGAAAATTCTATGAGGTATAAATACCCCCATTTATTTGATATGTAAATAAAAATTACTAGGACACACTATCAAAAAGGGGGGAAGCTTGTAACATCCCATGTAAATAAAAAATAATACATTTTTTTATTTATAAAAAAAACAAATGAAATATTAATTTTACATTAAAAGGGGATACTATGTTCGATGGCATACCTGATATGCAACAAAATGTTTCTTCGAAATCTTATATTTCACACAATGTTTATTTATAATAAAAAATAATAATATAATATTTTTATAAATAGTAGTTAACGCCTATACATAGTATTATAAATAATTAAAAGAACTTACTGCAAAATTATTATAAATTTTTTTTAAATGTTTTTAAATTTATCCAATAAATTTTAGAAGGCTTAAAATATGAAAGAATCTGATTTTAAACATAAATACTCTAATATTCATTAAAAGGCCATTTACTTCCTTTTGATGGTGAAACCTCTTTAAATATAGTTTTTTTCTCACTTTTAAAATTTATATTTGACATAACAAAAATCTTCTTTAGAATCGGGACATCAAAATTCACTTTGGTTAAATTTTTGGTATTTTTCAGATTACAATCCTTTTTAGTGAAAATTGAAAAATACATTATTTTAATTCCAAAATGACTTTTAATATAATTTATTTATATTGTTATACTATATTATTACTTTTTTTAAATTGTAATTAGATTATATTTTTACCATTTAATAAAATTTTTCTCATTTGAAGTAATGTCAATATGAATATGGACATAAACAAGTGTCAATCTTTTTATAGTTATTATTTTATAAAAACATGCTTTTTTTATTGACAGTGGGAATTAATTTTAATTTTAATGAAACATATATTTTTTCAAATTGGTAAAATGGAAATAATTTTTTAATTCGTAATATCAAATATATCATAGTCTGAATTTCTGGTATTCTTTTGAAAAGCATCAGTTTTCGATGAATAGTGAAACACTAAGTAGTAGTTAGATAAATTGACCTTTTCATTTAAAATAAATTTTAACAATTCTATGAATTTAATGTAGAAAATATCACTCACATTATTGTTATTAGTAATTTAAAAAAATGGTTAAAAAGAAGAATTTTTTTTTGAATTGTAACTTTTGACTTTTATTAACCACTATTATGTGTAAATTAATTAAATAAAGTTTAAAATAATGTTATAGTAATATTAAAATACCGTAACATGATTCTTAATACTATTGGTTGATAAATTTATGACCATGGGCATCCCTTGGTCTATTTTGGGATCCCATGAAGCCATTTATGAGTGATAATAACACTTTATATTAATTAATTTAAAGTAACGAAAAAAACGACTTAAAGATATATCTTTTAGTAAATCAATTTTTAAGTAGGGTTACATAAGTTATATCATCGACTATAAATTTTTATTGGAAGGATTAAAATATTTCCTAAATAATTGTATTTTTATTATTTTTAGTGATCAAATAAATATTATTAATTATGACACATTAATGATGCAGTGTTTACATCATTAATGAATGATTCAAATTAATATGATTATAAAAATTAAAAAAATATTCAAAACCAATACAATACTTATTGTATGATTTTATTTGGAACAATATTAATCATTACATTGACTTTAATATGTTTTTGACCTTTAGAAACTGAAAATAACAATATAATAAAATAATATTTTCAATCTTTCCTAAAGAGCCCCTCCCCCCTTATAAGAATCCCTCAATATTAAACCATTACTCACAACTCTCAAGCCCCATGTCCTATCAAAACTATACACAATTTTGATCCATACATCCTTCTCTTAAAACTAAATTACTTACCTTAGGAAAAAATCTCTTCAATAAATCATTTTGGTTCAAACAAAATGGAGTTACCCAAATTAAAGTCAACGTCTTCTCTTAAGTTCTTTTGTTTTATTTTACTTCTCCAACCTCTTATACTTTTTATTATTATTTTATTCTATAACAGAACCTGTATTATAAATATAATTTTTGTTTTTATGAGAATTATTTGATATACACTAACACACACCTCCATCAAATGGGTAAAATACATATTGTTTCTCTGGATGGTGAACAACTGCCTCACGAAGCAATGATTGTTCAATATTCTCCTACAACCTCTTATGGTGGGAATTAAGATGGAAATATATTTATATGTTATATATATTATATTTATATTTTCTTTATACTTCTGTATTTTTCATTTATATAATTATTTTATGGTTTCCATAATTGGTAAATATGATAATTTCATTTAAGTGTGCACTACCGCCCCCTCAACGTGATATGACTCATTCATGACTTAAATGGAATGTATAAAGTATGGAGTTAATGAAATTATATAAATGATATTATAATAAAATTATAACATACATAGGCATAATTATGTTTTTATTCTTTTAAATATACAATTTGAATGGAAGTAGCGTTCATGCATACGTACGACTTACCATCTCCATGAATGGTGCATTTAATTTCTTATCTACAAATGTTTTGTGCTATTATAAATACAAATATATATTGGATATATATGAAATATATGATATCTAAATCCTGAATATCATTTTGGAGATAAAGGACCTTAGACCACATGAACAACTTGTAATTATAAGAATATCAATTTTGACTCAAGTACCAAATATCGACAAAATGACCATTATTAACATAAATGATTAAGTAATGATTATAACATGGTAATAAGTGATATAAAATGAATAATAAACATTATAAAGGTGCTTAAGCAAGTATAAATTAACATCATTTTTTTATTCAGGAGACTAAAGGATGAACGGGTTAAGTCAGACATGAGTTAAGGGACTTCATCTCAATCTCTTTTCATTGAGGCATATTTTATTTTATATTCGACATTCTTTTATATGGTGTATAAACACCTTTGACATTTCATTTCATTCTAAGGAATTAATTTTCTATGAGAATTTTGACTAAATGACAAAAAATAATGTTTTTTAATGCAAGCGGTGACAATGACATTTTCCGCCACCGCGAGTATTATTTGATTTATGGCTTCCATAACAATACATATTTTTTTTGAAAGGAAAATAATTACCATATAAAATTATAATATTTTGGTATTGAAAATGGTTTTCATAATGGATTTGTTATGTCAATATATTTAAGTGATATATTCTGATTGAAATGTGGAAATGTTACCATTCCATTCTGTTTGTTATAAGGGTTATGAATATGTTATGGTATTGGGAATTGATTACGTAAATGGGAGGTAACATGATAAACCTAGGGCAGGTGAGCCCGAGATATCTCTCTAATGAATTGGATATCATGACAGAGGAAAACATGAATTTTTCTCCTAATATATTTACATAATATTCGGTTATGTTTATTCCAATTATAACTCCTTATATAACTCTGAGGGCTTCAACGTAAGTATGTTATGGATGTCATATGTAACCTTTTGGATTTTTTATTACAATGTGTTATTTAGAAATATGATGATTTAATGAGGTATGTTTAAGAGATTGTTTATATATTTATTGATGAACTAATTTTTTCTTTCATTGTTTTATAACCTTTACTATGTTTTTTATGCTTTTTCAAAGTTTTGAAATGTTTTTGTCACGATATAAAGATAAATAATGTCAAAGATGGGATCAATGAAGTTTCATGCTCTATAAAAAATGTAACTAGACATGAATCTTTTTTTCATGAGGTTTTATTTTATGAAAAAATGAAAACTAAGTATAAGTGTCTACTTTGTAACATTTGAGATGTAATGTAATAGTTAGGGCATTATTATCTAAAACACTAAACTAGAAAAAAACCTCAATGTGAATTATCCATTTAATTCAAGATAATGTAATGTTTTAAGGCATGATCCTTATAATATGGGTCTTTTTAGAGTATCTCCTAGCCTCTAGAACTTATAATGTATTAAACCAAGTGGTCATGATATTCCAGATAAGAGGAATATTGTGTTCTATCAATTAACTTAGAGAAGTAAAATGAATGGAAGGGTGGTTAAAAGTTTCTTTAATCATACATACTGTGAATATCACAGTCTATGTTGTGACCGAATGATATATTTTGAGGGGGGGAGTGGTTCATTGATCGTATTATGACCATGAGTCTGGGTAATGGATAGTGAAAATCTTGATGTTTTTATATTTTCATTCATTTGAATGTTTTATTTAGAAGGAATCATCAACTATTGGAACTCCCTGTAGATATGCATACCATAACAATATTTCATGGTAAGGTGGTAAGGTGATCATGATTAGTGATTTTCGGGGGCTTAAGGAGTTGTCATGATTCATAACAAGAGACATTTGGTTCAAGTAGGAAGAACCATACAGTCAGCACATATCTTATACTTAGTGACCCTATATGTCATGGTCTCCCTTGGCCTTTTTAATTTTACACCTTACAATATTCCCTGACATTTCTTAATGAAGTATTAAATTCCACCATTTAACAAATAATTCAATTCACCATTAAAATCAAAATATAGAGATATAAATAAAATCTATATTTATATTTTAGTTACAAATAAGATCTAATTTTTGAAATTAAATAGAAACACCTATTTATATAAAAATTAGAGTATAATTTGAGGTATTATCAATGACTATAAAATATAAATAAGTAAATTTATAGCTCACAAAACCTAACCCCAAACTATCTCTTTATTTACACTTGTATGTAAACCATCCACATCCATATTTACTATGTTATTCCTAGAGGGGAATATCAAGTGAAATCATCATCCTAGGATGATCCATGTGTAGATCTAGATATAATTATTATTGATTATGAATTAAATTAAGGTTTTTGTGATATTAAAAAAATATCGCATGAAGTAGTACTTGTTAATTTTCATGTTTCATTTTTATTTGACTCTAGTTCTTACCTTTTTTATAGGATATTTAATTTTTTACCTGTGTATTTCCATCGACGTCATGACGAATTCATTGGACTTTTTAGGAGTTGGGAAAAAAAAAATTTGTTCTATAATTGGAAATCACATTTAAACTTAATTTTTTCTCAAGAACACATTTTTTTATGGTTTTTAGTGTGTTTTGGGATGGATTCATAGTCAATGTATATTTTTAACCAAATTACACTTGGAGAGGGGCCCTTGATAAATTTACATGAGGTTTATCAATGTACATGGAATGAAACTTGTGTGTTGAGTATTGAATATATATTGTCTACACTATACTGGGACACATGAAATGAGTTGGGTCAGGGTAGATTGTTAAGAACCCATGTATCCCATCCCTTATGTGTTTTACGTAATCCCAGTGTACATGGGATGTACACATTAGGTTTGCCTCTGTAAATGTCATAGGATGGGAATTTGGGAATGCATGTCTTGTACCACTAATGAATTCTATTTACATGGAATTTCTTCCAGTTATTAACTTTCCCTCTCTATAGGGTCAGTTTTATGCATAAATACGATCTAATCAATGTTTATATCATTATATAACATGGTAGAAAATGGATCACCCCATTATTTTTTATATAATATTTATTAAACACATTGTTTGTAATAGCTTGATTCACATGAAACACAAAACAAAAATAAAAAAGTAATTACATAAATAATATAATATAGTTGATATGGATGAAGGTATAATTAGTAGTTACCAAATTATGAAATATATCTATAAATATCTATAATATTAATTATAAATTCATTCATAATATTCAATTAGTGTAGAAGGATAACTTATAAGACCACCTTATTCTTAAAGGTCAATTTTTATAAAAATATTCTATAATAGACTATATCTTTTGAAAATATATCAAATATATATAGTTTATTTTTTATTGAAAATTTATATAATAAAATAATATTAACATGATTAGGAATATATATGAATTTTGAATATGAATTGTGAATATATAGAAATAATAATTTTTTAAGAAATGTTTTATTAAATTTTTATGTTTTTATTTTAAAGTTGTTTTATAAAATTTTACAATTTTAAATTGTTGAAATAAATAATAGTTTTAGATTAATTATTTTAAAATTAACTTAAGAATAATTTTTTTTTATTTTTCTGAAAAAGTTGATAATTAGGTAGAATAGTGGAAATTATTTCTTTTACCAACTCTAAAAATTTTAAGAAACTATATGTAGCAACTTTAAGTATATAAAACCATTTAATTTGTGAGAGATTTATTTATGAATAAAAAATATAAATTCTAAAACTTCTATGCAAAACTTATTTAAACTATTATTATCATTTTAATAATTTTAGTAATATTTTTGGAATAAGGTTTTTCAAATTTTATTTAATGTAATATTATTTATATAAAAAATGGTTTTTAGTTTATATGAAAGTAAAAAAATTATTTTTTACTAAACGAATTTATATAAATAAAAAAGAAACAGAAAGTGTCTCCTCCATGAAAATTTTAATCCCAAACATAACCATTCTAAAAAAATGGGTTTTAAGCATTTCATATTCTAATATTATAGTTGTATTTTCATACACAATTATATCGTAACTAATAACATAGATTTAATAATTTTCATCACTTTATATAAATTATATAATAAGGTATATTTTTCATAATTCTTTATAAATTATGTACTTAGGTAAAAACACGTTACCATAATAATACCAAAATATTGTACAATCAGAAATTGGAAGATCAGATGACATAAAAACAAGATTTAAAGGGGTGTTGAAATGAATGGTTGAGGGGTTTTAGAAATTTTCACATCCTTAAATCCTTTATTTCATATTTTTTGAGTCTTCATTGCATGTGAAACTAATGGACTGTTTATATTATGTTGAAATATTTAGAAAACCTTCAATCTCCCCAATTATAAATGGGACACCTCACCAATATTTCAAGACAACCCTAAATAATATATTACCTATTTAAAATCAGCCCTTATTCCTTACCCATGAACACTCTACAATTTTCTTGAGCCACTGGTCACAAGTGATTGGCCTAATTCCAATATAATTGCATTAGAATTGTTTTTATTCTGAATAAGAATATTCCAACTGAATAAATGTTACCCTCCATTTCACATTTCTATTAAAAAATCCAATATCCTCATTTGTGTTTTTTGTTGACTACATCCTCTATGAAGTATCATCTTTTCATCACTAACACTACTATTCATATCACATTTGAATGAAATTATAGAATTAATATAACATATAACATATAATAATTATTTTAATGGGAAAATTTATATTCCACCTTCATTCAATCTCATCTTTTCAATAAATAAAAATGTTAATAGTGAAAAATGAAGATTACCACCTATAAAAAATTAAATATCCTATTTTTTATTATATATATATATATATTTTTAAAATATATTCAGATCCAATATATCAAATTATAATTTTATAAATAATTACAATATTAATCTATAATAATGATATTATTTAACAAATAAAAAACATTTATAATAATAATAATCAATTAATAATTGTATCATTATATTTGGGTAAATCATTCCACATATAATAAACAGACCATAAAATAATATAATATATTATTGTGAGGAATTAATTAGTGATAATAAATGATATAAAAAGGAAATAAATATTTTATTGTGGTTCTGTAATAGTAACATCACTATTTAACCCATTAATTAATATACCACTATTCGTTCGACAAAAATAATTTAAACAATGTTGTTTTTAATTATATATATAGAAACCAAAAACTAAATGAGAATATAATGAAAATATTAATTTTTTTAAAATAATAAAACATCATATCGAAAATATTTTATGATATGAGAGTGATTATAATTTTTATAATAATTAATAAAATTACCATAATTATAAAACTAGTTCAAAATTATGAACATTACACACACATAATATTGAAAATAGAAAATAACTAAAAAATATAAAATTCCATAATAAATTTAAATTATCTTTATGAAGATTTATATATTTGGAAAATTATATTAAATATATGATTTATATAGTTATTTTTTATACATGAAATTCAAACACTTTATTTAATATCAATATTTAAGGTAATTGATTTCAGTCACAAATATGCACCCCATGAGACATTTTTTTTAATTAAACACAAATTGTTTTATTGGAATGGTGTATCTAACGACTTTTTAATACATTTTATCATTTTCTCATATTGTTCTGCTTTAATTTAATGTTGTATATGAAATAAAACCATTAAAGGGGTTCTAAATTTAATGTTTATAATATATTGTGGGTTTTATTGTAACATTTTAAAATCCACGAGTCTTGTTTGATTCTGTGCAACACATTTTTATATGTTGTATATACTTTCCATTTTAGGTGTTTTGTACTGAATTAAATTTGAGTAATTGTAATTTTAGTTATAAATTAATCCCTCTCACTGAAATTGATTTCATTTTAATTTCACTCAAATTATAATGTCTTCATTATAATATTATTTTTAAAACATGTTTTTTGTTATTCATAATCCATTTGGTGAATTGATATTATTTTCTAAACATATCATCCTTTTTCATGGATAATAATTGGGTTTTATATGTCTATAGAAATATTAATTTCAAAAATACTAATGGTTTACCAAATGTGTTTCTCGTAAGTAAAAATGACTATATCTATTATTCCCAGATTGGAACATCCATTTTGCCTTTTTTTTATTCATTGGATTCATTTTAAAATGTTATTATCTATTCCTAAAAAATTTACTATGTTCATTTTCTCTACATTTAAATATATTAAAAAGTTTTAAATTATTTCATAATGATTTCAATATGCCTCATTTTTATCAAACTATGAAAAAGTATATATTTGAATCATTTTCGGTGTGAAAAAATTATTCTAAAATTATTCATTTTCCTTATATCTTCCTATTTACAATGTCATTATTTCTAAATTAAATACTCATTATACTTTTTCATAAAATATTTTCCTTCATTGTAAATGATTTAAAAATGTCATTGTACTTTATTATTTTGAAAGAAATTATCCCAAAGATACAGAATTGTTTTTCATCTATGTCTATATATTTAGACATTCTTAATTTCTGAATAAGGAAAATATTCTATTGATACCATCAAATATCATTTTATGTAATTATCGTGTAATTTTATTCCATTTTTTCAAAATGAATCAACAGTTCTTTACTTTACTATTCATCCTTTGTGTATAACTATAGTTTTTCTTCTAAATCATTTTCTCAATGAAAACCTTATTTTGATTCCTTCGATTAATGGGTGCTCACCACGATTCCTATAAAAACCAGAAATTTTTAATGATAATTGCTTCATGAAAAAGTGTGTAATATTATATTATTAAAAAATCATATATTTTTTAAAATATGTGAATATAAAAGAAAATGTGACCATGTAGATTCTACCATTATATAAATGTTGGTCAATTATGACCATTGGTGAATATAACCATTGGAATATATACTCATGATAATAATTTGAACGTTATTATTAGAGTTTTTAGGAAAATGTTTTGATAGTGGAAAATAATACAAAAAAAAATATTGATTGAATAAACTAATAGAATCATGTAATGTGATGCCCATTTATCATTTCTTGGGAGGGTAGTAGTATCACTAGGATTCTCTCCTAAACAAGACGTTGATGAGTTTTAACAATTTAATATTGAATGAAACCCCCTTCAAGAGAAATTTAGTTTAGTAGTAATTTACTCTTAGGAAATGTTAGCTGAGACACACCCAGAATCTATCATCATCTCACACCTTAACCCTAGGTCATATGAGGGTTTTATAAGGGATTAAATTTATTTTCCACAGTTACTTAATGTGTAGTCATATTGTATAAATAAAATTGTATTTCGTTCGTTTCTAATTTAAGAATAGTTTTTCTTAATATAATTTAGATGGAATTGGATAAATAGATTTATCATATAGATATTTTACCTTAAAAATAAGATATAAATTATTAAAAAAACTAATATATTTTTAAAAAAATTTCTTTAATGACAGTTTTTTAATAAAAAATCTCTTTTTAATAAATAAGTGAAATAATAAAAATATAATTATATAGTAATGATATAATAACAAATTTTATACAATAAATAAATAAATTAAAATAATTTATTTTATTAATAAAAAAATATTTTAACTAATTTTAATCTATTTCAAAATAAATGATTCACTTTCCAAACTCTAAAATGGTAAATTTATCTTTAAAAATGTAATTTTCTGAAAAAATTAACATTACAGAAAAAATTAATTTATATAAAATTATGGTTGAATCTTGTGGATTAAAATAATATAATTCTTGTACTATGTGTCCAATAACATGGGAAATACCATGGGGAATCCCATGGTTTTCATTTACCACTACCTAGGTATCAAAAGACTTTATTCAGAAATTTATTAGCATGTCCCCCTATGTTTCTATAGATACCCAAATATTTCACCATTTCTACTCATTTACATTTCATCATCCAGGAAGAATTTATTTTTTACGTCCCTTGGTGTCGTCATGCCCCAAATTTCCCAATTTTTGTGTTTTAGGAGTTAATTGTTATTGTAATAGAAATATCATTTCTTCTCTTCAGTTCAATAATCTGTTTGTGTATATGTATTGTGAGTGTTATGGTTATTTTATATTATTTAAATTTATTATTCGAATTTTATGAAATTATGTTTTATAATTGGTAGAACCTAGTACCATGTCTTTTTAACCTGTTTTTAAACCATGTTTCATACCCATTTTGCTATCAATTTTGATTCTCAAAATTTCTCTCTTATCCTCAAGAAATTACATTTTTCATTATTTATTTGAATAACCTAACCTCATTTTATTCATAATGTATTCACTAAGATAATTAAATTATTTATTTTATTTTGGTTTTGAAATATATAAAACCCAAATTTCATTTTCCTAGTTTAAAAAATACATAATGATCATTTTCTTTTAGAACTATTTAAAATGTGTGGATTTTGATTTGAACCCATTACATTTATTATCCATGGGTTATTTAATAAATTATTGATTCTAATTTATTTTGACAGCATTAATTAATATATATTAAATTTTTCCATGATATCACTCCAATTTAATGGGTAAGGAATTCAATATCCTAATAAAAGATGTTTTACAATACCTTGGTGAATAACCTTGGTTATTTTTATAACACCTATTGGAAAATTATTTGTGATTAGTTTATGAATGTATCATTAAAAGATTTATACAAATTTCATTATTATGATTTATTGCCTTTTTATTATGATATAAAGCTTTCCTTTTAATCATTAAATTATTATATTCCTCGAGATCTTATTGATATTTATCATGATCACAAGTAAACTATTTCCCCTTTCTTTCCCTTAAGAGGCCTTATGATCACCCTTTACTTTGATGTTTTTACCTAGGTTATGATATGCATAAAAAGTAACTTGGATGTATAATTAATACTCCTTTCACATTTTTTAGAAGAAGTGATGTTATAGTTTCATATAATATGTACCTTCCTTCCATTAAATCAATTGTAAAATATCTACTCTTTTCATAGAATGAAATGAAATGGTTTTGTAAAAAAAGGGGGATTTGATAGTTGGTTTCATCTCATAGTTTATTTACATGTATAAATTTGGATTTTGAATCATTAGGAAGGACCTTATAGAAATTTTTAATTAATGGAAAACATCCTTGTATTTTGGTGAAGTATTTTGTATGTAGTTTACAAGTAATGAAATAATTTTCTGGATGTAAACAAGTTGATTTGGTTGTGGAATAGATGCACCTTGGGAGAAAAATCATGAACGATATGTTAGGTCGGGCCAGGTATAACTTTACATGAAAATGATCCTTACTATGCACCCAGTTTGACACTTCTGTGGGATTTGTATGGTTAATCACAAGATTTTATGAACCATTAGTAATGATTTTTAGAAAATGTAATTCTTTTTAATGAATAAAATATTTATGAATGATGTGTAAAGATTAAAAAATTCTCTATAAAATACAATGTTTTTACAAGAATCATGTTTCTGAATAATTTATTATTCTCCAAGATAATGGTCAGAAATAGTTAAAACCATGAAAATGGAGGTCCCAACATATCATTCACTGAGGAACCTCTTATTGAATAAGATATTTAAAAATTCATGATTATGAAAAATAAATTAAACTAAGTAATGAAATGTTATATTATTAATGCTTATTGTCCGTAATCACCCCAAATAGAATATTTTTTGTTCAGTCTTTTATATTTCATTGAACACCATCATTTAGTGTATCTATATACCCATTGGTTTTGTAAGACTATATATTCTTTATTAAAATTATATTTTATATACTCCATTGTTCAAAAAAAGAGAATGTAATGCTGGCTATGTACTATATAGAAGGAGAAACTTATATTTTTTTTAAGTGATTAAAAAGATGACTACAATAACAAATATTTAATATATAGTGTAGTAATAGTTAAGTCGATCCCTTTTCAAAAAATATTTCCCCATTTTTATGTGATAAAATATAGAAACAATCCCTAGAGATGAATTCAAAGGAAAATAACTTTACGGGAAGCTATCAAATGAACATGACAAGACTTTCCTACAATACGTATCGATTTTTGATGTATCTAAATGGAAATAATAATAGATTTTTCAAAGGACTAAGACAACATTGGGTTTAGATAAATGGACCATCATTATAGAAAATAACATTTATTTACAATTTTTTTAGAACAAGAGATAGCCAATCTGGGTGTGTACCATTTAAAGGGAGATGCTTGTCCATAAAGAAAAATGATTAAAAACATAAATACAGGAATGGATATTGAAGATATTTTGTGGGAAGAGTTTAAGGGAACCATTTTCAAATTTTTTTTTCTAAATTTATATGTGAACCAAAATGGTGAATGAATTTATAGTGCTGAAGAAAATGGAAATTGAATCTAAGAGAAGCAATGAGATGATCTTTAACAAACTTTCTCACTCTACCTCTAGATTTTTCATTAATATAAATATAACGGTTGATATATTTTTAGGTAGAATAATACATCATATATGGAAGAACATAGACCATCAAGATAATGTCAATTTTGAGGTGACGGTACAATGTTCTCTACAAGTTTAACTGTAGCTTTGAGTGATGCGATGGCCCCCTAGAATGAATCATAAAAGGAGATCAATTATGTCTAGAATATGGAGTAAATTTGATCATGGATGTGGAGGAACAAAATTGAAACATTTCACATGAAACAAATGATGGAAGTGATATTTGAGGAAACTCATTCTTAATATTTCGAAATGATACATGTGTGGAGTAGATGGCCATATTTCTCAAAACACTCATAGTGAGGTGAATCCTCAACTTTTCAACAATAACAAAAAAGGTAAGATATCATAGGAACAACTTGATGTCTGATGCCTCTAGAGTGGTAAGCATGGGAGATTTCCAAATAAAATTCCAAGTCAAAATATCATAGAGCCAAATCCCCATCATTATCCGAATAGGCTAGGGGAACAATGTCATGATTTCTCGGTCATGATGTCTGAAGTAGATTCTCTAAATGATGTGGTTGAATATACTCTCATTATTTTGTCAAATATATCAAGTATATTGATTTATTTTGGATACATAGATTCCTTTATTCCATCCATGTTTTCAAAAAATATATAATCAATACATTAAATTATCGAAGTAGAGTTATTAGTTAAGACTCATAAATGTATTATTCAAGAATAAAAATGTTATAGAAACTATAGTATTTACTTTGGAAAGAATAATCTCCAAATAAATCTGGAAGCCAATACCATGATAGAATTCAACACTATTCAAGGGATGAACTTGATCATAAAATATAACACCAAGAGAAACTTAAAATGAACATAAATATCAAGATTTTTTAATGGAAACACTATAATTGATTACAATGTGTAGATATCTCGACATGAGTTTTTTCTAGAAGCACATCCTATAGCCTTATTTTAAGAGATGATTGGTGAAGAGGATGAAGGAAACAAAATTATACTAAATTATAGTGTCCATGAATTTCAATAATACAATGTTGTATATACTGTGGAGTAACTACAACCTCCACTATAAAGAGTGGTAGAGTTCTGCATTGAAATAAGGATTTGATCCTAAAAGATATAAAAACCCATATAGAATTGAAATTGCCAATCAATAGGAATTAAGTAAATGACTCCATGATCTTTTGAATAAAGGGTTGTAACTAATAATGTCTGTCTATTTGGGGAGTACCTATTCTCTTGGATAAGAAGTGTTGAACATTGCTGATATGCATCGATTATATGGAATTTAAAGGGATAAAAGTGACAAAAAATTACTCTCTTCCAAGGATTAATGATTTATTTTACCATATTCATGGAAATAATTTTTTTTCTAAGATTAATCTTTTATATATTTATCATCATTTGATTTTGATGAGTGAATATATTTTCAAAATTGCATTCATATCAAGGTATGATAATTATGAGTTTGATTTTATTCCCTTCAACTTGAATAATTATCCTTCTATATTTGTAGATTTCATTAATACAGTCCTGAATTCCTGCCATTATTACTTTGTGATAGTTTTTATTGATGATATTATAATATATTCTAAAATTCAAGTTGAGAAAGGGGACCATCTAACTGATATATTGAAAACTCTGAGGAATGATAATTTATTTTTAAAGTTCAAAAATTTTTAATTTTTGATAATAAAATGTTTTTTCTTGGGTTAATCTATATCTAATGATGGAATGTTTGTAGAATCTAACAAGAAATAGGTTATAGAGGAGTGGTCGCTTCCTACAATAGTAACTGAGAATAATACTTTCATTTTCATAGAAGGACATAAGAAGAGATTTGTGGAAAACATTTCATGACTTTATAATACACTAAACATGTAATCTCAAAAGTGGGATAAGTTAATCTATAAAACAGAGTGTGAAAAATGATTCCAATAGCTTAAGAATAGATTATTTGCTGCATCTTTATTAACTCTACCCTCTATTATAGAAGGATTAATTTTTTTATAGATTCATCAATGAAATGTCCTGGGTGAGTCCTCATAAAAAATTACTATGTGTTTATTTATTCATCTGGAGTGTTAAATACTTGTGAGAATAATAATACTTTGAATGAACTAGATATGTCTAGAGTTGTTCTTACTCTATGGTTATGGACATACTATCTTTATGGGGAGACATGTGATATATTCATAGACTACAAAAGTTTTAAAAATATTTTCACACAAAAGGAATTAAACATGAAAAAATTGATATGGTTAGAACTTCTTAAACACTATAATTTTTCAATTCATTATCATATTAGAAGACAAAACATATTTGGTGAATAAATAAGTAGAAGATTCCATGTTGTGTTTGGGATTATGTTGATTTAAAGAGATACTTTGATCAAAAACCATGTAAAACTAGTCATTGAAATTGTAATTCGAGGGACATAATAAACACTATCCCAAATTATTTCTCTACCATATTTAACAAATTTGATCCTAATATCTCAAAAAGAATATTTTTTATTACAGAAGAAGATAGAGGATGTGAATAATGTGATGTTTCCTATGTTTAATATTGATCTAGAATGTACTAAAATTTCCAACAAGTTAATGTGTTCCATAAATTGCATAAATAAATAATTATATAATGGATGAAGCTACTAACTCTACAGTATCTTTATATAACGGAATCATGAAAATTTATAGGGAAATTCATGATCATTATTGGTAGGATAACATGAAGAGGAAGATTTCTGACTACACTACAAGGTTTCTAGTTTCTCAACAAGTGAAGGTAGGGAAAAAATTTCCATAATTGGAACTACAACTGCTACCCATATCAACATGGAAGTGTGAAAATATCACTATATACATTTTCAATGATCTCTCGAGAACATATGATGAAAACAATGAAATATGGGTTATAGTATATCATCTCACAAAGATTTCCATTTTCATTTCTTTTAAGGCTGACTAATCTATTGACAAACCATCCATGATATTCATGAAGGAAATGGTAACGATGCATGGGGTACCACTTCCTATCATTTTTTTGATTGGGGTACATGGTTCTCATTAAAATTATGTAGATTTCATGAACATACTTTACATACATAATTTAATTTCAGTATGGCCTAACACCCACTGACTGATAGAAAATCTAAGAGGGTTCTTCAACCACTTGAGGACATGATGAATACATTATCAATAGAAGTTAATGTTTTACAGGATCTACATCACCAATTATTTGAGTTCTCATACAACCACACCTTCCATTAAATTATTCAAAAGCAAAATTTATGAATCATTATATGGGATCCGATGTATAATTCTAGCATGTTGTGGTGATGTTGGTGAGAGAAAGCATCATGGGTCTGATCTTATGAAAGTGATGTGTGGAAATGTTCTAGTTATCCAACAACACATAAAGTCTACTCAAAGCTAGAATAAGTGATATGATAACAATAGTTGATGGGAATAATATCTTGATATTGGAGACAAAATCTTCCATCAAATTTCACCATGGAATATATTCATGTGGTACTGTGAGGAAGGGATGCTTTCATCTAGGTACGTTGGCCCCTATGACATCTCTTATCACATAAGAATAGTGGCTTATTGGATTTAAATTCCTCTAAATAAAGCTCATGTTAATGATTCATTTCATGTATATATTTTTAGGAAGTACATACCGGACCCTACAAATGTACTAAATCATTGGATGGTTCAACAAGATAAATACCTCACTTAAAATGAGTAGATAATGGATATCTTTTACCACATAGACATATTTATATGCACTCAGACTACCCAAATCATAAATTTTTTGTGGAGGAACCATATATATGAAGAAGAGTCATGGGAACCAGAGGAGACAATAATGAAGATATACACTCACATGTTCCCAACAAAAGGAATGAGATAAAATTTCGCTGAGGAAAATTATTAACAGGGGAAAAATGTAATGACACGAACTTTTTAAGTGATAACTATTTCATTAATTTTGTTTATATTATATTATTCATAAATACCATATCTTTTTGAATGAAGTGAATATGAAGGGAGATATGACCATCTAGAATAGAATGTTATGTCATTTTTGGTCAATATAACCATTGGAAACTATACACGTGGTGATAATTTCATTATTATCATTATAATTTATAAGTAAAATTTTTAACTAAGGAAAATTTGTGCCAAATGTAGAGTCAATGGCATCAACCAATATATTCATAACTTATGATGCCCATTTTTAGAACTTAAGATGATGGTATAATCATTGTATTCACTCGTAACCATTCCCAAGATGTGTTTCGACAAGTTAATATTCAATGAAATCTCCTTCGGGAGAAGTTCATGTTAGTGGAAATTACAACTTGGAGAATGTTAGCCAAGATGACCCACAAGTCTATCACCATAACACAACTTAACCTTAGGTCATTCAAGGTTTTTATAAGGGGAAAAATATTTCAACCTTATTTACATAATGTGTAATTCCAATGTTGAATTATTTATTTCCATTATTTATGATTTAAGAACAATTTTTCTTAATAATATTTAGATAATATTTGATAAAATGATTTTTTGGATAGGGAATTAACTTTTTAGAAAAGAGATAAACAATTGGAATAAACTAAGATATTATGAATAATATTTATTTAATAAAATAGTGTGACAAAAACAATATTATTTAAAAATAAGTGATATTTTTTGTATTTTTCTTGTAACAGTAATTTTACAATGCATTATCAATTTTTTATTATTTTAAATGCATTTGAGATTTTTATATTAAAAAGATAAAATTCTAATATTAAGATAATTATTATGATAATGTAAATATAAATTTTAAAATAATCATATCAAAACTAGGTTAGGGTTAGATAATAATAATTTTATGAAATACTTAAATTTTCAATGAATGGGAAAAATACCGTTACAGTTTCTTGGTACATTAAATGAAATAATAATTATGAAATAGTGATATAATAACTAATTAACCACTGAAAAAACAAAAATATTTTCTAGTATTAATATCAAGCAATTTAATATATTTTAATCAATTTTAAAATATATAAATTACTTTCCAAATCCATAAATGGAAAAATTAAAAATAATAATATTATTTATTGAAAACATTATCCTTCCTTTACAAATTAAGTAATATAAAATGATTTTTGACACAAGTGGATTAAAATAATGCAACAAGGTTCCCATGTGAGCAATACCATGGGAAAAAATCATTTTTAAGGCCATTATTTTTTATTTACCAACACGTCTGTGTCCAAGGCCTAAATTTAGAAATTAATAAAATAATCCCCCATTTGTTCTATAAATACTCCTACATTTATCCAGAAAGTTTCACTCATATTTCATAATCCATGAAGAATTTTTAGTTATACTTCATTAGGATTCCTCACATGTTATACTAAATCCCTCAAGGTACATGGAACATGCTTTGTTAATTACATAACATAGTATATTTGATTTAAAATTCACTTTCAATCATTAGGAAAATCTTGTTGGTTTATTGTTTTAGAGAATTAAAACATAATAACAAATCAAATATTACGAATTGAACACATATACTCACTATACATTTTTTACAAAAGGAACCCGATTTAAAATAAAAAATTATTTCTTTTAAAGACACATCTTCTATACGTTCATCCGGACATCTTATTTTTCTTTACCTATCTTAGGACCTGTGAAAAAAATTTTAAAAATTAGGATGATCATAAAAACATTAGTAAGGGATATGAAATATTTAAAAATATTATTCATGAGAAAATATAAAAAACATAAATAATTTATCAAAAAGAAATACTTTTCAACTTTATAAAGCAGTAAAAGATTCCTTTTTAATATATGATTATTTATTATTATTTTAATCCAAATATTACCATTAAACCCATATAAATCATAAATAACATATAAAGGTACCTTTGGATATAATCATTCTTAAATAGAATAACCATGCAGTCAATTAATATATTTTTTACTCTTATAAATATTGTAGACATTCGACTGATTTCCATACCCAATCCATTAAGGTTATAACTTAACAACCATTCTTTTGTTTATCACAGGATAAATCTTTTTGGTTATCACGTAACCACTCATCAAACATCCAAGTACCCTGATTTAATCATAACAAATAAAATATTAAAATTATCAAAATTTTACACATTAAATTTCTTTTGTAATAAAAATAATAATTTCAAGTTATTCAAAAAATCATTCTATCTTCAAAACAGTTTCATTAAAAAAATATATAAAAATTGATTTATTTATACACCGCATAAAATATAGTGGTGTATAACATGAATATATTCCTCATAGAATAGAGATTGATATAAAGTCCCATAGAAAGATCATTTTGTAAATAAAATAGTATGATTATGTGTTTTCACTATAAGGCCACATAAAACAATTAGAAATAAGAGATATCATATTAAAAATTTATTTCACACATAATATTTGAATGAAATAATCAAGAAGTAGTGTTTTAACCCAAATAATGGAAATTGGGTTAATAAATTCTCTTAAATTAAGTTAGACTCTTTACATCCAATATTTTTTTTCATGAATAATAAACATACATTAATTATTACTTGATTGAAATCCATTTTCAAGTGTATTCTTCATTTAAATTCACTTATTACAATGTTAAATTAAATAGATAATTATTTAATTTCATGTTAGACTCTTTGTAGATATTTGGTACATGTCTAGATAATGTACTTTATAAGATTGCAACATCCATTGTGGTCATAATTCCACCATCTCTATAATATATAAAAATATGTACATATCTTATTTATTAATTATATTATTATTTATAAAATCATTAAATTAAAAATAAAAATATCATTCATGGAATTTATGTAAATATATATATATATACATAATGTCATTGAATTTAATTTAATATTTCATTAATATAATATATATTTACTAAAAAAGTCTTTAATATATTCAATGTGATTTCTGCGTGAACCACATCGTTTTGAGGAGGTAGTAATCCACACGTTCCCAAACAAAGTTATCATATGACCAAAATATGGAAACTATGAAGGTATGATAAATATAAAATTTAAGGAACAGTAACTAGGTTATAATATAAATATTAATATATTATTAAACCAAAAAAATTGTACTAATACCAACCATGAAAGTAGTAATGGAAAAAGAAAAAATAAATTTTTCAGGGAGGCGTTTAACTGACATAACATGGAAAAAATCATTTATTTAAATAAGAGGAAATGAAAAATGAAATGGATAAAAGTTATTCCATTAGAGACAAATATATATTTTATACATGATTCCTGAGTTATCAATCATTCATGGATAAAGAAGGTGATAAGAATGGACAAAGAAAACATAAATTTATAGAGTAACTTTTAGAAAATTACCTATTGAATATCCATTCAATGACAAACCCTTGAGAACCCTCGATTTTATCTAATGACAAGGCAAGAAGAACGCGTACATAGGGATAGTGAGGAGAAGAGTATTGGGTTGAGATTTTTGGAGATAAAAAAATTTTCATTGAAATGGGTAGGTGATGGGAGGTATTTATACATAAGGAGAGGTGGGTTGATGTGATTAAATTATTGATTATATTATATTTAAAACTATCAATATTGAGGTAGAATTAATATTAAAAATTATATATTCCATTAATGTTGTGTAGGGTGGTTAGGGAAAATCCAGTCCTCAAAAATACATTAAATTTGGTAGTTTTTAGGAATTTTAATTCTCTATCCATTTTACTTTAACATGATTCACCTTTTAAATATACTGTGGTAAATAATTTTTTTACCATTGTACGTTTAAAAAAAATGAGATATCCCTCAATAATAATTTGCACCTTGTTATTAAAAATACAGAACATATTTTACCTTATTAAATTATCAAAATTTTATAAATTATATTTAAAATCAATTCCATAAACAAAATGAAAAAGAGGGATTTTAATGGGACACATTGAAATGTTTAAAATTATATTTTTTTCTATCTTTCTTATAAATTGATTAAATTAACCAAAATTTGATTAAATGATAATAATATAATCTAAATATATGTTGAAAATAATTAATGTTAAATTCAATCAATATAATTATATAATTAATAATGTGTTATGATTTGAAAAACAATATTTTTTCATTATCCAACAAAATTTGAATGTTATCATAAAAACAACAAATATTTATCCAGAATAAATTTTTATATCCCTCATAAAAATAATAAGATTATTTTTAAAAAATATAAATTATAAAAGTTTCAAAATGGCATTTAAAATTTGTTCCCCATTAAAATTCCACCAAACAAAAGTTTTTTAAAATTACTTCATTTTTCAGAAAAAATTGAATTAGTTCTTAATTCATTTATAGAAAACATATAAGATGAATATTGAAATTGAAATTTATTATATTAAATAAACATTATATTAATAATACGAATAAAATAGTGATTTTATATCTTTATAAAACAACCTTTTATTTTTATATAGTTTCTTTGAAAAATATTTTCTTTTATTTGGAATGGGGATTTCATTAATTTATAAATAATTGTGAACCAAAGAGTTTATTTATAAACTTGTGTAAATGATTTTTTTATTATTAAATTAATATTTTTCATTCCAACCATTTTAAAATCCTTATTTTTTAATAATAATATTTTTTGATCTCTTAATATTGATGTGGCATATCATGTATGCTATTGAACATAGTGTCTTTTTTTAAAAAATCGTGATGTTATATCCTCAACCACTTAATAAATATCATCCCTGAAAATTGAATTAATTGTTATAACTATGGTGTGAATTTTCAAAATCCTTTTATTTAAATCCCATATACAAAAAATGATTAATAAAACATTCACAAAAAAGGAAATAAATAAAAAATATAAGATCATGTGAAAAAAAAATTTCAAGTGTTCTGTATAGGACAAAATGTATATCGAAGAGGAAATTAACCATCATGGTCTATTGGAGAGTGAAAGAAGAAATTATCAGTAAAAAAATAACAATCACAAAACTTTAAATATTTCACTGGTTAAATGGTTGTTGATTTTCTATTATGTAAATAAATCAGATAACATTTTGTTTAAGATATTTTTCATATAAGTGTGGAATTATATTAATACTATGACTAAGACCATAAGGATTTATATTTATTTGGAAAGTGAAGTTTCTTACATTAAAAAATTTACGCAAAAATATTATAATTTTATCCAATCAATAAATTTTTATGATTAATTTTTCAGGTGTAAAGCACTAGAATCAACTTATAAAGAATAACATAATTCAAAAAAATGAAGTATATATTTCTATGTTATTTTGAAATTACACAAAAACAAAATTTTTAGCACAAGAGAAGTTAATTCCTAATAATAATAAACAATTGTTTAACAGATATCAACTTTTAATCATCACAAATCAATACTAGAAACATTCATTAAAAAATTGTCTTTATAATTAGTAAAAATAATCCAAGCTTATATTGACGTTCGAAATTAGAGGGATTAGATAAATATTCTTCCCTGATAAATTTTAACATTTTTCTCCAAATATCAATTACTCTGGGTGTTTCACAAAAAAGTGATTGTCCAAATAATCATCAAGATATGTAATGTACATCAATAAATAACTCAAATCACTATAATTCCTTCTTATATTGTTCAAAATAAAATAAAATAACATAGTATTCTATTTATATTGATCATATAGGGTTCCCATAACACGAAACGTGTATGAATAGAACTTTATTCACATTATCACTATGTCATTTTTCAAAACCAAGGACACCTTGTGATAAAACATAATTTAGAAAAGTCATATTTTTCTTACTCTAACATGTCATTTAACCAAAACGTATAAATTCATATAACCAGAGACTTTATGTAGGCTAGTGGTAGGTGATGCTCCCTTATCTATTTTTAGTTGTAGGTTTTATTCTTATAGCCTTTACGGATGCGACAGGTTTTCAACCTTCCTATGGGTTACCATTTTTATAGAATTGTATAATAATTTTATATTTCTTAAAATATTGTAATTTCATAAAAAATTACCATAACATGTTTTATTTTTAATGTTTGTCCCATAACATTCATTTTGAAAGCCAAAATATTATAACCCATATTTACAAAAAAAATTCTATGAACCCTAATGGTTATCCATAACATTATAATTATATAAAAAAAATTGAATTATTTCTCAATAATTTTTTTTATAAAAATATAAGAATTAATCAAACTCAATTATAGTCTCCACAAAGCACTAACACATCCAAAAGATTAATAGTACTTTTTAAAAGTTTATCATCTGTAAGTATACCATAAATCTTTAGTGATTTATATTTATAAATCTTGATGATTAAACAATATTCATAATCTATTAAATATTAATTACAACCTTGTTTATTAATACTTAATTCCTACAGATCAAACATACACTTCATTTATTAATTGAAATCAAATAATATTTCATTATTTATTGATAAGAAAAAAAAGCATACCCTGAATCAAGAAAGAATAATATTCTTGATGTTCACGTTCTCTATCAACATTATTTACTACTTTTAAAAAGTAAACTTTCAGTCTAATTATGTAATATCACTTTTTTATAGAGAGAGGAAAATTAATATCTTGAAATAGTATTAAAATGATACCATAATTCTTACGTTTGTTTTAGAAATGAGTAGGTGTTGAATAACAAAAACAATTTAGTGCAGATGATTTAAATATTCATGAAGCTATTAACATCATTCTGATAAGATTTGTAGATAATAATTATTATCAAATCATCATGGATGGATAAGAATTTTATGTAAGAGAACATTCATTCCATTATGATAGTTGATCATTATTATTTTAAAAAAACATCACATAAACATGGATATAATTACTAAAATAATAATACTCTATGGGTTAAATATAATAACATAATGTTTTTAGAAAAATATAATATAAATAACTCATTATATCTTAATTGATTTATGTTTTTATTAAAACTTACATAATTACCCTGATATTATAAAATTATAATAATCTTTTTGGTTATAATGGATCTTTAACATACACCAAGATAACATTCTAACATCTAATTTTATCTAAGAAATGATGGGATACCAAATATATAGGACCCTGTCTGAATTATTACATAACATAGTAAATTCAAATTATAATTCACATTGTTACATTCCTAAAATTGTTTCAGTTTAGTGTTTCTTAGAATTAGACTATAATATCAACTCAAATATTACAAAAGAGACACTTCTACTATCTGTCTATTTTTTACCAAAGGAATCCCTTTTAATACCAAACATGTTTTCTTTTTAATAACCCATAGTATGTACTTTAATTAGGGAATACTATTTTCCTCAGTAGCCTTAAGACCTATGAAAAACAATTTATTACATAGGATGAGCATAGAAATCTTATTAAGGGATAAATAATGATGAAAATCTTTTAGTCATTTGAAAACATATAAACCATGAATACATTATCAAAATGTAATAATTTTCACGTTTATGAAATAGTAAATGATTCTTTTTAATTATAAATTTTTTTAATCAATATATTACCATAAAAACATAAAAAATAAAATATCACATTTAAATTTTACATGGGACATAATTATACTTAAATGGAATAACTGTGCGTTCAACATCCTTAATTTTCATTCTTTCAAATAGATTATCCATATGTCCTTCTTCCATACCCAATTAATTAGAGGATGTATAATAACCTCCCATAATTGGTTTATCATGGAATCCCCTATCCTTGTTATATCATGTAACCTCTTATCAAATGTCAATGTACCATGGTATAATCATAACACAACAAATATTGAAATTATAATCGTTTTACTCATGAAATTTCATTTAAAATTACAAAATTAATTTAATATATTGATAAAATAAGTATTTTTTTCATACCCATTTTCAAAATAAAAATACATTGAAATATATTCTATTTATACACGTCATAAAATAAGGTGGTGTATAAATATATAATACAACATACAGAAAGGAGATTGAGACGAAGTCCCTTAAAAATTCATTTTGTTAAGAAAATAGTTCAGTCATTTATTTTCACTATAAATCCACATAAAAAATTATAAATAATGGATAAGATATTTAAAATTCATTTTAGGCATAAAAGTTGAACTAAAATATCGTAATGTACATGTTTAAACAAAAGTATGGATTTTGGTTTATGAAATTCCTTTACCTTGAGCCTTAATCATCGCGTATAAAGATTAAATTCCAAAATAATAAACTTAGTTTAATTTATACGTAATTGAGAACATTTTTCAAATTTAATATTCCTTTTATATAACTTATTAAAATGTTATATAAATTAAATTATTTTTTAGGTTCATATTGGATGCTTTTTCGATATTTAGTACTTGAGCTGAAAATAAACTCTATATGATTTCAATAGTCTAAGAGGTCATAAGTCAATCATCTCCAGAATAAAAAAAAATTATATAAATATCCAATATATTTATTATATAATTTTTTATAAAATTCCTTAATGAATAATTAAAAACATCATTCATGGAGATGGTAGTTCTTATGTAGGCATGAATTTTATTTTTTTTACCTTTCATATTTAAATAATGAAATTAAATGAACCATTGGTAAATATGCATATAAAAAAATAATATAACTTAATTATAATTAATACTTAATATTAATAAATTACATTAACCAAATAAATATTTAATACATTCCATGTTGTGTGTGAATGAATAACGTAGTTCTGGGTAGGCGGTAGTCTACATGCCCTTAAACGATGTTATCATATAACCAAAATATAGAATGTATGGAAGATTGTTTAATATAAAATTTATAGAACATTAAATAGGTTATAATATTCATATTATAATATTATTTTATGAAAAAATAGTTATAAGACCATAAATAAAGGTGGTATTGGAAAAAGAACAAACACATTATTCATAGGGGATAATTAACTGACGTAACTTCGAAACGATTTTTTTAATTTCAATAAGAGGATGTGAGAAATGAAATGGATATGAGATAATCTCTTAGAAACATAAAACTCAAGTATATATATGATTTTTAATTTATAATTCATTGATGGATGACGGAGGTGATTAAAAAAATGAAAAATAAATGAAATTAGGATAGGTACTATGATAAAATTCCCTCTTGAATATCCATACCCTGAAATACCATTGAGAACCTTGAATTTTGTCTTTTGGTGAGACTATTAGTACATGGACAAGAGGATCATGAGGGGGATATTTTAATCTAGATATTTGAGGAGCTAAACGGATTTGTGGGTCAAATTGGGATGGTGATGGGTGATATTAATAATTGAGAGGAATTTTGTTCTAGTTATTAGATTATTGATTACTTTACATTTATAGCTAACCACATTGAGTTGGAAAAAATTTCAAGTAATTATACATTAAAATAATGATTTTTAGGCTATTAAGGGTTTATTAAACCGTTAAAAAACCTTTCAATGTTTTGTTTATTAGTTATTTTATGCCATTACACTTTTAACATTTACATGATTCACATTTTGCCTATACCGTGACAAATAATTGTTTTACCATGATAACTATATTTATTAAAAAAATAAAATTTTACCTAAAAAAGAATTTGTACCTTCGGACTAAACAAATTGAATTTATTTTTCCTATTTCAAATCATATAATTTGTAGAATTATATTTAAAATCAATTATGCAAACATAAAAAACAGTGTTTTAAAGTGAATCTTTCTAAAGATTGAAATGTTTTTAAATATATTTTAATTTTAAAGTTTATTCCAATGATCATAAAAAATTTAATGATAAGAACATAATCAAAACATAATTAAAAACCAAATACATTTATTTATAACTATATAATTTAATAATATAAAAAATAAATATTAGTCACCACTCATCAAAATAAAAATGTTATAAAAAATAAAAAATTTATAAAAACTAAATTATGATGTCCCTGTTCTGAAAAGTAATTTTATTTTATCAAATAAAACTTATAAAAGATTCAAAACAAGATTTAAAATGAGATAACCATTAAATGGCACAAAAAAAATATTTTTTTAAAATACTTCTTTTATCTGAAAAATAGAATTTTCGCTTCTTTCATTTCTAAAAAACATATAAGATGAATATAAAATAGTAAATTAAACATGTTAAAAATATATTTCATTAATAAAATCGAAAAAGTATGATTTTTTACTTCATAGACTATTTTTTGGGTATTTTACTATTTTTTCAATAAAATGATTCCATTTATTTAAATATATATTTAAATTAATTTTTTATTAATTATTAACCCATGAATTAATTATAAACACTTGTAAACCATTATTTTCATAATTCAATAAGAAATGATCATTATCACCATTTTCATTGCTACATTATTAAAAAAATAATATTTAGTTGTTCACTTATGTTTGATATGTTGTATCATGTATGCTATCGAATGTAGAGACTTTTTTTAAAACTAGTAATTTTATACAAGGTCTTAATCATGCAGTTTTTTGAATTTCTCATTAAGGTAAAGGAAATATCATTATGTTATCCACCTTTCAAAAATTTGTTTTTTATGTCTTCTGAATGTTATGGTAACTCATACTTTTTCCTTTTTATTATTTCCCTTTTAACCAAAATATTTTTTATCAATGGGATACCAATATCCCAAATCTTTTTACCCTTTTGTAAAACCAAAATTTATACCAGTTATAATGTTGATCTTACTGCTCAAAATTTATCTATTCTCCTCAAGAAAATCCATTTAATTTTCTTTATATTAATACCAAATCCTATATATTTTCTATAGGTATTCAACATGTTTTTTAAATTACATAGTTTATTCTAAGATTAAAATATACAAAAACCTCATTTCCTTTTTAATGGGATAAAAATGACATATTGATCATAATGTTTAATCCCTTTTTAAAATGCCTTGATTTTTTTATGAAACTCATTTCTTTTAATATGGATGGGTTATTTATTAGATGTTTGACTATGATCTATGTGGATGACATTCATTAATTCATATGAATGATAATACTTGATATATCATCAATTCATTGGGTAATGAATTTAATCTTTATAGATGACATGATTTATGATTCCTTGGTGAATAATATTTGTATTTTTTAGGACACCTATTTGAAAATTCATTGTGATGTGTTTATGAAAACCATTTTTAATTGTTGTATCCACATTTACATGCTATGATTTAAGTTCTTTTTTATTACTATATTCCTATTTTTTCAATTGAGATTAATTTATTATATTCCTCTAAATCTTATTGATATTTGTCAAGATCACATGTGAATTGTTTTCCCTTACATTCCTTTACTAGGCCTTCTGATCACTCGTTCCGTTGAAATATATCCATAGGTTACGAGTTCTTCAAAAAGTACTTTAGATTAACTAGTGAATAATAATATTACATTTTTTATATGAATGTTTTATGTTTTAAGGTAATATGTACGTTGTTTCTATGAAAATAAAATTTAAAATAAATAATATTTTTTATAATGAAATGAAAAGTTTATATGATTAATCAAAATAATGTAATAATTCTACATATCAATTTAATATAGGAATTATTTTCTTAAATATATACTTTTTATCTATACATTTTATATACCAAATTGTTTATCATCTTGATTGAAGGGTGTTTGTCTATAATGTTTTTGAATATCATTGGATACCCATTTTCTTCTATGGAATTATGTATAATTATTATTTATGAAATTATGAATAACTTATTTGACTAATTACATTTTAAAATAATATGGAACTCATTTTTTTCATGGTAAATTTCTTTTATGAAGAGTGAATAATATTTTTCTAAAAATTCTATGAAACAAACATTATTTCCATATATTATTTACAATACGATGAATCAAATGATTTTAGGTGGCACTAATATTTATAAATAATAGATGGTGGAGTCTTTTGTGACCCTAGAATTTATTTTTAGAGTTCATAACCTATTTTATATTTATACATGACTATGTATTAGTTGGTTATAATCATGTTCATAGATCATGTGGATCATGAATATAAATTTAACTATTCTAATGTATTTAAAAAATATATTTATATTCCCTACTATTTTATTTTTTTAGGAGATTATTAAAACATTATTCCTCAATATTTTGATAAATTAATTTGTTATGCCATTCCAAATTCCATGAATCGTGTTTATGATCTATTTTTTTATTATGTATGATTTATTTTTCACATAAATTATACCCATATACTCATCATATATTCACTTATGATCATTGGATATATTTTCTATCTATTTTTTCATACTAGGAATTTTAGCTAACCTCGTTATTTGTGAGATCACACCATCCCATATAGTGGTTTAATTCAATGTATTATATATTCATTAGGTGCTTCAAAATATTTCATAAAACCCTAAATCACCCTAAACGCTCATGATTATACAATATTTAGACTTATATAAAAACTTTTACGATATTTTTGTGTTTTTATTGATTAAATAATTTTTAGTAAAATATGAAGAGTGACACATGAGGTGTCGTAGGCACGTTAATTATAATTACTCATAATGAGAGGGCGTATATGATGATTATTTGTATACACGGATGTAGTAAACATGTGGAAACCTTCTAAATTATTTTAATTGAGTTAATTTGAATGTTACCCCTCGATAAATAGATGGTTCTGAATGAGATGATTGAGACCCCGTCTTATTTTAAATATGAATAATCATTAATAAACTTGTAAATAATTTGAAATGAATTAAAATTATATTTGGTCATTTTTATAAATAAATGAAATAAAAGGTTATGTAATAATTAATTAATTGAAATTAATGAGTTGATTAAAAGATGATAAATTCATGGATTTACAAGGATGAAAGTATAAATTCCATATGGCATGTGATTCAAAGGAATACCTTGATGAGGACATAGTTTCAATGAAATACAAAAAACAATTATAGATTCATATCAATATAACCCAATGATCAATTAAATTTGGTACATTTCAAAGATGGTATATTTTACTTAGACATCACTATGGAGCATAATGGTATACAATATTATATTTTATTTATTCAATTTCAGTACATAAATTATTTTAAAAATTAAAAAGTATGAAATATACTAGATTAAATGAGATATTCTTATAGTCATCATTAGTGGTGGCGCACTAAGTCGTGATCACTATATGCTTATAAAACTAGTTTATTCCCATGTAGAATTCAATTATGTGGGTCATGATAACTATGAGATCTCTATGGAAGACTCTAAATATTTCATGGTATGGGGCTTAGAGATAGGTTGTGGTCTAGCACCAAAACAATTTTGGGTTTCTTATAGAATTTTTCTGTTTTTTTATTTTTTGGAATTATGGATTTGACCTAATGACATGTAGGAATCACTAATGGATATATAATTACTTTTTATTTCATGGATTATATGAATATTTTCTTACTTCAGTATTCCTTGATTTAGTTATCTAGGTCTGAATGGATGTTATTTCCCTTATTTACATTGGTTTCGCGAACTTAGATAATAAATTACAATTATTTCCAAGGTTTCCACAAAGTCCCTTTACACTTATCGGCATATTATAATGTATGGGTGGTACTTGCGGTATTATATCCCTCCAGGTCAGTTACTATTCATAGTGAATAGAGGTAGTAATGTTAAAAATATTAATCAAATACTGTTTGCATTACTTTGTAGTTTGGGGTTAGTAAACCTGAATATATTATTTGTTTTGTCCTTATAATGTTCTCATACATAGGATAAAAACACTTATATAAGGGGGAACCAAGATGTATGGAATTTTAATGTAATTTATTATTTGGTGATTTTGTGGTGATTTTGGTCTACCTTGAGTTGTACATAATTGTGTGATGTTATTGAATAATGTAAATTTCACTCTTCGATTGGTTTTGAAATAGGTGTGTGTTGATGAATCAATAAAGAATGTTAGAATTCATGTTATTAAAATTATTCCATGAAATTATTTATAATATAATAGTATATGGGTTTATAATTTAAACATCTAACATTATGTTATATGATTTTATTAATATACCTTCATGGGAGAATTTATTCAGATGACACATTACATGGGAAAAAGTTTAATATTGGGTACCATTAATAATTTTTTATGGTTATCTAAATGAAAGTATAATATAAACGTAAAATTTTTTCCCCATATGAAACATGTTTGAAACTCTATATAAGCACTCATTGACTAGAAAATTTCAATAATAGTTTTCTTAAATAATGAATCAAGAAAAGATTAGATAGATAGAATGACATGTGTCATTTTACATTCTATATAACCTTTTATGGGTATATTTTTATATAGAGAGATACACGGTTATATTTTTTTATGATATGAGATATATAAATGAATGGTGTGTTGTTCATGTTGTCAGCTTTTGTAAATAGTTATACCAAGAAAAGTAATATAAAAGTGATTTGGGATGTGTGTTTCATATTTTAGATTAGTTTCTCTATGTCATCCTCATGTTGAGTGACTAGGTAGTTTAGTTGAACATGCCCCATGTATTTCAGGTCATATCATCCTTTGGTGTTGGGTATAACTATATATGATCATGTCACACCCCATCCCATCAATTTTTAAAATTTTATTTTTTAGTTCCTTTTTAATATTATTCATATCTTGATGTTTTCATAAAAAAATGAGAATTTTTGGGCATGTAATTCATGTCACATAGTTTTTAAAACATTGTAGTAATTATATTCCATCTTCTACTATTTTCGACCTGACCAACAACCTGGTTGGCTCATTGTTTAAAAAAGCTGTTTGGTAAACCCAAGCATGGTGGTACAGGTTTCTTATAAAGGGAACACAATTGGTGCATGTATAGAAACAAAAACCATACCCAATCCAAGTTCATGGTATTTATTAAAAAATAAAATAAATAAAATTTAAAATAAAGTACATATAAAATCATAATATATCCCTCCCCTATCCCCTACATCGCGTGACCCCCCACAACTATTGGTGCACACTCCCCCATCCTTCCGGTGAGCTCATCTCTCAAAAAAATCACCAGGTTTCTTTCAATTTCTAACTAAATTCGTCAAGGTATGTCATCTATTTATTTCATATTATGTTTTATTGAGATTTTACTCTCTCTAGCCACCCTATCCCATTCGATCAGAATACTTTTGTAGACAATATTTTGGTTGTTCCTTCTATTTCTTAGGAATTTAGTGGGTCTCCTAGGATATCATCTTGTGTGTTTCTGCATTTAGCGAAATGTGTGTCAGTCCAATCTAGACCATTATCCATCGTTTATGTTCATTTGTTCCACCACTTTTTATTATTTATATATTATGTACAGTCTTTGATGATTTCGGGACCCCCCTGGGTTAATTAAATCATTTGGTTTCTCCTTTAGGTCTTTTACATATATATATATTGGTGTATATATATATATATCCCCCTTTTAAATATTCTATCCTGGAATGATGATTGGTTACATTGGATTAAGGGGTATATATATCGATGTATATGGTTGTGCATGTATGGAGGGATCGTTACAAAAGTTATCAAGTGTCGAGGGGTTCATCTTGGTTCTCTTCCATTTGTGGTAGTAGCCCTTTAAATTTCCATTTATATTTAAAAAATGCATTTATTTATAGATTTTCACAACTAACAAGAATATTAATTAGTTATTTATGTTTTTATAATAAGAAATTTATGTGATATGAGGTTATTCATTCTTGATTTTAATTACTTGAAATGGTTGTATACGGTTCATCATACCAAGTGCTTGAATAAATGACCGACATGATCTTATAAATGTTTTTTTGATGTTTAGTGATTCTATGGGTTTTATAGAAAGGTTTCAGAGTGATATATTGCTTATCAAAATGGTGTGAAGGTGGTTCATTAAGAAGTTTTTTGACATGTGAATGTTATGTGAAGCCCAAATGACACTTTTGAAAATATTTTTTTTGAAAAACAATCCTCAAAATGAAACTTTTTTCTTTGTTGGTTTACAAATACATTACAATGTTCCCAATTATACCAATCCCTTGTTTTAGGATGGTTTAATAGAAATGGAATACTCCTTCGATTATCCAAGGTGGTGCTGGTATTTTGGAATAATATGATGGAATGTATATTTGGTTGGCTTCTTGACAAGGATTAGTACCGCATTGTGATGTCGAAAAGGGAACCTATTATATCTATGAGGGATTCTGAGAAACATTTCTACAGTAGTTTAGATTACACATTAGCTAGTGGCCCTTAGTTTATATTTTAATCAACTTTGGGATTGTGCCACTCAGCTATTCTATGTAGGGTATGAACGGGTGTGTATGAATATTGATGTCATCATATAGGGAATTTATATAAGATGATATGAATATATAGTGTGTTCTAGATATTAATGTGACCTCCAAGTTATTCCTATGTTTTTTATGGAACAATATTATTATCAGTGGATGATTTAAATGTCTTTTCTCCTATGGTTTATTTAGCAATATTATACCATTTTCCTCTTTGGTGATCATATTATTTTCTCATGGTTTATGGTGTTATCATTGTATGGGGTGAATTTTTTGTTTTTACTAGAAATAATTCAAGAAATATGTTGTGAATGAATGATTGTTTCCCATTCATTCCCTTGATTAAAAAATCAACGTCACCCACCTTGGCTTCTCTCCCCCCTTTCATTCCGGAAAATCATAATCCTCCCCTTCCTAATAGATGAATTTATTAGAATTAAGAGTGAAAATTATTATTATTTTTCTTATTAATGTGTTTATTATGATAGACCTATATTTATATAATTTATTTCAAACATGAAATTAATGTTTCTTTATTAAAAATAAATGAATAAGGAATATATTAATCATGCATGCCGACTATGTATTTATAAAAAACCATATACTTCATTATTAATTTTATTCTTTGGTGAGGGTTCTATTATGTTCTCCATTTACATGGGTGAATCTGGTTTTTTGGGTCCATATGGTCATGTGGAGTTTTACCAGTCATCATGTTCTTTTAGTTATATTTCTTTATTTTTCCATAGTCCTTTTGTTTGGTTTATTTATTTTGGTTTGATATTATTATTATGATCATTTTTAAATTTTATTGGGAGAAATCATTCCCATAGTCACTCTATTGATGCCCTTGGAACTTTTCACAAGCCTAGGAGGATCGATACTGCATGTCAGGCCTTATCACAAGAAGGCTCAATTGACCAGTTTGGGGTAGACCATAGTTGTCTCATGACCAAATGATATTAGAAGATAAGTTTTTTAGAAGACCAAGATTTTAAATAAACATGTTCTATATGTGTTGTCATGGTAGATGAATTAGGAATTTCATAAACTGACATGTTGGTTTGGTGGATTGTATGGATACACTTTCTGGAAAGAATGATTAGATTCCATGTGATTTCTGGTTATTCATGATTTATTTGGTTTATTATCAGTTAATTTGTATTTTAGGAAATGAATAGAGAGTATGGATAGTGGTCTTAGAGAGGTCACAGGGACTAGCATTCCATATGGACCCAAGAGCATGTTCCTGGAAGTGTCACGTTGATGGTGGTTTTATTGTTATACGGCCGCCAACCATATACCCAATTCGTCCCTCGACATTAGTTTCATATGGTGTGTTTTTTTGGGTGCTTATGAAATTTTAAGATTTTTGACATATTGAGTGGTTAGTTAATTTTATTTGTATATAAGTTCAACATAGGGTAGTTTTTGAGTTTTTTTTAGATGATTAAATGATGTTTGGGTTCAGAAAATTCTAATTGGTTTGTTGAAAATTATATTTTCAACACCGAAACATTGAATATTTTGAATGTAAAATGGGTTGTTTTGAAAATTGTAATCTACTTATAAAATATTTTTGTGTTCTTTAAATGGTTTCCATCATTTTAAATTTGAAAATGATTATGGAATTTTTATGTCTTTTTTTTATAATATATGGTTTGAGAATTTTATGGGGTATTTTTTTAATATGTATAAAATGTGACAATGTTTCCTTTATCATGCCCTTGGAATTTCTATGAGTTCTCACATAAATGTATATGGTTTTATGTATATGGGAAAAAGATGGTTAGTGTGTGTATTTGGGTGCTTGATTTAGCACCTTAATGTTTATTTATAAGGATTTATATAATTCCAATGGTAGTGTTTGGTTTGAAAGGATTGTTAGGTTTTCCAAAATTGTTCTTCGAAAAGGTGTATTTCAATGTTTAAAAAATTTGGAGTATTTGATGATGCATTTTTGTGTTTGGAGTTTTTCTTTTTGAGATTTTGATTTTATGTATTATGGTTGTATTGAAATTATTTTTTGAATTTGGTAAGATGATTTGATAATGAGATGTTGAATTTTAATTTATGATATGTTTTAATTTTTCTTCATGCTTCATATTTTCAGATTAGGTTCCCACTATGTTCTGAGATATTTTGAAAATAATTTTTGTTTGGTTCTTTCATCATGTGTCTTTTAGTTGATCAAATTTTACATTAGATGTTTGTTTTATCTGTTTTAGATATCAAGCCTGATTTTCATCAATATCTGCAGTTTATCCAGTGGATCTAAGAGTCGAAACATCCTCATTTATTTTGGTTCTCAGGACCAGGGAAATATAAGAAATGGATGAAAAATTATTGAGGAGATATTTTTTTAGAATGAATATCCTAAACCACTCATGTTTTATATTTCAACATTAATGTTAGAAGGTCTAATTTGGGAATGCTGGAAATTTGTTCCTCTAACCAAACCAAAAAATAATTACTTGTTGGAATTATTTTAATCCTTGTTCATATTACAGAATATCACTGTTGGTATGAGGATTCTGATGGTTTTATCATCATACTACCATAGAAGGTTGATTCAATATGTTTTAGTTTTTTAAGAACTTCTTTGAGCTAGATTTATATATACAAATCTTTGTCAGGGATGAGTTTTTAATGATATATTCACTGAAAGGGTTATCTAATCATAATTCCATAATGCAATGCTTTATTTCCCTATTGATTATAATGAAATAGTAAGATATGTTGTTCATGTCAAAGCCAGGATATTTGTGTCTCGTCTATTGAGAAGAGGTAAAAATATTTTTGTATTCCATCTCTCTAGATTCATCTGAGACTAAGCCATGGATGTGTTTTCAGTGTGTAATGTATGGTCATAAGTAGTTTTCACATTGTAAATCACCTATGATCTATCATACATGTATTCATTTATGTCATTTGATAAATGTTTTGTCACGGTGGTGTTAACAAGTGACCTGGAGCTATATCCACTCCCTTGGAGAACCATCGTGTTCAGTTTGATGAATGTAGTGCTGGACGAAGATCAATAATAAGATTTTTTGGATGTAATTAATATTTTCCATGGAGTTGTCTTCTTTTTGGTATTTATAATAATGTTATATGTATTTTGGGAACTGTTTTTTGACGATATTTTCAATGTTTTGTTCTTAATGTTATTGGTGTAGAATGGCATTGTTTGTCTTCCCACGATTAATTTTTTTCTAGTTTTTCTACATTTCATTGGGATTCGAGGGATATTTTATATTTTGAAATCAATGTTTCTCGGAAATCCTAATATAGCGGGGAGACCGCCATGTTATAAGATATCGAAGAAACCAACTTCCAAATGTTCTCGGTTGAGTAATTTATTGTTCTTTCTTGGTCATACCTCGATCATAGTAGTTGGTTGGCATCAATAATGGGTCATGTAATAGAGGCTCGTTTAGATCTTGAATAGTGCAAAATGAGTTTCTTTGACTGTTTTTATGTTAGTGGTCAGAGTGTTCTTTGTTGGGTGGTGTTTAGAAGAGTGAGAGTCTCATATTTTTAATATATTTTTTGTTTGTTCAAGTTCATCAGTCTTTTTTTATGTTTTCCTTAGACATTTGACTTCTTTTGAGGGCGGTCTCATAGTTTCTTTTGGGATTACATAATTTCAGTATTTGAAGGGATGTTAGAATTTTTTCTTCATTCTTCATGTCTTCATGTTTTTCCTTGTTCCTTGGATTGTAATTCACCCATGCTTTGGTTTTGATCAATTGAATATCTTTTGTATCTCTGGGGATAAAAGGGTTAAGGTGTAGATATTTTTCACACCCCTACCCTACATGTTTTATTAATTTAATTTATTTTTGAGTTATTATTCTATACAATTCGACTCTAGGTGTTTTCCCTTGAAATGAGTGTTTTTTGGCCTACAATTCATGGCACACAGTGAAGGTTCTTTCTTTTCTAAACCATGCAGTAACCATGAAACATATTATACAGTTTTGGATAGAGAGATCCAAATGGTTGGAACATAGATTAGAAAACCATGCGGTCATCCCATGTGTGGTTCTCCAAGTTCCAAGTAGAGGGTGTATGTTTTGTGCATTGTTTTCCAAAACCATGTGACCCAAACTGTGCACATAGTGTTGAAAATAAATAAATAAATAAAATAAAAATCAATATACAATTTATACCTTAATCTATCCCTCCACTATTTTTCTATATCATGTGATGACCCCCCCCCCCCAATTCATCAAGCCATTCATGTCACCCCTTTTGACGAGCTCCCCTCTCCAGAATTTCACCTGGTTTCTTATGGATTCTCACTCAATTAATCTATAAATATCCTCTACATGATTATTTCATTGTTTTCCATATATTTGTGTCTCTTAAATCACACTATCCCATTCATCTAAAACATTAGGTTATATTTTCAGTAGATTTCGGTTCTTCTTTCCATTTTTTAGTCTTGTGGTGGGACTCCCAAGACATCTTCCATTTATTTTTTGTATCTCCCACTGAAGTCAAAGTGAATAGGTCCATTTTGGTTCTAGCTCTATAATGTGAAATTCCTTGCTTCTATTACCATTTTTTTCTTTCAATTTTATTTGGATTATTTGGTGATTTTGGGATCCCTATAGGTTAATTAAATCAGTTGGTGTATCTTGTATTACTTGTTCACATGTATATAGATACACAGACAAACACACACATATATATATATATCATCCTTATAAATATTCAATCATGGAGATTGGAATGTGAAAATTCGATTAAGTTGTTTGTATATATATATGAATGTATGTGTGTTCCTTCATGAAGCAATATTTTTCATTGGTGTTGATCTCTTAGGAGATTATCTAAGTTCTTATCCTTTTGAGGTAGGATCCCATTTCATTATCACTTAAATTTAATTAATTCATTTGATATTTTTTTTAACACCTGAAATGAAAATTAATTAGTTATTTATGTTTTTTAGAAAAAACTTTCATGTGATATGAGGTGTTTCCCATTTGATTTTAATTTTTTTAAATGGTTATGTTTGGTTTTTTGACACAAAGTGCTCGAAATAATTATTTTTCGACTCTTCTAAATGTGTTATCGATTTTATGTGGTGGATTGGGATTATTAAATGGGTTTCCAATTGTGTTTTTCATTTTCAAAGTGGTGTGTGTGTTATTTTTTAAGAAATGGTTTGACATGTGCATGTTATTTGATACCCTATTGACACCTTTGAAATGGTTTCATTAGAAAACCCTCATCGCAATGAGTTTCTTACCTTGTGGTATGAAAAAGATATGGGATTTTCCATGTTTTGAGATTTTCCATGTCTGATGATGCTTTAATTTTAAGGGACTACTTCTTGGGGTTTCTAGTATGCTTCCGGTTTGTGTGTCATCTGTGTAGATTATATGTACGGTTTTTTTATTGACTTAGTTTGGGAAAAAACATTATGAACACTTCTATTGCTTTGATGACTTCTGAGAACACTTGTTTAACTTGTTAATATTATTTACTGTCTTGTGCTCCTTAGTATAGATTTTCTCTACTTTGGGATTGTGTTCATCGGTTACGCCCGATAGGGTAAGATCGAGCGTGTGGGCGGATTGATGTCATCGGGTTAAGTGTGCATATGGGATGAGTCAAATGCATAATATGGTCTATATATTCAACTTAGTTCATAGGTATTTTTGTGTTTTCTTTTTCTATAGATTTTCTTTGGAAGATGATTTCAATGTATTCCTTGGTATTATTACTTCCTACAAATTATCATATTTCCCTTATCATGTGATTATTGTATATGCTAATGGTTTATGGTTTTCTCTTGGAACAAATAGAATATTTAATTCTTCCTAAAAATATTAAACATTGATTTAAAAAAAAATGGTTTTCTGATTTTTACCAAGGAAGAAAAACGAAAATCTCACAACATTGTTTCTTTCTATCCCTTTATTTCTTCAAAATTTATATACAATCATTTAGAATAGATTCTTGCTCAAAAATTATTAGGAAATGGACTGTGGTTATTTTTCTTTAAAATTAAATGTGTATAAAACCCAAATTTATATTATGTATTTTAAAAATAAAATTAATGCTTTTTTATTTAATGTAAAATCATTTCGAATATATTACTTGTTCATTCCTACAGAGTTTTAATCCTCATGAATATACATCATTATTAATTTTAGTATCTGTTATAGGTTCCACCATGGTCTCGATCACTAGGGGAGATATTGGTTTTTTTGGGATCAATGTGTGACCCACGGGGTCATGAGGAGTTTTACTGATCATATGGGTTGGTTATATTTATTTTTGAGTTATTTTATTGTTGTTATTTTTTGTTTCTTTATATTGGGATGATATTTTCATTTTTTTTAATTTTTTAATTATATTGGGAAAATTAATTCCCACAATAACTCTATTGATACCCAAGGCTCTTATCACTAGCCTTCGAGGATCAGGAGAACCTCTCAGTCATTGATATGGGCTAACCTTATAATGACCCATACATTACATACATTGATATCACTTCAAAATTGAAGCACACTTATTAAAACATATAACAATTCCATGAAAGGATCGTATAGGTATAGTGTCTTTAGAAACTAGGAAACATAAACAACTGGTTCATAAATCATCTACACTGTCTCCCTTTTATTTTAACATATTTAGAGTCCCTTTTGGAATGTCTTACTTAATACCATTTTTACTGACCTGTGGAAAATAAAACATACTAAAGGGTGAGCTCAAATGCTCAGTAAGGGTAAACTAAAGAAATATCAATCATATCATATTCATAAGAACATAAAATTTGGAAAATATTAACATGCAAAAGAGATCATAATATCATAACATGGGATAAATAATGTTAGTGAAATGTAATACCAATAATCATAAAATGAAACATTGTGGAATACACACATAATCATATAGAATCATTTATTAGTAGTCAAGAGTCATTTCCTAGACTATCTTAGTGGAAAAAGTCCATTTTTTATCCGAGTTCACTCCTCATTTTAGTCCTGTTTTACTGAACCAGATTAACCTACCATTCTAGCCATGTCTATCTAATGAGATATAAATCTTTACCCAATTCATCGGAGGGAGAAATATGTCCCAGCCATCTCATAATGATACCATTCTTATGGGTGCCACAAGATCATAAATCATACATTATTGTATAACCCATGTAATAAAAATGGGATTCTTAAACATTATGCCATCATAACATATTTTATATAAGAGAAAAGGACATCATAAAAATAATTACATCATAACATAATCAAATCAATGTAAAATATGGATATAAATATAACCCTATATTACCTTAGATGGAAAATAATTTTGATAAAACACTTGAACTTCATTCTTGAGGAAAATATCTTTTCTACATAAAAAAAAATTTACATTCTTAAAATGTCATACTATTTTAAACTAAAAGAATTTGAATAAAAATAAGCTTAAAAACTTGTAAAGGATGCTTCATAGAAATAATTTTCTAAAAATCCATTCAGTTCGTATAAGTTAAAAAAAATTCTTCTCATACTTTGGACGGAAAAGTCAAAATGTACCTCGTACTAAAAATGAAAAAAGATTCCTTTCATATCTTTTACTAAAAACTCACCAATGGTTAAAATTGTATTTAAAATATTGTAGGAGGATAGAAATAATATTACATATTGAGGAAACATGGATGTGGATGATAAATATTCCCCAGTAAATTCTGAAGTATAAACATTCTCGGATAAAAATGAGATTGTGAGATTTTCCCTTACATTAGGTATGATATGCTTTTTACGTTTCCAAACCTCCTGTATAATGATTTTAAATAATTTCATTGACATATTTCAGAATCATATATGTTGTTATGATATCATATATGGTCATATTCTTATCTTCTTATTAGTAATATTTGATTGCTACTTGTTATTCGGGTGTTCATTGCTTTATGTTCTGATGCATGTCTTGTAGAATAAATTCTTATTATTATTTTTAGGATATAGATACCTCATTTACAGAATGGTATTAGTGTAACATATATCTATTTATTCATTAAATCCATTTATATAATCATTATTCAATAATGATCATGTAGAAAAAGTCGCATCACATCGTGGAGACGGTAGGTCGTACGTACGCACGAGCGATGATATCTTTCCCATGATCGGGGAATTGTATTGAAGTGTATGTATAATATTTCAGAATAAATATCACTTTACAATAATCATATATAGTTACTCATTTCACCATTATATCCATCCATGTCAGGTGGTGGTGGAAAATAGATTACACTACGGGGTGGAGACGATATTCTATACGTAAGCACGTGCGGTGATTTCATTTTCCATAGGATGGATAGAATGTGAAATAGGGTTGTTTCATATTTATAATAACATATAAGTATATGAGTGATAATGATGTTATTACTTCATAATGAAACAACTAAAGAAGAGGAATTATAAGAAGAAATAAATTTGAATGAATTGGTAACAGACATTACCAATTCCTTGAAGCGCCTATTCTTAACCTCCTCTTAGGGAACTAGAGATGATCTTTGAAGAATAACAGGACCTTTAGGATGTTTTGAGGGAAGTTGAGAAGATAAATTGGCATGGGTTGGCTGAGCTTGAAGGCTCAATGATGTGTGAGAAGAAGAGGGAGGAGGTACCCTTTTATATGGGAGGAGAGGGGCACCTTAGGAAAAACATAAAATATTATTTTATTATAAAGTCATATTTGGTTTTTAATAGCTCCAAATTAATTTATTTCATAGATATGGTGGGGATGGGTCTGAATCATCGCAACCAATATATTTTAGAAAAGTTCAGTTTACCATTTTAACCTTATCATTTAGATTTAACTCTAAGTTAAATAATTTTACTTTTACCATGTCTTCTTGTTTTCTTACACTATATGGTTAATAAATATACTATAACAAGCCAAAAGAACCCCAAGTTGTTCATTATTAATATAGATAACCTTATCTAAGTCATTTGGCCAAACCTTATATTTCTAGGAATAAAATAACAATTAATAATATAATATTTGTTTTAAAAACTATTTTATGTCAGTTTTGAAACTATTTGATAATTGATTTTTGTGAAAATCATAACAGCATGATTAGTTAGAAAAAACATAATTAAATCAATACTAACATGTCATATTGACCTATAAAATTAGTTTAATTCATAAATAGTTCCAAATTACATTTATTTGGGTATTTATAATTTCAATTATGTTAATATTTCATTAATAAGGTAATTGGTGCATCATCATTGTGTCATAAATAAATTAAATTAATTAATGTCTAAAAATTATAAATAAAATACCATTATTTTGTAAATATTGTTATATTTATAATGAATATTTCTAGTCTAATTTATCTTATTTATAACCAAATATTAAAAATGTTTTAGCTATTAAACATTGTTTTTAACTCTCTTAACTCTTCTTTAAATAAAATAATAATAAGTGTCATAATCTATTCCAAGTGGACCTAAATGGTCATATTTTATCTTACAGTTGTTTATGGTCGAATTAAACTTATCTAATAGAATTAGGACATGTGTTAGGGTAATAATAATATCAATTTTCCCCTTAATTACCCTAATTACTTTTAACTTTGGTAAAAAAAGTAAAAAGTTACTATTCAACAAAAATTATTTTTATCTTATTGAACCACATTATACTCCTTGATATTAACCTTGTCTCTCGGAGTTTTGAAATACCACTCACAGAAGTGGTAAAATTATTTTTTATGTAAATTTCTAAATTCTCCTAGGAGGTGGGTAAAAGACGGTGAAAAGTTCAATAAAATTTTTATATATCTAACATTATTATAAAATGAATCCAATGAATTAAATTGAAATTATATAGGTATTATGTATCAATTTTGACCTAAAATAAATTTAAATAAAAGTCTGTTTTTAAATTATAACCCTATGTTTTCACAATTCATCAAAAATTGAAAGTTTTCAGAAAAATAAAAAAAATTCACCCGAGGCTAGTTTCGATATTCCAAATCCAAAAATTAAATCCATTTTGAAAGCTGAAAATTATAAAATTTCAAAAATTTTGGATTACTATTCAAAATGGCTTGTTTATATAATATTGTAATAACATATCGTGGTTTAGTGTAACTCGATATTTCATACAATGCATGCTATTGAGGAAGGTTTCTCTTGCATCTAATGCAAGACAAGATAGTGTTGTGTGTAGTGAAAGATTCCATTATACATAAAAAAGAAATATTTCTCATAAAATCTCAGGTGTTACATTCTACCCCCTTAAAATGAATTTCGCCATCGAAATTCTTCACTTTGTAACAAACAGATGAGGATACCTCTCCCTCATCATATCCTTAAGTTACCATGTAGCTCCATGTAATTGGCGGTTCCTCCATAAAACTTTCTCCAAGCGAGTGGTCTTGTTTCGTAGGACTTTTTCATTATGATCAACAATCTCCATTGTCTGTTCTTCATATGAAAGATCTTGCTCTAGCGGTAAAACATCTGAGCTGAGTACATGTGAAGGATCAGGTATGTACTTTCTAAGGAGAGATACAAGGAACACATAATGAACTTGAGATAGATTCAGTGGAAGCACTAATCAGTAAGCTACGTTCCCAACAAGATCCATTATTTCAAAAGGACCAATATATATAGGGCTCATCTTTCCCTTCTTTCCAAATCTCATTACTCTATCCAAGGAGATATCCGTATGAACGCTTTATCACCCACTTCAAACTCTAGGTCTTTTCTTCGGTTATCAGCATAAATTTTTTGTCGACTCTGAGATGCTCTTATGTATTGTTGAATAGATCTGGCCATTTCTGCCATCTCATCAACAAGATCAGGTCCTAATAGCTTTCTTTCCCAAACTTCATCCCTGCAAGTTAGAGTCCTGCATTTCATTCCATAGAGAGCTTCATAAAGAGCCATCTGAATACTGGAGTGAAAGATATTATTGTAATAAAATTACACCAATGGTAGGTATTGATCCCAACCACCATGGAAATAAATAGATTGAGATATTAAAATATCTTCTAGAGTTTGAATTGTTCTCTCAAGATGACCATCGGTCTGAGGATGATAATAGTGCAGAAACACAACTCTGTATCCAAAGTATGCTGAAGAATTCACCAAAATATTGAGGTAAACCTTAGATCCTAATCAG